>CM041535.1:3046401-3651401 GCA_023238725.1 Scortum barcoo
TAGTATGTCTCTAAAGGATCATGTCTTTGTGACAGGTTATGAATTAAACCAGAAGTTAGGCCTTGATCCAGCATATTTAATGATCCTTTAAAAAGTGTCTTTCTGAAGCACATTTCAGAATTTGATTGGCTGCTCCTTGACTGTGGAATCCTGGACTGAGTTAAATAAAATTGATTTCAACCATACATATACCTATGTCAGTTTTAATTAGGGAGTATGTGCACACAGAACAGGCCTGAGGCTGATCATAAAAGCTGGAACGGAACCGCAGTAATCTGGTGAGATGAAACAATGGAGGCATAAAAAAGGACACGGACACTAACACAAAATGAAAAACCTTAAAGTGATCAGTCTCCTTTGAATTACTTTGTGTTCATATGCAAATCATTTACAATAGTGGACATTGTTCAGATGACACGTTGGTATAAAATGTAATCCAAACAGCATTAGAAAAGGCTGAGCGTGCTGTTTTCCTGCATGTTACAAAGATGCCAGCTTACCTTCAATTATTTTTTTTTTGAACATGCGAAAATGTTGTTGGAAACTGATTTCTTCAAGATGATTGAGTGGGTTGCTCTTGTCAATAAGTCCTTGTCTGCCTGGTGGTGCTCCCTGCGTTTCAATGAACACTATTTTAAAATGGTGAATGTCTTTGTCCTACCTTGCCAGCTATTGTTTTTCATTCATTTCACTACTGTATGAAAATCTCATTACAGTTTGAGACTTGAGACATGAAACTTGCATGAGTTAAGACATCCATCACAGTGAACACAATGTCTTTATTGTTGCCAAAATTACAGTATTGTTGCTGTTATAGGTGCAGACTGATTTGAAAAATCGGTTTTGTATTACCATACAGCAGTAAGGTAACTTTGACAAAAATGAAACCAAACCTGCTGTTCTGTGATGGATTACTTACTGTATCTCAGGCAATTTTCAAGTCTCTGCAAGTTGATTTTCATAGTGTAGGGAAGTGGATGGAAATTAGTTTCTGCATGAAAAATGCATTCTAAAATCTTGGAAAAAAAATTTGTTTTACTTTTCTGAAAAGAACTGCTCTTTTTGTTGTAATTTTGGATGGACTGACCTGATTTTAGATGCCTAGGTTGTTAGACTACGCCTGAGATTTCTGACTCCATGCAGAACCATAAAAGTGAACTGATGTTTGTTTGTGGGAGAATTAAAAAACAAACTACTTCCACTTCAGCTGTCCCCAGAAACGACTTTATTCTTTAAGCAAGAACCACACATATGAACAGATTTGTATGAGTGATTTAACATCATTTGTGGTAGTTTTCTCTCTTCTCTTCAGAATTTAACAAGTTGTATGACTTTGTTTTGTACGAATCCTGTGCAGATTGTCTCACTTTTGTCTAGAAAAATATTTAATCAGTTTAATTCATTATTGTTTTTTTAAAAGCAGAGGTTGGTAACTTATTTAAAAAAAATACTTTTATTTATATTCACTAAAACTGTCACTGTGTCCTGACAGTAGTACATGAAACACGATGATCTATGATAAAAATCAGACTTCTCTGGCTCCACCTGCATTGCATGAAATAAGTATTTGATACAATAGAAAAATCAAACTTAATATTTGGTACAGAAACCTTTGTGTTAGGGTAGGTGCAAGGCGAAGTGGAGTTGGACCCAGGATGCAGACGAGGCAGGAGGCAGAGTAGATGGTATGACGCTTTTTATTGAAGGCAAAACGCACTTGGGAACACAGGAACAAGGCAGGAACCGAACACAGGTTGGTGACATAAAATAGCACAGGTAAGCACAGGTAAGCACAGACGACATGACAAAGAACAAAAAGAGAAGGACTGACTTAAATACACAGGAGGAAAGGGAAGTGTTAACAGGTGAGGAGATTAATGGGGACAGGTGAAACCAATTGGGGTGGAGCAGGCAATCAAATGGGAGGGAAACACAAAAGGACAGGAAGTAAAGTGTGAAACAAGTGAGGAGAGGCAAGAATACAAAATAAAACAGGAAATAAACATGCATGCACACATAACAGTACCAGCCCCCTCAAGGGATGGCTTCCAGTTTGACATCCCCGTGATAGTCCAACAAGTCTAAGCAGGGAGGGTGGAGGGCGTGCGGAGGAGGGATTCATTGGGATGGGCGGAGGGGGTCTGGAGGAGGGATTTGGCCCTCGCCGGTGGCGACGGCAAACCTCTGGCGGATACGGGAACCCTGGACCTGGCGGCCAGACGGCGAAGGCGGTGAAGACTGAGACCCGGGACCCTCGGGAGGCCAACGGCAATGGAAGGTGAAGACTGAGACCGGGACCCTCGGGAGGCCGAAGGCGAGACTGAACCCCTCGGGAGGCCGGCCAAACGGCAGCGGCGAGAGCGGAGGCAGAGCCGCCTTCGGGAGGCCGACGGTGGAGGCTGAATTCCTCGGGAGGCCCGGCACAAGGCGAAGGCGAAGGCGAAGGCCGGAACCCTCTGGAGGCCGACGGCGGAGGCGAAGATGAAGCCTAGCACTTGATGATGTTATTTTTTTTGGCTCAAAGTAGACTTGTTTCTTCACCCTGAGTCTGCTCTACATTTACTGCTGCAAGATGTTTCAGATGGTGGCCTAAAGAGGGAACACACCTTCCAGGACCATGTAGATCAGATCAGTGCTTGAAATGGAAACAATAAGTGCCAGTACTCCCCTTATTCTGTTACGATTGTAGCCCAGGACCCCAAGATGCAGGCTCAAGACCAGACCAGACACCAGGAGAGTTGCAGAAACAGTCTTTGATATTTGTTTTAGGCAGGTGCTAAGACAGGCAGTATTCTGAGCCAAGGGTCCAGTTACCACCGTGATGGCTCTGGCGGTTAGCTGGTGGCAGAAGCAGCTGGCAGTTCCCGGTTGCCGATGTCCTAGTTGGCCTCTGCTGGTGAAAGGCAGAGAGAGAAGAAGGCACAGGGATGCAGCTCAGCATCAGGACCCTGTCTCTGAGATAAGACCGCCCCTACTCAGATATCGGAAGCGTCCACCTCCACCACAAATTGCAGGGCTGGGTCATGCTGGACTAGGACTGGGGCTGTGGTGAACAGTGTCCTTAGTCGGTTGAAGGCTTTCTCAGCTTCCTCGGTCCAGGTAAAGGGATGAGACGGTGAGGTGAGGGCTGTCAGTGGCACCGCCTCCTGGCTGTAGTTACGGATGAAGCGTCGATAGAAATTGCAAACCCCAGAAAGCACTGCAGAAGCTTACTGTTGGTCGGGGTTGGCCACTATACCACTGCTCTCACCTTCTCCGGATCTGGATGGAGATTGTTCTCCAGTAGCCTCTGCAGCACTTGGGGGACGTGGAGCTGATGATCAGACAGGTTTCTAGAATAAATCAGAAAATCATCCAGATAAAGACAAAATGGTTTAAGAAATCACAGAGGACGTCATTAATGAGGGCCTGGAAGATGGCGGGGCGTTAGTCCAAATGGCATCACCCTATACTCGAAGTGGCCCACGAGGGTGTTGAAGGCTGTCTTCCATTCATTCCCCTCCCGAATCCACACCAAGTGGTAGGCATTACGGAGGTCCAGTTTGGTAAATATGGTGGCACCCTGAAGGGGAGTAAAGGCAGATTCTATTAAAGGCAGAGGATAGTTGTTCTTAATGGTGTTTAGACTTGTTTAGACTGCAGAAGTCAATACATGGTCTAAGGGTGGAATCCTTTTTAAAAGAAAAAGAATCCTGCCCCAACAGGAGATGTGGACGGACGTATAATGCCAGCAGCCATGGAGTCCTTGATGTACCTCTCCATGGCCTCATGCTCAGGTCTGGACAAGTTATATAGGTGGCAGGAGGGAAGAGGGGCGTCAGGCAACAAATCTATTGCGCAGTCATAAGGGTGGTGTGGTGGCAGTGAAAGCGCCTTATCCTTAATACTTCTTTAAGATCGTGATAGATGGGAGGAATTCCGGATAGATCCACTGGCTCCTCTGGCGGGGAAGATTGTACGGGACTCCACCTGTAGGTGAAAGAGCGGACTGCAAACAATGTTCATGGCAATGCAAACTCCAATTTATAATCTTGCCTTGGGCCCAATCGATGTGAGGATTGTGAGTAGCCAACCAGGGAAAACCCATAATGAGGGGAGTCTGAGGAGCAGAGATGAGCAGGAACTGGATCTTTTCACAGTGGTTAGCAGAGAGAACTAGAGTGACTGGAAGGGTGTGATGAGTTACCTGAGCCAAAACCATGCCGTCCACGGTGAGGGTGTTGCAGGGTTTTTCCACTGGTTCCGAGGGGATGCCAGCCTGCTCTGCCACCTGCACGTCCATAAAGCTTTCTTCTGCTCCAGAATTGATGAGAGCCTGGAGAGGTAGCCGCTATAGCTGGTAACAGATGGTGGCAGTAATCTGGAAACGGGGCTGACCCCAACTGGGATTCTGAATCTGGCCCGCCAGCACTCCCAAGCTTACTGGTGGGCCCGGTCTTTTGGCCCCAACGATCAGGCAAAAATAAGGCGACCATGTTGTCCACAATATATACACTCACCTGTCCAGATCTGGCGACTGCGTTCCTCCAGTGAGAGGTGCACCCTTCCCAGCTGCATGGGTTCCTCAAGGGCTGGAGCGCTCGGGGTCTCTGGAGTAGAGCCAGAACAACTGGGTGGTGATTCCATAGATAATCTGGGTGTCCTGTGAGAAACTGAATCCAACCGTTGCTCGCGCTGGCAAACCTGTAAACGGGAGTCTATATTGCTAGTTAGTTTAATTAATGCCTTTAACCCAGCAGGCTCCTCCCGGTACGCCAGTTCATCTTTTAAGTACTCACGAAGGCCGCGTTGGAAAGCTGCGCAAAAGGGAATCCTCAGACCAGTCCACCTCAGCCGCCAGGGTCCTGAACTCCAGGATGTAATCCACCACCGAGCGTCGGCCCTGGGTGATAGCTAGGAGATGGGAGGAAGCACAAAACGGGGAGACAGGGACATCGAAGACTTGACGAAACTCCTGGAACGTCGAATAGGTGAGCCCCTCGAGGATCCACCCAGCGAACCTCACCTCGGCCCAAGTGAGAGCCTTCCCCCGTAGAAGCCCCAACATAAACTGAATCTTAGCTAAATCAGTCGAGAAGGATACGGGTTTCAATTGAAATAGTAATTCTGGGAGGATAAACCCCTTACACTGGGATGGCATCCCTGAAAAGTGCTCGGGAAGAACAGCCTGAAGATCCCTTTGTTGATCGCTTCCAGAACTGGGCTGGCTCGTTTGTACTGCAGGGATGGTAGGAGACTGCAGAGAGAGAAGTGAGGCAAGTTGGGAGGTTAGTGTGGTAACCTGCTGAGCGAGAGTTTGGTTAGCTTTCATCAAGGCTCTGATGTTACCTTCATGTTGACCCAGCAAGTCTGGTCCGGGTTCCTGGTCTGCGGGGTCCATCTTATGGCCAGACTGTAATGTTACGATTGCGGGCTAACCTAGGTTAGGCTCTGGTCAAGACCAGACCAGACACCAGGAGAGTTGCAGAAACAGTCTTTAATATTTGTTTTAGACAGGTGCTAAGACAGGCAGTATTCTCTGAGCCAAGGGTCCGATTACCACTGTGATGGCTCTGGCGGTTAGCTGGTGGCAGAAGCAGCTTGGCGTGTGGTTTGGCAGAGCAGGGGCAGGCAGGCAGGGCAGGCAGGCAGGCTGGCAGAGCGTGGTGAAGAGCCGGTGTGGAGATGGCAGAGCTGATAGCCAAGCTGGGCTGAGACGGTGTGGGAACCAGGCAGGAACACATGGCGGAACCAGGAGTCAAGTTGGGTAACTGAACGGTCTGGCGGAGAATGGAGGAATGAGCCGGTGTTTAAGTACTGCTGCAGAGTGGGTGGTTGATTGTAGAATGACTCATGACTTGTGGGTGCAGTGATCAGGCCAGGTGTGGTGATGAGTGTCCTGAAGTAACCTCCCTCGTCTTCCCCAGCAACAGACAGACATGACACAGACAGAGGGAGACAAACACACACAAACGGGAGAAAGGGGAACAAACAGAGTGGAGACAGACAGGGACCCTAACATACTCACATGTTGTGACATTACATACAAAGTTTTACATTCTCTCTAAAAGATACTAGAAGATATGGCTGATGTTCATAACACATTAATTTTAAATAAGGGGACACCTGTTTCAGTTATCACTGTAAAACACTGACTTTGTACTCTAGCTTTAGTATGTTGTGTGATGAAGTGATCAGGCCAGGATGCCTGGATCCCTGAGTGATCCTTCTCTCTACTTTTAGTGTGTCACACAAACGAAGCACCTCTGTATCACCATGCTTGTTACTTTGAGAAAAGCAGGCAGCCGGATAATGCACTTTATTTTATTTAAGGCTACATCAAACATCAACTTTGGCCAGATTCTGTGTGTGATTTCTGTGTGTGCACATGGGGACTGGTGGGGCATTCACCGATGTGACTGCGGACAAGTGGCACCTGCTCTCCATTCATGAGGACAGCGGGATTCATCATTATGAAAACACAGGTGGAACCAGATGGGTGGTTTGAAAACATGTCATGATTCTGATGTCTTTGCAACCAAATCTAAGAAAAAACTGAAGATATTGGTGAATGAGGCCGAATGTCACTTAAGTTACCCATTTTTTTTTTTTTTTCAGAGAAATGTGTGTTAACCAGCAGCACTGGCTAAATAACAACAGACTCAGGACATCAGCAAATATAATCAATGTTTTTCTGTACAGTTTGATATTGCCCACAGTTTGACAAATAGTTTGCACTCTCATACATGCCATTGATCTGTGGTAAGAGATAAAGCCACATCCCATTGTTCTTTAATGCCTGAAGCATCCCCAGAGACTAATATGCTCAACTGCCTTCACTGACCGAGACCATTCCCTAATTTGCTATTAGGGCTCTTTTTGGATTTTGATCCCGTTTCAATATCCTTACTAAGCCATGCATCAGCATAACTTCCGGCACTGAATAGTGCAAAAATGGTTAATCACTCAGGCCAAACTGCGTGTGTAGCTCATTAAGTGCTATGATGTCTCCATTTCTTACAAGATGCTGCAGCTCAGTGATGTGCTAATGCACCATTTACAAGAGTTTTACCCACAGCATGTGTAGAAGGGGTGATTCCTTAGGGGGCAGGAAGCCCATTAACAATAAGTTTTCTGTGAAGAGCTTTAATTAAAATGGAATTTAAGGTCCGTCTGTCTTTCCATTGTACTTACCAAGCTAGCTCAAAGAAGCTTTATAAATATTTCATACATTGTTTTCATCTCTGGTCTTTCATTAGTCATTCCCAACTCTTCCTCCTCTTATTTTTCATGTGACGGTGATAATGGGTATCTGCCACTGTAAGAGAAATATTAAAGATACACATCAGAGAGGACACATCCACTATGATTTCTAGGCATAGCTAATTTTTTCAAGACAAATTCAAGCTTTCTTATCTCTTCACAAAAAGCGCCAAAGACAATTTATCTCCTTGAAGTATTGCTGGAGCAGTTCAAGTGGTGTAACAGAGATCAGGAGAGACAGCACAGGAACAGTGTTCATTTTAACAGCCACTGCTCTCTGTGTAATATCTCAGACCTGGGCTGGACTGGGACTGGGCCCACAGTCGTATTAGTAAGCAGTAACATCTCATGCACAATAACATACTGCATCACAGCAATATATTGTGCAAACAAATCACATTCTGTCACTTTCTATAGACTTGGCAATTAAAGTTATAATCCTTGAATTGTTCGTTATATTAAACTATATTTCCAGCGCTGTTAATGGCATTTTTAGCAGCAGGCTTTTAAACCAGTGGAATGTGACTAACCACATTTACTAAGCACTGTAATAAAAGTACAATTAAGAGATACTTGTAATGTACTTGAGTATTTTTATTTTCTGCTACATATACTTCAACTCCAAAATACTGCACAGTGCCACTCTCAAGTCAAGATTTTATCATAATGTACAGTATGTGAGTGAGGGGAAAATCCCCTTTCATCACTTCTTTATTCCATGCAAGACACAGAGGTATTCTGTGACCTATACAAAGAGCTGCTCACAGGTTAATGATGGTGTGTGTGTCTGTGTGTGTGTGTGTGTGTGTGCATGAGTGCATCTGTTCTTGGAAGGGTCAGTCAGCTGCCATGACTTGCTAAGTGTCCCCGCTGGAAGTCACTCCAGGGACACACTACCTTGTATATTGCGTCTTGCTTGCAATGGAGTTCTGTATGTGCACATGTTGGCTGAATTGAAGGCAATTTGATGTTTTGCTCTAATAAAAAAAACAAGTCGATATAATAAGCAGAAACGTCCTGAGATGGGTCTCCATGAGAGCGATTCAGGGTTCAAGTGTCTCCCCGCAGTTCTATAGTAGAGATGAAACCGCACAGCATTGCCACCTAATTGTTTATTCCGACTTGTGGAAGTGGCTGCTGTCATTGTTAATCCAGTGAAGGCCTGTCAGCCCAGTCCATTTTGGCTTTCAACATCAGAAAAAACAAATTGGTTGTGTGAGTTCCTGCTGACAGCGAGACAGCGCTTGTATCTGTTACTGAGACGCATTCCCCACTTTTTCTTTCAATCTGACACTTGAGTATCAAGCCGACTGTCAAGGGGGATTAAGATCCAGTTAAAATTTTATATGTAGCTCACAAGCACTGCTACATACTGTACATGGAATGGCTCTTTAAAGGAGTGTTGTACCTACAGCATTGTCACGTCAAGTGAGCTCATTCTTCATCTTTGCACTGTGTACTGATGTAAAGTGAGCTTTCTTTTGTCTGTAGCACTGGTACAGGGATTTTCAATGTGTTTGCTTGAAACAGGCGTTTTGTAACTGACCCAAAATCATCTTGTGTAGTTTCAGGATGAAATCATGTTATAACAATTACAGCCTGACTGATTTTTTACACTGAGATATGTGCTGGTCTTAATGATATGAAGCAATCCCATTACGACCTGTCAGATTTTGACACCCAATATAAACAAATGTTTTCGCCAATGATGTTATACAGATGAACACCAGGTCTGGGTCGGTAGTGAGAGACGATGAGGGAATGAGGTGCAGATGAGGAGATGTGCAGAGATGCTCAGGTTAGAGGGAATGAGATGTCTGCAGGCGTTTACATTAATAAACATAACTCATTTTTCATGTTTGTTTTTTTTTTCATTTCAGTTTGTTGGAAAACTCTGTCAAATGGGTGCAAATGGACATACTTTATTCAAACTCGACAGAAACAAAATCAAACTCCCTCAATCAAACTGCACGTCACAGGGCTTTTCAGAGTGTTGTTGGGGTGGGGGAGGGGGGAGCCAGAGTGTTTGGAGGAATAAACATCAGGACTCACACCAGATTCTGATCTGTTATGAGCCATTTACCAGCGGGAGGAGATCTCCGAGTACTTTTATAACCCTTTGGGATTAAAAAGTAGTTTTATCTCCACTCTCGCTTTTTAACCTGTCTGTACCCGAGAGCTACAAAGATGCCAACCTCCACTGTGGGTGATATGATGTGGTTAGTCTCTCTTTGTACATGGAGGGGAAACATAAAGAGGAGAGGGGGAAAAGACTGGAGGAAAATAAAGAAGTGGAGCCTGCTTTTGCTCATTAGGAGTTAATTATTAGCTTGCTTATCCTGCTAATACTAGGTCAGTAAGCTATAGTTTGATGGTTGGTTGTGAATGCCTTCAGCTGAACTCTTTATAAATGCGGCGCAGACATACATGCACTAACATGGCTCCAAAACAAAGAAGAGAGGAACTTAGATCACAAAGCACAGAGGGAGTGTGACTTCAGCCTCTAATCAGGACACCATTACTCCTCAATATCTTTACATAGCAAATAGTTGTTTGCTACCATATTAATGTTCTACGTGTTGTTTTTAAGACCTTTCACTTTACAACCAAAAATATGCTTTCTTTCTGCCTTTGTTTTGTGTGTGTATCACGTAATATTTGTACTAATTAGTTTAATTTCCCAAAACTTACATCTTACTTCATTTCAAAGCCTTCCCCGCACATTTATTTAAAAATAACCTTTAGTCACACACTGACAGTACATGAGACAAATAATCTGTGAGAAAAAATCTGATTCCTAAAAGGCCTTTTGAGAAAAATCTACCATACCTGAATCAAAACAACCAATCAGAACAGAGTATCTGACAGAGCCTCAAACACTGCTATGATAATAATAATGATAGATAGACAGATCTATTGTAAATTCTTACCAGGAAGCTTAAACACCATCATTAAAAGGATTGTGGGTATATTTTCATTTTACCAGTTCACTCCAGTTACAATAATCTGCTGGTACAGTACTATCTACAGTATGGTACAGTACTATCTACAGTATCTACAGTACTGTTGTGGAGCAGCTTTGTATTCAGAGATGCATTACAGCAACTATTCTGTCACTTCCACCAACATCTTTGGCTATCATTGGGACCATTAGGGCTTAAAAACAAATCAATACAACTCACAGGCCTTTAAATTACAGTGGCCTATAGTTGACACAAACAGTTAAGTCACATTTTTATTGACTTTTCATTGCAGGGGCGATAAAACTCTGACTTGCTCCTTTAACATTTTAGCCAGTCCCTGTTGCACTTTCAGATCAGATACACAGACCGTGTCAATATTGGCACCTAAAGCTGGTGACGTGTCTGAAATTACAGATATTTCTGCCTTTCGACCAACGTGACCACAGTCAAACCACACCCTGAATCCTCTACCTTCACCACAGCTCCCCTGAGCTTTGTGTACCTCCTTACTGCTGAAAAATGTCCTCCATATAACGCCTATGCCTCCACATGGCACAAGTCAAAGCTGCAGCCCTGATCATGATAAATTACATTCCCCCTTCTTCTCATTTTTTTTTCTATCCACAGTGGGTTGTCGTATCTTTAAGGAAGAATAATGTGCCACCGCATCCAGCAGACCTCGAGGATGAGCACCTGTAGTTCAAAGGCCATAGAGAGTGGGAACAAGGCCAAATTGTTTTAGTGCCCAAGTGAGGCCAAACAGACAGCAGTCTATGAGTCCTCAGCTCCAGTCCTTGGTCGTGTTCGACAACCCTCAGTGGAGCTCAACATCATTTTTCTCAGAGTCTGCCTGGTAAATGTCGTGTATATTGTTTATCTTCGCTGTGTGTCTCCGAGGCTGAGCAGCTCAGAGAAAGTGAAACTCGATGAAGATGGAGCTGGAGTTATTTGGTTGCACATCAACTTCTGTTGGTGAACAAATATGAAAACATCTTCAATATGAATAAATACAATTCTAAATTAACTAATTGTTATAAGAAAACAAAAACTTAGGTAACAAGGTAGCTTAAATAATAGCTTTGGTAACAACTGATAACACTAATAAATTATTGCTTTTTAAGTCGATATTTTAAACTTAGCAAGTTGTTGCTAATTTACACATCCAGAAGTTACAGATCAACGTTATCATTCAGTGATGTTTCTGGACATGTGATGAGCATAAGTCCATTTCTTTCTCTTATTTAGACATTTTAGGCAAAGATTTGTCTTTTTAGCCACTAAATGCCTCACTGTGTTCATCAGCTGGTCACTAACGGTGTCTGCCTGCTGCCAAGTAGGAAGGGCACAGTGGGTTTATAGAGTTTTGTCACTGAACAGCTTATTGCTGTGGCTGAAAGCGATGCAAAGAAAGCAGTGAGAGTAAACTAAAAAAATAAAGTTGTGGCAGGACAGCGCTGTAGGATTTTCATTACTAGTGACCCTTTTCACACTGACACATTGTTTTCACTTTGTTATTGTATACATTGTTAATACAGTGGAAAGCTCTTATGT
Organism: Scortum barcoo; assembly: GCA_023238725.1. Classification (NCBI taxonomy): domain Eukaryota; kingdom Metazoa; phylum Chordata; class Actinopteri; order Centrarchiformes; family Terapontidae; genus Scortum; species Scortum barcoo. Next base: position 3,058,158 of record CM041535.1, read on the forward strand.
TGATTGATTCAAGTAATTAAACAGATAGCTTCACCATTTAGGGGGCATTACGTGACCGACGTGATTATTCATCCACTTAAATTGTGGCTTCAACCACAGGTGCTCTCCCAGTGAGCATTTGTGTTCTGTCTCCATCACGAGCAGCCATGATGGTTTCTCATTGTTTGAGTCGACTACACAAGGTAGCCTGAGGAACGCCAAGTCACTGCTGCATCTCGTCGGCTTGTTTTTAGCAGTTTGTCATCAGCCTTGAGCAGAATGTGTTCTTTATTGAGAGAAAAGAGTCAAGATTTATATGTGTGGTTTTCTCAACCACAGAACTTCCGTAATCATACACATGCACCGCATAACGCTGCCCTTCAGCTGCTCTGGGTCTGTGGTTTATCGAAGAGACAACACATACAGGAGAATAATAATGAGTGAATACGACAGCAACAACAAAATGTCGTTCGCTGTGGAGATGAGTGGATACCTTTATGAGCCAGAGTATACACAAGAAGAGCTTTTGCAGATGGAGACAGAATGGGTTCATGTGTAGGAATAAGGAAGTTCTACATTACCGAAGGTCAACGAGATATGACAGCAGAAAATGTGCTCTACCAAGTGGTTGGTGCAGAATTGCTGCCTGGTAATATCTAATAGGTTTTTACTTGACAAAATAATACTGCTTTCACAGACTAAATAATATTAATTGAGATATACCAGGTAATAATTATCTCTGACCTTTTTTTTCCAGCGTGAATCTTGATTTGATGCAGTGAATTTAAAAGAACAACCTGATTGTGAGGCAGCCAGGGTGAAATGACACATTTCCCTGTTAGGTACTGTGGCTCCTAAGCCCAGGATTTGCATGGTCTACCTCTCATTGAAAATCCATAAGCATAGCATGTGTCACATCTGCATGCATGCAACAGTCACCTCATCTGTTACAAAATCTCCTGGGGCTACCTACAGTAATCTTCCACTAGACAAAGCCTTCAGGCAGTCCAGCTATCAAACACTCTCGCTGCTGGTTTGTTTATGGATTTTTTAGCATGTTCCCTTGAAGAAATTAAGGTTTATCCCCACAGGATGTTCGACATTACAAGCCACTCAATACTTTTTGACACCAAAGTGACGAGGACAGTGACTCCTGTACACTGTTTCCAGGCTAGCTCGCTCACTGAAAGCAAAATATATAAATAAAGATGTCCAATAAATTTGAAAATGCATCAAAGATGTGCACTGTGAACTCCCTGTAGGAGAAAATGTGTTTGATAAAAACCTCATGTCTAGCATGATAAATGGCATCACTCCGTACCCCCTCCGCCAAAGAGGCAGCGAGCGGTAATAAGAATATAGTAAGTAGTGTCATTCATCCTGTGCTTGGAAGAGCACACTTCAAGCGCTACATACCAAGAGTAGCACTGTTCTGCAAATAGAGTGCACCTTCCAGAAATAATTGAAAGGTCTGTGCATACAAGGTAATAAAATTGTCTTCTCTTTAGATGTACCTGTGATGGACAAAACAGAGAATCAAAAGACCAGTGGTGCTCCATCCTTTGTTCTTTCTGCATTTTGTTAACTGTTTATATAAAAAAGCATTTACTTTATTACTATATGAGTAGCCCTGACATGAAGCATTCCAACTGAGACCACTTGTGCCTCAAAGTGTTAATATTAATATGTTAATGCGTCACCCAGACATGGATATAGACTGCTGTTACTTAAGTAAAAAAGGGGGGACTGTCTTACAGTTAGCATTATAAGAGGAGAGATGATGCAGAAGAAAATGTAGATGAAAACATGATATGTTTGGGGAATAACTCATCAATAATTTACTGCAGTCAATAGTCCATGACTGTTTTCTGATCTGCCAAACTGTGGTGAAGGTTTGGTTACACAAAAGCTACTGTCTTAAATTTAGAAAAAGACCCGGCTTTTTAGTAAGTTGGTAAATTAAAGCATCAGAGATTTATTGTGGCATTAAAATGAACATTTATACATCTTTAGTCCACTATGTCTTAAAATGAAAATATTAGAGTGTTTCATTGTTGTTCTTTCTAAACTCTCTGTGCTCCCTCTCTGTTACAGCTCACTTACACCCGGCCCAGGGCACTGTGCATGCTCGGTAACACCCTTAATGAATATAAAAGATAGGTTTTTGGTAAAGCTGCTCTCCTCAGACCCTTGGGGCTTGCTGATGTGCTGGCCACTGGCCCAGATACAGTAAATAGTCTTGGGGGTGGTTCGACAATGTGGTTTTGTTCATTTCTATAAGCACAATTTGCTATATTAGTGGCTTGGTTCATTAGTAATGTCTTTTAACAGTCTATTATGGTTTGATGGTTCACATTTTACAACATTAACCATCAGGCAATCAATTGGCTGATATATATCACACAAGTGTTCAGTGGGCAAATCCTGAAATCATTTGAACGACTTAAAAAGGAGTTTGATTTGCCATCCCATGACTTTCATGAATATTTACAGTTAAGACACCTTCAGAAACAAGGAGTGGGATCATTTATGTAGAACACCATCTTAATAAGAGGAACTATTACTGTTAATTTGGAGAGGGAGAGACAATAAAAGGTCTAATTTTAAAAAATTTCAAGGCACTACATATAAAAATGAAGATAACAACATGGGTATTAGGGAAAAATTGGAATTAAAAACAATTATTATAATATCAGATGAAGACTGGGAAGAATCCTTTAAAGCAGAACATAAACTAACACACAGCCCATCATGGAGAGAATTTGACTGGAAGGTAAAGATGCAATATTTTAACACACCTCTGGTTTAGTAAGGGACTTCATGCATATATTCTGGAATTGCCCAAAATTAGCTAACTTTTGGAGAAATGTTCACAGTGAGGTTGAGCAGATTCTGGGTGTTAAATTCACTTCTGCTGTTGATAGCCAAAAAGACATTAACAACCTCCTGGTTGGAACCAGAACCCCCAAACACAAGACCATGGAGAGACAGGATTAAAAGTGTCAATATTATAGAAAGAATTACAGCAAGATTACATCTGAAAATCAAGGTTTGCAGGTGGGAGCCAGTGACACGAGCACTATCGAGACTGTAACCATCTCTATTTATTTATTTATAGTCTAGTTATTTGATTATTTTTTTGTGCTCTGCTCTTGATTCTCTGTTTGTTTTTCTTGTCCCTTGTAATGTAGACTGTTTCAGCCGACTACTATAGTGAGAGTAATGATACTTAATTTGTACTGCGAAAGGAAGAGTTAGTGGAAATGGCTGTTTAACCTTCACAATCAGGTTGAAGGGATAATGGACTGAGTTGAGTGTATTTATGTTGCATCTCAAGCTGTCTGTTTGTTTTGTGTTTTTCATATGTTTCATTAAAAATGAGTTAAAAAAAAAAGAAACTCTGAAACATCTCAGCACATCCATCAAACGTGTTATCCAACCAATTAGCTGAAATGATCTGATCGGATATACACTGCTCAAAAAAATAAAGGGAACACTTAAACAACACATAATGTAACTCCAAGTCAATCACAGTTCTGTGAAATCAAACTGTCCACTTAGGAAGCAACACTGATTGACAATCAATTTCACATGCTGTTGTGCAAATGGAATAGACAACAGGTGGAAATTATAGGCAATTAGCAAGACACCCCCAATAAAGGAGTGGTTCTGCAGGTGGTGACCACAGACCACTTCTCAGTTCCTATGTTTTCTGGCTGATGTTTTGTCACTTTTGAATGCTGGCAGTGCTTTCACTCTAGTGGTAAGCATGAGACGGAGTCTACAACCCACACAAGTGGCTCAGGTAGTGCAGCCCATCCAGGATGGCACATCAATGCGAGCTGTGGCAAGAAGGTTTGCTGTGTCTGTCAGCGTAGTGTCCAGAGCATGGAGGCGCTACCAGGAGACAGGCCAGTACATCAGGAGACGTGGAGGAGGCCGTAGGAGGGCAACAACCCAGCAGCAGGACCGCTACCTTCCTGCCTTTGTGCAAGGAGGAACAGGAGGAGCACTGCCAGAGCCCTGCAAAATGACCTCCAGCAGGCCACAAATGTGCATGTGTCTGCTCAAACGGTTCAGAAACAGACTCCATGAGGGTGGTATGAGGGCCCTGAATCCACAGGTGGGGGTTGTGCTTACAGCCCAACACCATGCAGGATGTTTGGCATTTGCCAGAGAACACCAAGATTGGCAAATTCGCCACTGGCGCCCTGTGCTCTTCACAGATGAAAGCAGGTTCACACTGAGCACATGTGACAGACGTGACAGAGTCTGGAGACGCCGTGGAGAACGTTCTGCTGCCTGCAACATCCTCCAGCATGACCGGTTTGGCAGTGGGTCAGTAATGGTGTGGGGTGGCATTTCTTTGGGGGGCCTGCACAGCCCTCCATGTGCTCGCCAGAGGTAGCCTGACTGCCATTAGGTACCGAGATGAGATCCTCAGACCCCTTGTGAGACCATATGCTGGATGCGGTTGGCCCTGGGTTCCTCCTAATGCAAGACAATGCTAGACCTCATGTGGCTGGAGTGTGTCAGCAGTTCCTGCAAGACAAAGGCATTGATGCTATGGACTGGCCCGCCCGTTCCCCAGACCTGAATCCAATTGAGCACATCTGGGACATCATGTCTCGCTCCATCCACCAACGCCACGTTGCACCACAGACTGTCCAGGAGTTGGCGGATGCTTTAGTCCAGGTCTGGGAGGAGATCCCTCAGGAGACCATCCACCGTCACCTCAGCAGGAGCATGCCCAGGCGTTGTAGGGAGGTCATACAGGCATGTGGAGGCCACACACACTACTGAGCCTAATTTTGACTTGTTTTAAGGACATTATATCAAAGTTGGATCAGCCTGTAGTGTGTTTTGTAGTGTAGTTTTCCACTTTAATTTTGAGTGTGACTCCAAATCCAGACCTCCATGGGTTAATAAATTTGATTTCCATTGATATTGATAATTTTTGTGTGATTTTGTTGTCAGCACATTCAACTATGTAAAGAACAAAGTATTTAATAAGAATATTTCATTCATTCAGATCTAGGATGTGTTATTTTAGTGTTCCCTTTATTTTTTTTGAGCAGTGTACAATAACCTCATTCATTTTCTCAATATCAGAGCACAGAAGAATCTACTTATTCAGCTCAGACACACACAAATAGAGCTTGGAAGATGAGCAGAAAAGAGGAACGAGGCTGAAATTCAACAGAAGTGAGTCTTTCCAAAAGTAAACCTTTATTGTGAAGATATACAGACCTCAGTGTTAACAGATATCACTGAGTCTAATCTTCATGAGGTATAATTAGTTTCATTAAAAAGTTCTTCGAGAAGTTAATAAAAAAAAATAAATAAAAATAATAATAATGGTACAACCTATTTTAATGTCTGCTTTCAGATGAAACACCATGAAAACAGTGTCTTTTGAAATATAAACCTATGTTGGCTCAAGTGTTGCACATGGTATCATCCGAATATGTTTGAAAAGCAGTGACCCTTGATGCATGATCAGGAAAAATGAATCAAAATGTATATTTCTATTTCACTCAATATACTGAGGAGGAAAAATACATAAAGTTATACATAAAACAGATTTCCTGGACAAGAAATTGATAGTTTTCATGAGTAAATGGCCTCATTTCTTTTTTTATTTAAGCTTGCTTTTAGAGACTGCAGGAGAATGCTGGTCGATGTGCTGCCGTTTTGGATCTTGAGACTTTATGTGGAGGTCGAGTCAAAACTTGCTGCACTGGCTGGAGGTCAGAAGCTGCAGTTGGATGCAGAGGCTCAAGTTGACTGCTGATGGTTGAGGCTGGATGCTGAATGTTAAGAAAAACAAAGTCGTACAAAGCAAAGATCAACACATGCTTTAAATAGAAGAGTAAAATCACACTTTCATAGGAAGCATGGTTTTCTATGTTGTTTTGATGCTTTACAGAAACTTGTCATTGAATGTCATCTTACAGGCACTAGTTGTTGGTGGGCGTTGAGGCTGGCTGCAGATGCTGGTGGATGCTGATGGATACAACTGGACCTGGACTGGTACTGAGGCACTCTGAAAGAAAGAATACAGACAGAAAATATCAAATACTTTCAAGAAAAAAAACAATGTGATGTGATCATTTTCAGGATACACCTTTAGAGGCTGTGGTTGTAGTCAGGTCTGCAGAGGCAGGAAGTTGTCAGGTGGGGCTGTTATTGGCTTTCTTCAGTATGAGGCTGCAGGCAGATGCTGTGGCAGGAGTTAGCTGATCAAGTGCGCTGGTATGGATGTTGGCACTGTGGTACTGAAAAAACAAGTTTGTGCACATTGAGCATCACCGTGTTCATGAAATAGCATATTCAGTGTGTCATGTTTAATTGTGTATTAATGACTGTTAAACTGTTTTGTCATCTTACAGGCAAAAGTTGGAAGATCAGGCTGGCTGTAGGCTGTGGATGAGTGTGGGCGTCTGTTGCTTTGGTCGGCGGCTGGAGGTGGAAGGAGCGGGGGGCATTGGTGAAGAGGCTGGCTGATGCGTGGCTGCAGATGATGGCAGAGGCTGAAGGCAACAACTGGAGCTGGACTAGTATTAAGGTACTCTGAAAGGCAAAAATGCAGACAGAAAAATGCAAATACTTTTAAGCAAAACCAAAGTAACATTTGGCTGATGCTGGTATTGTTGTACTGGAAAAAACACAAGCTTCTTCATAACAAACATTACCATATTAGTGAAATAGCGTATTTGATATAGCATGTTTAACTGCAAAAACTGTCATTAAAGTCTTGCTTCATCTTACTGGCAGTTGTTGGAGTAGAGACATGCAGTGGCTGCGGTGGATTCTGGCTACTAAAGGTTGTTGGTGGAGGCTGTAGCTGTAGATGGTTTCCAGCTGCTATTTCTAAGGCACCGTGTGTAGGCAGTAAATGCAACAGGTGACTTTAGTGAGGCTGGCTGCTGAAGCCTGAATGTAGGCTGAGAGTGACAGGTAAGGCTTCGGGTTCTATAGGTGAACCATAGGTCTGTCAGAGTATTTATGCTGAGGTGGAGGTTGGAGTAGGTTTTGGAGGCTGATTTTGGAGGAGGCTTTTTGACAGATGGAAGGCAGTGCTGAGACTTCCTGTATAGTGTTCAGACAAAGGCTATGGTGTAAGCAGAGGCTGGTTTCTTTATTCTGTAGGCAGTAGCTTTGAGTGACTGGCTGGAGACTGGTTGTCAGAGACTTTAGGTGGAGGCTGGAGCTAGAACTGGAGGCAGCAGGTGGAGGCTTGTGTCACAGATAGCTACATGCAGACAGTGAGGTTGTTGGAGGATGGTCCAGGAGGTTGTTTCTAACCAATGAGGAGCCAGATGGAGGCTTTGACTGAGTCAAAGTATTAAGTGAAGGCTGATGCAAAGGCTAAGGCTTTGGTAGACGCTGTGATGTTGGAAGCAGCATGTGGAGGTTGAGACAGGGTGTTGTTGTTGGACAGACAATGGGGTGGCTGCTTGTTGATAAAGGCTACATGCTGTTGCAATCTGCACTGGCTGGCTGCAACAATGTGCAGGAGGTTGTTGGAGTTGCAGCAGACTGGCAATAGTTCCATTTTTCAGCAGTTTGTGCCATGATGGCAGAAGGACAAGGTTGATGTACCACGTTGTCAGTGGCTGAGGACAGAGATGAAGGATGGATCAGGATGCTGAATCCTTTCTGAGATGGCTGTTAGATGGTCATGGTGATGGGTTGGCTAACCCCAGGAAGACGTTGATGGAAAGCTGGGGTCAGAGCCAGATGTTTTCAAATTCAGGATGCACAAGGTTCAAAGGTTGCAGGAAACTGCAAAGGACAGGCTGATGATTATGCTGGAGGTTTTTTGTTAAGGTGGAGGCAAGGGCTGAGGCTGGTTTTGAGTCATTTTGATGATGGCTGATGCTACAACTGGCTGCCCAGATCTTTAGGCAAAAGCTGTTTTTGAAGCTTTCAGGCAGCAGCTGCAAGTAGAAGCTGAGGCTTTCTGCAGAGGACTGTAGGGAGGCTTCAGTGAGAGTGTGATGAGGCAGATTTGAGGCTGGTTGTCAGAGGTTACAGGTGGATGTTCAAGTTGAAGTTTTCTGAAAGACTCTACAGGTGGAGTTTCATGGCTAGAGATGTCAGGAATAATGGTGGCAAATGAGGCTGTGGCTGGACCCTGGAAGTATTTGGAAGCTTCTTGGTGTCAGATGTTTTAGTCCAACTCTGGTTTGTAGGTGTTTGTTGTAAGATGAAGGTGGTGGCTGGTGTTGCATTCAAGTTCTAAAGGCTTCTTTGGAGTATTTTTGAAACTGAATAGGCTTTGAGAGAGTAATCTGAATAAACTAGGTTGTCTTTAAACAATTGTTTTCTTTTAACTTGGGATATTTGATTATCATTGTTTCAGGTATTTTCCAACTAACTCATATACCAGAATGAGTACTTTTAGTCAAGTTTAGCTTTTTTTGTACTGGGCTCTGGTTCACCTGAGATGTCTACATCAATAAGAGGTGGGTAGACTCCTTCTCCATATGTTTCAGTTATTATCAGGCACCCGTCTTCGGTTTCTTCAGTGGTGAAACGAGGACGGTTCAGTTTCTCCCACAGGCGCTGTTTTATCTTTCGTCCAAGCTGAAGGCTGTACGGCCGAGGACGCCCGCTTTTGTATCTATAAAGAGTGTAAATGAAGAGGCAAAAAATTATTTTAAAGATAAATGTGATCAAAGGGGTAAAATGAGGGATTGTTTTGAAGAAGTTCTGGTGAAAACCTTTCATAAATTTGATGGTGAATTTATTAAAGCTGCAATTATTATACAAAAATGACGCCGAATTCTTCGACTAAAATAATCATCCATCAATCACTGACATGTGATGTGATATATTCCAATTTAGCACACTATTTTAGAATTTTTAGACATATACATTTTTAGGACATACAAACATACTTCAGCATTTCATCCACCACAGAGTGACAGATCTTCTGATACTCTTCAACAGAGTAACCATGTATCATCAGAGGTGCTTCACTCTGCGGAACACTTTGTTCGTTGGCACCAACAGAGCTCAGGCTAGAGGTGGAGGCCTGGGGAGCGGGGGTCACTTCCTGTACCTGGGGGAGGGAGTGGAGGAAACCTTGTGATTTTTTTTTTGCTTAAAAAAAACTTTAGTTTTAGCAAATCCTGTGTCTTTTATCCAAGGCTCTGTAACTATACACCATATGTTGGCATGCTGGCAGCACATTTAAAGGTCTAAAATACAGTGCATCTTCCAAAAGCTTAAAATAGCCTACCTGGACCTGAGGGAGGTCAGGAGAAGAGGTCAACTCTGCAGGCTTGGGGATGACTTCTTGGACCTGCACAGTGAAAGGCTCAGGAGTCAGGGTCAGGTCTGGGACCTGAGGAGGATCAGGAGCAGGGCTTGAAGGCCTGGGAATGAAATCCTGGACCTGTAGAAGATGAGGAACACATGGTTGCTGTTGGAGAGATGTCAGGCTCTGGTAGACTTTTAACAGCACTTTTTGATAATTCAGTGCAAGGTGAGGTAAAATCAAGTGTTTACCTGTTTACAGTCGCCTGCTGGTTTTTCCTGAGACAGGTCAGTCCTCCTCCTCTTCCTGCAGGGAGTCTGATCCTCCAAGTGAACAGGCATGTGACACTGCAACAACACATACACATGTCAGAATGAGGCACCTCTGAGGTAATACACTGTTTCCTGTAACAAATTGAACAAACATTATTTTGACTTGCATGTGAAAATGTCACACATAAGATACATCTGATGGAAATAAGTAAGTGCATTTAAAAAAAACAAAAAAACAATTTTAACATGGGGAAAATAGTTTGTGATAACATTTTTTTTTTTAAAATTATTTTGTGTTTTCCGCATTTTACAGGGTTTTATAATCACAGCCAATTATATACACTGACTTCTGTTGCAAATTATATGAGTATATGTACACTACCAGTCAAAAGTTTGGACACACCTTCTCATTCAATGGTTTTTCTTTATTTTCTTTATTATTTTTGACATTGTAGATTAATACTGAAGACATCAAAACTATAAAAGAACACATATACATAGAATTATGTAGTAAAGAAAAAAGTGTTAAATAAACCAGAATATGTTTTATATTTTAGATTTTTCAGAGTAGCCACCTTTTGATTTGACAGTCTCAAACACATTAAGAAGTCAAGAAATTCCACAAATGAACCCTTGGAAAGGCACACCTGTTAACTGAAAACCATTCCAGGTGACCACCTCATGAAGCTGACTGAGAGAAAGCCAGCCGAGAGTGTGCAAAGCTGTCATCAAATCAAAATGGTGGCTACTTTGAAGAATCTAAAATATAAAACATATTCTGGTTTGTTTAACACTTTTTTCTTTGTTTCTTTGTTCATTTTTAATAGTTTTGATGTCTTCATTATTAATCTACAATGTAGAAAATAATACAAAATAAAGAAAAACATTCAATCAGAAGGTGTGTCCAAACTTTTGACTGGTAGTCATTTAATTTGACATTAATGTCTAATAACTGGTCCTTAATAATTCAGTGCAAGGTGAGGTAAAATCAAGTGTTTACCTGTTTACAGTCGCCTGCTGGTTTTTCCTGAGACAGGTCAGTCCTCCTCCTCTTCCTGCAGGGAGTCTGATCCTCCAAGTGAACAGGCATGTGACACTGCAACAACACATACACATGTCAGAATGAGGCACTTCTGAGGTAATACACTGTTTCCTGTAACAAATTGAACATTATTTTCCATGTATGTGAAAATGTCATACATAAGATGCTTCAAATGGAAATAAGTAAGTGCATTTTTTAAAAAGTAATTAAGAATTATACTTAAGTTTAATATGTCAAAACTGATATATGTTTATATTCTTCTACAACAAAAAACTGTAATAATTTTGAATACAAAGGAAGTCATAATTGCAGAGATATTATGCATTTTGGGTTTTATTCTGATATAAAATATAAAGAAGCTGAGAGAGTGTAACATATTATTAATTATCAATATACGTTTAATTTACATAGAGAGGACAAATATTTATACTCATTTGAGCCTCAGACCCTCAGGTGGCTTAATCTGACCCTGGTTTGACCAACACCAGTATAACAACAAGAAAAGTTCACTGCATCCTCTCAAAAACAAATGGACCCTCTCTGAAATTTAAAGTTATGATTTTCTTCTGCACTAAAAATTATAATTTCAACAGATCTTATATTTAGTTTTAGTTAAGCATGTGGCTTTCCTTAAGGGCTTTATAATTGTACATCGTATGTCATTAGAGACCAAAAGAAATAAATACATGGGAAATGCTCAAACTACTTCCATGACTTACTGGCAGCATATTTAAAAGTCTCAGTTATACAATACAGTGGATTTTTTAAAAGTTTGAAATCTCACATTTTCCATGCTATTTTTGTCAGAGTCAGGAGGTCTTTGGCAGAAAACAGGTCAAAAAAACGTCGCTGAATATCTTTCTTTTAATCGATCGCAGAGTAAAACTCAGAAACGCTGTCTGTCTTCACGGGTCGAGACTTTGGAATCTGTGTTTGCATATGAAACAGGTTAAAATGATGCACTTGGAGACCAAACATGGCAACGCAGAATCTTCACATGAAACTCTGGAAAATGGGTTAGGTGGGAGGTATTACTCTTGTCTTTTGTTGGGAGGCATTGAAATGCTGAAAGTGAAGATGGTACTAAGATGGTTGTTTTTGTTCCGGTCGCTGCCAGCTGTGGTTTCTGGCTCCATTTTTAAAACTCTGGATAAAATCATGTCGAAATTTGTTTGGCAAAATAAAAAAAAAAAAACTAGAGTCAAATACAGAGCACTGTTTTGCCCAAAAGAGAGGGAAGGATTGAATCTACCTAATTTAAGAAATGACTTTTGGGCAGCACAGATTAGAGCTATTATTATGTGGATTTCTAAAGAGACAGATACAGTATGAGTAGGAATGGGACAAAATACACCTCTGGAATCACCATCACCATCTGGGCCAGGATTCGTAGTGACTGGATTGGAACAACAAGGGAAATATGTTTAATTTTACAGGTCAAATTTAATCTGTCAGTGTCAGTCTGTATGGCCACCAAAATAGCAGTAAATCCTGAGTTTCTGCCATGGATGCAGGATATAAAAAACTAGACCAGTTGGGAACCATCAGGGCCCGCTGATATTAAAAAAAAAAAGTAAAAAAATCATGTAATCAACTTTTTTTTTAATCTATTCATAATTTGACAATCAACATCTGAACAAAATGTTTCACAGGAAATAAACCCTTCAAAACGGTTTATTCACATTGTGTTGGAATATAAAGAGTTAAATGAAAAATGCGCCATCGTCAACCAATCAGAATTCTGTCGCCTCTGCAGTTGCTAGGAGGAAAATACCTGCTTTCAGCTCTGTGATTGGTGGTCCTGCTACAAATTTACAAAGGGTCTAGCAGCAGTAATTCATTAATATTGAGACTAATTTCAAATGACAGTGAAATTGACCAATCGTATCGTCCCTGTAAGTGGGTGGTGCGTTATTGTCGCTAACGTTATCGTTTCCGCCCGCTGTGGGGAGAACCAATCACTGGTTAACCTGTTGATTCATGATGGAAGTTGTTACTAACTTTACCACTAGTGAGGAGGACATGATGGGAACTTATTATCCATTATCAACAAAGGAAGACCCGAGACTTTATTTTTAAGTAATGCGACCATCAAAGGGTGAGTCATATAATTAAACATTAAGCATTTTTATACAGCAATCAATGTTAGCCGGTGGCGGTTATTGGTTTTAATCTGGATTTATCTTTACTATTCTTAGGAGGGAGTACAACACAGCACAATTTTGCGAAAAGTCAAAAACTGAGGAACTTAAGTATTTTATTAAAACATAGTAATGAACATTTGAAAAACAGCCGCAGGTGCATTTTACCTGTCCGGTGGTTCAAGTGTTAAAATCTGATCGGCCGCCATTTTGACGGGTAAACCGGTAATTAACCGGTAACCGTTTCTCCTGATAATCCCTAACATGGTGTAGACCTACAGACCGCTGTGCCGGGCTCATAATATTATTTGCTAAGAATATTGCTTGTTTGTGGTGGTGGATCCCAAAATGACGTGATCCCTGTTTACTGTCCGCGGTTCTCGTGTGTGTGTCACCATGTGTGTATGCTGTCATTAAAGTGAGCTGGTTTGTGTGGTAGGACGGGGCCGTCATGTGTTTTGTACCCGGCCCGTTTTCACCATGTTCCCAGCTGAAGCACACACAGCTTGTGTGATGAGGTGAGTGTTTTGTAAGGAGGCTTTGCATTTTCCTTTAAGAAATGATCACTGTTTTATATTGATGATAAATCTCACTCTCTCCGCGGTGGACCTGTCAAGTTCAAAGTTGTAGTTGTAGTAGACCTACTATAAGAGGAGACACGATACACTCGGCTGACTTCTCCGATGAGGGAGGGGGGTCAGAGGGCCGAGGTTTAAGACCCACGGTTCACTACTACCTCATGTTAATAGTTGCAGTAAACAGTTTATTAAAAATGTTCAGTGTTTGGACACAGGGAAACAGTCGCTGGTCACAGGCATTAATGCTTTCAGTGACTGCAATTTCATAGTCTGTCATGCAAACCCAAAATCAGCATTGTGGTTACAGTGCAACCATAATTAAATAACACAGAATGTGAATCACGGGCATTTTAGAAAACACTGCAGGACTCCGTAGTTTTGGCTCAGACTAGCTGACCAACCTCACCTGGAGATCCACATGATTCATCACATAGAAACCCCTGTATAGTGTTATAGTGATAATAATGATAACAGTTCTGGGGTAGACAAAACATCAGAGACACCTCTGCAGTTTGCATCAGAGCATCAGCACATTCTCAAAAACTACATAATGAGTCAACACAAACGAGTAGCATCATCAAAAACTGAGCATTTATAAGAAACTGCTGTTACTGCACTACATTTTGCATTGTGTTACCACAAACTTGTATTTTACTTTTTTACTCACTATATTAAATACAATATTAATGTAAGGTCATAAGTTAAAGAGAACAGTACAGCAGTAAATACACATTTCATTTTAATGGCTTTTCTATCATCACTAAATTCCTCTTTAACAGAGTTCTGTCATTTCCAAGCTAATCACATGGACAAACTACTTTGACCACTTTAAGATAAGATAAGATCCTTTATTGATCCCACGGTGGGGATATTTCACCATTAGAGCAGTTCAAACACAATTTAACCCTCATGTTGTGTTCATTTCATGTTAAACAATTTTGTGTTCCCAGGTCAAAAATGACCGTTCTATTAAGACTCATCATAAACAACTATAATAATACATATATTATCACTATTTGTGTATTAGATTTTCTTATCAACTTAAGTTCTTGTGAACATTATAAGTTTTGAATTTCTATTTGTTATTCATGGCCTGTATGCCCTTCATTATCTGAGTTTATACATCTTGAATTTGAGTTCTAAAAAACATTAATTTCTGGATTATTTTGACTTTAAGAAATAATCAGATGAAACATAGAATACTGTTTATCACAGACTACTTTGGGTCAAAGTTACCAACGACATTTGTTTTGAACACCTTTTGTGTTCCTGGTCAAAAGTGACCGGGAAGATTTTATTTGTGTTATTTGTGTACAAAGGAAATTATCCCAACACTACACTTAACAATTTCACAATATTCCAAGATCAATATCTTAATACATTAAAGAACAACTGTTGTAATATGAGCACTATATATTGGTTTAATACTTATACTTAATAATAATAGTAATAGTAATACTTATACTGTACTATAATACTAGAGGGTAGCTGTTTGTAAGAGATGCTTTTTCCCGGGGTTTTCCCTCTCGCGTTGTTTTGCCTCCGTGTTTCACATTTTGAGCAGTGTAAGCCTCGGTGTACAAGAGAATGCCTTTTGCAAGTTATAGATGAAGCTCATATGAGCAACAGAAAGTTGTCAAGTGGTCTTTTTCAAAGCCGAAGTTACCACAACAACTAACAAGAACCATGACATTACAATGTTCATCAGTCTATCAGTTTTTTTTCTGATAACAGAAAAAAACTGAAAACTGATATAAAATCAGGCTTCTAAACTTGGTGGAGTGGGTTAACTCAAACTTCAAATGGTGTTTTTTCTCATGCACATGTTGGACAATATGTGCAGATTGTTGCATGCACCTTGTAAATATATCCATTGCATTTATAACACGTTACGCTTGTTTTCACATCAGTCATTTCTTGCTTCTGGATTGTATTCTGTCATCTTTCAGCTTCTGACACTTCCTCCTCTAATCCATCCTCACTGCCAGTTTCCTGGCCTCTCTCCTCCTCACCAGTGTGGTGATCAAATATATAATCAAGAGCCTCACTTATTGTATATCGGCCTGCCATGGTGCTGCCACATAATGAACCGTGAGCAAAGGCCTCATAAAAGCATTAAATACCAAAGCTACGAGAAAAGGTTCAGTATTATTGAAACTACGTTGCAGCTGTCTGTGAGAGCTGCCAACAGGTGTTGCTCCTGTGGGAGAGAAACTCTACTGGGCAAAGGTTTGCGTAGTGGTTGCCATGGAACCCAAAGTGTTTGTGTGTGTGTGTGTGTGTGTGTGTACACGCATGCGTGTGTGAGTGTGTGTGTGTGTTCATCTGACAAATGAGGATGTACCTGAGCTCACAGCTTTAAACACTAATGGCGCTTTTCCACTAGCACCTACTCAGCTCGACTCGACTAGGCTTTTCCATCATGTTAGTACCTGGTACCAGGTACTTTTGTAGTACCTACTCAGCCGGGGTTCCAAGCGAGCTGAGTAGAGCCGAAAATGTGACGTCCCGGAAGACGGCAGGCCACTGATTCGGCCAGGGCCTGGACGTCACTAGATGAGTCAGGAGAGCGACTCGTTCATAAGAGTCAACCCTTGCCATTTTTAAAACGCAAGTAACAGCAAACACGATACGATCAGAGATGGCTGCACAGAAATCAACCCCGCGGAGCAACGCAACAAGGTGCAGACATGTCTTTGTCTGGTGGCCTCCATAGCTGTTAATAACAAATTACGCGCTGAGGTAGTACTCTATTGTAATGGAAAACGACCGAAACTGAGTCGAGTCGAGCCGAGTCGAGTCGAGTAGTACTAGAACTGTGTAATGGAAAAGTGCCGTAATTGTCGTCTCCCCCTCTCGTTTCTAATGACCGGTCATTTTTTAACCGGGAACACCAAGAGTGTACAAAAGTAGAATAAAACACACAAAATTATATGCAAATTAATACAATTTATTTTGTGTGTTGAAATCCTCCTTTGTGGACAAAGTCATGGAATCTTAGGTCAGTCTGATCAAATTAACTACTTTTTTCAGAGATAAAACTTTTAAATCACAAATTTAAATTTTAAAAACACAACATGGGGGTTAAATAATAGAAAATAAACACAAAAATATAAAAAACTATGTACAATAAATAGTAAATACTAATAAGAGAAAAAAAATTTATTTACAGTGGGGCAAAAAAGTATTTAGTCAGCCACTAATTGTGCAAGTTCTCCCACTTAAAAGATGAGAGAGGTCTCCAATTTTCATCATAGGTATACCTCAACTATGAGAGACAAAATGAAAAATGAAAAAAAATCCAGAAAATCACATTGTCTGATTTTTAAAGAATTTATTTGCAAATTATGGTGGAAAATAAGTATTTGGTCAATAACAAAAGTTCATCTCAATACTTTGTTATATACCCTTTGTTGGCAATGACAGAGGTCAAATGTTTTCTCTTCAAGTCTTCACAAGGTTTTCACACACTGTTGCTGGTATTTTGGCCCATTCCTCCATGCAGATCTCCTCTAGAGCAGTTTTGGGGCTGTCGCTGGGCAACAACACAGACTTTCAACTCCCTCCAAAGATTTTCTATGGGGTTGAGATCTGGAGACTGGCTAGGCCACTCCAGGACCTTGAAATGCTTCTTACACGAAGCCACTCCTTCGTTGCCCGGGCGGTGTGTTTGGGATCATTGTCATGCTGAAAGACCCAAGCCACGTTTCATCTTCAATGCCCTTGCTGATGGAAGGAGGTTTTCACTCAAAATCTCACGATATATGGCCCCATTCATTCTTTCCTTTACACGGATCAGTCGTCCTGGTCCCTTTGCAGAAAAACAGCCCCAAAGCATGATGTTTCCACCCCCATGCTTCACAGTAGGTATGGTGTTCTTTGGATGCAACTCAGCATTCTTTCTCCTCCAAACACGACAAGTTGAGTTTTTACCAAAAAGTTCTATTTTGGTTTCATCTGACCATATGACATTCTCCCAATCCTCTTCTGGATCATCCAAATGCTCTCTAGCAAACTTCAGACGGGCCTGGACATGTACTGGCTTAAGCAGGGGGACACGTCTGGCACTGCAGGATTTGAGTCCCTGGCGGCGTGTAGTGTGTTACTGATGGTAGCCTTTGTTACTTTGGTCCCAGCTCTCTGCAGGTCATTCACTAGGTCCCCCCGTGTGGTTCTGGGATTTTTGCTCACCGTTCTCGTGATCATTTTGACCCCACGGGGTGAGATCTTGCGTGGAGCCCCAGATCGGAGGGAGATTATCAGTGGTCTTGTATGTCTTCCATTTTCTAATAATTGCTCCCACAGTTGATTTCTTCACACCAAGCTGCTTACCTATTGCAGATTCAGTCTTCCCAGCCTGGTGCAGGTCTACAATTTTGTTTCTGGTGTCCTTTGACAGCTCTTTGGTCTTGGCCATAGTGGAGTTTGGAGTCTGACTGTTTGAGGTTGTGGACAGGTGTCTTTTATACTGATAACGAGTTCAAACAGGTGCCATTAATACAGGTAACGAGTGGAGGACAGAGGAGCCTCTTAAAGAAGAAGTTACAGGTCTGTGAGAGCCAGAAATCTTGCTTGTTTGTAGGTGACCAAATACTTATTTTACTTTATTTTTAAGGAATTTACCAATTAATTCATTAAAAATCCTACAATGTCATTTCCTGGATTCTTTCCCCCTCATTCTGTCTCTCATAGTTGAAGTGTACCTATGATGAAAATTACAGGACTCTCTCATCTTTTTAAGTGGGAGAACTTGCACAATTGGTGGCTGACTAAATACTTTTTTGCCCCATATATACACAGCCTCACCCAGTTAGATGTGCAGTGGTGAGGTGTTATTGCACAGGTGAATATGGATATATAGCAGATATGAATTCACTTTATAAGTAAATGAGTGGAATGAAAAAAAGACCATAAAGTGCAGGACCTCAGTAAACATCAGTCTCACTGTGGTTACTGTGGTACTTACTTAACTGAATCAGAGAAGAAAAGTGAGCTAAATAAAATTATCCTGCTAACTCAACCCACATTATCTTATCCCTCTCATCTCGTGCCCATCACCTCAGCTGCTGAAATGCTGTTCTCACTGGTCTCACTGTGAGCTCTGGCCCTGGATCCACTCTGCTGCTCTGGTCCTCCTGTTTGTCACATGCAGATCTACTGCTGCTGTCACCCACAGTACTGCCCTAACTAGTTATTTTCAAGCATTGGAACTACTTTTCTCTGAACCTCTCAGCCCTGCCTTTACATTTTCTGGCTTTGTTATTCATGTGAAAAGCTTCTTAAAAGCAACAGACACTGGCACATTGACAGTGGATGTAATGATGGAATGTGTGATAATTTTTTCCCTTCAGTCACTAAAATATACAGACACAGTTGACACATTGCCATGTTTCCTCATGCAGTCATTTGGCAACATGGATTTGCCACTTGGGCAAAGTTTGAACCTTTGAGCTGAAATTTATGTTGGAAATGGGACACGTATTAAATCTTGACATGTATTTCAAGCTACGATTGATAACGCTAAGTGTAAGATAAATGGATAACTATACAGCATGGTCCAATGCCACACACCATAGAATTTATAGTATAGGCTTGTTTGTGATGTCCTTGTCATGTCCAAGGAAATGCATACGTACAAATACACAGTTGTTATAAAATTCTATGACAAGCGGAAGATCATTCAGACCGATCCCTTTTTAAAAACAGTTTTTCAAAGAAGGGTTTCAATAAAGCCGCCATCCATTTTGATTTTTTGTGGAGTTCCACATTTTGCTCCTCGAACAGGAATAAGCTGAATAAGCTGTGAGGATTTACAAAAGAATTTACTCTGTACATGACAAAAAAAGTTCACTCTAATTTGATCTAATACAACATAATGTAAGCTAAATATGCCACAGTGACTGCAGCGAGTGTACAGATATACCTTCTACATGCAGTCTGACAGAGTCTAATGGAGGCAGGGGGATCAGCCTCAGATGAGGGGAGGCTGGCTGGGAGGATTAGATAATGAAAGAAACTGTGTTCCCGATGTTCTTTAAGACAAAACTAAAGTTTTTGTGATATGTCAAAAAAAAAAACCTTGAATCAATTCACCTGTGCTGTTCTGTAATGAATTTTGATAGATGATATTTTTAGAGATTACCTTTCTCTATCATGTCATGTACCAGTACATGACCATTAAATTGGAAATGTTAGTAGAAAGGGAAGCAAGAGATATGTACTTCTTAAAGGTAACTTTTTCCTTCTCGATCAATACAGGAAGGAGAGCTGGAGGTGGAGGCAGACAGCAGAGAGGCAGCAGCAATTCCAACCACAGTCAGGACCCTGCTCTATCTACGGCTTTATTATTGCTATGCACTATCTATGGCTTTCTGTGTTTAGTTTGTTTATGCAGCTGTTAGTGTTAAGTTTGATGGAAATATTGCATCAAATTATAATAATTAGACCAGTGACAAAGTGGTGCAGACTAATGCCGGATGGTGCAAAATAGGGAATGAGTCATGCATTCGGGGCCACACTAAAGCAAAGCAGCTCTGTTTGCAGTGCTGCTGTCTGAAGATTCAGTGCCGTGTGCAGTAAAAATGTGCATGAGCAGCAGATAGGAGACATTTTTGGGCTCATAAATCCTTATCATTTTTGCCACATCTGAAGAAAATTGAAAATGTAGCTCATACTGCTTAAAACTCATTTCTCAAAAAGTAAGAAAAACAGAGTTAAAATACAAATCAGAGGTATGCTACAACGTTCTCACTGTTATCACTTTAACACTGCAGTTAATAAGAATCTAGTGATTAAGTTCACAGTTCTACTTGCAGATGGCTGACTGACAAACTGCAATTAAACTTACACCACATTTTTACATTTAACTTAAACTAACACTGAATTCAATCTTGATGTTACATTGACTGCATACTTATACCGATGTTAGTATATACTGGCACTTTATTAAACTGTCTTTTTAATCCTGGTTCTATTTCATAGTGTTCATTGCACTTTGAAAACTCAAACCCCAAAACACTCGCAAGTCAAAAACATGCACATTTTTTCCGTTACTACCATCCATCCTATGTGACGTGAATGCAGCATGTGATCACCAAAGACCACTGTGTATGGTGATAATAATGCTGGACAAGCACAATAAGATAGAGAATCTCAGTGTTTGAGCATGATGGTGACCTGCTCCTGTGTGCTGCAAGCATCACACACTCATATGCATGTTGATCAGCCTGGTGGAGAAATGAGCTGGGGAATTTTAGACAGCTGGAGGTCAGATATTTGAGCCTCTTCCTGGATTTGCTCCATAATCATATATTCTTATCCTCCGCACGCCTGCTCCAGAAACAGACCATTGACTCTATGTACACCCAGGGAATCATCTTGCACTTTACCAAGAGTGTATCAATTATCAGGTAAATTGAATTCAGCCATATTGTCTGTTTCATAGTGCTATTATGTGAATGTTTTTAATAATGCCAGCAGCAGTTCACCAGGTGGGAATCCTGATATTGCTTGTATAATTATATTTTATTGTAGCCTAATATTTTTTTTTATTGTTTCTAGTTTCAGGGATCCCCAGCTTCTGCAGGCGACACAGGAGCACGGTCCACGCACCGAGTATTCAGATAAACATTCAATATTAGCAAAGAAAATTAGCTCTAAACACATTATTAACCTCTTCTTTGCGACTGTGTCGTATGTGTGTATTGTATTAGAGTTTTACTTCTTTTAATGTGTACAGAGGCAGAGCGTTTTCTGAAGGCTAAAATGATCTCCTCTCTGTGGGCCAACAAATTATTGTCAAGGTAACATTAAACTCAGGCTTGGTGAAAAAGACGTGTCACCCATTCCAACTGTTAATGCCAATGTGGGGGCACCTTAAGATGGTCTCTATATACAAGCTTAAAGAGAGCTGTGCCCCAGTTAAACTTCAGGAAAATCCTCTAACCTCTTTCTTGTATTGCCATTGTGTGTATTGATGGAGACTTTTGGAATCCCCACAGACGAGATATTAAGACTTAAAGGCACATCCAGGCGGGTGTTTTTAAAAGAACTTAAATTCGCAGATGTCACCCTTATTATCAACCTGAGTTATCAACCTAAGGTTTTAAACAGCCAAAACTCCTTGAAGGAGGTCCAGTCACCAAAGTGAGTGAAAACACCTGAGTAGGTGAGCTGAAAATGTGTGGAGCCTTTTAGAAGTAAACCCAACGCCCATTGAAAAGCTTGTTTTTGTTGACCTCTACTGGTTGAACTTCTCACCTTTCTGCAGTGATGTACTATAAAAGCATACTGCAGGGTGTCATGGTGTCAGTTCACTGTGACACCAATGTTGGGTGTTGTCACAGGTGCAACTGGGAGCTGGTTTCACAAAGACAGACTCTGACTCTAGCTTAGATCGAAGTCATAAGCAGGTGTTAATTCAATTTATTCTTATTCAGATATCTTCTGGAAGAAATCAACAGTTACAAGAACATTTTACTGGGAAAACTGAGTGGAAAATGTACCAATACAATGAACTACAATCAGCATGAGACCTCTGGCTGGGCTCAGGGCTTGGACTGACTCCTCAGACAGGGTCAGTATACTGTAGTGTTCATGGACAGATGAAAACAGCTGATGATGTCCTGATGCAAATGACAAATATTCTCACAAATTTCCCTCTTTCTTTGTCATTTAGTGCCACTGGTCAGCAGGCGTCACCAATAGTGACCGTTACCATGGAAACATAGCTCATAGTCCTGAGTTAGCCTGGGGGTATGGCAGCTAACGTTTTAGGCTAAAAATGAGTCACTCTTTATTCCCCTCAATTCTCTAACCTGCAAGAGCAACTTTACTGGCCTGACACTAATCTTTGTGAAAGCAGCTGCAGAGCTGGACCTGTGAAACACTCAACAGTCCGCTTTTAAAGTAAAGTTTTGAGGAGCATTTGCTTGATTGTGAAATGGCTTATTCCATCACAGCTACACCCAAGCTTTCTCTTGTTTGACTGTTTATAGATTTCGAACCTCAGAAATTACAATAGCAGTAATTAGTAAAGCTAATGTATTACACATGGTTTACTGTGCTCATATTGGCCTGTCAAAATAAAAGGTTGGAAAATGTTGAGGCATACATTTTCTAACTTGACTGTGAGCCATTTGAATGTCTGAATGAAAGGCATTACTCATGAATATAAATGTTTGTCTTGCAGTTGCTGGCGTCTCCTGCTCCATAAAGTGTACACTGCAAAATCTTGATTTTCTAAGTTTTTTGGACAACAGCGGAACTCTAAGGCACAGACAAATCAGGTGTATCAGGCTTTGTAATTAATCCTATACATCATATTCATCAGATTCTTCGTATTGTGTGTGTCCAGTACTCTTTAGTACAATATTTTGGCTAGTTTTGAACTTTTCATGGGATTCATGCATATGTATATGATCATTTTTAGGAAACAAATTGGCTTCACATCACTGAAACTCAAACTAATCTGCACAGCTAACCTACTGCTGCACTCCAGTCAAGTATAGTTGAACTAGTTGTGTACCGTTCTTTCAGCTTTCACCATCCACGAAAACAAAGAACTACCCACTTTGTTTTATCTGCATGGCCAGAGGCACTTACACCGATTGCTCACCCAATCATTTTAAATGAAAAGCTACAAGAGGTGAATAATTTCAAGTGTTGTCCTTAAGTGGACCTTTCACATCCATTGTAGCCCTGTCACAAGTGCCCAGCCTAGAACAGGGTGTTATGAAAGTGGTCAGCAAAGGCAGAGGTGGTAATCTGAAGTTCTCACTTCCTTTGTGTTAGTAAATGTTTCTCATCTAGAACATCTTCTGTGTCATAATAATCAAAAATAATCTGATTTATTGTAATGCGTCTCGCTCGCTCTTCTAGACGATGCACTGTTTAATAACCACACAATGGTGGCAGATTTACCACTCAGTTTCTTTTTCTAAAAACTCCATGAGTTTATTGAAAACTCTGATTTGCTAATGTTTCCTGTTGATTAATTTCAGGGCAAGATCCCTGTGAAACATCATGGCTATGTTCATTATGTAGTGATAATAGAGTGAGGCTGAACCTTCATGTGGAAGGCTTCGAATTAAAGAGGTAGTTCTTATACTTAATACTTAATTCCATAATATGATTGATGATGTTCTCTGACGTTCTCTGTACATGTGGCATCTATTGCACGTCTGTCTGTCCGTCCCAGGGAGAGGGATCCCTCATCTGTGGCTCTTCCTCAGGTTTCTTCTTTTTCCCATAAAGGGTTTTTTGAAGTTTTTCCTGACTCGGTTCGAGGGTCTAAGGACAGAGGGTGTCACAACTGTGCAGATTGTAAAGCCCTCCGAGGCAAACAATGTTTGTGATTTTGGGCTCTAAATAAATAAATTTGAATTTGAATTTTGAATACTACAGGGTTGGACTAGTTAACCCTACTGATATAAGACAGTGTTATAAATAAAAACATAACTAACATACATGTCCTTAACAAACCCTCTGATGGGCTGGATGCTAACTCTATAAATAAGCAAAGGTTGGATCTGTATTTTTTACACCATGTTTCAGTCTTACATGAGAAATTAATTGAGAATGAAAAATAACCAGTGAATTTGCCAAACAAAATTTCATTTGGCTGAGTTGCTGGAGTAAGTTTTCCAAACCAAATGAAGAGCAGGACAGATTGTTACTCTAAATTAGCATCATGCCTCCAACAAGATGAATGTTTAGTCTTAAACAGGTATTTTTATAATATGACTTAAGCCTACAAAATAATAGTTAGCTGATAACATGCTTACCATTGATGTAGTAAGGAAGTTAGTCATGCTGATGTTTGCACATCATCGGTTAGAGCAAATTAACACATTGTTTAATGCTTTTCTTCCCCTTTTATTCTTTTGATTTTGTAATGACTGAAAGAAATACACCACCACTGTTGCTCTCATTAAAGCCGCACACACAGCTTTAGCAAACTGACCTTTAATTGAAAGAAGCCTACTCCAACAGGAACAAAAGTAACTTCCAGTGATGTGAATGATGAGTTCAAGAATTTCAGTGTTACGCTGACATGCTTGAGATTGAGAACAACAATATGAAGAGACATGGCAGAGATATTCAGTCCAAGATATATCCAAGGCTGTGTGCCGGCCTTCAGCTCCAATGACTTCATTCTCAATATTTAATTTATTTCTTTTTCTTTCCTTTGGCTGAAAAAAATGATTTTTTTAGGCACTTCAGCAACAGGAAGGAAGTTTTTGCGTGTAACATTATTCAACATTCAAATGGCCATCTACCAAATACAGTACCAATCATTGATAATTATTAGGACAGTAGTCTGATAAATGAAGATATACTTATTGTCATGGAAACACCTACAACTGTAGTTTGAGAAATTCAATGCAGGGAGGCTTGCTCAACTTAGGGTCCCATTTTTTCATATCAATTACTTAAAATGTGAAGCCATCCCATAGAGATTTCTGCTGGTCACACTGATTACAGAACATCACATCTGTGTCAGATGAGAGTGAAAACATAATTGAATGCAGAATATGTGCAGCACAGAATCAGGTCAAGAACTTCCTGACAAAACACCCCGAGCTTTGCTCGATGGAGGGGAAGGCTTCCAGAGATATTACATACATCAGCAGCAGAGTGGCTGAAAATGTTGACAGAATAGCAAAGATTATGAAGAGGAAGTAAACTGATGGCTTTTTGAAAGTGTTTATTTGCAATTATTTCTAAGGAACGACAAAATCAAATGAAATGTTTACAAATGAAAGATATGCATAATGCTGGGCAAAACATTTATTTTCAGTTGGTTGTAAGTCTGCTTTTGTTTTTTCTTAATGGGAAATGTTTTCATAAAATCTGAAAAGAAGCTTTCAGCCTTCTTTCAGTATATGTGAAACAACGGCATCCCAGATGATACAGACTAAGCAGACACATAGGAGGACATTATTTGTAGCCGCACATAGTACGTACTGTAACGGCCATAAGCTTCTCTCTCTCTTATTACATTTTAATTTGTGTTATAAATGTAGACACGTTTTAAATTACAGACAACAGACAAACAACAAGCATTACAAATCATGAAGTGAAAAGGTTCTGGTCTTGTGTGACTACGGGCCTGCGCTGCAAATAGCAAGTTTCTCCAGCGGTTTCACAGACTGGCCGACCTTGACTTAAGCCTTCCGCCCTCCAACTGAAGAGACCATTAGTACGACCCTGAATCCTCAGCTCCGAGGTAAACAGAGAAAAGAAAGAGGACTTTTTTTCAGTTGTGCATCTTGTTTTCTTAAGAAATGTCAGCTTTTCTTTTAAGAAGATTTTTTTATACAATTAATAGCCATTAGTCCCATGTGAAGGTTGCTATTTCTCTCCAATTATTTGTAATTTTCTTTTTATTCCCCCCCATTTGTTTAAATTGATGGTTGTGAGATATATTTTGCTGTTCACTATCACAAATCTCACCATTAAACTCTTCCACATTTTTCTTGTATAAATTCAGTTGAGTTCTTGTCACTAGTCATTAATCTTTACATGATGCTGAAATTAGAATTCATTTGTCACCCACTGATATTGTCTCAGATTCAGATCTTCTAAGCACATTAAGTTGGTTTTGATTGTTTTAATGTGTATTGCTTAAGTTCCTCATCACGCTGAGTTGGTTTGGAGTTACTATTACAGATTATGAGGACTTTGATTCTGTACATATATGTATGAGCTGAGTGGTGCATACAGTATCACCAAGACAATTTGCATTTAATCAAATGACCACAAAGTAATTACCACACGTTGACCCTGGGGCGATCCAGCTTTGCAGCAGGGCCACTTTCATCACGTTCGTTTGAACAATGACTCACGTGGTTGTCTTTTTGTGACAGCTGCGGAATTTGAGGCTTCTTTGATGCCCTGAATAAGTCTGAAGATTTCTGCGCTTTTTAATTATGACCATGTAACATAAGAATGCCAAGAAGCATTTCTTAGAAATGAACTTGGCAGTCAGGAGCACTGAGGGCCGGTGTGGCTCTGCTGCGTGGGACTGAAGAGGGACTCATTTATTACACAGACCTTCATCGGGACTGTCAGTCACTGCTGCACGGTCTCTTGTAACTGAAAATGTTACTGAAGGATCACATACATACAGATACATTTGATAGTTGAGTGAAATGAACTTCTTGCCTCCCGTGTGTTATTTAACATGTCCTAAACTGTACTAACAGCTCTCATGAGGGACTCCTGACTGAATGTTGGAGTGAGTAGGCCCACATGTAGCCTACCCCTCGGTCTCCTCCTCTCCGCCTCCCCCACTCTGCCATTGGTTCGCTCGGTGCAGGCTCCGGGATGATGATGCTTGGAGAGGGGGGTAAACTCGGAGCGCGCCTCTCCCCCGCCGCGCACACACGCTCCGCTCAGGTCCGGTGAAGATGCTCCTTCTCTCCCGACCAGCAGTCCAGCACCCGAGCGTTTCACTTCTGCTTTTTCCCCTCCCAGAGCGCCCGGCCGTCCTCTCCCCTGGCTTACGGCAGGAACTTGCGCAGCTCGGAGGAGGAGAGAGGAGGCAGAGGAGGCGCCGCAGCTCCGATAACGTCTCCGTGGAGAGCTGCGGGTCGGCATGGGCGCGCTGACAAAGGGACGTTACCTCTGCGCGATGGGTCTGCTGCTTCTCGTTTACTGCACAGTGTCCGTGATCTCCAAAGGTAGGAGCTGTGTCCGAGGTGTGCGTGGCTCCACCGGGGCCAGCAGCTCTGACTCAGAGCCGGTGTGTGTCAGAAAAGCGTCCTTCCTGTGCCATCCTCCGGTTACGCACCGCTTGTCACGTTTCTGTCGTGTCGGTAAATGTTTGGGATTTGGCTGAGGGGCTGTGGATACACCCCTGTGCACGTCCGGTGTCCAGCGTGGGTTTTTATTCTTCCCCGGACTTAGTGTCACTGTTTGAGCTGTGTCTCTCCTCAATGCGCAGCTGCTCCTCTCATTGATTGATCAAACCACAGCTCACACTGTCAACTTCACACACTCTTTTATCTTTTTTAATATTCCCCTCAGATCGATGCTGATTGTGCCATTTTCCTCCAGTTTCTCGCAGTCTTTAATGAATCCCTCACCATGCCCGCGCTCGGCTGTGCAACAGGCATGTCAGCGCGTTTCCTCTCAGAGTCACTGCGCTCAGCCTGTGGACATCTGTCATTTGGTGTGACATTTTACAGCGATATCGCGCACCGGCTGCAGTCTGTGGGAAAACTAGGGGATGGACGGCTGTTTGTGCAGAGCGCAGGGTTCAGAGTTTATGCTGAATTCAAGCACCAAATAAGAAATGCTTTGTGCCACTGACGCACCTAAAGCGGTTTCAGAGAGGGCTGGACTCCAGTGTGCTGCCATGCACTTTTAAGGAACAATTTGATCATTTGTTTAAATCCACATGACCATGTGGTTTATAAAAAAGATAAGGAATATGTTTAAGACATTTTTTGTGTAAAAGGGAATTGGGCATCCTCCACAGATTGATGGGTTTTTAAAAAAAAAAAAAAACTACAAAAATAGAAGCAGTACAGAATAAAAAGGAGTGATATTTAATGCAGTGACTCTTCTGTTGCTCAGGTTTTTGTGAGTTGGAACTTAGTCATTTTAATCAAATGTTACAAAGCAAACACAGAGCTCCACAGCTGATTATCTCTGTTTTGACCTTATATCTTTAAAAAAATGTTCTTCGTTCTCTGCCTGCTGTTCCGTCTGTGACACAGAGCAGATTCTTCAGGTTCCTGTTAATGTGGGTTATAGGTGAGGGTGCACAGTGATGGTATTTGAATGTGATGTGGCTCCAGTGGGGGAAACAGTAATATCACATGTTCTGTGACTGTATGGCGGTCCATGGGGCTGAACTGTGCGCAGAAATAGATTGAGGTCGCAGCATCACGACTCCATTGCCCACAACAGACACTGAATATATATATGCAAAGTCTGAACGCAGGAACCCTCCAGCTCCATCGTCTTATTGTTGGATCTGCTGAATGTGGTTTTATAACATGTTTTTGGTGTATTGTGAGAAACTTGTGCACTAAAAACCAAAGCTGCTTGGCCTTTTAAAATGTAGCATGCAGCTTGCAGGACAGTGCTGTTTTGACTATTTTCATAGAGGAAAAACAGGTGCCATGTCTTGTTGAATAAATGTGAAGATCTGTTGGTCAGGGCCACTTATTCAAAAATAGACAGTTGATAATGAAAGCACGTTAAAAAAAGAGATCTAAGTGCACAATTACAATGCAGCTTTGCATTTAAACCAGCGGCTCCCACCATTATTGGCTTGAGACCCCTTAAAATGAAACAGTGTTCTCGCAATCCCCGTCGTCACAGGTTGCATACAGTATATTTATGAGCCGTGAGAAGTTTAAGGGCTACTCCAGCTATTTATTATTGCACTGCCATAAAGTTGGGGGACTCACAAGAGACACTTTAAAAAAAGAGTGGCAAAATTTAAAGCAAGAGAGGCCAGGATATCCTGAGTAGTAAGGTTCAAGCTCCAGAAACACTGGGTCTTACAATTCCCATAATCCATCTTGATAGTGTCTTTGATTAGACTCTCCCTGCCTGAAAAACAGGCAAACAAATGGTCTCTCACTTAATGAGACTGGAACTGTAGTTGATGCAGGCACACACAGTAACACAGAGCGCTGAAACAAACAGTTACTTTCATTACCGATTAATCTGCCTCTTGTTTTATTGATGAACCATTCTGTCAATAAAATGTCAAAAAACAGTAGAAATGTCCATCAAATTTCCATCGAGTGACATCTTCAGATTCCTTGTTAATAAAGAAATTCAGTCAGCGCTCATATATGACACAGAGGAGTGGAAAGTGGAAATAGGAGAATGTTTGGTGTTTTATGCTAAAAATTTATGATCAGAATAGATACATTTTCTGTCCATTGACAAATCACTTAATCAATAATCAAATAGTTCTAGCTCCAGAAACAACTACATTTTAAAAAAAAAGAAAAAAAAAAAGAAAAAACCCGATGCGCCTTCAATGCTTCCATCATGTCTGCAGGAATCAATGTGACATTTCGTGCTGTCTCCAGCGCCTCAAACACAGCACAAACACCTTCCGTGTTGCCATTTCCCTGCACGTCACATCAGTCTCAAAGGGCATGCATGTAACAACAGGTGTCACACGGACATTTCCTCACAATTGAGTCTATGAACCAAACAGCAGCGAATGCAGCGGCCCTGGCCACAGCACCTGACTGTGCTAGCTCGCACTCAGAGAGATTTAAGCTCTTAAGGATCAATACGGATGTTCGCAGGCCTCGGTGGCTGGGAACGAGACTCACGCGAGGGCTCACGGAGGAGGTCTCCTCCTGTGTAACATGGCCGTGGGTAAGCGCGGCGTGGCCCAGAGGGGAGCTTTAAAAGACTTTTCAATCGTGTTGCTCAGTAATGGTCATGAAACACATTATAGATAATTGAAGGTCCATATTCCTGAGCAGTGATATTAGATGTGACTTCTTTATAGATCAGGTATTGGTTATTAGAATGTATTTACCTCCCAATGAAGACCTACTTAGAGATGCAGAAAGGCTATCACTGATATGTAATATCCCTTATAACCTGGCTTCTGATGAAGCTCTTGTTGATTTGGTGTGACACGCAGGCATATTTATTTGGGACCTGATGATTAATGATGATTAATTCTTGTGATGTGAGGTGTGTGTGATTTAGCGAGAGAGCGTGTGTGTGTAGAGTAAGAAAAATTATGAGGAAGGGGATTATCCGATATTTTATTGAGGATTGTTGAAGTCACCCAGTTCATTTGCCGGTAATTCAACAGGCTGTGCTATAAGGTTTCCTAATGGTATATATGATTACTAGTATACGATGTGAGATAAGTGTAGGGAGCTGCTGATGTTCGTCTTGCTGGAAAAAGTCAGATTGCGCACGTGCCCAGGCCCCTGGTGGTCACCTCGTTCAATAAACATCAGCAGCAAACAGCATCTTCTAGCTCCACAGATACACAGTTGTGTCAAGTGTCAGTGAAGTAACCACTGCCACATGGTGCATGATGCCGTGCCTCTCTGCTTTATCTCACCTCAACCTCATTTGACATGTGCACTTGTCAATTCTCCCCAGGCTTTAGTTCACCCTTGACCTTGTGCTGTAGATTTTACCTTTCTGTCCTTGTTCCTTAGGTTGAGCAAAACAAGAGTGAGATCCGAGTATAAAGGATGCATAAACTGTGGCTACTTTTGTTTTCAAGAAAAAAAAACTCAAGGTTTTTTTTATTTTGCTGTGTACAGGGCTTTCATGAAAACATACAAAGGTCAAATCTGTTATTTTCCCTCAGAGAAAGTAAAGGGGCTCTTATATTTTCCCTGCCGATCCCAGAATGAATCATCACAGTCAGGCTGCCGTGGGTGACAACGTGCGCAGTTCAGTGCCCAGATTTACATTTAAATGAAACCAAATGGCTGTACATTCAGAAATGATATACAGTAATGATGATGGTAATAAAAGCAAAGTCCTCCTTCATATTGGACTGGCTCCTTCTTGGGATTGCTGTCATTTGGGGACTTTGCAGGTACAGTCGGTGAGTTATGTCTTTCCTATGTCAAGACTATTACCTTCACATTTCAACGAGTGGATTCATCAGTGTGCTGCCTAAGAGGCTTAATGTAGTCAGCAATCAGCCCTGCAGCTCATTGGGTTCTCCTGTCTGCCGTGAGGCTGAATGGTACTTAGACATTCAACTTTTTTCCAGCCATTGTGTGTCCTCTGTATCTATAGGTTTATGCTGCAAACACTGCGATGCATTCGCTGAGTCTAATAGCCTATTTCCAGTAGGTGGGATCATCAGGGGATGTCATCTCCCGGTACCAGAATCAAAAAAATCATGAGAGGAAAAAACAAAAATTGCAGCAGAAGTGGACGAGATTGATGCAGCTGTAGGTTAATGTAAATCGAAATCAAAATTTTTATATCAAAATGAAAAAAATGCCTTAGTGTAATGTCAGAAATGTTGCTGGTAGTGAGAATATCAAAGACACTTATTACCCAACTTTGCAGTTCCCCTCTGCTCTATGTAGGACTTTGAGTTTAAGTGTCTTTTGGCGCACTGTTTTGGTTTTTACGGCCGCAATTTGACTGTTTTGCTTCAGTCTCTCTGCTTTCATCAACCTGTTTTCTGGCGGAGCCAGCAGCTGTTTTTTTTATTGGAATAGTTGTGATAAAGCAGCTGTACTCTACCTGCCCTGCACCAAATGGTAAACAAATCTGACAACAAGCTTAAGTAGAGCCTCTGTATGGGAAACGATGTCTTCATAATGATAAATCAACAGCAACATATAGCTTGGTAGGAAAAAAAGAAAAAAGCCCACTGAAAGCGTAATTCAAGGTTTACTTACCAGCTTTTACAAGGGCTTTTGACTGCATCTAACAGTCTTCTCCAGCACACAGAGTCTGCAAAAACTAAGGAAACCCATGAGATGCAGTTCAAAGCTGCAAAAAAGGCTAGTGAGTGGGTCTGAACTTTGCTTTTTTCCAAGAAATCAGTGCACTTTGCGGACTGTTATTTTGAATTCCTCAGAATACCGTTGAATCATGACGGCCTAATCTGTCCTGGATGAACGCGGTAGCTTCCGTCTTACTTAATCTGAGGGGACGGCAATCAGGACAGGGTGTGAAGGCCCACTCAGTCACAGTAGTAAATCATGTAACAAAGCTGCAGATACCCATCATCCATCTCTGTCAGGAGATTCAATCAGTCGTGCTCTTAGAGCCACACGTCTTCATTCCACAGTCCTGTCGAGACTGCAGCTCACTGGGTTTTTTTTTAAATATTACAGTCTTTTTATGAGCCCTTAGTGGTGCGTGTGGACACATCCTTTTTTTCTTCTTTTTTTCTGTGATTTTTTTTAGGGTTTTCAACACTTGCTAAAGTATTCCCTTAGGGTGAAAAACACCTGGGATTTAAACGTGGTGGGCGGAAGATTCATTGTACTGTATAATGATGTGGGAAAAAAAAAACTTAAGCAGGGTAAACTGCCGTTAAAAAAACAGCTTGAGACCAGGTATATTGTTTCTGCGATAAGCTTTATGCACGTCTATATTGATATTTCATTCAATATTTATTCATTTTAGGCATTTAAATGGTATTATTACACAAGGGAGGCAATGACCCAATTTTAATTTAGTCTGCATTGTTAAGTCTACATATAGCCCATAATATGAAGGGTCAAAACAACAGCCAGAGAGCATAAGCTAAATTTATTATATTGTAATATCCACTGAATATTCATACATCATAAATAATAGATAAGAACTGTGGATAGAAATAACAGTTAAGTAGCAGGAGCAGTTTTTCTGTCTCTGTATGGGTGATAACTTGCTTTTAACAGTCACCACAACACACGCATAACTGCAATAAAGTGATATACAAAACTGTGCTCAAACTATTAATTAAATATCATGTTAGTTTCTGTAATCTTTGAGGAATCTTACATGTGCTCTGAATAAACACATTTATTGCTGCAAACTGTAATTAATCACACTTGTACTGCGGAGCAATTACTCTCAAGCTTCAGCTCAAGTAGAACACGGTCGTCATGAAGAAGCAGCTCTAATGTGTGTTTCTTCACATTCACGGCCTTTGCTGGAGAGAAAATGCTGGCACTACATTGGTGCTGTAATATACTCCAAATTTAGAGGTGTCAGGTTGCACAGACTCCATGAACTTCTCCATATCTGTGTTTACAGATGGTGTGCACCAGATGAGCTTTTTACAAGGCTGCTTTATGATAGCATCCTATTTAGCAAAGCTCCAAGCAGCCATAAGGCATACTGGGGGATGTCTGTTTGTGACTGTGCCCATGCATGCACACACACACACACACATAGTAATTAGGAAACCCGCAGACAGTCCTGTGTAAATTTTATTTATACCACATTGCTGGCTGTATTTGATAGCATCCTGGTGTGAGCCTCCGTAGAAACAGAGTCAAGTGAAAGGCGAGGCCTCATCTCTTATTAAGTCCAAGAGAATTCAATATTGTTATCGAAAAACACGTCTGGTTGATGTATGAGTCATGGCTGAAATCTATGTCAGCTGATCTCAAGTAAATGGCCTTTTGAATGACTGCAGTTTCACAGTGATTCTCACAGAGTCCATCCATTGGAACCCAGGAGTGTCATTATTCTGTATATTGGTGTCGGCCATCTTTTGTGCTCAGTAGCCATGTTAGCAGTCCGTCCACCACTTTGGTCCAGACTAAAATATCTCACCAACTGTCAGATAGATTGTCAGCAAATTTGTTTCAAACACTAATGATCCTGAGAGGATGAATTCAGACTACAGAATACAGACGATTCCCTGACTTTACATTTAAAGCCACCAGCACAGGGTTTTATCACTTATCCTATGAAATATCTCAAGATCTCGATGACTTGGCACCAGAAGAAAAAATGCATTCACATTGTTAGATTGCATTCAGGATGCATTCAGATTTATGGTTCTCAGACGATGTGTTCTACTATGGTGATCCCGTGATTTTCCTTTAGCGCCACCATGAGGGTGACATCTGTGATCTCAGCAGCAAACGGCATTAAATTTGGTTTGATTTGAGGCTTGGTGATAATTATGCCAGCATGCTAACAGACTGAACTAAAATGGTGAACACGGTAAACATAACACACGCTAAACATCGGCATGTTGTAAGAATGGCGTCATGCTGAGTCAGCATTTAGCTCAAAGCACTGCTCTCACAGAGCTCCTAGCGTGACTGTGGACTCTTAGTGTAGCGTCTGTATTTCTGTTTGCCTTTTCAGCTTTTCTTCACCAAATAAGGCACAGGCAGGGTCACGTCAGCATTTGCAAGTCTCCGTCGTTATTGGCTGTTTACATTCATGCAACTATGGAGTGTTCCCAGGGCAGAGAGACGAAGAGTGAAGGGCAAAATTTCATTTTGCTAAGAAAGCCGCAAGGATAGTAACCCAGCAGTGTGTACTGCCTCCACTGAAAGGCCCGCAGATGTAGAAAAGCCTCTCTAATACATAGATCACAGATATTTTTCTTGGACGCCTGATGTATGGCCTTTGATATGCCAACCCCGATGGTTCTCCGCTGTTGCTGTACCCACTTTCATGGCCTTGGGTCAGCTGTTCAAACATGTCCTCTGTTGATCCATGGTGCAGCAGCAGGCCTACCGGGACAGAACACTGCTGAAGGACAAGTTGTGATGAATGGACTGCCGAGCGCCAGTCTCAGCTCGCTGTGTCCTGTCCTGCCTGGAGGACCTCTCTGTCTCGCTGGTGGGCACATGTTAGTCATTGGACCACGCTGTGTGTGACCAGTGGTTGACACACACAGGTGCTGCAGAAAAGGATAGTAAGCTTTATCTTGTGTTATACATTTATATAATTTGTACAACCCTTGATATCGGGTTAGTGAACACAGTTTACCCTCGATATGATGGCACAGGTATGTAAAAATGTGTGAGGAAGACAATGTTCAGATTTATTTGCTTATTAAATGGAGTTATTTTACACTCCTGTATGTAGAATATTAACTCAGTCCTCTAATTGTGATAGCAGTGTAGAAAATAAGGCCATCATGGCAACAAATCAGTCGCTGTCTGTGAGTTTACTCAGTGAAAATGTGTAGGAGTTAAGTCATACTGTAGTATTTGTTACTGCAGTCATAGAACAATCTGAATAACCACCAGTTATTTACAAAGCAGAAAATATCTACTGCAGTGCTAAAGTGATTAGTGAATTAATTAATTAGCCGATCAAAAGAAAAATAATCAGCCAGTTTGTTCCCATTCCATTTCAAATCTATTTTATAGATTTAATTGTATACTGAATGTCTTTGTACTGTTGGGGCTTTTGGACAAAATAAAAACAACACTGAGTTCTGGGAAATAGTGATTGGCATCTTTCTGTTTGTTTAAATAATTTGTTTGCTAAGTGGACATGGTACATGGTGGAGAAAATAAGAGTACTTTATTAATCTCAATATTGAATTGGATCACATATGGATGACAAAATGAAGAAAACAATATAAGAAGAGATGGATATAAAAATAAAAACATTAATAATTAAATATTAATTACAAACTAATCTAGCACTAAAAACTAGGACTTGATTGAAAAGTCATGTATTTAAATTTGTAAATGAATGTTTAATTATATTTTCATGTATCACAAACAAATTGGAAATTGCTGGAACTCTTAGTTGATGATAAAATAAGCATTAAGAAAATGCTTATTTACATTAGAAGTGACATAAATAGTTTTTTTCTATAATATAAATTATAGTAAAATGAATATTAAAAAAAGAAGAAATTTTCACGTGATTAAGACATTTACCAGAAGTAGAACTTTCTAGCATTGCTTCTAGTGTAAATTTTACAGTATTTCACAGTATGCATTAGACAAAAAAAAAAGTATTTAGTCATTTTGGTCATTTTGAAAAGAATCGAGTGAGTATCTGACTCAAACCTAAAAAAATATGGTGTGTCCGTGTTTTCAGATGAGTCTTGCAATCCAGTAATGTAATGCATTTTGTCTAAATACATCGTAGGAGTCTAACAAACACATTTGTTTTATTTTTGGCAGACTCTCCCGCAAATGGGGGTGAACTTAATGATTACTGCACACAGAGTTGTTCCTAACATTCAAAGAAATAAAGAAGAAAATAAAGAAAGAACACAAAAGAGTTTTTAAAGAATACAATGATCTATTATCACATTTGTCAACTTTATTAATCACTGAGAGTTAAATGGGGCCTAGTGGGAAGTGCTGTGTCTGTGGCCTGCAAACACACCTCTTTCCTCGTCCATAACACAACCAGACTCCCTGAACTCAGTTACCAGAACACAGCACTGACCACCTGTTCAACAGGAAACAGCTCAGCTCTGTGTCACCTTGTCTGCACGCTGTTCCACCTCGTTGTACTTTCTTTTTTCTCAGGGCTGCAGGCTAACACATCCTTTAAAAGC
This sequence comes from Scortum barcoo, assembly GCA_023238725.1. Taxonomy (NCBI): domain Eukaryota; kingdom Metazoa; phylum Chordata; class Actinopteri; order Centrarchiformes; family Terapontidae; genus Scortum; species Scortum barcoo. The sequence continues at coordinate 3,094,410 of CM041535.1, forward strand.
AGGCTGATGCCCAGAGATGACCAGAACAATCAGAAATAAGCCCTCTCTGCATGCTCTCAGACTTTTGCAGATGATACAATATGTAGATGACTAGACTTTTAGGGAATCACTCACTCAGCAATCAAGTTAATGAATGAATGAATTCATTAATGAATGATTTATGCATTTGTAAATATGTTAGAATGTACACGGTATTTCATAGAAAATTAAAAACTTGTATATTACTGTTATTACACTTTTAATTGTTAATTTACATATACTAAAAAAAAACTACTATTACTAACAACAACGATAATGATAATATATCTTCTTCACATGCACATAGGATGAAGAAAAAAATCACAATTTACTCAAATATTCACTTCCAGACATATTCCATCTCTCAAAGATGATCGACTGCACCTTAAACAACATATGACACACTTATACACTTATAAAGCACCAGATGAGTGACATGACTGAGCAAAATGTCTTAGCAACAGGCAGCTTTGGGAGCTCAAATCTGATCTGCAAATAATGACTAACTGTCTAATTGTGGCTAAAACAGTGCTCACAAAAACAGTATTTGTCACACATGGATTAGCCCACACAGTAAAGCCTCCGAATGAGTGCCACAGTCTTTGTGTTTGATGGATTGGCTGACCTGAATTTGGCTCCTGATCAACATCTTGTACTGGAAAGCAACTTTCCTCATTAGGAAAGTTTATTTTTCATTTCAGGGATTTCAGTTCACATTTTTCCGTTTACATTATGGCAGTTTCATGTTTTTTTTTTCCTGTGTGCATGTCTTCTGATGGGGACAGAGAAAGTGTCAGGGCCAAGTAAAGTCAGGGAGGTTAACAGCACCGACTGGCCAATTAAAGCATCAACAGTAGACCAATAAATATTATGTTGTTTTCATGATATGATTTTCTTTTACAGTCATTGCTAGGGCAATAGAGTGTACATGGGGCTAAATTAGAGCCAAATATAGTGGTCTCATTTTTTTGTACAGAAATTAGTAAAAGAGATATTGTCTATGGGTGCAGTGTCCTGAAAGAAAGTGATACTAAACGTTCCTAAATTTGAAATGTCTTTTTTAGAATAAGGACTACAACATGATTTGAACAAGTTGATGACCAAGTGACTGAAGTGAGAATCCTTTATAATAGCTATCAGTAACAATATTTTGGAGGGCTCACTGTCATCACATTTTAAAGTACATCTTGCTAGATTTAAAGGAAGTAATGTATCCCAGGTAATTGGTGGCTGAGCTTAATTACAGTTTATATCTGATGAAATTTTCTCTGTGGTGAGACAGAAGAGATGATGTGATGAGCATCGTGACTTGTGCTGAACCTGAGATGTTGTAGCTACCAGACATGTACACACTGAAACGAAAGCATTAGTGGTATGAGACTATGTTTAGATGTTTAGTTAATACTGCAGCGTGCACAAAAAAAATTATCGTTGGCTACATTAACCATCTTGAACCACGATGTGAACTATGAACTGTGACATGAACAGTTGAACTCCAAGTGGCTCTGGCTATCTGCTGGTGAATTTACTCTCATACACGACTACCATCTAATGAATCCCAAATAAGTGAGTTTCCATTCTCAAGGACTAATTTCCTATTACATGCAAACTTTGTATAGAAGTTAACGTTGTTACTGCTGCTATCTACAATATTCTCCTTAAAAATATGTGTCCTGTTACCAAGTTATTACCAACAAATATCAATTCATTCTAATTTTCTAAATACTGAAAATATTTGCCAAGATATTAGCTAGAGTGTCGTCAGCTTCTTTCAAACTCAAGTTAAAACATTTAATGTTTTTAATTCCACTGTTGCTCTGGACCTAATGTGGGCAACTCCTTCAGGGAATTAATGATCATTTGAAGAAAATAATAATTTATTGAGGGCAACAAGCAACAATATTTAAGATTTGTCTTAATCCTGAGAAAATGTCACTGGTGTGGGATAGTGGCCACCAGTTGTCTTCATTTCTGTATGGTCACCAAAGCATTACAGTCAGTCAGACAGTGGTATATTTAAAAACGATACATGCATCTTTAATATTTTATAAAGCCTCCTGCTTCGCTTTCCTCCTCAAAGGCACCTTCTTGCGCCTCCTTGTTTTATGGTCTATCTGTTTCTGACAGTCCGTTCGTTCACTGGCCATGCGAGCCACATTTCTCATATAACATTACTCACTGCGAGTATTAGGCCGGATTGACAAATGATCAGAACCAGCCTCTCAACAGTCATGGCCACTGTGAAACGGAGGGTAATATGAAAATACATTTAAAGCCTGTCACCACGGCAGAGACATCAGGCATCAGTTTACAGCATGCAGTGATGGGTTTCAGCATATTTCAAGATAGACTTCTGGACGGGAAAATGAGGTAGCCATGTTTTGATGATAACAGACAGCTGCTGCTATTTCCTCTGAGTTTCTTAGCTGGAAAGTGATGAAACACCTGGTATGTGCCCCCCAACCCTCCCTCACACCCCCCTCCCACCTCCTCCTCCACCCCTACCTTTTACTGGCTGTTCCCAGCTATTTTTTCATCTTATTAATTGGTAACTAAATGTATTAGTCTTTGTACCATATTAAACTTTTTTTCTTTGTGTTTTAATGAACATGGAGTTTGATGGGCTATTTCACTGCTTTTCTGTTGACTTAAGAGGTCCTGACAGCTTGGCTTGTGACCTGGTAAAGCATTTAGAATATGAATATTGCATTGTACTCTACTCGGCTTTGTCTTGGCGGGTAGTAGCTGTGTAACTCTTGAGTTCCTCTTGCGCCTAAGGCATCCTCCTACTGCCTTCTTTTCATGCTTGAGTTTTTCTCTTTTGAAACTCATTTTGGCTTTTGATACAATCTCAGAGTTCCTCGGGGTCAGCACCGCTGCGGATTACTCAACCCTCCCATGTAAACCAACATGTATTCATCTCAACCTTGTGGGCCATGTTGCATCTTTGCTGATTTGCTGTGGCTGGTGCCCACACGGCATCCTGGGAAAATAATTCTTTTGTTGCTTCTGTGTTTGTCTTTTTAAGCTGCATTAGCGTTAGTTTGAATTAATAGAAGTTATGAAACAGTGTTGCATGCGCTGTGCCGCTGGCCTGAAGCTGCTGCTTGTTTGGGAACATCTCATGTGAGCCGCTAGTGTCTCTCTGATTCAGCGTGCCTTTTCCTGCAGTTAATAACATCAGATGCCCTCCAGATGAACGCTGTCTGAAGAGATTCTTTTCCTTACTGAGTGATCAGCAGTGACCAGTGTTTGATCATGATGGTAGTCATGCTCTCTGTCTTTCTACGGGTACTTTAAAGTGTTTTATAAAGAGACTCCCCCCTGGCCATCACCTTTGACACATACGACATGTGATGCTGGCAGGGAACACGCTATTTGAGAACGTTAAAGACCCACACTATTCCCACACTAAGGTTAAAAACAGACCTAATGAATGCTCTTTTTATTTTATTTTATTTAACAGAGTTGTGTTTTATAACTCTGTTAAACGCTTTATATGTAGCACTACATCTGTAAATGAAGAATGTCAGCTCAAAGGGATTACATTTATAATGGTGTGAAGCAGCGAGAAGCAGCACAAAATCTGGGCTTTTTCTTCTATCTCACAGTATCGATACATTAAAACTCAGACTGTCTGTTTGCCATGCTTGGAACACTACCTTAAAAGAAAAATAAGCCTGTAAAGAAAAAGGGAATTAAACTGAAAGGGTTAACAATAATAGGAAACAAAGAAAATAAGCAAATTTTTTGATAAATGACTTTTACAGTGACTGCAAGTCATACATGCCATGTATTAGTTTACTGCTGATTAAACCACCAAATCATTTTTGCCCTTTTAATAACACATGTATTGGATTAGATCACTCCTGAAAAGTAAAAAATGTAAATCTCCAATCAGATTTGTTTGTAGAGACCTGTGGTAAAAATCAACCAACTGCTGAAAGAGTGCTGACTGACTGCTGGAACTGCGTGGTTACCATAAGTAACGAGACCCTCCCTTGGTCTCTGAGAATGGCAATTTAATGTCATGTGCAGCGGCAGAGGGACACACACTGAGATAAGAGTCATCTTCTTTCGTCAGCCCCTCTATGCTCAGGGCATGTGAAATCCATATCCGCTCTGCAAGCCAAAGATCTCCTGCAAAGTAACAGAAATCACCTCCCAACACTAAAAAGCTTTTAACGTCACCTGCTAGTAAGGATACACTCTGCCATTAGTGTGAGTATTGAGATGGAGCAGGGGTTTGGTAGAGGAACATTTCGACATGATTAATAGGCAGTGGTGCTTTTCTATTAACTGCATCGATGATGTTTTGCAGCAGTATGAATTTTGCATAAAGCCTAATTAATGCAAAAACATTGATTGGAGCTGACAAATCTATCGAACAAATAGTGCCATTTAGCTTGAACAAACAGTGAGATTCGTATTCATTTGGAATTTGTACACCAGGTGGCTCGTCAGTGGTTTAGAGGAACCAGAGTAGATGGTGGACAAATATCGGAAAATAAAACCACAGTCATAAAATGTCACTACTGATTTTCTTTAGAAAATTCTCAACATGGTGAGGCACTGTAACTCAACCGATGCGTGGTGTGTATGCAGACTGTGTGGAATAAATTGAAGTAGTCTATCACTACCTTAAGTCCCTGAGTAATGAGTAGCCTGCAGGGCTGTATGGAAAGCAGAATGGTAATTGCAGGACAAAAAGGTTTTGAAAACCATTTCTAGGCATTATGTTGCACTTCAGTGGCATCCGGAATATTCCACATTTAGTTCTCCCTCTCTGTGCCACAGGGGAGGACAGGAATAGAGAAACACATGTCTCTCATTCAAGAGAAGTGAAAAGGCACAAGTAAAAAATAATAAGACAAATACCCTGACGAGAATTAAGAGGCAAAATGGATTACATAAAATATAGTATAAAACCTTAAATCCTTGTCCTTTATTATAATCCTCGTGAGCTGCTTCTGCTTTGGGAACATCAAGTGCTACGAAACACACTGCTGCACTGTGAAACAGCATTGATTGGAAGGGCCTCTTTTATTTCCCTTCTAGTGATGATAAAGATGCTAGTTTTGCTCTTTATCCAAACTTGTGCTGCAACAAGCGCATACACAGCTCTTCAGGAGGCGTTAGATGTGAGGAAAAATCTCAAAGGATAGACGAGAAATGTTAGCTCAAACAATCCATTAATGCTAGTTGCAAAAAAAGACCTCCATCACTTGTCTTGAGCGTGGCTGCTCGTGCTCAGATATGATCCTTGTTTGCTGCCATCTGGTCTAAAACAGCATAGTCTACACAATGCTTCTTCCGCCTGCAGACTCTGACAATTAGCCAACTGGTGGAAAACTAATTGCTTTAGTCGCCTTTAGTACGCTGCACTAACCTTGGGTAATTTAACAAAGAGTGCACAGCAAAGGAGGTCCGGCTATCTCGCTTATCCTCCGCTGCATCTGTCCCCCGAGCAGCCTACTACTGATAGTTCTATGTCGTTTGCTCTGCGCTCACTTGGAAGAACAGCGTAATTGAATCTCCATTTGCAAAGCAACACAATCAATGGGGAACAGGGTTGCTTAAGAGTTTACATTTAATCGTATGGACGTTGCAATAAGGGAAATAAAATTAAGGTTTTCCAAATTTTATGGTCGCGTCCTCCCTGGCAGCCTCAGTTGCGTCATCCTTTTACTGTTACAATGTGTTACATCATCATGTTTTTATGATTTGCTGCAGCGTCGCATTAATTGAAATTTAACTTAATGAAATGATGAAATGAATCAGTTACGGTGGAAAACAACAGGACACAAAGTCATCAGTCTTCTCATGTTTTCCACCCCTTCCAAATGGATTGAAACCAAGCATCTGCTGCACCACAGAGATTTAAAGAGGCACTCTAGTGATATAGTGTTCCACTAACATAACACTGTTAGACTTATGAGAGACAGATTAAAGAAAGAGGAATGGTGAAGAAAGAAGCAGCAGACACTGAGATGTTTCTCACTTTTAGTCCCCAGTTTGGTGCAGATGAATGCCCATGTCTGTCAAAGAACACACACATTTTGTGATACAGGCATTAAAAACAACATTGTGTCCAAGTCCAATCCAAGATGACCCTGGTGACATCACAATGACTTTATCAGGGTTTTTTTTTTTTTTTTTTACTTCAGAAAGTTCTTTCGAGAGACACAGAGATATTATACAACTAAAAATGGCTATACTGAAATCACGCTTCTCATGACTCTCATGATCTTGCCTCAGCTCCACCCACTAGTAAAGGCAATGAGATTCATTCGAAAGCTCAGAAAGGTAAAATAAGTTGACCTAGATTTTGTGTGGATGTTTCCTTTATTTTTCCTTACGTTTCCTTTCCTTTAGTGATCCAGGTGATTATTGCTCATTTGTCAGTTTTTGGAAATATGTGTGACATGGCACAGATTTAAAAGAAAACAAATGAAAAAGAATAAGGGAGAGGAATCATAGTGACCTTGATGATGGTCGGACGATCACCATCATGATGTCAGGGCTCGTTTTTCAGACTTCTGAAACATTCCTTGAGAGCCACAAGAGCCATTACAGGAAGTTTTCTCAGGATGAATAATCTCCATGATTAGCAAATGGAACATGATGTGTAAAATTGGTGGAGGGCCCCTTAAATTTAGTATCCTGGCTGAAAGTCTGTGCTTTCATCACAATTTACAGTTTTGACTTTCAGTTATATTTCATGAGGCTGATGAAAGCTCCCGTTCAGACAGTCAGTGAGATTTCAGATGATGTTCTAATTTGATAAATGGCATATCCCTCTGTTGTTTGGCTTTGAGCGGCTCTGGTATTAAACTCCGATAAATGTTACTTTGTTGGGATTGTCCCTGGTCAAAGGCCTTTTTTAAAGGCCATGTTTGTCATAATCAGTTCTGTGCTTCTAAATGTAGTGAACCGTGCTTACAGAAGAAGACAAGAGCTTAAATGTCAGCTGCAGACCGGGTAGGAATCCTCTGCAGTTTGGCAAGGACATCTTGTGTGGCTCTCTTTGGCAGACGGCAACTTGAAGTAGTAATTGCTTTTTAGCATCACCGGGGTTTGAAGCCAGAGCGAATGTAAATACGATCAAATGAGATTCTGATGGTGGCCTGAGAGGCGAAGGGGGTGAAAAGTAATAAGAAGAAATGATATCACTGGGGAGAACAAAGTGCAGTGATTACATTTATTTCCACTGGCCTATTACTGGAGCACTGGGGGAAAACGAGCGCTGAGCTTTCTGTTTTTGCAGTAGGCCACAGGCTGTTAAGAGCCCACAGGCCTTTTTTATTCATGACATGTCAGAAAAACAGCTCGATTTACTGTTGTCCTTTGAGAGTTCTTGGATGATTTAGACTGAATTAATTTGCGTGGAAAAGCATTTTTATGAGTATAAATTTCAATTCTGGTTTTAAATATCTAAATGTATGCCTGTAGACGATGGATGTTTAAGCTATTACTGCACATTACCCCTATTCCCTGTTATCAAATCTGCCGGTGGGATGGATACTTGTCATCTATCAGCTCTTGAGATTCACTTCCTGAAATAGACTCTTGTGCAGAATGGATGTGCATGTCTGAAAACGTGGAGTCCTTCATGTATAATCAGACCTCTTAAAGTTGCTATCTATGCTTTCTATAATCTTAATGTAGGGTCAGGGTTAGGCTCAGTTGCAAAAAGCACAGTTCATGGTAATCTTATTGAAATTCATTTTCAGATTTTAGGCACAAACAGTGATGATGGATGCAATGTTTGTGCATCATAATGGGCAAAGCACCTCCTGCATTCATCATCAGATCATTTCCAGGTGTTCACAGTGTTACCCTTATTAGCCACTGTTGCCTTGCTTGTGCACATCATGAGTCTGGGTGGCAGTGGCAGTTGCAGTGTCCTGACTGGCAGACATGATGGATACCCCTCCATTATCAGGGCGTGCGTCTCTGCCCCTCGTCCTGTGGGACTCAGCCAGTGCGACATTTATTAATCGACTGCAGATAATTCCTAATATAACAGCAGCAGAGCCAAGGCTGCACCACTGAGATCTGGAATGGCATACATTGTGTAAGACATGATGCATTACTATGCCAATGCTTTCCCTCGACAAGAAACTATTATTAACAGAAGAGTGCAAGCCTGGTGGTTTTTGCTTCTGAAGTTGCACATCTCAGCAGGAAGACTGGACAGCTGCATTCTGCTTCAGTGTGACATGACTTTTCGTAGATGGTCAGATTATTGGGTGCAGTCACTTATCTCACAGCTGCTGCAGGTACTTCAGATGTAGGAGGCATGCCATGCCATCGTTGGTTCATTTTTTATTTGAATGGCTCCTCCAATGCACACTCTATTATGCTTTTAAAATCACTTTTGGTAAAAGTGGTGTCTGTAATATTTCCTAAGAGTCTTATGTGTGGCCTGATGCTTGGAATACAGTGACACCTTTGGGCGGAGCAACAAACGGCACTCACGGTAAGCCTACCTTCATCTTAACCCACCTCTAAGTGTGCGTGGGATAGTGCAGGGGTGCATGTGCTACTCTGCCTGGGTGCAGCCCATATGCTTCAGGCCACAGTGAGGAGCACTTTGTCAGCTGTGGCTCATGGTCAGCAGGGGTTTGCTTTTTTGCTCATATTTCCAAACAGGCAGGCCTACTAGTTATCACCTTTCCCATCACCCACAATGTCATGATGTTCCAGGACCTGCTGCCCAGTGCCCTTTATGTCATTGTAAAAGCCAAGATGCTGCTGGAACACCATGCCAGCACATCAGACAAGCAGGATAATGCAGTGGCACTTAGAAATGAGCCACTTATAACTGAGTGATTCTATATGCACATACAATATTACACTTTGCACTCTCTTTGAGTCATCATTGTTTGCCACAGCTTTTTTTTTGTGGAGCTAAAGTGCATGACGCACAATCATGGGGGGCTGCTTTATTGTTTTGCCAATGGAATTCCATTTCACAGCTCCATGCTGTGAAATGGTAGACGCAAAGCAGTACACAAGATGGGCCAGCAGCCAAGGCAGGAAAGAGCTTTTCATTAGTCTAATATTCCTCCTGTGCATTGGCCGCTTTATTATGCTCCTGTTTCTCTTACCAGAGAGACGGATAGAGGCAGTGATGGGGAGATGTAGCAGAACCTCTCGACCTTAGATTTAAATGATTTGAAATATTCCCTCAGTGCTATGATAAATGACATAGATTTATTACTCTGCTCTCCATATCTCTGCCATTTGTTGTCCACAAGCCAAGAAGAAATTGATGAAATGTTTTGGAACAGCTATTTCAGAAGTTTAGTCTAACCCACTGTTATTACGTATCATTTTAATATGATTTGCTAAGGATGAAAGGAGCAGTGCAGTCTCTGTCCAGTTGATTATAATCCCCTTGGTTGTGCACTAGCCACTCTGGTGTAGTGCTTGTCATCACTCAGGCCATGGGGTGGGATCTGAATGATGAGAGCAATGTTTTTCTAATGGTATTTGTGGTGAAGTGGGCTGTGGTTGCTCACAGCTCCCACTGGTCTCTGCAGATTGCATCCTGACAATGAAGAAAAATGAGGCTGAAATCTCTCCAGCAGTGCAAATTTAGTTCACCATTATTGTCATTACTTTACATATGCCGTGAAGTACATCCTTCACCATAAAATACCAGTATATACATTTTGAGTATGTCTTCCCCAACAGGAGTGAAACCGCTGGGGTAACGTTGGTGAAAGTGACATCCTTTCACCATTTGAGAGCTAAATATTGAATGGGCTTAGCAGGCTGTACGACAGAGCTGTTTGGCTGTAGTAATAATCATAATGGTTGAGTTAAGCCTCAGTGGGCATCAAAGCAAGTAAAAAAAACTGTAGTTTTTGGGGCTGAGTATGGCAAAGCCCAATGGAAAACACAAGAGATTAGAAAACACAGCTATTATTGTTCCTAGTGCTGTTGTTGCTAAGAGGAAAAATCTGGCCTGGCCATTAGAGTTATCTAGGTTATGGATAGATGGTGGTCACGGTGAAATATTAATAAAGAGCGAATGCTAACTGCTGTTCTATAACTGCATGAACCCCAGTCTCCAGAGTCAAAGGCAAAGGCATTTTCTTACTTGTATCTATGCTTTATGAATATCATATCAGACTACTTCCTGAATTGGCACTGAATGTTGATGCTGAATGTTTCGTGCGGAGTCGTTGAGTTGGGACATTCTGAAGAGACTGCTTGGTCTGGAGTTGAGAGGCAACACAATTTACAATTAAAACCTTCAAAAAACTTCATTTAAGATACATTTAAATTAGTGGAACGAACAAAAATCCAGCCCTGCCCCTCTCAACAGTATGCCTTCACTCAGTCTGTCTGCACAGTGGCAAGCTATAAGAATATAGACTGTGAGGACCAATGGCATAGACATAGCAGACATTAAATAGAAGGGTGTCAGTAGATATCACAGATAAGAAAGAACAGTGGTGCATGATGTACACTGCCTCTGTGTTAAAATTTTAATGGGAGCTGAATTTTTCTTATGATAAAGGAGCAAATCGTCTTTTTTTTTTTTTTTTTTAAACATCTAAAAGCCAGTGCCTCGATAGATGCTCACGAATCTTTAAATATGGATACAAACTCTAGGAATGTGTTTCCCCTTTTCCGAAAGATTCATAAAAGAAAACCTTATTGAGAGACTGCAGTGAGTCACAGAACAGAGCAGTGGCCAGCTAGCAGGCAATGTCAGGATTTCTGCTCTCTGTACATCCTCGGTTTACTATTTTCAGACAGAAGAAATCCCCTCTATGTACTTTTAGGCAGACCTGATTATTGCATTGTATACCAGAAGACCTCCCAGGTCCATAAACGTGGCAGTCCTAGGCTCATTTGTATGTACATGTATATTTGTCTCATGGAACAAACTAAACGTTCGACTCTGTCAGCTTGCTAACTCAAACTTAAAAAACTGTGCTTCTATTACTGTGCCCACCGAGGTTTGTCTAAAACAAAGAGCCTAATTGTGCCTCCAGAGCAGCTCTGCTTCAGAGAAATATTTGGATACCTAAAACCCCAATCTGTGATTAAGTGCTGTGTGAACAAAAATTGTAGCATTGTATGATTCTAGTGTTAATTAAGCTCCTGATGACAAAGCATTCGAAGGCATAGAAAATCATCTCTTTTTTCACAGTGGAAATTGATAAACATATAATTAACAGGGGACGTTATACTGTGGGCAGACAATTTATTATGGTATAGCTGTTCTGGAATATTCCATTTCTGACAACAATGGAAGGAGTTTAATTGTTAAGATAAACACCACACAAGCAAATATTCCACTATGGTGCATTACTAAGTTAATGAATTGTACTCTGAGAATTGGATTATGCATTTTGCCTAAATGGTTACTTAGCTTTTTAGTACTAAATGAGGAACAGTTACTCCTAATTAACTCTATCAGCTGCCTTTCTGTTGTACACTGTTCCTGGCCCTGCATCTAAAGAATCAGGAGAAAATCAATTAGGGGGATAGGGATCTGTGTACCTAAAGAGCACAAAGGCTGAGGTCCAGTCCCTAAGGCTGGGGTTGGCAGTATTAACGGAGCATCTTTGTATACGGTTGGGTTAAATTCTCTGTGCCTGCAGATCTGGAAATGAACATTATTTCCTCACTGATGATGTCTAAATAGACGCTCCTCTTGGATCTGAGCACAGGTCTGCAGAAAGCAGCCAAGTCAAGCAATCAGCTTCCAACGTTCCAAGTCAAGTAACATTAAAGAGGCAGCATTTGCAGAGGTTTTCCCTTCTGCTGCACAAATTCTTCAACTTCTAAATTCACCCTGGAGTATTACAGTGTGAGTTACAGTGCTGCAGAGAGACACTGGAAGGGGTGGAGGGGATCTGAAATCCAAGCCATGCATTGCCACCTTCTCTGCCTCAGCGCAACTCCATCCCTCTTTAGAAATTGACAGGAAGAGACAGGTGCAAATTATGTCCGCTTAACCATATTACAGTGTAAGGTAGTGCTGTTGAAAAAAGGGGCTGTTTGGTTCCCTCAGTCATCATTTTGAATGGATGAAAGCTCTCTCCGTGTCTGGATTTAGAAGCGGGGAGAGGTGTGTTCGGTCGCCCGGGTGTTCACATAGCTGTGGTAGATGTGATGACCAGTGTGGTAGGCAAAGGCGGCTCAGACCCATTCTGTGTGTCCAGCCTCACCTTCCTTTTATTCTTTTCATATCAGCTCCTTTAACTGACTGTAATGTGTAACCGTTTTTATGCTTGTGCCGTAGCACCGTTGTGAATCATTTTGATCCAGTAAAACTGGGAATTTTGTTTTCATTGGCTGTGTGAAATAATTTTGTATTATAACGCAGTTGACCTTCTCTTTTATTGCTGCACCAATCTGTCCATTGAATTCCCATGTATTTCTTTAGATCCCCCTGAGTCCTTCGAAAAGATATTAGCAAAATCAGTGTTATTGGCTGCCAGTGTGGGTGTATGTGCTGTATCTTGACCTGAATAATATCTGATTTGAAGTTTGGAGCATTCTCATTGAAAGTATATCTTTCTCTCTTTTTAGGGCATAGAGGAGTATGCATCCTATAGTGACCAACAAAAGGAACAATTCTTTGGTTTGCAGTAAAGATACAGCAGCACATAATGTAAATTACCTCTAGTATTTAAAAGACCTGTTAATAATTATTCACCCTTTAATTCTGCCTTTTAGGATGGTGCCATTTAACACAGTTTAAAAACAAAACCTTGGGAGTGAATTAATGTGAGCATAACCTTGAAACAGTCAAGCTCCACACCCCTTTAATTTTACTTTTAGACCAACCTTGAGATGAATTCCAACTCCACAATTCAACCTTTGCACGTAAGCACCTGCCGCACTGCAGAATCCATCACTTCCTACGTAACGCCCATCATTTCAATGTGTCACATATAGGAAGAAGAGTGATACATAACCGTTACCTGCCATGTCAGGACATTGTTCATCGCTCAGGGTGAGTTGTGGGAGCTGTTCATTCTTCTCCGCAACTCAAAAAAGGGGCGCTGTGCTTTGGCGCTCTTCCCATATCCCCGAGGGGGAATTAACACTGATGAAATGGCAGAAAGGGAGACACTGGCTTTGTGGTAAATGTGCAGGTGAATGAACAAGCCTGCAGGGGACAATATGTTTTGTCTGAGGGCACTCATTGGTTTTCTTCAAACGAGCTGTGAGCCATATTCGCCCTCAAGTGCATGCAGCGCTGGATATCAAATCAAGCGTTTCACACGCAACATGGCCCCCGTTGACTTTGCAGGTACATACTTGTTTGCAGCTGATATTGTGCTGAGAAGAGCTTCCTTCATTATTTTCCTGTGTAAAGAGACATTACGCCAAGATAAGAATGGCACCCTTGGTATTAGGGTGATTATCATCCATTTAGGTATTGTTTGCTGCAACTCAGCTGAGAATTCAATGAATGAAACATAATTAAGTTGTCGGCGTGTGAATCTATTTTGGTTTCTTTAATGGAGAGCAGATTTTATCATTTTCTGTAGAGATAATATTTGACCTTCTCTTTCCTTAATCTTGTGATTTGTTGCACAGAGAATCCACTGTGAAATATACAAGACATGCTGCAACATGGTGTTAAAGAAGATTATGATATTCTGTGGCGTGATGAGAGAGGTCCTTGGCTGTGGAATTGTACCAATTACATTTCAAAGAAGAGGGATTAAGGAAACTTTTAGCTATAAGGAAGGAAAAGTAATGTTTCAAAATGTGTAATACTTATTATTTCCAAGCATTCTCCAGTATAAGCATTTTAATTGAGAGAGAGATTAAAGTATAGAGTTGATAAGCATAAGAAATTAACCCTTTGGGCCTAATTAACATTTCAAGATTAGCATAATATTTTCCACTGGGATGTCACTTCCTCTTTTGCTCTTTTTTTAAATGAAACATCAAAGCTGAATTGGCTCGCAGATATCCCAAGTCTCCCAATTTAGCAAGAAGGATGCGGACCCCCCAGACCACCACCAGAGAAAATCAGTGAGGGCATAATGAGGAAGGGGAGGTGTCGAAAGCTCAAGAAGGTCCTGCGTTGGGAGATTATTACTCTAATGGCCCAGCTTCAAGCGCTTGTGCTGCCCACTGAAGATTCATCCTTCAGTCGCTTTTTGGACCAGAGAGCTTGTGTTACGGACCTCACTGTTTTCACTTCTGAGGACAGCAGGTGGCTGGTGCACCTTTGGGAATCCACTGAATTTTCAGAGCACTGTGCCCACTACAACGCTGACAGTTGTATTCAATACATGCAGATGAAATGCTGCTTTTCTAACTGTAAATGTAGCTCTGCCTACTGGACCCAACTGATGGATCTGCCAATATGTCAGGCCGACACCAGCTGGTCTTCCAGCTCTGATATGATGAATATGATACAGCTGGATTGATTCATCAATACTACACTGGTTGTCTATGGGAAGCCCATTCCTGAATTGATTCAGATTCAGATTCAGATTCCTTTATTAGTCCCACAGCAGGGAAATTTACAGCGCAATAACAGCAGCAAAGACACACAGTGGAAAATAGACAGTAAGAAATGTAAGACATAAAATGAAATAAAATAAAATAAAATAAAATGAAATAAAATGAAATAAAAGATAAAATAATCCAAGATAAATAATTATAACTATAACTGTAAGTAAACCTGTACATAGTACAGGGGGAGTGTGCTGAGATATATAATATCTCAGGGAGTGCAAAAAACAGTGAAATAGTGATGAATAATGAACAGAAGTGTAGCATACAAGTGTGAATATATGAATGAATATCGAAACAGCCTGATTAACCTGCTTGGGGGGGCCTCGGGCAATGAGCTGTGATCCTATTAACCCCATGTCCCCCCTCCTCTCTCTGCACTGTATATTACAGTAATCCAGTATTCTTATGCTGGAAGATTATACAGCCCCAGGTTTGCTGTGTGTTAAATTTCATTACAGACAAACTCATTTAGGTTTATGGAACATGTGAGCATGGTAGCAGCTGAAAAAGAAGGCCTAGATTTCCACAGGTCCTTGTGATCAGGTGATAAAGCAAGACCCACATTAACGCCCTTATTGTGTCAGTGGATAATGTGATTTTTGTAGTGTACATTCCCATACTCTTGAGCAAGATCACAAGTGAAAATTGATTACAATTACAAATCACAATTCATCTCTATTTCTGTGTCCCTCTTTGCTTAGTTTTTTTGTTGTTGTTGTTGTTTTAAGTAATTCAGTGCTAATACTTAACATATGATTTATGTATGTTGAGTGAGGAAATTCATTGATTGACCAATTAGTTTGACAAAATACACTCAAGACTGCAACTACAGTAAAACAACTGCAGTTAAAGAATGTGCCTATGAACAACATGACACTAATTAACCTAAGCACAATGTATCTGTGTTTTATCTGTACATAAAATCTAATTGAAAAATGAGTGGTTATAGGTAGTGTATGCTAAGCTAATCACCTCCCGACCCGAGCTCCATACTTAATGCACAAGAGTGGTATCAGTTGTAAAATCTTTCTCTCCAAAGGAAAGCAAATGTATAAAAATGCCAAACAATTATTTTGACTCAGTGCCCACTTACTACATTTGTCTGAGCTTTAAACCTCATGGCCTTCATCTGCGTCTGGTTCAGTTGTCAAAGACAGTGTTGTTTCATGCAGTTGAGAGCTGTGGAAAAAGCTTCAAGAGGACCTTGAGTTATATTTTGTCATACTGTTGATAAATGAGTCTGCAATTCATTTTTGTAACAAAAGTAAATTATTATTTATAATTATTTAATTATTATAAATTATTATTTATATTAATCTGCAACATTTACCATGTTTAGTACTGCAAACAGTTAAAGTGATGAAAGGATATTCTTCACAGACATAAAAATGCATTAACTTTAGCATATGCACAAGTACATGTCATTTACTGTAACCTGTTGATGCTTTCCCATGCTACACTGCTGAAGGTGACTGTAATATGTGAATACTGTCCTCTGAAAGGATTTAAGGTTTGTTACTGCAGCATTTCAGAAACTCCACAGCTCACAGACAACTTTCTCAACTTTGTCAAGCTCCTCTATGTCCTTCTCTGTAGTTCTTAACCCAAATGTATCTGCTGCTGTTTTTGACTTGCACACAATCTGTTTTTTACTCAAAGGGGTTGAGGAGCAGTCTGCCCTTGATAAATGTTGTATCTTTTATTTCCTGCTAAAGGAAAAAAAACCTCAAAGATCAATATCCAGATTTCCAGACATTGGCATTGATTTGGAAAAAGTATATATAACAATGCTGCACTAGTATTGATATTTTTTATCTTTGGTGTCAAACCAAGAGAGTTTGAATGCCCTATAGATTCCAGATGAAAACACTGGTAGATTACCATGTGGCAATCGCACCACTGTCGGCCAATAAATAAATAAATAAAGTAGGACGCGCTGGGTTGCTTAAACATCAAATATTTTTAACAGATGAGATGCCCATAAAATAAAAACCATACCGTCTTTCTCCCCCAAAGCAAAAAGTGTTGAAGGGACTTCTGGATGAAATGCTGGAAAATGATGTGGTCAAGCCCTCAGCGTCGGCATGGGCTTCTCCAGTGGTAATTGTCCCCAGGAAAACTGGAAAACCCAGATTCTGCATGGACTACAGGAAACCTAACGACACACACTGACGCATATCCAATCCCCACCATTCAGGAAATCCTTGAGTCCCTAGCTGGCGCCACAGTTTTTTCGGCTCTGGATCTAAACAGTGGATACTGGCAAGTGGAGATGGATCTGGATTTCCGGGCCAAGACCACTTTCATCTGTCCATACGGCCTTTATCAAGTCAAAGTAATGCCCTTTGGCTTGAAAAACGCCCCTGCCACCTTTCAACGACTCATGGATATGGTCTTAGGAGAACTCAAGGGGTGTATATGCTTTGTGTACTTGGATGACATAATTATCTATTCTGGGTCCTGGCAACAGCATTTCAGAAATGTCCAAGCAGTCATGGATAAGCTCCGGCAGGCAGGCCTTATGCTGAATGTGAAGAAAAGTAAATTCTTCCGTACGTCCTTGACATTCCTCAGACATGTTGTATCGGCAGATGGGGTTCAGGTGGATCCAGAGAAAACACTGGCTGTACAAAACTTCCCAGTGCCCACCAACAGAAAATCACTGGAACGGTCCCTGGGCATGGCTGGATGGTATCATTGGTTTTTACCAAATTTTTCACAGACGGCAGAGCCACTTAATGCCCTATTATACTGGTTAGGTTCTGTTGGTCACCTGAATGCCAAGCCGCCTTTGATACTCTGAAAAGTCACCTGGTGAACAAAACCGGTTTTGGGACATCCAGATTTCAACCTCTTGTTCCTTGTATACACCGATGCCAGTCAGGGGGGCCTTGGCACTGTGCTGGTGCAAAGGACAAAACAGGGAATGAGGAGATCTTGGCGTATGGCAGCCGAAGCCTTAATCCAGCAGAAAGAAACTATTTTGCTACAGAACTGGAATGTCTGGCTGTAGTTTGGGCTGTGGAGAAGTGGAGAGTTTACTTGGAGGGATGCCTTTTTACAGTGGTAACGGACTTCTCCTCACTTGTGTGGGTGTTCAAGACCACCAAACCCAGCACCCGACTGATCAGGTGGGCTCTCAGGCTCCAGGAGTTCATCTTCACTGTAGAATACAGAAGGGGCAGGTACAGTTCCTGATGCCCTGTCCCGAGCTCCAAGTGATGGTAAGGAGTCTACTCATGAGCCCACTTATGCCACCCTAATGTCCGCCATTTCTGAGTCATCCATGGATCTTTCCATCTCCATTGAAATGGTGTGGAATGCCCAGCAGAAAGACACTGTATCAAGACCTAGTGGAAAAGGGTGAGATACAGGTGAACCCCAGTACCACTCTCACCATCCTGGAGGATTTGATATACAGAATTGTGAAGTTGCCTTATAAAAACTTGTACCAGCTTTACATACCCGAGAGCCTGCAGACACAGCTTCTGACCTCATTCCATCACGACCCTCTTGCTGGCCATCTGGGAAGATACAAAACATACAGGAGGATGCAGAGTCTGGTGTACTGGCCCAAGCTTAGTTGGGATGTCAAGGAATTTGTCACTAATTGCCAAATCTGTCAAGAATACAAACCAGAAAGTCACAAGCCAGCAGGGAAATTACATCAAACCGTGGTTTGTCGACCGTGGTAAATGCTGGGAATGGATCTGATGGGTCTGGCTGTATGCCCACCCCTTATCTAAGGCTGAGAAATCTTTCACAGAAAAACTGGTCGCAAAATGGCAGGGCCCTTATTGGGTGGTTCAACAGGTTGGGCCTGAGTGGAGAGGACCGATGGGTTGTGCACATCTCTCACCTCAAACCTTGCTACCCAACTGCGCAACATCTTGAAGAGCAGCAACGACAACGGCTACAGGAAATATTTGAGGAAGAAAGTGAAGATGAGCATTTTTTGGGATTCCCCGATGTCAGCTGTGTTCCAACAACTACCCCTGGAAAATGGAAAACAAAGGGAGATTTCCAATGACCACCATAACACAACAGTGGATGAATCTGAATAATGTGGAGGATAACTGCCTAATAAGATCCATATATAGAAAGAAATAAATCAAAAGTTAAATACTCACCTTGCCCAACACTGCACGCCATGAGCCAAGTCTCCCAAGGGGCGGTGGGTGTAGCAATCGCACCACTGTCGGCCAATAATGGCTGATGCGCCGATTCAATAAGAAAAAAACGAGAAAAAAAGTCCAGTCGCTTTTGTCCCATTTAAATAACCCAGACAGGGTTGATAGCACAGTATAAGATAAAATCCTCATGAGTGGCAGATGGCACATTTAAAAAAGTGCTCAGAATGAGCTACCAATACTATTGAGTTATTATTGCTTTTCAATAACTGCATGCACCTCTTTCCTTTCACTTCACACAGTATCTATGCTACATGTCTCTCTTTGCAACCCACCTTACAGTTTGGAAATCTCTGACTTATAAGGTTTCAAGTTTTAAAAATCTCCTCACCAAATCAGTCCAGCCTGTCTGGGTTGATTCCCATAATAACTGACTAAAGTGTGTGTTGTTTTCATCTGTTTAGTTCGGGCATTCATCCATACATGTGTTGACATGAAACAGAACTTCAAAGCCCATTTGAGATCAGACGCAAAGGACCGTGCACATATGCATACCTGTTCTAATTTAGTTAAAATCCCAGGAGGTCAGATTGCCTCCTAAAAAGGTTACTTAGTTTAAAAAAACACCTTTAATGTCTTTTATGTCAGAAAAGAATCCCATCACACACCACCAGCCGCTCAGCGTTCTGCACTTTCTTTGCCGTAGCGCAAAACGTGTCAGCTGATTAAAACAACAGTGCAATAAAAGCTAGATGTCGGTTTGTTTGCTGTGAGTGTGCAGAACGCTGGCTTGCAGCAGTAGCCATCTCATATTAATGTGAGACAACTTGGATTCAACCGCCGGCAGATAGTTGACTCAAGCAGTTTTTCAAATAAAGTCTCAGGCATTAGGTGAAACTTTGTTAGCCTCCCAGTTCCACTCAGCAGGTGCTCCTGATTGTTCTGTGCCTACACAGAGCTGAAGAAAAGCAGATGAGTGGATCTAATTGTGCCTTGGCTCTGTGTCAGTAAGCCATCCCATACCACTGACTTCTGGCAATATTAATATCTCAGCACCTCCACTTATTTATTTAGCTCATCTCTTATTTATTCCTCAGGCCAAGACCTTATTGCTCACCCCCCCCCCACTGACCACATGTGGCTGTGCTAGAATACAGCCTTGACACATGGATGGCGGGGCTGTTGATAAGGCAGGTTTCGTCTGGGTAGTGAGGACACAGCCATCCGCAGATTTCGGGTTAGGGTTAGGGCTATCCATCTCAAGGTGAAAAATGTGCCCCTCCGCTGCCAACTCAAGGTCAGTCTGATTGGTTGACGAAGGAGGATGTGAGCCGTTACAGAAGGAAGCGATATTCCTCGTTCTAACCTGCCAGTGAGCTTCACAGTCCAGCTGGACTGAGCAGACCGGTCTCCTGGGTTTCTGTCTACAGTAATCAGCTGCACTGGGAATCCAAGGTGCCGTCTCCTCCAGGTTCATGATTGATGCATGATCATGTACACGATTGATGCAATTAGTCACAGAGGGAAAATGTCTCGTGTAATTACCGCTGCAGTGGAAAAGTGAGCTGGGGAGCAATTTCTTGAATTTTAAGATAAAAAAAAAAAACGAGTTCTCACAGTGAAAAATAGCAAGTGGTCCATGTTCCACAGTTGCAAGGGAAAGAATTAGGCACAAAAAAACGTGATCATGATATTGTGTTGAGCGCTTGTATGAAAAAATAGATTAATAAGACTTATTTTCCTCCCTGAGATAAATGCATAGTGGGCCCCGGCACTGTGGTTTGAAACATAATTTGCTGTTTGAAATTTTTTTAAGGGGAAGAAAAAACACAGGGTGCCAGAGCCAAGCACATGATGGATGTGTCACTTGGCTTATTTGACGAGTTAATTGAAAGCTGTGCTCTGTCCTCGGCTAGATTAAGTGCCGCAAATGACGGGTTACTGTCAGTGAACAGGACAAATGCACCAGCCGTTCACTTAACTGGAAAATCAGTCTTCAGAGTTGCAAAGGAAATTGTTCCATCTCAAGAACGCCGTACACATAATTCTGTCATGTGCTCCATTTGCTTAATTTCATTCACATGTAACTAATTCATTATAATGCAAAACAGCCTGCAGTTATCTGCTGTTGACTCAGTGAACATTCTTTATCAAGCTGGAATTAAATTATTAAATATGGTCATTTTCTGTGGAGGATTCAGAGAGCACAGAGTATTCATTACAAATATTGAGCATGAAAGAGTATCTACATAAAGGCGTCTGTGAAAGGTAGATAGAAATGACTAAAAAATGTCTAGATGTATTGTTCAGCCTACAGGAGTTGCTGATGTTTCATTCTCTTGTTTCCTTGAGTGCCTCTGAAGTCAATTTAGTATATGGTCCCACAAGAACAGGTATAAGGGGCCTCCGGCAAATATATGGAGCGCTCCATGGAGAGCCGGTGCAACTGACAGACTTCCGATAGCCAGCCGGCATAGAAACCCATTACAGCCGTCAGTCTGGCACTGTCGAAATCCATTATATGATCACCGAGATCAATCCATAAGGTAGCTTTTTTTGATGTCTGCATTTGAAGCAGCCCAGGGTGATGGATGATTTTTAGCCTCCGGTTTTCAGGAACCCGTTTGAAATTCTGCCTTTTTCTCAGATTGGCCAGTCAATATATTCTCAGAAGTCACAGCACCACATGAGTGGGTCTAGGTGGAGGTATGGGTACAGTGCTACTGGGAGAAAAGAAATGGGAACCACTGGAAGCAGGTTTCCTGAGGTTCAGGAGATGGGCAACTCTTTATGGTCCACCACTGCGTTCTTTAACAGTCAAAACACTGTCTCCTCATTGAATGACTCCATTAGGCATAGAACACTCAACATAAATATATTTTCTTCCCTGGAATGTATTGACATGACATGATAGATTGGCAACAAAAAGCTGCCATCCATCAAGCTCATACAAGCCTGTATGGCTGTGGGGAACAAGTACACTGACAATATTTCTCAAGGTTTAAATGAGCATGCTCATTGGAGGCAGTACGGGTCATTAGTTTTCCCAAATATCCAAAACACTTTTGCAAGTCTCCCATTCTATATTTAGCTTCATACATTTTCCTGCAGTATAAGGTAATTCACAGACGTCTGTGGTAATGTAATTGAGCAGTGATGTACTGCATGTTGACTCCTCTGATTTAATGAGCTGTCACACTCCATAAAGGTACACTGAGAATCCGTCTTGCCTCTCAGTATAAAAGCTTCAAATCAGACATGGCCATTAGTTCAATCTCTAACATTATCTGATGACTTCACATTGTTCAACAACCTAGGAAGAAACCTTTCAAAAATCATTGTCCGGAGTAACTGCGGGGAATTGCCCTCTGGAGATGAATAAGAATTCAGTGAACATTGCCTGACTGTTCTAATGGCTTTTCGCAAGAATTGCTGTGCGCCATAATCATTAACATTGAAATATCCCCAATCGCTGAGCGTGGAAAGCCTATCAACCATCAGAGTCGAGCACCGGTCCTCCTGTGATGTGCATTGCCGTGCAGCAAACAACTGGTGTGGCTCTCCTCGCACTCTGTCTAATGACCCCACGCAAATGAGCTAATGGGGATCTAGCACAATACCTCTGTCCTACCTCCTGGCTTTATTGTCCATAGCTAATTGTCACAAGCCTAATGACCACCAAAATGAGCAAAATAGAATCTGGACATGTGTATATGCTCAGACAGGGTGGAGCAGCGGGGGGGGGATTGATTTTCACACAAGAACACATGGACCATAGAGGGTGGCGTGCGATACTGCCAATTGGTCTGTGCTGTTTGGTTAGACTGTCAAGCATCCCTCTGACACAATGTAAATCCCAGTTTGATTATTTCCACTCCAGTGCCATGACGAGGCCAATCGTGATGTTAGGTTTCTCACTAGATAGCAGCTTTCCCTGCATGTTTCCAGTCAGACCGTCGCCTTTGTGTTGCTCGCTGAACCAGAACCTGTTGCTATATTCAGTTTGCAGAGCTGGTCAGCCACAATCTCTAAAGCAATAGCAGTTATTTGTATTTGTTTGTGGTCCCTGTCCCATTTTCTGGCACGCTGAACCAGAACTGAACCAATATGGTCCTTTGCCAGGTGCCACCCAATGTTTTCTTTTACTTGAGCGTAATTCGATATGGTGCTATTCATCAGGGTTCATTCTTTCTCAGATCAGTGGGATCTATGGGAGATTTCTTCTTCACCTTATTTCATACTTCGGAGCACCGGGGGTGGCAAATGAGGATAATGTGCAATATTGCAAGAAGAATTGGTTACACCTGGCTTATCAAGACCACCGCACACAGAGCGAGACGCTGTGATCGAAATAATAATCACACTTGAGTTTGACTGGAGAACAGTCAAAGCTATTGTTTCCCCTGAGGTACACCCCCAAGATTATTATTAGCTGGATGTTAACATTTTGTAAATTTCCAAATTACACACCCACATGCAGCCAGATCCTTGTTGTTTATAGTCAGTGCAGTGGTAATCATATTAAAGAAACATTTGAGTTGCACCGTCTTTTAGCCATAATTACTCTCATTAAGCAATTTTGATACCATGCACGCACAGAGAGACATAAGAAATGAGAGATGCAGGCAAACAAAATCAGTCCTCTTTCTGCACTTTGGTGTGCCAATTAGCATATGATAATTAGTTATGGACAATTGGCCTCCTGGATGGTTTCATTAAAAAGTATCACACTGGGACCTCATTAGCACGCTAATATAAGGGGAACTGTTAGACCTACTCTGGTGGATGGATCTCGCTTTAACTAGAGCAGTGTGATCAAGGCCTGAGACGTTTGAAGTCTCCTGTAAAGAGTGTCAAGTGGTGCATTTGGTTTGTTCATGTCTTAACTTGTTTTTTGAGGTTTTATGAATACCTGGGCATTATGTAAAGTGTTTACAGAATGTTCATCATGTGCTCAGTATCCCCAGGCGTGTAATTATTCACGCTGCATTGACTGATTGCGGCCACCTTGATAAGCAGAGCCAGGAGAAGACAACAACAACAACAAAAAAATGGTGCTAATTTGAAAGAAGTCAAACATAATGCCTCCAAATCCCCCCGCTGCTTTTAGCAACTGTCATTGACGGGAAAGGTTACTGTCGCTTGCTGCCAGCTGAGGGGGATGCAGAGGGGGAGGGAGAGGAGTCTCCCTGGATCTTATCAGAGCAGCCCATCCAGTACGGCGTTCCACTTCCCTGCCCTCTTCTCCCTGGGTCTCCACTGAGCCTCTGACAGCTCCAGGTTGTTTCACAATAAACCAGAGGAAGGCTGTATAGGAGCCATACTGTGAGGATAAAGAGCAAGGGCCACACTCTATCTGCTTTTCATGAACTCATCTATTCCAGCCCTGGGAGGAGAAGTAAGCCATTGTGGGGAGACTCCATTCTTCAGATCACACACCAGATTCAAGCTTCCTTCCTGTTCCTACTGCCAAACAAATGCTTCATGTAGATGAGCTCAGTTAATCTTTCCCCAAACCTCCCACCGCCCCCTTTCCAGTCTAAACAGGGGGAGTTACAAATAAAGTTGGGTGGTGAGATGGAGACAGCGTTGGCAGGACTTCCTAACAAGATTTGTTTCATAACAGAGAAGGGAGTTGAGCTGCGTGATGAATTATTGATATGAACTCGACAGTGACCTGCCACAGATCAGGGCGCAAAAGTTCAGTGCTGCAAATCCTTGACAGTACTCATTATAAGACTGAGCCAGCTGCAGCAATATGTCCCTCAATACCTTTGTTACTGTCCTCAAGGAGTAGCTCTTCAAATGTTATTGGGTGCCAGATGGTAAAACCACAGCGTGACAACAGGTGTCAAAAGCTAAAGCTGCTAGAAAACAGTGAACTCTGTAGTGCAAATTGCTCTACAAAATCTCAACCTGAATGTATAATCGCACTTGTGGAGGTGATTTCCTCTGAGATTTAAGCTACTTGAAGAAGCCACAGTGTTCTGAAAAATCCTCTCCAAAAATAAAAATGCCTCATGTAAAACGGCACAGCAGAAAAAAAAAGGGAAAAAAGATCTTTTACTTTGTTTCATTTCAACTGTGCCATTTAAGTCATAAAGGTAGCTTGCTCACTGCAGTTTGGAACCTGGTTGAGGCTTATTTATGAATTTTCTTTACCGAGCACATAACACCCGCTGCGACCAAGACTTGCAGTGATGCCATCAAGCTTGAGTGTATTTAGCTTAGAACACAGCACCTCTAACTAATAATCACATTCTCCATGATGAAACGGCAAGAGCCGCACGGAGAGCGTCATTATTCAAACTAATACAGTGGATGCATACTCGGTAATAATAACCTGAAGCTCTGCCAAGATCTGACTGAGCAGAGCAGCACAAGACAATGGCATCTATCATATTAATTTCAGATAATTGTCTATACTTATTAAGTCACCAGGACCGTGGCTGGCTGAATCTAATTGTCTGACCTTAATTACAATTGGATATGCTTTGTGCAGCCGGGGCCGGACATGATAAAGCACAGGGAATGCAGAGGAGGGTATTTGGGAGCTCAAGCTGAAGGCAGCGGTGACAGAAAGTGCAACACAGCCATTCGTAACAGGAAGTGCTGCACATGGAGTAAAAGTGGTTTCAAGAGCTACGCATAATGAAAGTCATGAATAACACCTAAACACTCACTGTGTGGGAAGTAACGCTGAAAATACAAAAGACAATACAGTACATATACAGCATATATGTATATACTTTATATGCAGAGTTTGATATTAGGAAGCAAACTCTTTGTGTGTGTTGCTCTGCAGTTTCAGTGATACTCTCTTTGTTCTGATAAAAGGACATTTTTTCACACTCTAATGTGGCCTTGGATTTAAAAGATAATTTAAGTTTACTACATGGGACTTACTTACATAGCATAAAGTTTAGAACATACGATTATAGTGTACTTTCAGATTTTGCGCAGAGCCAGGCCTGCTGGTTCCTGCTGGTTCCTCGTTTCTGGTTTAGCACACTGGCTATAGTTCAGTACTTAGTACATAGAGACAAAAGTGGTGTTGATTTTCTTGGTGAGTATACGTAAATAAGCATATTCTCCAAAATATGAAAGGCTGCTTTGCTAATTTTTGAGAGTTTAAATTTAGCAACTAAGCAAACCAAATCCATGGACAAAGATGATGAAAACAATAAATAAGACCCCAGTTGTGATACAACTGAACTATGCTTGAAGTCACCTGTTACTACAAGCTATTTTTTTCCTTTTAAATCTACAGTACCGATTGCTAAACACAAACTAACCTTGAAATCATATCAAATGGAATTTTAATCTTTTTGTTTATTTGTGTGGTTCTTCTAAATTGTACCACTCTATTTTTTCCCCCAAAACATATTTTGTTGGAAGAGGGATTTTGATTTCTTACCCCACAGAAACACATCTGATTTACTTGGCAGTCAAAACATGCACCCCTATTAACCTGCCTTCCTGTGGCTCCCGGTGGAGGAAGGGAGGCCCTGATCGCCGGTCAGACTGAGGAATGTGAAAGAAGCATCAAGATAATTAAAGTTTCATTCCCAGCCAACATGCAAGCTGCTCATGAGCAGACTTTGAAAGCTCTTCTGAGGAAAGAGCTGCACTGTGATAGTCCAAATGGGCTTTTCTTGTTTGCTAAAATCCTCCTGCTCTCAGGTGCTTTGGCTTTGGAGAGATTTGCGCAGATGCACCGGGATGTATACCCCTTGCATCTCTGCACTTTTTGTGACTTTTGTGCTTCAAGGCATTTTCAGAATTTGGATCCTTTGGGCAGTTTTTCTCTCCGGTTGGAGTAGCACACAACTGGCTTTGTGTCTTTATTTCAGATTCTTTGGTACTCACCTCACATATGATCCATGTATTTTACCACAAAACTTTAAACCCCCTCCCTAAAACTCACTGGCTTCTAACATAGAGTCCTGCAGTATAGCTCCTGATTGTGATTTCTTAAACGTATAATTTTTTCTATGGAGTGTTTTTCATGGAGGGTTGCTGCACCATATGTACGTTACTTGGACTGTATCATGTAGTTTCAAATCAGCAACCAATCTGACACTTTCTAGCCGCTGAACTGGACCGACGAGAGTCTCAAATTATCATACAGATTGAAGTGATTTCCAGTGTGTGATTCCTCTGATTTCCAGTATATAAGCTGGAGGCAGGAGGTCTGGCTACCTTGAATAGCTGCTGATCAGCTAAACGATGCAGAGCTGCTGGAGGAAAAATCCCGCAGGTTCCTGGACTCCGGTCTGAATGATTTTTTTTTTTTTTTGGTGGTCAGGGTGATATAGGCAGAGGGAGTTATGCAAGGATCACCTCACACCTCAGTGGTGGTCACTGACCAGATGTTTGGACATTAGAGGCAATGAATAACTAATGAATAACTAATGAGGCCAGGAATCACCTCGTCCTGAATATTAGAGGGGAGAAAATGAGTTTTCGTGTTGTGTTATTGAAGATCCAAGAATGTGAAGACTGAAATGTTTCTAGCTGGTTACCTTTTGGTCTGTGGATATTGATAGTTCAGCCATTTATGATAAATAGAAATACCAGTTTTGTAGAAAGAGCATGGTCAACATATTAGTTCTTTATGGTTTGGTGCAAAGGTCCTAAAAAAAAGATTCTTTTATAGGTGAGGCGATTTCCAATTTCCTTAAAAAAATTTTTTTTGTAAATGTATGTTTTGTATGTTGTCTGTCTTGCCCAGTATCCGTAGGAATTCTGTCCATATTTGATGTTTTTCACACCTCATGATTTACGTCCAGTACCAACCTTCACCGCAGCTGCAGGAAGTAGTGTGCCATTCATGTAGTGATGGGATGTAAGGTTGTGGATGTCGGGGGTGGTAAATGGGCACGCAGTACAGCAGACCATCATACATGAGCCTAGACTTTATGTCTTGTCTCACAGATGTGCAAAAAAACCATTGCATTGTTGCAATTTATAACCACAATCTTTCCCTGAACTGAAGTGGTTTAGTCGCTCTGTCGCTTTTTATGAAAACGGTGTATCAAATGAATCTGCAGAGAATTATCACCTGAGTCTGCTGCTGCTCCTCTCAGCTTTTTATGGAGCTTTATGATGAGTTTCAGCTCATTGTTTAACTTTCCAGCAGCAACTTCACTGTTGTCAGTGAAAAGCTCTAAAAAAGCCACAGGACACAACCTGCTCAGCAGCACACAATAAAGAGACAGACACATTTAATGACTAGCTGGTGGACATAGTGGGGATATTTTAGGATATTTTCCTCAGGAGTTGGTAGTACCAAAAACAGGGTTAAGAGACAGTGAATAACGGACTTACATCAACTTCAAAGCCGATGGCATGGCAGTGCCCCCAAGTAGCAAACAATTGTATTAGTGCAGGCGTAACGTACCATGTGAGTGTATGAAGAAGAATTTGAGTCACTTTTGAACTAACTACCTAGCATACTTTGACCAAACTCCTGCTGTCTAGACTTTGGTTAGAAATATTGTAATATATTATTTCTTAACTGTCACCATGCTCATGTTTCCTTCATGTCTATTTTTATGCTCTTTGTTTCGCAGCCCCTATTTTGTCTCATATTTTGAGGCTTCTTTCTGATAATTGGTCAAACTGCTCCTATTGTTTCTTAGTAAATGACCTGTTTTTGTGCTGCTGTAATAAGCGTGGACTGTGAGTTGTGTTGCACATCTCTCTTGAGGCATCCAGACTTATTGTTCTCAATCCCAGGCCTTTGGTTCGTGAACAGAGTGGCAGCAGTACAATAGCAACTGGAGAAAAAGTAACTCTTAGAATATACTGTATTTATTATACACTGAGATGACCGCTTCAGATATACAACGTGCAGGTTTTCATGGTACTGTGGGATTTGATTAGAAGGTTTAGTTGAAGCTTTTACACATTTGCTGACATGAGGAGTGCATCTACATTTTTAGTGAAGGGTTCCTAGAAGACACGGAGCCTCTAACCCCAGGAATGTTAGGACCGCACTCTCTCCATTCCAACACAGGGCCGCTCCGTTGTGCGAACATGTTCCAGCTAATTGAATCTGATACCAAGTCTATCATCATGTACAGTAAAGTCACTTTAGCTAACCTTGACATGAAAACCGTTGCTTGGGATTTCTCCCAGTGGAATTAATCTGCTTCTGGCCGTCCTTTTGTCCCCGCAGTGATAATATAATGAAGAATGAGATGGTGACAATATTTTGACATTCATCTGTGTGCTTGTAATCAGCGCTGAATCAATATCTCATCTGTTATCGTTTCATTCAACGCCCTCTCCACAGAGGGCCGGTCTCCGTTGCAATATCAGCTTTTTACCAAAGCGCCGGGCTCCCGAGATCTCTATCCATTGAATCCTGAGCCAACAGAGATGCCCTTGCTGAGATATAAAGGCAAAATCATGGCTATGAATGAAGTATGAATTGGAATTGGAGAGCTGGACCCGCCAGGTTAAATTTGAAGCCTTTGAGTCACCATGACCACATCCTCTCTCTCCCTCTCCTTCTCCTGTCTTTTTTTCTTTTTTACTCTGATGGCCATCCAGCTCTGTGGCAGCTCAGCTCCCCAAATACCACAAAGAGGCCAAGTCAGAGGCAGCAATTAAATGGCCATGCTTGGTTTATTTATTTTCTGCAGAGATTACAGCAGGCGTCCTTCAGATTTTCCTGTCCTCTGCGCCGACTCCCCTGACAGTAATTTAGATGATGCCTGTAAAATATCCCCCTCAACCCCTTTTCCCGACCGGCCTTAAAACGGGACCAGTCATGTGGGGGAAACATGTCGACTTATTTTGCATAGGCTGGACGAGCAGCTGAGGGGTGTTTTCCAAGATGCATGAGCTACTGGACATGATTTACGCGTCTTCTTGCCAAGAAGGCAATGACAAAAGCCCCGACTTCATTCAGAACACTTCGGAGATTAAGTGCTCTCCATTTTGGTGCCATCTTCATTCCCACTTGTCGTGTATTGTTGAACGGAGGGAGGGCTCTCGTGCCCTCACTGTAGTATAGCGTTTGGCTCGCTTTGTGGCATTCCAGACTGTTATTTACTCACAGTTAATTCCTACTTCTGTGAAAATGTTTTCATGCCAGCGTTTATTCTCCCTGAATATTCCCGGGATATGATTTTCTGTCTGTCCTTATCTCTTTCCTTATACAAGCACATTACAGCGATGAAGACATAATACTGAATATAAATGCTCTAGGACTGGTGGGGGTGGAACATGCTTCCATCAGACAATTCATGTTGCTCCTTTTAGCTAGATTTTCTTTCTTGAAATTATATCTTGACTCTTTTACATATGCACATAATTAATCCTTCTTTCTCAATGCTGAGACCTCTTGCCCGAGGTAACTGGATGTTTTTTAATCCTCACAAACCCAGACATTTCGCTCTTGACACCCATGACAGCCTTTTCTTTTGCACATTCTTCTCAAACCGGAAACAGACGACTGTCTCTTCTGCACTATTTTAGGGTCTATTGCTAATGCTGTTAATCTCCCTCTTAGATAGAATATGAGCATATTTGTCTTTTCTCTGAGCTGATCTGGGATCAGCGTGGCCTTTCAAGTTATGAATGAAATACTTGGGGGACTTAGTGAATCAGCTCTTTAACTTGGAGACACTTAATGCCAGATTTAGTGAGAAGCCTCAGTAGACTTGTGACTGTGATGACCACTGCTCTTACTTATCCGCTTAACGTATGCATAAGACATGAGATATCTCGTTTACAAGCTTTACAATTATTAGCCCAGCATGTGACATAACCACCTGATGAGCCTGTATCTCCCTGTGATTTGAATATGATTTGAAAGGTGTTTACTTTGGAAGGCACATTTAATGGCCCATTGCCTCGCTTTTATGTTAATAGTGAGAGCGATGATAATAAGAGCTTCAATATTTGAAATTGCGGTTGCTGTTGGGACCACCACAAGTGGCTAGCTAATTAGACAAGCTTCTTCGTAGCACCTCTCTTTGTACCTTTGACAAAGTTAGATAAGAGCGTGTCAAGTGGAAATGAAATAGAGAATTGCTCATTAAAAGTGAACCCAGTCAAAGGGAACGTAACTACAACATGACGAATTCACTTGAGGACTTAATGGATGACTTAATCATGCCGCCTTACCAACATGGATGTTCACCAGAGTGCTTTTTATCAACCCTGCTGTAACTGTGAGGCTGTGCGAAGGGAATAAAACACTTCTGCTACATTTGACAGGAAAAGGTTTCAGCAAACAACACTGACATTAACACGTCTTTAAACCTATCTGTGCAGATTTAAGGCGCGGTGGAGAAGAGAGAAAGGAACATGAAGGGGAGCAGAGCACATTTAATTACTCTGAGCATCCATGTGGTGTAATAGCCGCCTGCTGTTCAAACAACTAGCAGAGCCTCTTCAGCTTCCCCACAATGAAAGCTGCTGACAATGCAGCTTTACTCCCATCTTATAGGCTCTGCCCTCAATCTCTCTTGATCAGGAACTTCAGAGAAAACTTGCAAAGTTATGCATTTTTTCAGAGTCTACAGTCGGAGAGGAGGGCCCAGGATATGGCAAGTAAAGCTGACAGAAAATGACCGGGAAGGCAAAAAGAAACATCAAGGAATTTTAGCTTTAATCTGGATAGCAGCCTGGCGTTATGTACTTACTGTACAAGCAAATTGAACGGATGCCACATTTTCCCTATGAATTTTATTATATTTATAATATTAGTTGTAATGTCGTTTGTGATGCAGCAAAGAAATGTCATTATTCCAGAGTACTAGAACTACTTTTGACAAAATAACTTTTATAATTACAGATTTAAGTGGCGATGTTGCAGCAATAGAAGGGAGTTCCTTCTTTCAAGCTAACAGACACTTAATGTAAGACAAGCCTTTTCCATTCTCCTCAACAGATAACTGAAGAGCTGCATTAAAGATGTACGACCTTGAGAAGACTTTGGCTTATTTACTGTGGTCAAGAACATTCCAGGAGCCTTTCAAAGTCAATCGAGTTTCCACCAAAGAGTTAGGTGTGTCCTGCTCCCAGCTCAATCTCCAAGGCTATTTTTATCCATCCGACTGACAGATCAAGTGGCACTGATCAGCACACCTGCTTCTCTGTGCTGAGGGGGAGAGGGAGCAAAAACTGGAGCTCATACATCAATGTGTCACCAGCCAGGACTGTCCAACAGGCCCCTGGGAGCGAGCTCCCACCACTAGGTCATGACCGGAGATCCACCCAAAATCCCACTTTCAGGCTGGGCTGGCCTCAATGCCAAAAGACACTTTTATGAATGTGAAGGTTGGCTAACTGTTAGCAGCTGGGTTGACCAGCCTATGAAATAAGCAGAATTTCTAAAGGAAGTGAAAAAGAGCTTGGACACTCTGGGATCTAGTTCAATATATTAGAGTTCCACAACCTTGCCCTACAAACATTTGCTGAGCACTTCCCATCTGCCAGGAGGTTTCCACCTCCTACTCTCAATCCCTCAGTTTGCTTGTACTAGGAGAGTACTTGAAAGTTGTCTGACATGCAGTGTTTACGGTGTATGTGTCTTCCTTGAAGGAGTGAGAGCCGCAGCCTGTCAAAGTGCAGTGAACATTTCAAGAAAGCTGTGACGGCCATTGAAACATAAGGCTTGTAGGCAGTGGCTGTTGGCCTCAGTGGCCATTTCTGATAAGTGATATGACCGTGGTAGTGCACAGGTCTGACAGATGCAAGACTTCATCCCCTATTGGGCAGGTGAAGCCTTCTAATTGGGACTGCAGCAGAGAGACAGCGTTCGTAGACCTCCAGAGGCCTTGTCACACCACAGCTGTGTGCTGATGGTACAAATGTTACAATGGGCAGGGTAAGATGGAGCAACAAAGGATTTAAAACAAGAGCTTGTTAAAGTGCATTGCAAGAATACCCCCACTTAGTCCTCAGAGTAGCTTTTTAGTGCCTGAGGCTCAGGACCTCAATGAGATCATATAACATATTTTTAAACTGGGAGAAATTTGTCAGTCTTGAGGCTATTGATATGTTGCTAATGTTTCTAATGTCTTTTTTTTTCTTCTTTTCTCTTTTCCATGCGCTGGGCACTCTGTCGTCATCCATCCATTTGTTAATCAGGTGAGTAAGTTTTCCTTCATACTGCTGGAAATGTTACATTTCACCACAGTTTGGCTTGATCAGCAAAAAGCTGCTTTTCCAAGACTTTACGGTTTAGTTTGTATTGTGGCATCATTAAATTGTGCTGCTTGAAATGCAGAAGGAAATCCAAACAGCAGAATAATCTGATTGAAGCTGTTGGAATTACCATTGATAACATTCTTCTCATCGTTATTCCGTCACTCAAAACACGCACCAACACGAGGTGTCTTTGATTGCCAAAGGCATGCTGTGGGCGATGTTCCACAGTGGAAACCTCTGACTTGTCGATGAAAAAAACAGTGAAGTAAAAATCGCTCTTCAACCATCTCCGGTGCCTCAGAGTGATGCTGCACAGACAGTTATAAAAACTCCCCATGGTCACCCTCTCCTCCTGTTGTTGTTTTTGTTGTTCGCCGTGATGTATCGGCCTAATAATCAGTGCTACCAAACCAACCAAGAATATATTGTGAGACACTTGGCGGTGGCTTGGGAGAATCTGCTTTATAGTGTTGAGTACATTACATATTATTGAAAGAGTAGGCAACATGCACCTTGAGGCTTGTTGGTTTGCAACAGACTTGGGAGGGCGCATAAATCTGCCGGTGCAATATTCTTCAGCTTGAAGAGAATTTTCGCATTGTTGACAAGGCTATATTGAATCCTGATCTTAAATTACATTGCACAATCTACCCTGTGTCCAGTATGTCCATGAAACCTGGGGCTTGAAACGTACAGTTTAAGAAAGCCACACGTTTTTCTGTGAAAGTAGAAATGCTGGTGCTTGTGGGGTTGCTGTGTGTGTGTAATTGGTTGAGAGTATATTGTACCAAGTAGCTGTAACTGTCACCACTAACACTGGCACAGATTTCCGATTACTCTGAGAGAACAGAGCAGCATATTGGCTTTTTACTGCATTGAGGATTTGGCTCATAGAGACGGTTTGATGAATGTCTTGACACATCTGTGACCATTATTTTAGAACACTCCAGAAAAATCAATAGTGTTTGCTCCGGCTGCCCAAGGCAATGATATCCATGAATGCTTTATTTACCTCTTTATGCGTGAAGATTTGAAGCACTATTCAGCGTTGACTAATGAATGAACTGCCCTGCCAAACACTCCGACTATAGTGCACAAGAGTATCTAATCACCTCCAAATGTCACTCTGGCTGTCTCCCATTCATATTCCATTCACCCTCCACCTCATCAATAATAGGTAAGGAGTGAGCTCAGTGGAGACCCAGCGGAGAAAATGTATGTCCTTGTGCCCCCGTGAGGGCCCACGGAGGCCTGGAGGCGAAGATGGTCGCTAGCCTTCTCCTCCTGTTCCTCCGAGTTAATGAGGCAGATGTCAGTTAGGCCAAAGGAGCTCCTCCTCGGTGCATTGAGTTTAGAACCAAATCAGGGCCCACCTCTATAATTGGCACCTGATGTGTCAGATGAGCTCGGTACACTGACATTCATTACACTTAATAATGCACTCTAGGCTCCATGCGCCCCTCTCTAACCAGCTGTCTGCTCACAACCCTAATGCCATTAGGCTTCAAAGCTGGGGTGTCAAGCATTGCTTTTGACACAAGTCCTCTGCGGTGGAGGAGCATGCGAGCACGAGCTATTTGTCCACCAGGCTGTCCTGCCCACTTGGCCGTCCATCACTCCACTGAGCTGGAGAGAGCTCTGTTCAGCTGAGGAGTGATTTCCTCCAGCCTGATGTAGATATACTCAGGGTACAGGCAGCCCTTTCAGAAGAATGTATGATTATGGCTGGCTGTCATGTGGGCAGCATCAAGACAGCCTTATCTGGCTGAACCTCCCTGTCATCAGGTGTGCTGCTAGTGAGCCATGCTGGCTCCTGCTGCCAATCAGAGCCCAGTGGACCGATGTCCCTGCCAGGACACCGTCGCATATGCCGAATTCTGAACACTCTGCTGGCAATAGTGGACCAGCCTGTCCTATCCAATCAGGCTTGAGTTACCCAGTATTGCTGCGTGAGCAGGAAGTGTGTCTGGGGGGAGCAAAGCTCCTTCAGCTGAAGGATCTGAGGCCCTGCTCTGCTGGAAAAAACACAACCGTCTCCCATTCTGTTCCTTCCACTCTTTCTTGCCAGGGCATGCAGAGAGGATAGTGTGTTAATAGTGTGTCTTGTCACACACTTCTCTTTTCCTGAAGCGTATGTGTAACCCTTCATGTATAGTATAATCCTTACAGGTATGATCAACACAGATAAAATGTGAATTTTACTTTTCATTTATTCCATTGTATTCTAAAATGTGGACATTACATCTTGAATAGTAAGTCCAGAAAAGCTTCTCCCATTGGACATGTATGGGCGTGGCCTAAATGTGTAAATGCAAATACAAGGAGGCAGCATGGCAGGCATTGTTAATTTAGGAGCCAGCAGAAGATATTCAAATCTGCAAAAAGTGGTGTATCAAGACAATCCAGTAGCTCCTGAACTAACCACTGGTACTCTCCTACTGTAGTCTTAGGACCATGGTGCCAATCAGTCTTGCCAGCTCTGGTGCATTTATGAATGAATACATTTTAGCAATATTAAGAAGTAAGATATATTGTAAGTAAGTTTACTGCAATGAAGGCATTCCTTATACAACGTATGACAAATGAACATGTCAGTGACGTCTGAATGGCTGGAGGAGACAAATCTCCTGTCCTTACTGGGGTAATGACAAAAACTGCCCATTTGAAATATGCAAATTATATGCTGAGCACTAAACATGGCCGAAAGCTCCAGATTCAGGCTGGAGACAGCCTGCCTCTTTGTATCCGTATGTCTGAATACAGCATGAGGCTGCTCTGCAGCTGCATGAGCTGAAGCTCCAGACTATGTCTGCTGAGTCTGACCAGACACAGATTCATTGTCAGCCTAATATCACTCACTGTATGAGCAGAATTAGTGATGGCAGAAGGGAGGGATTTATAAAACAGGTGTTTGAGTCTGTGTGTTTTTGTAAATATGCATGTTACAGACACTCACTGTGCCTGTAACAGGACAGACCCATGCTAGCAGTCTTAACAACACAGCTACTACAGAATACAGCCCAGGTAGGCCTGCTAAGATAAGCTACTGACTAAATCCCTGTTCACACATCCCTCAAAGTATCAGGGTGTCAGGAGCCTACGGGTTTGTCAGCGGGTCATTTCATACTCAGTGATTTTCTTCTGTTGATTGCCCTACTATAGTGGTGCACAGCCTAGAAGTTCATTTCCTGAGCAATGAACACAATATTTCTGCACAGTGTAATGGAAGCCATCTTTTTTCAGGATCAGTTTTCCCACCTTTGTTTGAAGCTGCTTTAGAGTTGAGTTGGAGCTAACAGCTCAGCTGCTAACGTGACACAGTTGTTGCTCGTTCACGTCAGAGGACATTAGTATAAAGCGTAACCATTCTCACCTGCTCCATGTCGCTCTGCAGAAAGACTTTTGAGTCTTGAATCGCTGAAGGAGGCTCCAGGATATGATTTAGAGGTTCCATTCACACTGAGGAGTCTTTGCTGTGAAACAAACTAAAAATACAAAAAGAGTACAAAGTAGTAGCTGATAAAGTTGATTATTAGACAATTTTCAGTGTATCTATAAAGAGCAAAATAAGAGCTAACAATGCCCGTGTGTGAAAGTAACTTTTGATTTCCGTATTAATTGATTATTAACATAAAGTATTTATTAGTACAGTTTTTTTTTTTCTACCAAGAAACCACCAAAATAAAATGAAATAATAATGTTGTTATATTATTTTACAGTTTGATGTGCTCTTCATGACAACACCTTTTATAACTGGTAAAATGATCAAATGATGTGCAGGATGTGGAATTTCTCACTAACCTGTTTGATATGAAGGTACTGTGGGTAACTATGAGGCAGCTTGATAGTGAAACTGTATTGTCTATTCAGCTGAATACAAAGGCCTGGCTTTTCCCAGGGAGTCAAGCAGAGTACAATTAGGAGGGATCTAATGATATTCATTTGGACTTTGTATAATGAAGCTTCATGTGAGAGCACCAAGTGAATGCAGGACTATAATCATTTCCATTGTGCAACAATCTTATACAATCACACAGTAGCGTTTTTGTTTGATCATCAACAAGCATTTAAGTTTATTGCAGAGACAAAACCTGACAGAGAAGGATTTTATAGGTTTAATCACAAACACTTTATTTCAATCTGGGCTATTCAGAGAGAAAATGCCTCACATTACAATGATGCATTATGTATTTATTCATTAGCAAGAGAGTGAGTTAAATGTTAGTTGAGCGTCTTGTGGCAGTAGGATCGTTGCGAGAGCGAAATCGGATGCATTTTTGTCCCTGATATTGAACTGCACAATAAAGGCTGTCAGCAAATTCTGGGCAAAGTGGAGCAGCTGAGACAAAGGAGAGATGAGAGGCGTAGATAATGACTGGTGTTGTTTTATTCATCCGCGGGAATGAATGCTGACCAGTGTTTGTTTGTGTTGAACTCATTGTGTTTGCAGTCAGAACTGTGAATCTGTGAGTGTGTAATTAATTCCCTTCTGACTGCCTGCCAGCATTGGCTTCTGACGTACAGGGAGGCAAATGGAGTGTGGTTTGCTCTGTCGACACAGCGCAGAACACAGCAGTTGTTTCGGTGACTCCCTGACCCCTTTGGAAAAAGACCTGATGAAGTGCACACTTCAGACTTTACAGCACAGGTGTCAAACTCAAGGCCCGATTCCGGCCCGCCACGTTATTTTATGTGAGAGAGCCAGATCTTACTGCTATAACCTCCTCACAGTGCTGTAAATATTAGAATATGATTAACATTTAGAGCCACAATACAAACAATCATTTGGTTCCACCCACAACTATTTATTGATCAAAAATAAAAATGTGCCAAAATATATAGGTATAAGAAAACCAGCAGGCTGAGAGCCAGTCTTTAGTCCGCTCCTCTCCAGTCTTTAGTCCGCTCCTCTCCAGCAGCAGTCTGGTCGGTGCTGTCATGTGTCTCAGCGCTCTTCCTCTTTCTATGTTGAAAAATGACTCCATAACAGGCCGCAATGAATAAATACACAAACACGTCAATGTATGAAGTTGCAGCAAATATGTTCCTAACCAGCAACGTTATATTGTGAGTTTTTTGTTTTGACGTGCACAGTAAGAATAACTATTAACACAGAGCAGCACTGAGGCACAGTGGATCAGATAAAATCTCTGAGGGCTGCTGGTGACTGCAGGGTAAATCATTTTGTATGATTAATTTAACAAACGATCACTTTATACACTATTGTACTGTATTATCGGTTAGCATTTATCTAGCGGTTAGCATTAACACTAGCTAACTTTACGTTAGCTTTTGGCTCAGGTAACAACAGTATTACATCAGTTATTAGCGTTATAACAACATTTAACAAGCATCATGTTGGCTGTGTGTGATTTACCTTCAGCTCACTGCTCCTCCGCCGTCTCACCTGGTCCTCACCTGGATGAAATAAAATGCTGGGAATATTCGACCAATCAGAAACGTTCAGCTGTAAGGCCCGCCCACAAAGTTCCTGTTATTCTCAGTAGTTGATGTATATTTCCTCATCAAGCACTGCAGGACATTTCTTTACCACATCTGTCACATGTTCTGAGCAGCTCACAGTTATTTGCTGTACCGTGGCGTTCTGCACCTCTCAACTGTGACAAAAAAAGTTTTGAACAAAGTTGATGTAATAATTTGACGACATTTGTCTTTGTTATTCACTTGAAGAAGTTTGATCTTTGCCTGATGAAGGAATGTGGAGTTAACCTGATAAAAGGATTTATGTCAGAATAACACAGAGCAATGTGCTTGCATATATTTTTATATTTATGTAAATGCATTGTACAATATTTGTACACAAAAATATGTTACAGAGTAGTTCCATTTAAACAACTGGTCCTTTGAGGGCAACCATAATGCTGATGTGGCCCTGTGCGGTGAAAATGAGTTTGACACCCCTGCTTTACAGCTACAATATGTGTCATTTACATACAGGAAATGAGTTTCACTTTTTACTCCGACATAACAGCCGTGATCCAATATATATCCAGTCCCCTTTTTATATTAATATAAATCAGCGTTTCTCTCTAAAGTCCAATTGGATAAAGTTACATAAACCATTTATCATTAAATGGTACTATACGTGTTATGGTATGTCAAGAACTCAGGCAGAAATATAATTTTAGACACTAGTTTAAAAGAACAGCCTACATTACATTTTTATAACAAACCCTTGATGTTTCATATCTCAGTGATGTACTTCACCCATATAAAACTTTATGCTCCAAACTCAGAGTTTGCAGGCATAAAAACTGCAGCTAAATATCACATCCAAGGATCCTGAGTCAATACTTGTGTCCTTACAGAGAGGTATCATCCAAAGTTGTCTCAGAGAGAACTTCTCATGAAAGAGCAGGCAGAGAGAACAATCCTCACACTTTAAGACAGGCTTGTGTTTGATGTTGAGCTCAATATAATATGATGTGCACCTGCTTGTTTTCCCAGTTGTTTTAACTACTTTACAAAATGGCACTTTTCTGGTGTTTTACGATCTTCGGGCATCCCATTTATTCTTGTTGACCAAGCCACAGAATCCTTGACTGGCAAGTAAACTCAGTGTTTAGCACCATGTCAGCAGTGAGGTTCTAAATACAGGTATTATAACCCTTTAACCCACACATCACTCGTATCTGGCAAGTCACAGATTGCCTGAATTAATCTGGTTTAACAAAGTGGTTGTGAATAAACAGATTTTGCAGAGATTTAATTGCCATAAATGGATGAAAAGGATGCCTAACCTACATCATGACCCTGATTTTTAAAAAGTCTGAGTCATGCTTTCTCAAGTCTCTCCACAAGGCGAAAAGCAAACACCTTTTAATATGCTTGTTTTCTAAATTAAGTTCAGATCGATCAAGGCACTCCAGAATTGTTCACTCGGCCCTCAAAAAGCTAATGCCATTTGTTAACTTTCCATCATCTATAACCGTTAAAACTCTTTGAAGGTCGCGGGGAGCTGGAGCCAATCCCAGCTCACATTGGGCAAGAGGCGGGGCACACCTGGGACAGGTCAGTGGTCAGTCTGAGGGCTGACATGTAGAGACAGACAGTCACTTACATTCACACCATAATCCAAAGACATTAGTGGAGATTGGAAAATGTATACCTGCCAAACCATCAAAGCATCCCCCTCAAACTCCTCTCTATTGTATGCCTTTGCAACAGAAAAACAGACTCTAACTGTTGCTTTTTGATTCATTTTTATTAAATCAGTGTGATTTAAGTGTTAACTCTGGCAAAAGACTGATGTCTATTTTGTATTCCATCGTCATGTTTATAGCTACATACCAAAGCAGCGACCCTTTAGCATGAGATGTTACCAAAACACAAAAAAAGAACCCAATGTTTCCTCTTCAAAGCAGATCCACAAAGATCATTGTTCATTTCCTGCCCTTCGTGAAACATTTAGGTGCTCTGTACTTTATAGACTGGCTTCACAGGGCGAGCAGCCTGGATGAAACAGCCGTGCCCTCTGTGTACTTTTGCCCTCTGTTAAACTTGGCAATGAGCAGCACTTTCAAGTCTGCCGAATGTGGGTCACACAGCTCTCTGCTTGTGGTCTCTGTGGTCTTGCTCTGCATAAATAACAGCACATCAGTAGCTACTTCAAACAAGCTCCACAGGGCTGAGACAAGACTCACTGTGCCAAACGTTGGTGTAGACTTTCTTGTTTCTTCAGCTCAGTCAACCAAAGGCTTGTTTTTGGACACTCGCAGAATTGCTAAATTGTTGATACTGGCCCAAACTCTGTCTGGGTGAGACGAAGAAGCGTTGGATTAAATCTG
Organism: Scortum barcoo; assembly: GCA_023238725.1. Taxonomy (NCBI): domain Eukaryota; kingdom Metazoa; phylum Chordata; class Actinopteri; order Centrarchiformes; family Terapontidae; genus Scortum; species Scortum barcoo. The sequence continues at coordinate 3,135,052 of CM041535.1, forward strand.
AACTTGTCTTTGGGGACACTGCTGCTCTAATTGCACCCACATCAACGTATAATACGTGTTTATGGTGGATAAGGTTTATTTCTTAATCCAGTCCACTGAATATACTCCACCCCTGCATTAACTCTGTCAAAGCTGAAACCTGTCTTGCCTTCATACTGTATCTGTCTCTGGAGCCTTTGAGCAGTTTCGCCATGGAAGATAATGAGGCCACCAGTGAAGAGGTAATGTTGAATAAGCGGGATCCTCCCCGGGCCCCCGTTACGTCTCAGTGAAATGGAGTAAAACCTTTGGCAAAGCTGTCCTCACCAACATGAAGCGAGCATATTTTTTATTAAGGCCTTTTAAAGCCCTGTCTTGAGAACATCTTTGTCTGTCATGGTAGAGAAATCCTATTCGCCTCTTGAACTGCCTTAAAAGACAGGTTCAGACACGGCTGCCACTCATCATGACATTAAGCGGTAAGCTGACCTGGCGTGAAGGTCAAAGATGACAACTTCAAGATGGAAATTTTGCAGAGCGAGTTCATTGTTTCCTCGTGGGCAGAAGAAGATTTGAACACAGGAGAAAAGTGCTGAAATCAAAGGATTAAAATACAGGATCACTGTAATATTTACTACTAATGTGTAGCATGGTAAAGAAAAACTGCATTGCCATTGGCAGCAGTGATTGTGTGTTCTCTTCACAACATGGTGGTGAGCGCGGACTGAGGCAGGAACCAGTTCACCGCAATATTATATTTTCAAATGAACAACCACAGCTGTTCAAAATTTACTGAAGCGAACAAGTTCTCAGATTAATGACTTCCTGTGCATGTTAAATGAGTTAAGTTAGCTGCACAAAAACGTGTTTGGCATTTTTTTTTGGGGGGGGGGTGTTTGTTAATAGTAGAAGTGATTAACAGGAAGAAGTAGGAGACATGACAAGGCAAGAGGGAAAGAAACAACAGCAAAACGCAAAAGAAAGGATAGAAATACAGATAAGCATAAGTAATTAACAGGAGGTAGCTTAGTAACACTGAATGGAGTCATACACATGTGGGTGTATGTAGGTGTATGGGAGCTGTGTGTGTAAACATAAAGGGGGAGGAGAGAGAGAAAAAGAAAGAAATGGACTAAAGGGGCATTAACAATAATAAGAATCCACTATAATAAATGGGAAATGGGCTCCCATCTGGTTTTAACAAAAACTGAAATAATATTAATAATAATAAGTTATTTCAGAAAAAAATATCTCCTAATGCAAACACCCAATCCAGATATTTCATCACTCTCCAAGATCAGCATGAGTGTTTTATATTTAGCCAGAAAGACAAACAATATGTTAAAAGGAGAATAATTTGGTTGAATTGAGCATTTTAAGTACAGATATAGGTTGTGCACGTGTTGTGCACATACACATATGAATAGCCTAATTCTGCAGAGTATTTACATTATTCAATATTTATCTGCTAGGTCGGTACGGTGGTGCAGTGGCTTTTGGCCCAATGATAGCTGAGATTGGGTCCAGCACCCCTGTGACCCTATGTGAGGATAAGCGGTATAGATAATGGATGGAATATTTATCTGCTAAATGTACCAAAAGCAGGACAGGCATCATTTTATTTCTTCTCAGATTTGGCCTATGTGAATAAAATTACACTCTTTAAAATTAGGGACTAAAATTCATATCTAAAATGTACATATGATGGTCACAGTAAATGAATGAAAAAATAAATGCACAATAAATAGAAGAAATTGTGATGCCCTGTTTGAGTCAGCTGTGTGCAAAAAAATCCTTTTCAGATCTTACCTGAGATTATTTAGCTTTGTCCTTTCAGTGGGCCTTGGGCTTTATTGTTCAAAAGAGTTTTCTGCAGAACATAAAGACACAGCAACACTGAAATATCAACCTTAAATGAACAATCTCAAAAACTCCCACAAGCATTGTCCCTGTCATAACGACTAAGAATAATAACTCCTGATCCACTTGTGAGAGAAGACGGATGAGGATGTTGGTTGATTAAACATTAATACTATATGTTACTAATTTCAAAGGCAATAATCATTTGGATTAATTACATAACACGTTGTTTTAATTATTATTAACAAACTACTGACTTTGGTCCTTCTTAAAAAAGGCCCTGATGTCCTATTTCGATTTTTCCTATTTTATTTTATTTATTTGATTATTCCTTCGCCAACAGAAGTTTTTTTTTGAGAGAATGACATGTCTGATCAATGATTGTTGTTATATTTCATAACTTTGTTGGAATTTGTGGATGTACTTTTATTTTATAGAGTCTAAGTGTGGTATCAATTAAAAAGCATACTGCAAATAAAGCTGCCCTTCTCATCTCCCATCTTTGACAGCTGTGGCATAACAACAAGCCTCGCTGTTTTCTGCTCTTTTCGCTGCACTCCCAGACACTCTTTACCAGATTTCACTCAGTCGCTGTGTCTGTCATTCAATTCTGTGCTGACTCTGCACTCCCCCTCAGAGAGCGGAGACGTCGACAGATCCATGGGAGAGATCAGGGCGTTCAGAGAGCACTCTCCTCTTTCTCTCTCTCTGTCAGCTTTTCTTTCGTACTTCATGTGTGATGCAGGAGCAGTGTTGAGGCAGGCTGCAGCCCAGCCACCTTTGAAACAACATATTTGATTGCAGCAGGCTGGTTGTTAGGGCTGAACTCAGCTGCTGGGACCGGGCTCAGAGAACAGGCAAGGTCAGATGCACAAGTATTCACTGGCACGCAAATAACACACGCATACACACACACACAACAACACACACACTACACACACATTTTCCATTCTTAATTAGCATTAATCACTGGCCCTTTTGTAAATGCTGCTGGCTGCCAATTATCAATGATTACGCACTATTAGCTGCTGGGTAGGTGACAAAGGTCAAGGCTAGCCCTTTTCACTGGACATTATTCAGTTGAAAGCTGCATGGTAATAGCAATGAAAAGAACTTTCCCCACATATTTATGATAATGACCATTTAGCTAGAAATGTGCCACCAGCAGTAACTTCACTGAATCTTAGTCATGTTATGACTCGGCCGCAGCAGCACAAACAACATGGATGAGTTTCTGTCATTGTTTTCCTGCTCTCTGGAAAGTGTTCAAAGTGATGTTTAATGCAGACATGCTCATGTGAGTTATTTTTATTTATTTATTATTTTATGTTATTCTACGGGTATTATACTGCTACATGAGTTTAATGTAAAAGGTCTAATGTAAATATTTTATATCATTTACATTGTAAATTGATTTTCAGATGGATTTGACACAGAAAAGAGATAATAATTAGTGTACATTTAAATGAAGACTGAATCTTGTCCATCCATCCATCCATTTTCTGTACCGCTTATTCCTGTCTCACAGGTGTCGCTGGGTGCTGGAGCCTATCCCAGCTGTCATTGGGCATTAAAAGGCGGGGCACACCCCTGGACTGGTCGCCAGTAAGTCACAGGGAGAAGGGATGAGGGGATGATATGCAGCACAGAGCCCTGGGTTGGGATCAAACCTGCTGCATGGGGGTTCATCTCTACATCCATAGGTGTGCATGCTCATCTAGTTGAGCTATCCAGCCACCCCTGAATCTTGTCAACTGTTTCAAGTAGATGTTACAAAGTGATGCAGCAATGTAGTTTGGTGGATAATTTACCAAAAAAAAAACAAAATAAAACATACTAACAGAACAGATTCCATGTTTTTTTTATTTGTTTTTTTTTTTTTAGTTTGACGAGCAAAAAAGAAGCAAAAACCAATGGTAGCTCAGAGAGATGTGCCTTCATCCAATGAGATGTAACTGCTGATGTCTGAGTGAAGAAGAGAACTGTCAATCATCTATTCTCTGTCTGTACAGCTGAGTTGAAATTACTTCTCTCTCGAGCAATATGCCTATTCAGCCATGCCAGACTACTACAATAAGCAAAGCAAAAATTGTGGGCTGGTGTTGCCTGGCGACAGTAATTTTTGCCTTTTTGGGTTGCTTACTGTCCTTAGCCTGCTTCGTCTTCTTCGTCTTGAGTTAGTTGTTTCCAATGCGGAGAAAGTAATAGGAATAGTTAGGAGTAAGATAACCGCCCTCCCAAACACACACCTGTCTGGCATAGATTTCTGCCTGTATGAATTTTTAACATTGGTGCAAAATGGCAAGTCTAGATAGAACCCACCATTTTCATTCTGAAAGGCCAAGATCAAAACTGTTTCAGATGGCTGAATTATGTTCTGCCTTCACACTGTGCTGTAGCTGTGCTGGAAATATCGTGACATCTCATTTACATTTGGCTGGTTATCCTTAAAAAATAAGAAAATGCACCAGCAAAACAACAAAAAGAAAAACACAGCATATATTATCATCAGCTGTTTTCTTTATGTTAAAGTGTTTCGGGGTGGATGTTACCTTCAAAGAGCTCCTTGTCATATTGGCAGTAGTTGGATCTTTGACAGGCGTTTGTGAATTACATGAATTGGGGTGGCAGTCCAATCATAATGGCACACATTTTAGTAATGAGCTTAAAAACATTTGCTTATCTTCTTAACTGCTGAATAAAGATAGAGCTGTGCCCCCAGTTAAGAATGCAGCACAGAGCTGTGGAGGAGGGAAAAAAAAGATAAATAAATAATCGAAGCAGAAGGCAAAGGGGGGATTTGAAACTCATTTGCATTGCACAATTGATTTCTCGCAACTAGCCTGTCCGCAATGTCAGTCATTGCCTCTTTTGAGTTTTAATTAAATCCCCGACTGAGTTCTGTTCGAATTTCTGATTTGAAGCCGCAGTCAATAGCAGCAAAGTGTCCAAAGATTGGGCCCCGTTCACTAAATCAATTCCAACAATGCTTCCAGGCCTGCGCCTCAGTAGAGGGATTCGGCTACACAATGGGTGTCAGAGGAGATAATATCTACCCGCTTGTAACCATCCCGTCCCTGCTGGGGGGAACACTTCACCACAGGCCTGTCAGTTCTTCTTCCTCCTCCTGCCTGCTCATGATATGATCTCATTTTACATAATTATAATGTGATGCCACTCATAATGGATGGTAATGAAGATTGAATTATCCACATTGTAATGGATATGGAAGCACGTGGCCTACATATTACATGAGAGTTCCGACTACATATTGCATGATAACATATCATTTAAACATACATGGAGGATATTATTACATCACACAATATACATACACACATAGTAAATACTACATAAACAATATGTCACACACACACACACACACACACACACATTCATTCTTGTGCAGGCCAGTGAAATCTGATTAATCCGCATGCAAAAGCTTCTGTCAGTTGGATCTTAATTATATTCCACAGGAAAGCTGTGCGCTTACCCCAAGTGATGAAGCATGGAAAATATGTGGTTTCCCAGACAAAGCGGTGTGGTAGCCTATATGAATAGGACCCATTGAGGACCCAGGTGCCTGCTTCCACTCATTACGCATCACCTCCGGCAGGTTCTGTGTTGCATTTTTAATGAAATGGAGAGGGGAGCAACAGCTTTCATTTCACATCTCGCATTCCTTCACACAGCCAAGTCATCTGTCAGAGATGATAAACTCCAATTTGGTGAGAGGTCAAGTGAAATATTAACAAGGGCCTCCAGCAAACCACCCAATCAATTACTAAATGATATATTCATAAATCAATGGGATGGAGCTGACAGCTGAAAGACGAAATGCTTCGTTGCAGGGAGATTGGCATATTGGCTTTTAGAGCAAATTAAGACTTTCTTTCATTTTGGCCAGTTCTTTTTGTTCATGGAAAAGTTAGCAGTTTCCCCTGATACTACTCCATATGTGACACCACAGTGGTCCCAGCAGTATATTCCTGCTGCTGTTTCTGACTTGAGGGAGACATCCATCATGTGCCACTAAAGAATCCTCCATCATTAGTGTCATCATAGTCTCTTTAGCTTATATGTAAAATAAACTGCACACTCACTGAAGCGAGACTATGCCACTTTTTGGAAGAAGGCGAAGCTTAATCTTCCTCATACAGATGATAAATTGATTTCATAAGCTGTGAAACATACCCTTGCTCAATCCAACGCAACCAGGACATTGCTGCTGCTTTACTACAGCCTCACTTCATTTGATTTGATAACCACATACGCACATCCTCACAAATGTATGGATTTCCTCCTCCTGTTTCGCTGCTTGTAGATTTCAAGATATGTCAAATGATAAATTAAAGCGGAGCTGCTGGTAGTGCTCAAATGAAAGTCAGGGGGTCACCAAACCTTGCAGGCTTCATCTTCTGGTGAGCATTATCTCATTTTGTCACAGAGTTAAGAAATTTAACTCTTGAACAAAGTGGTGAACTGAACTGGAGAAGAAAATAAATTATTCAAGTACAGTAAAGTGCAGCAGAGCTTGCTAAATCACTGGATTACATGTAGTTTTGATGCTCCATTATGGGTCAATGTATGCTATAACAATTCATGATGACCTGGACCAGTTACTAGCCTTTCCACTGACTCCAAATCTGTCTGAAGCAAATTAATTTATTGTCACTCTGTAACTGCAGCTTGTGGCTACAGTTCAGTTCAGCACAAGTTACTTTAATGTTATGCAGTGATTAGTGCTGTCTGTCATCTGAGTACATGAGAGTGGGGCGTTTTCTTTTAAAGACATAAAAGTCTTGCACCACATGTGCTTTGGAGATGTCTGATTGACCTGTAAGGACTGTCCACTTTCCACCCTGTGAATGCTTTTACATCGGTTCAAGCCCAATGACCCTGAAAGCTAAATGTTGTGTAGACTACAAACCAGCATGCTTACTGTTGTGCCACAGTGGAAACTACAAAATAAAACCCCAGCAGAGCCAGAGGGTTGCATTAATGCATAAAAACTATCTGTGCAATGTCTGTATCTCTGATTGTGCGAGTTCGACTGTGGTGGAAGCACCTTGAGTTTTTCTCCGCCGTATAAAGCAGAGTGTTAAATAAGATTTATCAGAGCCGCCTCAGCTCAGGTTTAGAGGCCATTTCCCCTGAATCCCAGTGTGGGCCCTCTGTGGCCCTCATCAGCCAGCTTGTAAATAAATCAGCCCCAACCGTATGGCACTCGTCTTTTGAGATTCAATTTACCTCACGACCGCTGAGCCGCTGTGCACTTTTCTCACATCAGGAGACAGCAGCGAGCTGGACAGTGAGAGTTTAAAAAGGGAGGGGGGTAGAAGGGGGAACCAGGCTTATGCAGAATGAGTCTCGAGTTTGACAAGCTCCGGCATCCGCCCCCTCTCTCTGTTTGACAGGGAAAATGAGTTGGAATTGGAGCTTTGTCAGGCAGTCGCAGTTGGTAATTAGTTTCTGGCCTTTCAATTTAAATGTGCCAGGAGACGGCACAGGTAATGCTTAAGGCATTTGCCATCGCTGAAAGAGTGATCAAAGCCATTCAGTCAGCCAGACACGTTCATTCCAAAGGGGCTGAAGACCTTTTCGCATTTTCAAACAAGGTACAACTGTCTCAGTTTAGGGAGATACTGGCTCTGTGGTATTTGATTTCTGTTTCTATTCAAATGTCACACACTCTAAATGGACAGTCCACACAGGCTTATGTCATGTCTGAAGGTGCTTGTTGCTCATTCATAGTCTAATGATCAGACAGAATTTTGTTTTCACATGATTGTTCAGTCATGCATTGTCTCTGTGTTTGCTATTTTCTGTTAGGGATCAGTTATTATTTTACTCACCAAAGTCATTTTCAGTTAACAACAATAACTTCTTATTGTAATGGTACAAAACATAAGCGTAACATGAAGTCAATTAAAGAAATGGCCAATAATGTAGTTGCATTTATTTACACACAAAATTATTGGTACCCTTCAGTTGAAGAAAGAAAAACCCCCAACTGGTCATTGAAATAACTTGAAACTGACAAAAGTTAATAATAAATAAAAAATTACTGAAAATTAACTAATGAAAATCAGACATTGCTTTTGAATTTGTGGTTCAACAAAATCGTTTTAAAAAACAAACTAATGAAACTGGCCTGGACAAAAATGATGGTACCCCTAGAAAAGATTGAAAATAATTTGATCATAGGGACATGTTAAACTAAGGTGTGTACTATATTTAGCATCACAGATGTCTTCAGACTTGTAATCAGTCAGTCTGCCTATTTAAAGGGTGAAAAGTTAGTTGTGCTGTTTGGTATCATGCTGTGTACCACACTGAACATGGACCACATAAAGCTAAGGAGAGAGTTGTCTCAGGAGATTAGGAAGAAAATTATAGACAAGCGTGTTAATTGTAAAGGCTATAAGACCATCCCCAAGCAGCTTGATGTTCCTGTGACAACAGTTGCACATATTATTCAGAAGTTTAAGGTCCACGGGACAGTCGCCAACCTCCCTGGATGTGGCTGCAAGAGGAAAATTGATTACAAATTGAAGAGACGGATAATACGAATGGTAACCAAAGAGCCCTAGAACAAGCTTCCAAAGAGATTAGAGGTGAACTCCAAGATCAAGATACATCAGTGTCAGATCGCACCATCCGTCGCTGTTTGAGCCAAAGTGGACTTAATGGAAGACAACCTAGGAGGACACCACTGTTGAAAGCAAATCATAAAAATGTGAGACTGGAATTTGCAAAAATGCATATTAACTTTCAGAATAGTTAATTATTAATTAACTATTCTGAAGTGGCCTTCTGTGAGCCCCGATCTAAATCCTATTGAACATCTGTGGAAGGAGCTGAAACATGCAGTCTGGAGAAGGCACCCTTCAAACTTGAGACTATTGGGGCAGGTCACGAGGAGTGGGCCAAAATACCTGTCGACAGGTGCAGAAGTCTCATTGAGAGTTACAGAAATCGCTTGATTGCAGTGATTCCCTCAAAAGATTGAGCAACAAAATATTAATAACCATCATTTTTGTCCAGGCCAGTTTCAATAGTTTGTTTTTTAAAATGATTCTGTTGAACCACAATTAACCAAAAGCAATGTCTGATTTTCATTAGTTAATTTTCAGTAACTTTTTATTTATTATTACTTTTGTCAGTGCATTCAGTGACACAGTGGTGTAGTGGTGGTTAGCACTGTTGCCTCACAGCAAGAGAGGGTTTCAAACCCCGGCTGACCTGGACCCTTGAGTTTGCATGTTCCTTCCTCCCACAATCCGAAAGACATGCAGGTTAGGTTAATTGATGACTCCAAATTGCCCCTAGGTGTGAGTGTGAGTGGTTTGTCTGTCTTTCTATGTCAGCCCAGCCCTGTGACTGACTGGCGTGGCGTCCAGTCCAGGGTGTACCCTGCCTCTCACCCAATGATAGCTGAGATAGGCTCCAGCACCCCCTGTGACCCAGTGTGTCAGGATAAAGCAGGTATAGAAAATGGATGGATTACCTTTGTCTATTTCAGTGGGTTTTTCTTTCTTTAACGGAAGGGTACCGTCAATTTTGTCCACGTGTGTATGTTAGCTAAATTACAGCGATTTTTTCACTTGCATGAATTCCATAGAAACATTTTACAATGTTAATCCCTCCCACAGTGCTCTGACTGGGTTAATGGATTTATAATGGATTTATGTTTTGCTTTTCTGCAAAACTGTTTGAATAAGTAAGAAAAGCAAAATGTAAAAGCAACAAGTTGTGGTTGCAAAAGCAGTTAGTGTTGGAGCTATTAACACCTTTTACCTTTACATTTTGGTTTATGTATGAATTACTGAGGTTAAGAGGTGCTGGTAGCTGTATTTTTAAACTTTGACACAGCAAGGCTAGCAGTTTCCCTTTGCCTCCAGTCTTCATGCTAAGCTAGGCTAATCACGTTCTAGCTTTGTCCCAGCTTCTATCACGAAAATCTTCTCATCTAACTCTTTTTAGGAAAAAAAATTAATAAAATAATATATTGTGTGCTAAATGTTTTTTGGATCTTACCTAAAATGTAGTTGAAAAATTACAAAAGAATTATTGAAATAGAAAATTGTCCATTCAAAGAATGAGTAAAGAACAATACAGATGTGGACCAGCTTTTCATGCCAGTTTTTGTTACATGGTGATACACGCTTCTTCAGGACTATAAAACACTGGACTGATTTGTGATGAGCAACGTTAGTCTCCTGAACTTAATCCAGTTTTTATACATTATCCCCAAAGGGTTTCTACACTCTTCACCCCATGTAGCTGTAATCAAATTAAATCAGGGAGTCAGCACTTTAACCTCCCAGACATTATTTAATTTCAAATCCAGTGTATCTGCAGCAGTACTGAGCCAACACAACATATTTTCTGTTTTCCCAGCCTGTGCAGATAAAGCATAAAAATCTACCGTCTCCGAAACACATTTGAAGACTTTCATTTTTATCTCACAAAGAGCAATTACGAAAAGCAAATTAATTTAGCTATAAAATGCTCTTCAAACACCTCGGATCATCAAACAGAAGATATTAGAGCGTAACAATGAATTAAATTTTCTTTAAGATTACATAACAAGCAAGTTCTCTAAAGCACGCATTGATGTCTATGAATCAAACAAACCCACAACACAACCATCTACACCTGTCTATCCCCGTTTGAGTTTTGAGATTAACTCTTAATCTGATGAGTCTGTGATACATATAAGCGAGGTTAGCTCAGCTACAAGACAATCTGTGGCAGGGATAGATTTTGTAATAATATGTAAATCAATATCATCAGTATTTCTGGCAACAACATTTCTACAGTGGCTTGAAGTCTAATAAAGGGAGGATTGATTCAGCAGTATTGTGAGGATTAGGACAGCAGACACCTCATGTTTATACATGAGACCCAAATGTAATGCTGATGAGCCCTGGGGCTTACTGGTGGAGCCATCGGTATCCATTATGACTGCTAACAATGCTAACAAGCCATTACTCTGTGAACTATAATGCTAATAGAGAAACTTTTATTCTCTCTTTTTTTTGGGGGGGGGGGTTAGAGGGCACCTGGGGAAATTAAGTAATATGGCAAACTGCATTGTATTTACAGCTGTAATCACCTTTTCAAGATGTTGTTTTACGCTGGGTATTAGTGACATGCAGCGGAAACATGGTGGCACATGTCAGTTTTTCTATGGAACCTCAAAGGATTTAACAAATAATAATAAATCATTATTAGTTTAATTATTATTAAAAATTGAATAAAAAACTCAAATAATAATTAAAAGTCAACTGATTATTATGAAAGCTTCATGGCTGAGAGTTTTATTGGACATTTTATTTGTTGTATTTTTATATTTTATGAGTTAGATAAAGAAAAAAATGCTGACTTATTTTGAAAAGTGTCACTAATTTAAGTATGAGCTCTGATCCATAACAGTGGCTTGCTGTAAATCAAGCTTAGTGTCTGTTTCAAAGAATTTCCAACTGCTTAAAGCAGAATGAACGATGCAGTGCAGTGGCTTAGGTGGTTGAGCGGGTTGTCCAATAACTGGAAAGTTGGCGGTCCAATTCCCGCTCCCCCAGTCACCTGTTGTTGTGTCCACCGTAGAAATGTTGTTGCTAGAAATACTGATGACATTGTTGGCATTGTTGGTATATATGAATGCGGAGCGGAGAGGCCGAGAGTGGCGCGGATTAGCTGTTTGCCATGTTTCCAGTCAATCTGCCCCAGGGCAGCTGTGGCTACACATGTAGCTTACCATCACCAGGTATGAGTGAGGAGTGAATGAATAATTGAATACAATGTAAAGTGCTTTGGGTGCCTTCAAAGCGCTATATAAACCTATTATTAAAGACAATTCTGTCTTTGGTATCTATTTGTATTCACATCACATGATCACATGTTCAGAAACATTTTTTCATACAATGTGAGTGAACCTTTTTATTTAAAAGCTTATCATTTCAGGAAATTCCAGTGTTGTTTGGAATTTATTTATCTGTTTAGTTCAAGATGTGAAGTCAAAAGATCAACTAAACCCCATTTAAAGTCCAAGTCAAAAAGCATGACCTTCTGGTGTGTTTAAATTGAATCTTACACCCTACTCCAGTTTCTTTATCTCCAACTTCTTAATTTTTTAGCTTTTAAAAAAATAATAAACATGCAATGCCAATGAGAAGATGCTGTGTGTAAAGTGAATGGACATCCTGTGAAAGATGTGTCAAAGAGAAGCTGATAATGTAGTTGGCAGTAGGAATATGAATAATTCCCTTTTTCATTCCTTGCTAAGGCACTTGTTGTTCTGGTCATGTCCTGCAGCAGGGTGTATGGTTTTCCATTATTCTGAAGTATGCAGACGCATTCAAAAGATTTCACATTCGGTTCTCTGGCATTCTGTGACTGCAGAAATAGCCTCCTTGTCAAGGGCTTTAGACATGCTGCTGCCACTGTCCTGCAAATAGAAGTACACAGCAGTTGTTATAGCTAAAGAAGAAAGAATTGCATAAGACATACAGTGTTTTTACAAAGTTTGTTACTCACACGTGTCAGATAAACCTTGGGCATCTTGGGTTGAGGGATCTAGCAGGCATATAGAGTCTCCTCTCACTGAAAGATATAGACCTGCCGTTAGTTTTAAACATGAAAAGACAGATGCCCGAGGGAAGAAGCAGACAATACCTGTACATATTACTCCCAAGCTCTTTGGGGAATGATGTCTGATGACTGTTCCCTCTAGTGGGAGCCCCCAGTTGTGGCTCAGTGCCAGCTCTTCTGCTGGTGTGAGGTCCTCAGGTGGAGGTGGGGTTTTTTGGTGGCTAAAATGGTACATATTTACGGATCAACAACTATCCTAACAAACAAATTTTACATTTTATTTAAAACTAGAGCTACATACCAGTCTGGAAAATGTTTTCATACTAAATTTTCACTTGTCACCATGTTCTTTTTGGCCTACTGTGATGCTCCTGTTAAGATGAAACGGAGAAGAATGAATATAGTCCAACACTCTGCCGAAGTCAGAAGAAAAGACTACATTTTAACATCCAACTGATATTATCTGACTAATAACGTAACCACTGTCTTACTGTCTCCAGTGACCTGACTGTTCATTTATGAAAAAATAAAAATAAAACAGTAATTAGGCTCATATAGCATATTCATTTAATCTGCGACTTGCTTTTGCCAAGCCGTCTCCCTCGTCTCGTTAATTACAGCAGTATTGTCCTTTGTGGTGATCGCTCCTTGATATTCTTCATACAGTTCCATCAGCTGCTACCTTTGGCAATATAGCACCGTCTTTTCCACAGTTGCCTCTTCTGGGCTGCTTCTGTACTCTACTGTGTGCACACACAATGTAAGACTGTTCAAGCCTGATTTGAGTTTACATTTACCACAAGGTCGACTAAATTCTTGAATTACTGATTGTTTCTTCATATTATTATAATTATATATTATTATTTCATACTGTGTTACTGTTAAACATTTTAGAGTTGCACATTTTATGTCTTTGAATCAGTGTCCATGAAACCACCAGCATGTCAGTCAGAAAGGTGACTGAATGTGTTAATCAGCACCTAACTAAGCTGCTCATGCCGACCGCACAGAGCGATGAACCCTGGATGAAGGATGAAAGTAATGGCTCATAGAACGAAGACAACACCTGAATGCATGCTGCAGGGGAAGTTTCTCTCCTAATTTGTGAAAACACGGAGCACATGCTACAGTTTGTGATATTTGAGGGCTTCACAGGTTTTCACTTATCACTGTGTCAACAGGAAAAATGTGCTGAGCTCGAATAAGACCTGACAGGCGGTGTTGATGGGTTGAATATATGGAGAGTCCAGGTTGGAATGTGAGTTAAGCTGTTTGGGTGTATGTCTAAGCCCTTCCATAACCATGCTAATGATCCAGTATTCTGGCCATTTTTCTCTAATAATGCTGGTTGTTAATGGCATGGCTGGTTGAGTGTTGACATTTACAGCAAGTGACGGTTGACCATTAATGGCAGAGTTAATGCTGTACCACACTCGCTTTCAGGGAAATTGCAAATGTTCACTTACTTGCACTGTAAAAATGTTGCAAAATCAGCAGCAGTAGATCTGTTCTCGGAGATCTCCATCCTTCACAGCATGCTCGGTGTGTATTTGACAGAGGCAGAGACCCAGGCTGTGCTTTCTCTTGTATCCCACACCAGTGTGCCATTCATTGTACCATTTTAGCCTCATAGCCGCTTTCTTTTCAATCTCAATCCAACCCTCACGTTAGACCAAAACTCAAAACACAGCGTTGGTGGGCCATGTTTGCGTGGAAGTTATTGTTCCATGAAATTGCACAATTGATTATTTCCATACACAAAGTCAGATTTCTACTCTGTGCCCTTCACCAGTTTGTACACTTATCAGAATCAGAGTACTTTATTTATCCCAGGGGGAAATTTGGTATGTTATGTTCATTGCTAACACCAATATAATCAGACATTGTGTTTCACTGCCATCTCCTCAATGTTACAGTCTAAATGTTTATTTTTTTATACACCTTTTACAACAACAATATTGGCGCTTTTCCACTAGCACCTACTCGGCTTGACTGACTCAGCTCAACTTGACTCGGTTTTTACGCGTCAGCCCCGTGGAGGAACGACAAGGTGCAGACATTTCTTTGTCTGGTGGCCTCCATAGTTGTTTTCGAGTGTTTGTGTCACATAACAAATGACGTTGGAGTTTCAGCTGCTTTGCTATGACGACCCCACCCACTCTGAGGTGGTACTCTATTGTAATGGAAAACCAACCGAAACTGAGTTGAGTCGAGTCAAAGTCGAGTAGTGCTACAACTGTGTAATGGAAAAGCGCCATATGTGTGAGTCTGACAAATGATTTTTTTTTGTCTCCAGAGGGAGCTGTGTGAAGTCTGTCAAATGTGACACTTGCATCAGTGTTGTTTGGGGCTGAAGTCTAAAAGTCTGAAAATGCAAAAAATTGGTGGTGTGGAGTTCAACAGGAGTGGGCTTACCACACCTCTATAGCCTGCTCTCCATCTCTTCTCGAAGCTAGCGGCTCAAGGATACATTAGCTGCCACAAACATGACATATGAGAACCAGTGTTTTCTGATCAGACATCCCCGTTGAAAAAAAAAATAAAGAAAACATTGTCTGATCCTACACTTCAGTGGTTAAGATTTGTCAAGTTTAGGCACAAAAAGACTTACGTTTGAGTTACAATAACTAGTGTGTCCAAAGACATGCAGGTTAGGTTAATTGGCAATCTGCCCTCTAGGTATGAATGTGAGTGTGAGTGGTTGTCTGTCCTTCAATGTCAGCCCTATGCGACTGACTGGCGTCCAGTCCAGGGAGTACCCCTTCAGCCCTTTTCTCACCCAAGATAGCTGGGACAGGCTCCAGCACCCTGCGACCCTGTGTGTGCTCAGGATAAGCAGGTTTAGAAAATGGATGGATGGATCTTTTGTAAATGGGCAATGATCAGCCGTACAATATGGTCACTTCCTCCTTCGCTGCTGATGGACAAGTCATATTTATTACAGCCACTAGAGGGTGTCTGTAAGATTTAACAGGGAAATGTTGAATGAAACATTTTTGTTCATAAAAAAAAATAACTCAAATAATCTATCAATTATGAAAATATGAAAAATAATTATGCTTCCTGTTAGTGAAAAAAATTATATATCCAATAATCATGTTAATGAATATAAATGAAATGATTTTTTCCCCCACATAGTTTCAGATTTTGCCAGCTTCAGAGTCTTTTCCCAACATATTACTGTTATAAAGTCAGTAAAGCTGTTGAACTCTGACATTTATTTATTCCAAACAAACAGCTGTAAATATTAAATCCATCACTTACTGAGCGGCAGCAGGTTTTTTGGAGGAAAGAAGCTTTCATCAACCTTCTATGCTGCAGACATGTGGTATAAGTCAGTGGGAACTTATATAGAGCAGCAAAAGAAGCATTTAGTAATAAAGAAGTTGCTGTAGACTGATGACTAGAGTAAAATGTCCAAAGAAAAAAACAAGGTTGTTGTTGTTCATATGTAGGGTCACTGAAGAAGAGTCTCAGTGGAAGATATCATGAGTGGCAGATATTTGATATTTAATAAACAGCCAATATCAAACCCATCAGTCCATAAGAAACACCTTTCAAATAATATAAAGGAAAGCATCCCACTTCAAGATTAAGAAACAGGATATGTGAACAGCCGTAACATGGG
Organism: Scortum barcoo; assembly: GCA_023238725.1. NCBI lineage: Eukaryota > Metazoa > Chordata > Actinopteri > Centrarchiformes > Terapontidae > Scortum > Scortum barcoo. The sequence continues at coordinate 3,151,115 of CM041535.1, forward strand.
GATTAGCTTCCCAATCTCTCTCCCTCCCTTTCTGCTGCCCTTTCTGGGAAGTGCAACAGCCTGTCAATAACTGTCAGCTGCTGTCTCAGTCGATCAGGCCTGTAAGGCTGCTTGGGCCTCTGGTGTAACAGGAGGATCTAACAGAAACAACCTATAACTGACACAGCTCCAGATCTATGCTCTGTAATCACTGGAGTGCCCACCTCTCAAACTGCAGCCTCGCCAGCTGCCTGACAGTGGACACATGTGCCGTGTAATTGCTTTTCATACCATTCAACCTTTTAAAATTGATTACAGGCCATGTAAGAGGCTTTACTGAGAAGCGTACAGTCGGGGTGGAGAGGGTGGAGGGGGAATATTGCTCGACAATGTCATGCTACAAAATGCGTGTATCTGTAAACAATGTGGCCGGCTCCTCTTTCATGCAGTGAGGCTGTACGCATTGAGTCATCACCCACAAAGGGCGTAATCCCCCTGGGACTGTGTTTGACAGACCACCTAGCAAATGAAAAAAACAGAAAATCTCTTGCTGCTCTAAGGGTTATTTTCTTCTCAATTACTTAGCAGAAGCAGCTGCTTGACTCTGATGTCTTTGTGCAATTAGGCATGGTGGTGGACATAAAAATATGACCGTGTACATCCTGTGGATGGACACCTGTATTATGTGTGTGTGTGCATTTTCAGTTGGGTGGGGGCGTTTGTGTGTGCTTTTGTACATGCTTGCGTATGCTGCTGTTTGACCACATTTTTAATAATAAACCAAAAAGCAAAATACTGCTAAGCTTACAATGATGCTTCTGATTTTATTAAGTATTAAGACGGTCCTTATGGCTGACAGAGAGATGAAATTTAGGTTACCATCCTGTGTTGCTGATATGTGCTATTATTTAACGAAATGGGCTGTTTGCAGCATCCTTGTGCAGTCAACAGTGATCCTATCACATTATCTGATGTTGTAGAATTGTCCTGTAATAATATGTTCAGTTATTTTTGGTTATTTTATGATCACATAGTTCATATTCCTAACACAAAAGTGTCTAATCAATGGTAACACATGTGTGACACAGTATTGATGGGACCTCAGAGGAAACAGGACACATACATGTGTCTTTCAAATTAAAATGCTGCCAAATTATCCAGCTAGCTGCTGCTGTTAATATTTTACTGGTTTACTGTACCAATCTCATGCAAGTCAGTTGAGTTTTACACTGAAGTGGAATAGACAGAAATTAAATAAAGCCTGCAAAGTATAAATGTATCCTAAAATAGACAGGATGCTTTTGGAAATGGTGGCATTCACGTGAAGTATACACAGCTAAGCATGCAAAACTATCAGATTTCTCTTAGAGTTCATGTTGAGGTTAGCGTGAGAATGTCAGTGAATTTACCCACAAGTATCACAAATGGGAGTGTGTGTGTTTTTAAGAGCGCGCTCACCAGAGCTTCTGTGCTTTCAGTGTCTCCAACACCTATATTCTGGAGTTCACTCAGCGGTCTCCTAGTCCTGCCGCGTGCACATCCTTCTGCTGCATTTTTGTTCAGCCACTCTTTCTCCTTTAGTGTCAAGGATTAGTCTGACATCTCCTAACTTTCTGCCTTTCAAATGAGGAGGACTCCTGCTGAAAGGCCGAGAGGGTGCTCACCATGTAAAGCCGATACTCACACTGCTGACGCTCCTCATCCCTGCCCTTCGCCTATCTCAGCTCCTGTAAGAAATCCGTGAGAATTCCCCAGGGATCTCGCTGATGTGAGAGGGAGAATGTATGGTTTTAAAGGACTTTGGCTGCGGCTGTGTGAAATAGTAATGTCCGACTCTGAGGCATAAGGTCCACTAATGAAAAGAACGTAGTGGTCAGGAAACCTTCTCGCCCAGAGTCTATTTTATGAGAGTTACAGAGTTCATCTGTCATTAACACCATTTACCTTTTAAGCAGGAATAGAGTAGTCTTTTTGGGAAAATGGTGGTAGTTTTCTGTGTAGTTGTTTGCAAAGTTTCAGATTATTGAAAGACTTTCAGTCCCCATTGTCCTGGAGTAACAATGCTAATACATTTCATATAAGAAATTTCTTATTTTTTTCTTTTTTTTTTTTTTTTTTTTTAAGAAAATTCAAACAGTGTGTGTGACTGTTTGTTACCCTAATTTAATCCAGCCTTATGACAGACCTGTCTGTCAGATCATCCATCTTTCCAAAATCTTGGTCCAGAGTAAGACATCTCAACAACTAGTGGTCGGACTACCATGAAATTTAGTGTGAGCCTCAGAGGATTTCTAATGATCTGTGTGACCTAGTGCCATCAACATGATCAACATTTTAGTGAATGACAAGGTATCTCAACAAGACTAAGAGTTCTCTTCGGCTCTGTGGTAATTAGCCCTCAACGCAAAGCCCAGATGAAGCTGATGAAGTAGTAACTTTTACAGGTGTTAAACCAAACCAAACCAAAAACTTGACAAATTTTTATCTGATGATGGCAATAGATTAAAAGTTACAGTTCACCATGTCAGTACGTGTACTACATTTCATGGAAATCCTTCTTACAGTTGTAACATTTTTTTTCTGAAAAAGACATTTAAAAATCTTATAGCACTAACACAAATACACACAGGTCTGTAATTAGGGTTCATCCTCTGGGAATCATGAATAGCTGTACAAAATTTCATGACCAGATAATTGATAATAATAATAAATCAGATAATTCAGTCCAGAAAATGGTAGAATGACTGACTAACCAACAAAGACCTTTTCCTTTAGTACCTTCATCGGGCCAAAAATCTTTGAGGGCTTCCTTTTTGCACCACCCTCACACAGGAATGTCAATTTTGTAAACCAAATGAATAAAGCTTTGTGCAAACTTGTGGTTTTGCTACTATTGGCCTTCCTAACATATGTTTTAGATCTGTTGTGAAAAACCCCACTCAGGAGAATATGTCGCCACGGGATGTTTCGACCTTTCAAACAGGTCAAAAGAAAAAGGTCTGTTTCTTTTAATCACAGCCAAAAAGGTGATGAACTTGTAGTTTGAGCACATCCGATCGGCCGTATCCAGTGAGAGTGCACCAAGAAACTGGGAGCGAGGCAGCAGAGACGCAAATTTGTCTTTTGTTGACTGTTGTTCACGTTCATACGTACATCAGATCTCGTCGTATCATCAGTACAGCAACTTGTCTGAGATGAGTGGTGTAGTTTGTGCATTCCTATATCAACATTACTGGGACAAAAATAAAGTCTTCCTGAGATTCAGTCTTGTCTTCTGCACTTTAATAAAGATTGGCTGAGCATATTCATGCTGCCAAGAACTCAATGACCTCAGAACTAATTTCATAAAATTGTCAGTATGTTGTTTGTGATACGGCGCCCTGGTATTCTGGCATGTAATGAAGATAGGAGCCTCTAGGGTCCGCTAGCAGAGCTTCACGAGGAAAGGTTTTGCAGTCAATATAACAAAAGTCTAAAGCTGCTCTTTTAAATCTCCATGTCTGAATACTCCATCATTAAAATCTCCATCCGCCTTAGCTATCCAAACAGGCCGTGTAGCGCTTATTGCCCTGGCATGTCTCTGAGAGATTGTTGATTTGAATCTGTTTTTGTTCAACATGGTCTCTTGGCTCCCAGGCATTGTCAGTCAGCCCGAGCCGACAGTAGCACCACTGTGTCGCCTGTGTCCCTGTATGCAGATTGATACCCAGGGCATTTATCAGCTGCAGGTCCACTGCGCCGAGCCTCATGTTAAGTCAGGTGGAAACCTATGACTGGCAGCAGATAGGGTGAGGGAGCATTTTAGAGGCAGTGTTAAAATTAACCAGCGTAATGAGGAAATAAGTGACTTATTGGCGCCGCAGTCATTTCCTTCATTAAGGCTGATATTTATGAGCATCTATCATGAGTGGAGCACCCGACGCTACGACTCCAGGTTTATGGAGCGTGGATTGTCACCTTGTTCCAATTATCTTCTACCTTTGAATGTGCTGAATGTTTGAACATTAAGAGAAAAGGACATGGCACATTAGTTGTTGTGCAATGTGAAAAAAAGTGTAAAGCTCGTTGGGGCTCGACAGTGTCTGACTATTTTTATTCATCATAGCGGCAATTAGCTGATTAGAGTAGTGGAGAGGAAGGTGCTAGATGGAGGAGGGTTACATGCCCCAACCATTAAATGTGTTAGCACTTTAAATTATGTTGAAGCAGTGTTTCTCTCTGGTTGAACAATTTTAGTTTTATTAGCAGGCCTCCATATGAATTTGTGAAAGCAATAAAAGCTGTTTCCTTGGTCTGTAGTCAACGCGGCCATTCACGTCTCTGTTTCTGACATTCATTATCAGTACTCAACAGGCCAGCGAAAAGAAAAATTAAAATAAAATAAAGTTGTCCATCAGAGTGATTACTGGTGGTGCCTGTTTTGTCAAATGTACTGTACAGTAACCCTCGAAGGTTTGGAGGACTTAAGAAAAATAGTAGAAATTACCACATGAATGTGACTGGTTCAACCAAACAGTGATTTTCCTGAAGAGGTTAAATTATCCAGTAATTCACAAGAAAATCATTGAAGGAAGTCTGAAAAGTAGGCAGAACTTTGCGTAGCAGAAACAAACTTCTTTGCGCTTTTGTTGTCTTGTGACTTCTCTTAACCCAAAGATTGATAGTGGCCATTAAAATTCATTTCAACACTAATCTATAACCACTGGAACATGTTTTGAAATGCAAAAAACACCATACAGTAGTGAAGACCCTCATTGGGCAAGTGACTAATATTACTTTACTAACTCAGCAGTGAGTAAAGTAATACAAAAGTAATTGTAACAATCCAAACATGAAATATTCTGTATGAGGGATTTACTGACTTTCTAGCTGCTAGCTTAGCCTTGGTGACTGTAAACATCTCTCCAGAAGTCCTGACCTCACAGTAAAGCACATGAACACATGACATGTAAATACACCTTTGGAGTCACTGGGAATAATATAAGCTCAGTTCTATTATTATTATTACTACTGTATTGTAGTAATTCGGTTATCTCAAATTTGTATTCAAGTATAGTACTTGAGTAAATGAAGTTTGTTATATTGCATCACCGGTAATGGCTAACAGCGTCCCCACCCTTGCACCAAACAAGACCAAGAAACCAAAGAGACTGACACTTTATCTGACCCAATAAGACAGCAAACAAGCCAAACTCCAAATGTCAAAGTAACAGTGCATCACAGGAACTATATGCAATGTGATGACACATTCATAAGTAGTGCCACCGTGGTTAAGACACTGTGTATTTTAGCAGTGAGGATTAGCATGTTGACTGCATACTGTTGTCCCCACCCACTGAAATAGGATGCAAAGATTGCATCTAAATCCTGTTCACACCTTCATGGTATAACAGATCAGCTCACACGGTATACAAAATAATATGGACACAGTGCAGAATATTTAACCAATGCTCTCATGCCCATGTGCACATTGAAAGAGTTACTGGTTGCTGTTTTACATTCAAACAAGACAAAATGTGAAATTCAGTCCCTGGAAACACAAAGAAGGGAATTTTATACTAAAATGTCCAACATGACCTTCATATGGGTCACTTAGACTTTGGCTGAACTTAAGAAAGTGTTTTTTACACAGACAGAAGAGTGAGGATTTGGCTGCTGTCACTTCCACTGGAGTTTTGATACTTTATCACCTGTCTTTGGTCACATTTAGGTAAAATGTAAACTGTTCAAGCTGCTGTGTTCTTAACTTGACTACTGTGCATGTTTGACTTTTTTAAATTGGCATTGTGAGGCTTCATAAAGCTCCTAATCCACTGAGGAGTACGTAATCCTTCAAATAAAGTCATAATATACACTAAGATGATAACATAAAACAGAAAAGAACCATTAGGTGAATGTTATTTTCTTGGCTGCTGCTGTAATCAACCCCCAAATCATCCACCTTCCAGTTCACAGGGTTGTTTAAAAGTAGATTTAATGCTCGTTGTTTTGTCGAAATTGCATTATAGTTAATAGTTGCCATTATTTATCCACACCCATTGTAAGTACTCCACTTATATATTCATATAGTAAAATTGAAATTCTACTGGTGATAGAGTTAGTGAAATAGATCCTAATATCTGCTGGGAAAAGACAATACATGATAAGCAGCTCATGTAAGAGCTGTGTGGTTTTCTTATTAATGTGCACTCAGCAAGAGAAACTTTGCTCTTTTTCAAGAAAGTTTGCCAGAGACACAGCACGGTGTGCAGATGAGAACCAGCGATGTTCTTTTAAATATAGCTCTCCCACCGATACGTGTTGACAGGGCACAGGTTGAATCAGGTTAGACAAAGTACTTACATTCTTTCAAATTTCCAACTCTTTGCCTAAAGATGAGAATTATAATTACCTGCAAGGTGTCATAATAAACAGTTCTATGTTCAGAAAAAGCAAAGTAAAGAAAGAACAGGCTCTATTTGATGCGGAAGACGTATAATTTATACAGCAAAGAGCTGAAATGAAGACAGCCTCAGTGTGTGTGGAGCACAGCTTGTGGTAGCTGGTGTAATGGCTTGCCTCCACATGTGGTGATATATATGGACAAAGAAAGACCGCCGTCCCTCTGAGAGCAAACCTCTGGCTCAAGGCTGCCTGTGATTTTAAAACATTAGGAAATCATCGCCACATTGATTTCCTCACAGCATATTCTTTTATTGTTCTTATTTGTTTTTTTTAATGTCATGTATGACATGAATACATAATGGGCTGTTAATGGACTAAAGACAACATGTGGGGAAGGAGGGTTTGAATGAAATTAAAGATCTCACAGGAGTCAATTTTGCATCAGATGTGTGCACTGGCCCAAGTTCCTCAGCACAGATAGAAATAATGAACTGATCTCATATGCTGTCCCCAAACCCATCACCAGTTTGGTCCCTCTCATCCTCTATCATATATTTGCCATACGTAATCTAATCTCCATCTGCTTGTACTGTAGGACTGCTTTCCTTCTATAATTCACTGATTATGTGAAGATAACTGCTGTTGGGAGTTGGACTGCTTTCTCATTATTACAGGTGTGACTCATACCTGTATGTTTAATGTTTTCCCATTTGCTCTACCAGTGAGACAAAAGTGTACTTGCTTTTACACCAAATTTTCTGCATGCAATTTATACCTACACAAAGCATGTACCTTATGTCACTAAATGAATCTCAGGACATAATAGTTCAGTCTTTTATTCTGTATGGCTGCACAGGCAGATGTGTTCATGGAATGTACGACTCCATCTTCCAAGTTCAAAAGGAAGACAGCAGAACGGAAGTTGTCATTTCTACCTTTTATGAATTAAGCAACTCATAAAATCTACAAAATAACCTCCTATTTTTCATCATGTAACTAAAATGGATCAAATAAAAAATAATTATTTGTATTTGAACCACAGATTCAACTGAATAAAACTGTACATCTGAAATGAGTCTAAATAAAAGTAAATAAAAGTTGTGTAACTGTTAAGAATATTCCACTGATTTAGAATTGCACACAACATTTTCAGACTCACGTTGGACAAGATCAAGATTACTGCGGCACAATCAGAGATGTCGGCTTTATTATTCCACACATGCAACTCAACCGCTGACAGTTGTGTTGGAAACTCGGTTGTGTTGTGCTATTACTGTGGCTGCTAATGTAGCTTCAAGCTGCTAGCCTCAAGCAAAGATGATTGGGGGTTTATGATGATGATAATGTTATATGGATAGCACTCCACCTCCACTGAGCCTTCACGTCCAAACTAATTATATATTTATTTTTCCATTTACAGACATTTCCTCTTCATACATACCAAAATGACAAACAATAATTGCAACAAGCGTCCTGCTCATTAAAGCAGCTGCCACTTTAACAACAGCACAGCAGCACCGAGCGGCCTCTGTGGAGCTGCTGATTTGACATGACACAGTTCATCAGGACTTTTTCATCTAATCTATAACAGATTCTAAATTTCAAAAATACCCCAAAACATGCACAAAAAAACGTTGCTATGGTAACCAGAGTAAATTTAATTTGTTACTTCCTCCGCTGGTATTCAGTTACAATGCTACATTTCAAACACCCCACACAACGCAAATCTCTCTGAATGTCATGATATATCCAGCGGCGGCTGGTCACCCCACATCCTAGTCCTTCATAGAATAAGACTTAGTAAGAATTCATTTGAAATATAATTTGAAAGGTAGATATTATATGGATAGTGAGTAAAATGTATAATATGCAATAAAGTGTACATTAAAAAGTTCTACGTTCTCTAAAGATACTGACAGGTCATATGTTTCCGGCCTGGGGGGTAAGAATCTAAAAAAGGTGGGCGTAGCAGAGAGCAAGTCATAAAATGCGGCAGAATGAGGTGCTGACATTGAGTGACAGAGAGTTGGATGGAGGATATAGAGTATTCATTCACTTTTTGTGAAATGGAAGAAGAAAATATTTGTTATTTTGGTTTTACACTGCGGGTATACCAGCATGTTTTGGGTGGATGTTCAACATCCAGAACTGCATCAATATGGCACCACGATGAAAGGCCTTAAGAATCAGAAGGCAGTTAAAACTAGTTTTGGTTTAGTTTTAGTTTTTTAGTTTTACTATTTGACAAATTTGTTATGGACCATTGATATATATATATATATATATATATATATATATATATATATATATATATATACTTTGTATACAAGTACTTTTGTGTGTACATATATAGCAACAGAATCCACGAAAGATTTGCATCTCTCAAGGACAGAAGCACAAAATGTATGTACAAAAAGTGAATTTTAAATGTCATATGGCTTTGAGTACACATTTGCTTGGTATTTGGTATAACCCCACCTGGAGAAAAGTACACCACCCATCACGGGTATACACATATAATATAACTGACCATGTCGCCTAATGTAGGATTCAGTCCAAATACAGCTGCAGCAGCTCTGTCAGTACCTTTCTATTTTTCAATTTTCTGGAAGTATTGAAAAGAAAGAAAGCAGGGGATGATGGTGGTTTGAATAGCCAAAGGAAGCTCATGTAGTAGCAATATGATAAAGACATCTCCCTGTCCTACAGAAGCTAATGTCAGCATATTATTTCCATCCATTCACCTCCCTGTCTGTTTGTTTTATGTGTGGCCTCTATTTACACCTGCATCCATTCATTTACCCATTTAACAAGGACAACATTGATTGAGAGAGGTGGTGAGAGGGCCGATTCGATTTCAGAGGACAGAATTGGATTTGATGGTGGGGCATAATAGCTTTCATGGGCTTTTACGGCACTGAATAGCTTAGCTGGAGCTGCCTTGATGGGACTGAGGTGTAATTCTGAGACGGATCCCGCGGATGGCATGGGCACAAACATCCTGTTCCTTATTGTCCCAGTCTGCAGAGCTTTTTGTGCTTTACGCAGACGAGGCGAGCACAGGGCGCCATGTGAGGCCGAGACCTACCTTCAAACTAAAAAAAAAAAAAAACAATCCTGTATACAAAGTCACGCTCTTGCAATCTCTCAGATCGGTGTTTCCAAAACTGTGTTTAGATCGATGAGCTGCCATAACGAACAATAGTCACGAACTAGGCCGGGTGCTCACCAAACTGAAAGGGAAGGGGGTAACCTGCTGTGAATTGTCGTTAAAGATGATGGCACGCTGGCGGCAGCACAAAGGCTGTTTGTGTGTGGACCAAAATCCGGGCCTTGTGGCTGAGATAAGATGTATTCAGACTCCACAGCTACAATTTGGGTAATCAGTCCCTCCTAATTCCTCTCCACTTGGTCTGCTCTGATTCCATTCATCTGCAAATTGCTCTGAAGAGAACAGTTTTGTTAGAATTGGGGATGAATTGTACTCTGTGTATTCTGTGCTTTTCTACTATATGTTAGCTTTGATGAATGTGGGATTCAACATACTGAGCAGTCATTTTGAATTTGCAAGCAGTTGCTTTTATACTGTTGTTAGTGAAACAAAATGCACTTGAAAGTGTTTTCGCTGCTAAATTGTGTAACCAGCTGAAAAGGATTTGGCTTGCCTTTGTTTCTGTCAGAGTGGTATTTGTCTAGGCTGGGAACCATTTTGATGCTGTTCTTCTAAAAGAGACGTGGGATGATGAAGTAACCGAGGTGTTGGTTTGCAGGTGCCACGGGGGATGCTCAGCCTGACGCCCTGCCCTCGGTGCAGGGCACCCTGCCGCACTTCATCCAGGAGCCGGAGGACGCCTACATCGTCAAGAGCAACCCCATTAAGCTGCGCTGTCGAGCCGCGCCCGCCTTACAGATCTTCTTCAAATGCAACGGGGAATGGGTGCACCAGAATGAGCACTTCTCCCAGGAGTACAAGGACCTCAGCACTGGTACGATAAAGTTTTGTGACCTTTTCCAGCCAGTGTTACCTTATCATTGAAAGCAGTGAAGTAACGATTTGGTGTGATTTGTAAAAGAGAGGTCAGCAGTGTTGACCACCAGGAACTGAGACAGTGGTTGGTTCATTCTCTTCACAGGAACCTGGCATGTTTAGCATGTGCTTGTTTACACTGACATGCCATCGACTAGATCAAATACGCAGCCGCAGAGTTTTCTTCCAATTATTTTTCATTCTAAAATGTCAGATCACAGTCGAGGTGTGCAGCAAGAGATGTTTTTAGAATATGTATGAACAAATGGAGTGCAAAACATCCAACTAAACATGCAACCACAACCCTGCTGTTCCTCAGACCACACACACATTCTGACACTGGTGCATTCAGTGGATTTTCTCTGCCTTCATCTACTCATTAACTCTTTGTTAACTAGTAGGAGGATATTTTCAAAACCAGAGGATCAGCCCATTCTGTTTGGTTAACACTGTTTTTTTCCTCCTCAAAGATTTTAAGAAGAATTGTTCAATATAAAGATATTAAGTCAGTTCACCAATTATGTTGGTGCTCTCTTGTCTTCATCAAAGAGGTTTCAATATACAAAAAAAGAGAGAAAAAAAATAAGTTTAAAAGAAATCACTGTTTTATGAGTACTTACTCACCCTTCTGTCAAACTTACTGTTTACTTTATGGTGAAAAACCGAAGTGAATATTTAAGAAATGGCTTAATGAGAATGCCCTACTGCACAGTTACATGTCTACATTTGGTTGGAGTGCTATTGTACAAACTGTACAGCTGGGCTGTAAATGCAGTGAACATGGCCCCTCTATTCCCTGCAAAGTGATATACTGAGGTGACATGAATGCAAACAAAAACAGCAGAAAGACAAAAACAGCAGAAAGACACAAACAGCAGAAAGACACAAACAGCAGAAAGACACAAACAGATGCAGATCCGCAGTGGGTGGAATGAATTTAGGCCATTTGCTTATGTTGTGAACGTGAGTGAACGTCTTTGGTTATTCTAAGTTGTATGAATCCATGGGGGTTAACGGCAGAGAGCAGAAAAAGAAGAGTAAGGAATAAAAACTGAATATTAAAAGTCTTTGCTCTTGTTTGGCTGCACCCTGCTCATCCACTCAAGAAGCCAACTGATAAGATTTATTTAATATTTTTCAGCTTCATCCAGCATACAGAAGAGTCCTGCTTTTATATCAGCAAATATGCTGCAATAGTTATTTTGAATTACTATACACATTGCAGTCATCCTTTCCAGTAGTTCAGTAGTTTGGGAGTGAAGACAAAAATAGTTATATATTGCTTAATTTAAATCCACTGAGACAACAGTCTAATAATAAGTGAAGGAATAGAGGAGTATCGACAGTGTTTTCTTCTTTAGCACCTATTTTCACCAACGAGGTGAGAAATTGGGTTTTAATTTAGCAGCAAAATACAGTAACATTTGCAGCAAGCATGTGTCATTTAGCATTCAGAGAGTCTATCAAGGCCACAAGCTTTTATTCTGTGATTTTCATACTTTGATAAAAAGTCTCAGAGCTCACTCACTGAAAGTCGAAGAAGGATCTTTCATCAGGCTTTAATGTAGCATTCCGGTCTGCATGTAGATGGTTTCAGGTCCTGACCACAGCTATTTAGACTGACCTTCAATAAGAATATCAGTATGGCCTCAGATGGTTTAAGCCTAAATCCAACAAAGCAGATGCAGCGGCTTCAGTAATCATAGCTGGGTCGAGCAATATGTGCAGTATGTGCTTATTTTAAGCTTCTTGCAGTGCTGGGTGGAGGAGTATACTGTACCACATCAGCACAATTTCAGCTAGTTTCACATGAGTCGTCACTCACAGAAACGTATAGGACTGACTTTCAAAAGCTTTTCTGTTATGATCGCATCCTCTGAAATAGTGTTACACCAGCAGTTCCTCCCTGACTGCAGCTTAAAAAAACAGGTAGTAAAACTATAAGTTTATTGCACATACATATATATTTCAGATCTTAAATAACATTTTTAAATGAATATATAATTTCAGGGCAGCTACCTTAGAATTCATTACCAGTGAGTATACGCTATAGGTCATCCTGCCTTTAAGAGCTTACCCTCAAAGAATTTCATTTGTGTGGGTGGAGAGTTTCATTAAATACAGGGAGGGAACGCTGAATACCTAATTTGGCATGAAAATAGGAAAAAGTATTGATATTTCTTACTGCAAAATATTCATATAGCTTGAAAAGTCAAAAATGCCCTTTGGTATTAACAGTTATTTGTCAAAGTGCCCACACTGGGTTTAATGCCCCAGAAAACACAGTTTCTAAACTCACATATTACTTTCAAACTATTACTAAATGTTAAATACTTGTGATTAATTAAGTCCAGATTAAAACTTAACCTCCAAGAAAAATTATAATTATAATTATAATTAATTATAATCATAGTTATGTAGTATGACTTTAGCAGTCACAGTCCTGCAACATAAGGAATCAACCAAATAACTGTCATCATATTTTGACTGAAATGTTGCTAAACTCTGACTGTTACATTGTACATACACCTGCATGGACGTTTGTGAAATTCCCTTTATCCATTTGAGCCTCTACCACCTTAAATCAGTGAAGAGAGCACTGTCAAAAGGTCAGCAAGGTCAGATAGAAAAATACCCTAAAACTGTTGAAACGACAGAGAGAAATTAATGTGTTTTAATGAGGGACCCCCACTGCTACAGTATGTTGAAAATAAATCTGGTTAGGTTTCAAGGCTTTTTAGGAAAAAAACTTTAAATCAGTAGTTCCCAACTGCTCTAATTCTGAGAGGATTGCAAATAAATCAAAACTGAAACAACAGCAACAGTGACAGTGATTGTTTATACATCAAACACCCAATTTTTACCTTTAGCCAGCATGGCCCTGTTGTTGGGAACTATTTTCTGTCAGGAGCAAAGTTGGAAGTAGCTTGATATTGTTGCAGCTGCCCAAAAGCCTCTTGGATGGATGGGTCAACAAAGAATGTAGCTTAGACACAGGAGATCACTGTTTGTTGCTGGTTTCCTACCAACATCTGTTGATTTCTTTCAGCCATGACCCTGACCTTTCTCAAAGAAACGAAAAGAATTTCTGGCACAGTGCTTTAACTCTGAAGTCCTGTTTTAGTGTCGGAAAGAAAGCTAGCTCCACAGCCATAGACTGTATATAAAGATAGACAACATGACAGCTCCCCAGGAGAGAAGCCAGTCCTCATTGCCCCCTGGTGGCTGGCTAAACCACGCTTAAAAATCCTTCAAAGTACACCTCAAATACATTCTCCCACAATTTAGGTAATTATCATGTTCATGTATGTACATGTGTTCATTGTTCTGATAAGTTTGGTTTTGATAAGTCACATCATGATTGTGAAGTAGTAATGGAGGCATATGTGTACTTCCTTTAATGTACTATTTCTACATTTATGGCTTTCAGTTTCTCAAAACCTATGTTGCAAATTGAGGAAACGGTTTTAGAAATATATGGGTGTTAACCAGGCAGGATTGTTCTAATAGTCACTGCATCATCAATTGCCAAGGCAAAGCTCCCTTTTGGGGGAAAGAATAGCATGATCAGAGAAACAGGAAAATGCATAAAAGCTCTTTTGTAGCAGGTTGTAAAACATATGAACATCCAAACCCAGATTTGATTCCCCATCCTTCCTGGAAAGGAAAGGTATCCCAGAAGGAGAGCTTTATGGCTTCAAGCTGTCTGGAGATATGATAAGGACGACAAGCTACGGCAATATGATAATAAATATTAATTAGCTTCTGTCATTTAAATCATGCCGGATAAGAAACTAGAAACAACTGTATTAATAATCAAGACTTTCACACTGAGATTTGAGGCACATGATATGCATGAATATTCACTGTCAGCTGGTAAAGAGCTAAATGATGCTGCCGACACTGACTGATGAATGGTTAGCACAGTACGGCCATACAGCACAGCAGTATCTCTAACTAAATCTCAGCCTGGACCAAACTGTTGGCTGCTTACACGTTGATTTACGGACAACACTTATACCTGCTGATTTAATCATATGTATAGATGTCAGGGTAGATATATGGCCACTGGATTGGGTCACTGAATCACTTAAACAGGAAAAGAGTGAAGGGGAATGGCAGCCGATCAACTTTGATTTATCAAGACATCCCAAATGCTCAGGTTCAGGAAAGGCAGCAAAATAATTACAAGACGTCCATAATACAAAATAAATGCATACAAACAGGTCATAATTGTAACCCCATTGTTTTACTGTATTAATGGAGACTGGCCATAACAAGCCAGTGTGGCTTAAATGACTTTTCCTCTCTTTATCTGTCTCAGCAGAACACCTGCTTTATTGGCCTGTTTTTCTTCTTATTGGGCATATTAAGTGTTGTGCTGTGAAAATTAAAGAGTTCTTTAAAAGCCGCAATAAGTTTGGTTCAGTTCTAAACGCTCTTATAATGCTTTTAATCATGGTTTGAAAGCCTAATTTTACACTTCCTTATTGTAAGTTTTGTTATTCACATAGCAGGGTTCATTTCCCAGTTGCAGTCATTCAGAAATAAAATGGAGTAGGCATTAAGTAATTCTATGTTTGGACCATGACTTAAGCTAATCACTGAGGAGATATGTGGAGCCTCAGGCGAGAGCAGCTGGAAACCTTAAAATAATCTGAATACTGCTTTCAGACAGGTCTACAGCCGATACGTGTGTAAATAATTCTGATTTGAGTTTCAGATCGAGGTTATGATTTGAAGTGTGAGAGAGGCAGCGGTATGCCATACCAATTAGGTCCCATTAGTTTTTGTCAGGTGGAAGCGTGTTGATTAGAGGACCTGACTAAGGGCCTCCTGACGGGATTTCTGGCAAACAACAAAGCCAATGTGACACCTCGGCTGGAATGCTCCGTGATTAGAGGCTGCGAGAAAGCCGTCTTTCTTGTATTCATGAAGGTCCCTCCACAGGAAAGAGGCTTTAATTGCTTCTGGAAGTTCATTATGGTGTGATTGCTGTGCTGTGAAATTGTTGTAAGCTTGATAATGGCAAAATGAAATTTGGAACTTCAATTGTTTGCTGTTCTGTGTGCAGAGGAAAAGTACAAGGGAAAGTTCACTTGGTGGTATTTGCCAGTTCACTTCATATGCCACATCAACATCCAGCATACAGCAGGAGGGAAGCTAATCAGTGGATTTGACAGATACAAGTGAGAAACTATAGCAAAAGCCTGCTATGCCTCAAGGCTACAACATGCAGCTGCTGTGTTAACAAACCACCAAAGTTAAATCTGAAATTTCTAGTGCCAGAATTAAAGCTATACTTATGGAACCTTTAAAATAACTAATAAATTATTCCTCTTATAATTTAAAAGTTGAATTCATGAGTGAAAAAGTAAAATTACAGGCTGGAAAATCAAAACAGTGAGCTGAGAGACAGGTCTGAAGGTCTGCGTGGAGCTGCAGGGTCTGGTGATGATCAGTTTATCACAACGAGTGACATAATTAATATAAAAATATTGATTTGAGCAGCACACAGTAATACTAACTGTATTTTAACAGTTTATCAGGAGCAACATTTACAAAATATACATCTGAGGCTGTCAAACCTCTCAACACTTTGACTGATGAGTCGATCTTTCAGGTTATGGTTCTGATAATAGCAAAAGTAGTCATACAAACAATAAAGGCTCAGTCAGTCCGTAATGAGTCCACCAAAGCATTACTCCGAGTTGTTTACACAAGGACGGATCTATTAATATTCCTGTTTCCATGCTACAGAAGATTAATGGCTGAGACGCCTCCTCCACAGCATCAGTTTTCCTCCAGTATTCAACCTCAAACCTGATCTTTCTGTCGAGATGCTGCCGTGATACCCTTGTGGCTATCTTTGTCCAAATACTGTAAATAAACAGTGCTTTGAGTCATTCTTTTTCAACACTGGGGGAAGGACAACAGTCTGTAATTAGACTCTATAGCACCGAAAAAAAAAAACAGCGGAAGAAAGCTTTTAGCATCCAAAGTGTGGGTAAACACTGAAAAGTACAACAGATGCTGACATAAAACCTGAGTAGACATTTTAAAGCAGGAAAAGCACATGTCTAATTACTGACATTAACAAGGACTGTTTTCCATTTTGGTTTTCCAGTACTGGGGTCGTGGTATTGTACATGCTGGCTCCCTGTCATGGTTTATTGTAACACTTAATGGAGCTGAGACAGCGTTAATGTTTTTAGTTACCCTCGTGCATTTTGTGCTGTGACACAATGTGTGTGCCGTGAAAAAGGCCTAACGTTGGAAGAAGGAGCTTTAATGTGATTATTACTGGATTATTGGTTTGTTTGTAAATGTAGCTCATACAGAATGAGGCAGAACATGGAAACCACAATCAGGGGACAATGTTAAATGGTAAATGCTCCAAAATAATCATTATTGTCCCTTTGTTGAAAGTCTAAAGATTTGAATAAAGTGACAGCTACCCTTTTAGCTTAGAATGCAGATGGAATAGCCAATACCATGCCTCTGTCTCTCATAAAAGGAAAAAAAATGATGAACAATTGCTCCGGGAAACGAAATTGTAAGACAGAAGATAGCCCGAGGGTGGAATTTTTTTATATAAATGACCACAGGCAAGGCTATTGGTGAACTAACACCATCACCAAGTGCCGTGAAGCCACATCAACAACTGCCTGTTAACTTAACCTCAGGCTGGATGCCTGTTTTAAAGACACACCACTCCTCAAAATGAAGAAGCATATTGTAGTTTTAAAACCACGTAATGAGAAGCGGACTACATTTTGTCAGGTAAAGGGAGTAGTATAAAGGTTCTTTACATCTTGAGCAACAGTAGATTCAGCATTTTGTTTTCAATTGTAATACGCACTCTCACACAGGAAAATACATTGTATAGGCAAGAACACCTGTGAGCATGATGAGCTTAAGAACAATCACCTTCAGCTCTTCTACTGAGGCAATGGATACATATAAACTAACAGTAAAGCTTGTGATGTCAGTTTGTTAGAGAGTCCCAGTAAAACGAGATTCATGGTCCCCACATATCTTGATGAGATGATGAAAGATGAAATCTTCAAATTCCAACCAGTCCATATATAACAGCAAAAAATATCTAATCCTCACTTTTGAGAAGCTGGAACCACAACATGTTTGATGTGTATGTTTGAAAATTAAATTTATGACTGATTGATAATGAAAATATTTCCTGATTCATTTTCTGCTGTCGGCTCAACCAAACATGCCAGCTCTAGACTTAAATTTAAACAGCTGAAATGATCTTAAAACCACTAATAGTTATCTCTGTAAATAATAGCTCGCCAGAGGGCCTTGTAAAGCCTTGAAGTGGCTTCAGAGGAATAATCTGAAACCCCTATATATGAATGATTTAGTATGAAATGTATGTGTGTGTATATATATATATATATATATATATATATATATATATATATATATATATATATATATATATATATATATATGCATATAGACTACTGCTACTGCGCAAGTGCCATGTCAGAATTTTAGTTCCACACAGAGGAGCTTTCACAGGAATTATCCATATTAGGTAGAGATTTAAAAAAAGAAGTAACTTTAAAAAAAAAACATAATTACCTCCCGTACCTAGAATGTGGACCGTATAATTCAGAGGTGTGTGGACTAATGTGTGTAACATGACCAGCTGAGAATCACACCCATTGTATAATCAGTCTCCAGAAGCTAAACACCGACTAGTTAATGCAGATTCATTTCCTCTTCCATCCGTTATGCTTATCGCAGATCATTTTGAAAGGGAAATTTGATGCATATTTCATATTCATTAACTCAAATTAGGCTCGGCTTGTTCATCAGCGTTCACACGTCAGTAAGTGCCTGCTGCCACCGCTGCTCTTCACTGACTGACAGCCCACCCGCCCTTCCCTTTCCTAACCTGCTTTATTATCCGTACCACCCCACTATCTCCCCTTTCCATTTAAGGGAGCTGAAAAATGATGAGCCATTTTTGCTCAGCTTACTCTGTCTCTGTGCACTGACTGGTTACCTCTCACTACAATCACCACGTTTAACTGCCTGTGGCGCTGCCAGGCCAAGTAAAATCTCTTTGCGATCTGCTGGTCCAAGTGGATTAGCAATTAGAAGAGCCTGAGGATGTCCTCCCCA
Organism: Scortum barcoo; assembly: GCA_023238725.1. Lineage (NCBI taxonomy): Eukaryota > Metazoa > Chordata > Actinopteri > Centrarchiformes > Terapontidae > Scortum > Scortum barcoo. Next base: position 3,169,656 of record CM041535.1, read on the forward strand.
CAGCCCCTGGCATAGGCTCAACTTATATCAGTAGTAAACGCAAAACCACAGATAAGGGCGGTCTTAACAGGAAGGCTTTGTCCTGGCTTGGTAATAGACAGCAACATTGTGTATTTGATTAGTGCGGCTAATCAGAGAAAGGGGATCAGTGAAGAATTGGAATGTTATTGATTAGGACATGAGCCCTCAATGCCACCAGGAGCATCTGATAACATCTCTTATTTACCAACTAGCCTGATGAATCACTAGGCGCTGATAAAACTGACAATGCCCTTGAGTTCCCCAGCAGCAGCCGCTGAAGGGAGGACTGTGTATATCTGCACTGTGTGCTGTACACACCTGAGGACAGACAAACTGTGTGCATGGATATTGATTGCATTTTTTATAGATTATTCTAGTCCCACCTATAAAAAAACATTGTCAGCAGCTGTTTGCAGATTAAATTTTGGCAAGTTCATTTGAATGTCACTGTGATGCCTGAACGTGGTCAGAAAGAAAGGGCATACCCACCTTGTAAATACTGCTTTTGACTAAAAATCCAGGTTTTAGTGTGAATCTCTCAAAGCCTTCTATCTAGCCTCACCATTTTGGACCAACACTCAACAATCATAGAGGGAGAAATCAATCAGAGAAGAAAAAGAGAACCCACAGTAGACCCACTGGAGCAGAATGCAATGCAGCTACAAGGCAATTGCCATTTTGAGCAAGGGCCAGGCTGCAGACACACACTGGCTTGGTCAACTCACAAACAAAAATATATTTATTTTCTTACAAGCCTCTCAGCGATTGAAGGCAACAAGCTCACACTGCTTGTTGAAAGGCATTGTGGGAGATGTAGATGTTAAGCAGAAGTAGATGAGACAGTTTGAGTGGAAATTGGGGCACCAAAGACACTTTATGGCAAACTACCTCTGAAACGCACTTCACAAACTGATTATACATAACAGTGTAAGAGGATGGGAGGGGGACTTTTCCTGTAAGCCAGGACTGATCTGTTCTTGCCAATTCTGGCACATTAAACTGAATTTTAACATTTTCCTGTAGACTCCAGAGTTGAATCACAGAAAAAGGTTTAGTTGGACTCTTTCCCAGTGTTATATTAATTATATTATAATAATTGACATAACTGACAGGAAAACTTGAAGGTAGGTTGTATAATTTCAGCATGGGAGTATTGATCGGACCCCTGGCCCCCATGCTATGGACCGAAACATGTTTTAGCTGCAAGTCTCCGCTTTATGGATTGGGCCATTAGTTGACGCTGGATTAGAACGTTACTTAATGCAAGTCTTTTCAGACGGTGTGAAATGTGTTTCTGTGGAGCAGCAGAACCTGCCCAGTTTTCAAAAGATTTCCTGGTTGATGTTTTTTTTGAGATTTGTGACTTTTCAGCAGTTTCTGAATCATTTGCTTCATAGCTGAATACAAACAGTGACAGGTGCTTTCGTTAAAGTCGTGTTCAGGGTACTTATGATGCCAGTCACTTCATCAGAGGTCTGTTTGGACACATTATTAGTCAAGTGAATCCGTCTATTGGAGCTTGGATAAGTTGGTACAGCTGTCTAATTTTTACAGCTATCTCTCATGCCTTCTACTCTCCTAATAACTCCACTGATATCTATCTGAGACATGAGAGTGAGAGAAATACGCAGGGAGCTATATGAAAAGAATATTACCAAGGCTTAGACCAATATGGGATTAGGATTTGACTCAACAATGTTTGGGTTGTCAGTCTGTAAAGCCTGTAATGGAATCTGCCTCATTCTGCCATAAGGAGCTGCAGCCAAAGAATTTCATTAGTCTGTCATTCCTTGGGGAGGTCAAGTGTCCCATGATGATGACAAAAATGAAACTGCAGGAGAATGTACAGAATACTGGCAGGTTCAATCTACAGTCGCAAAAAAACAAACTTGGACATGCTTCAACATTGAGCATAAATGGCAATTAAGCATTCAGACTGAACAAGAGGCCAATTTTATGGTGCACCTATTTATTTTCTATGGAACAAGTAAATGACCTCTCAAGAAATTGTGGTATAGCAGAATAGACCAACTATGATAGAAAAAGACAGATGGTAAAATTGATACATTATGACTTTTTGCAACATTTCCTTGGAGCATCCATATTTCATCATTTGCCAAAATATTGACAAGGAGTTTTTGATCAACATGAGGCAGGGAAAAGGAAATGAATCCTTAAAACAGCCTTATGAACTTGTGTTTGATGCGACTCGCTGTAATGCACACCAAGAATTCCACATGATTAAGATTCATATCAGCCTCAGGAGATTAGTAAACTGAGTGTAGGTGGGTTTTTCTCAGCTCCATCCCCTGAAGTTAACTCCGTCCTATTTCCTATTGTGAAGAAATCCTCAGCACTTTCTCACACCGTTGCTATGAAAACCTCCCTGTCTCACCGAATCTGGGAGACGCTCAGCGGGGCACCCACTGGGAGAGCTGACTGATCCCCTGGGTACTGGGTGTAAACCGGTCCCCTCCCACCCATATGTCCGGGACAGCGGGGGAGCTGTCACTCATCGACACCGCCTCTCTTGGCACTTCCCTAATCGTGATTACTGCCTCCGACCTGGGAGTGTGAGAGAAAATCAGCATCCACCTGACTCTATCAGGGGGAAACTCTTTATCCTTGTTTGTTCTAAAAGAGGAGACGTGCTTATGCTGTTAGGACTCGCGCGTTCTCCTTTATGTGATTTTAATTGAGGCAGTTAAGCCTCCCTTGGAGGAATCTGGCTATTAAGCACTTGGAGTTGCACACAAACATGTTTCCGTATAGAATCCCAGTGTTCAGTAGTTACTCGTGGAGCAGAAGGAAAGAGAAGGGGGGGGTGTGACCTTTCTATCTGCGGAGTGTGAATGTTATCTTCGGTGAGCAGCGCAAAGACAAAGCTCTCGTCTTCATACACTGCAGAGGCCGTATCACGTGTGTGTTTGTGTTATTGGGTGGTATGTGGGTGTGTGAGGTAAACGTGGGTGGTAAGTATTTATCTGTGTGTAGATATTGTCATGTTTGGTGTGTGTGCCCACCTGGGCTTGTGTGTAATTTTTGCTGCCTGTATCGGTATAGCACACAGTATATGCAGAATAAGGCTGTGAGTGGTTGTTGTGTGTGTCTGTGTACAGAAAGGGTGTCCATATTGTGTTTGGCTAGATACGGATGTTGAGTGTGTGTGTGTTCTGAGGTGTGTGTTTGTATGTATTAATGCATGTGTGTTGGTGCACATGTGCATGTTTATGTTGTCTCTGCATAGTTTAGAATATATTTTTGTGTATTTGTTGCTTTGAGTGTGTTTTTGTCTTCTTGTGTGTGTGTGTGTGTGTGTGTGTGTGTGAAGCCCTGACTAAGGCAGATAAACGGCCTCAGTCCTCACCCGCCAAGCAGCCTAGGGGCTTTGGAGCTTTGTTGGTGTGTGTGTGTGTCTGTGTGTGTGTGCAAGCGGTCAGGACGAGGTTGCCAGGTGGATGGAGGGGTGAGCTTGGCAAACGGCCGGTGACACCTTACCACCCTTCTAGCTACTCCGCTGCCACAGCCTTGCTTTTCCAGTGCGGCGCGTATATCTCGGGCTGAAACATAATGGCCTCTAAAGCTGGGATTGATGTTATCGTTGCCCCGGGGTTGCTTTGTGAGCCAGTTAATGGGGTTGTTAACCGAATGTGGTCCGGACAATACACCCCGCACACACATATACACACACCCTCTTACCACCACTAGAGACTCCTGGGGCGGGGGGAAAGGAGGGGTTATAACTTCTCTTTTTCCTAGAGATGATTTTATTTAGCCTTACCCCATGTTTGCTACCAGCGCTGAGGAGTAGGCTGTAAAGGTTTGATTTTTTTTTTTTTTTTATGAGAGAAAGGAGCTCTTTGCCACTGCTGATGAGTTAGCGGATTCGGCTTTAATACCCAAGCAGTCACAGGAGTATCGATGCATGCACTAGTGTTTTTATATCCAATTTTGACCCTTGGGAAGGTGCTCGGTGACACTTACTCAAAAAAAAATGTGAAGATGCAGAACGACTGCACGAGCTGCTCAGTGTTGTATGATTTCAGTAGGAAAAAAAATCAGCACTAGACTACTTTCTTTTTTTAGCAATTTTGCCCTTTTGTCATAGCTGACAGAGAGAGGGGGATATGACATTTCACAGAAGACCCCAACTGGAATCCAACCATGGATGTTGATGGCCCCGGTACCTGACACCCAGAAGTTTTCCTCTCTGTCTCGTTTAACAGCACCGCAGCACAGAGTAGTCCTGATGATTAGAATTAATGTGCTCAACATGGTGTTGTAAAACACATTTTGGAGATGCTACCTGAGCAAAAGCAGAAAAGGGATGAATGCAGAAACAAAAAAACAAAACACCCCCCTACCCACACACACACACACACACATCACCTCCAACCCCCACACTCCCTGCACGTACCACCGCTGAATCCAGTTACAGAGGAAATACTGAAGTTAGTGATGACTTTTCACTTGAGTGGGCCGACGTGATGTATCAATCTGCATTTAGCTCCACATGAATATACACACAGAGGAATGAAAAAAAAAACAACTTTTCCTTGTTCTTTGTTTACCAGCCACTGTAGTTGTAATTGCTGCTGTTTCCCACCATCGGAGTATAGTGTCACTTCTGTTCTCGCCGTCTCATAACATTGCAAGATGTGTCACTTGTTAGCGGCATTGTTTTGGGTTCGTCAGGCTTGATTTCACGTTTTGCAGGCTCGAAAATGGGTATCATTTCAAGGAGACACAGCTGTGGGTTGGGACTGTCTCTGGTTACAGAGCTAAGAAGTGGGCACAGGGCCTAATGGAGTTGGGAGATAAAAGTTTCTCTTTTCTCGGAGGAATAAAAAGTGATGTCCTATCAAATATCCTTCCCCAGAAAGATAGGTGAAATAGACTTTAATGTCTTTGTGCACATGCACATGTGAGTGTGTGTGTGTGTGTGTGTGTGTGTGTGCTGTGTGTGTGTGTGTGTGTGTGTGTTTATGTGTCTGCCCTGGGCTCCTGTAAAAGTGCGAGTCAGTTTTTCTGGTATGCAATATGAATGTGGGCAGAGTGAAATGGTGGCTAATTTGGGGATTCATTTTAAACAAAGCCTCAGTGCTTTAAGTGCTCCGGTTACTGAACAGCAGGGAGAGTTTTCAGAGCAGTACCTGCAAGATTCTCCTGTCAAGTCCTGGTGTGGAAACCAGCCCTACTTGGCGAGCTGAAGCGGACGTAATGAGACCCTGATGGAGGCTGACGCTAATGTGCTAATGCTGTTCTGAGATCTAAAGTGTAGTGTCCTCAGTTTTACTTCAAGAATTACAGCATGTGGGTGGCACACAAGTGCAGGCAAGCACATGGGCAAGGCAGATAAGACACAATGATGATTGGTTATTATTAGTCTTTGTCACACAGGCCTCACAGTATCAAGCCATTTTCCACTGATGAAGTACAGAAGTTAAAAAAGGAGATGATTCACAAATATGGATGTTCTTTTTAAGAATTAGATAAAGAGATTCACCTCAGGACAAGGATGTATTGTGGTTGTTTTAACGATGGTTAATGATAAAGGGAAATCTGATTGGATGTGGTTAATGTGATTTTTGAAAACTTGCATCTAACCCGATATGAAAACGGAATAATAGAACCTTATTCTGTTTAAATCATATGCTATAATGACCTGAAGGATACCATTATATTGAGTCAACTGATTTAGAAAAGGAGGCACAGCAGGGCCTTTCTGTGTGGAGTACGGGTGTGCCGATCGATACCCAAGTCTTGTGTTGCGTATCAATACCAGCATCAATCAATACCGAAAAACCAAATTAGTGCATTTCCTTCTCCTCTGCTGTCGTGTGCATGCATGCCACCATCACCTCCTTGGTTCAGAGAATTCACATACTAAACTTAGTTATTTAGCAGTAAAAGTACCACACGCATGTGATTAAGGAATTAACAGATAATCGTGGGGTGGAAAGCTTAATGTTTGGCAAATCGTTTGATGCTAACCTTAATGTATTCACAAGCAGCCCATTAATGATACAGCCACCTCATACACAGTGACACATGGCTCTCCCATACGTGAGCGTGCTCAGACCACTGCTAATTATATGAGGTAGTGTATTATGCATCTGCGTTGCTAATGGTTCCTCTAGCCCTTATCAGGTAAGGGATTGCAGACCACATTTTGTTGTATTGTCCATCAAGGAGTTTGCAGAGATGTTACCATGTATAATATAATAACCGATAGAAACTAAAGCCAAAATTACGAAAAAGCACCTGAAACCATCCTTTGTTTAGGTTGGCAGATAAAATCACTAGTGTATAGCTCATCATATAGAGCAAGTGGTTCTTATCAAGATTTATTTAAACTTGATATTCTCAACTGACATCGATGACGTCTCTTGAATGTCGGCTAAAGGAGACACACAGCACAGCTAAATAAACAGCTACACCTGAATTTAGCCAAATTTTGCCAAGAGTTCAGCTTCAGGTTCTATTTCTGCAACACAAGAGGAGAGGTGGTCTGTAAAAAATTATTCTTTGCAACATTCATCGCTGGACTACTTTGTAAACAGAACCATAAAAATCAGAACCCTAAAATGACACTGCTGCTCTATAGGCACGGGCAGAGGAGGTCTTATGCATTGTATAGTAGAGACTGGCTTTTATTTACATCTATTTGCCATATAAAATAAATCAAGGTTGAGGTAAAACCCTGTAAAACCCCTGATGAATTCTTTGTTCTGTTGCCACATGAAACACATGCATTGGCAAACATTACAATTACCGTCAAATTGCAGTTATTATGAAAGAGAGGATTGGAATGTGACGTCAGCTTGTAATGTAATAGTGAGTGAGGGAACCTAAAGGGTGCTGCTGATAAAGAATGTCCCAGTTTTTTACAGTGGGCTGTGTGCAGGATGTGTTGATAGAAAACAATACTGGATTTACACACTGTAGCCTGCAACATGTTAAGCTCTGGATAAATAAAGCGTTTGTGATTGTAGTTCGATTAGCTTGTTGGAATGCAGGCACACAGACCCATACAGCCACCGGAGAAAAGAGCACCTGTCCATTGAGTGTTGTATGTATTAGTAAAGAAGATCTGCACAGCTCCTGAAAGGCAGAGGAACATGCTGATAAGGACACATTTAGCATACAAACAGGATGTGATTTGCTGGCTGACATGGAGGGAGTGTCCACTTTTATCATGGCTTCCACAGTGGGAGGGGGCGTCCTCTCAGATTGCCTATACCATCACATATTTTGCATATTTTGCATATCAATCACTGACTGACCGACTACGAGAGGAGAGGCTAACTCTTTTCTTAGTGGCTCCCAGTGGAGGATGCATTAAAAAAGTAGTGGCTGTTTCTATCAGTCTTCTCTTCCAAACCACCCAGAAAGCTTTATCGAGTAGAAAAGAGGCTCTGATCAATGGTAGGCACCTGTCAAACCCACTAACTCAGCAGCCACCGTCATAATTTACTTGCAGTTGGCTGGAGTTTAGCGGCCATTTCACAGCCTGCCTCCGAGACACAGAAGCTAACGGCTGAAGGCAGCATCAAAGCTCCACAATAAACCCTATCAGTTCCTCACTGCCCGATCATTTACACACATCAACAAGCTCATGCACACTGGTTACATCAGGACTCGTGTCTCTGTTATGTCTCACTGTAAAAATGTGTATTTTATTTAATTAATTTTAGCATCAAGGCAAATCTTGTGACATTAACACATTCATTCAGGAGCTGACTTCTTTCTGACATTGGATTTCCCATGAGTAGCCTCACCTACGTGTAATATCCACTGGGGACGGGGCTGCATGTCCCCCTCACATGAAACACTGAGTCAATCAAAATATTTTCAAAAACTCACCTGAGTCACTTTCAGTTATTACTGTGTGCTCACAAATATTAAGCTTTGCAAGCAACATCAGGTGCTTCCTAGTCATCACCCTGGATTTTGCCTCACAGGCAACATACAAGCTACACAGCTTATGAGGAAGACCTGCAGACAAAACTCAGGGCTGAAGAATATTCCACAACTCATCTCCATTTATTTTATGTTAGCTGTTTTATTTACAGGTAATCCTGTGAATACATAAATAAATGAACAACTACAAGTGATCATGAATCAAAGATAAAGCCATAAAAGAACTACTGTGCTAAATAATAAATGATGTAATGAATTTACAGACTTGTGGTTGACATTGGAAATGGTGGTTTGAATGTTTTGTAAGTCATTTTCTATAACACAATGAATTTATGAAACATGATCTAAATTGGAAAAGCAACTTGAACCCACTCTCCATCATCTACAATAAGATACACTCCTGATCATGCCCACAAAACATTATGGTTAATATGGCTCGACTGATCCAGTTGGGTGTATTTGTTTCTTCATTTATGCTGCATATTTGTCTCTTTATATAGTTTTATTTCAATCATCTCGTTCATCTGCCCTTTGTGCAGTACATCCTCCTGCCTGTACAACATAACAGTGTGACTGATATGACTGTTTTATTTTCACCATGCCATTTGCATAAGGTTTAGGCAAGTAAAAGTTAAAGTTAAGTCAAGAAAATGTCAAGCCACTTCTGTCTTCACTAGTGAAAGACAACGGTCCTCATCTGCAGACTGCAAGAGGACCCTTTTTCAAATGTGGGTCACTTCAAGTGTTTGAGCAAATAACCAAGGTTGTCATTTTCCTGGGTTACAAGTCCACTTAGCCAGTCTTCTCTCCCATACTCTGACAGAATACCTTTCAACCTATTAAGTGCTTTACAATAGTTTTTCTTTCACGTCCTCTCAGATTGAGTCGTTAGCAGAATCTCTATTGTGTTGGCAGCCATAATTAGGTATTCAAATCAGTGTAACACCGAAAAATGTTACATTGAAAAGACAGCTTCACCTTTGGTCTTGCTGTCTTGGCAACAGTGGTAAAATGTACATGAGTAACATTGAACATTTGACTGAGATAATTTCACAATTCCAGTCTCTCTTCCATGCTCACATCACATGAACTGAAACTGTCCACTGCAGTATGCAGACTGTGACAGACGTTTATGGACTGACAGATGCCCTGACGCTGGCTTCTCCTCAGTTAATGCAATTTTTGTGGGAAAAGCAGGTTTCACAACAATCACACTAGGATAACTACATTTTAAATGAGATTATACTCAGGCTGCCCTTTGTACAAAAATCAGATATGATTTGGTCATGAACATAAATCAGGAAGCACACTTAATAAAAGTTTTGGAACTTCAACTTAACCACTCCTTTTGCAGGAACATTTTAATCCATATTTTTAAATTTATTCATCAAGTAGCATGGTATTTTCACTCTCATGCCTTGTCCTTTTCGTGTGCAGACACATGGAGGATGTATCCATACACAATAAAAGGTTAAGTGTTCATTTAACATGGCAATATTAAATCCCCCTTTTCAGTAACATGGACAGCACCACTTGGCCAGACCACATTTATTTCTGCTTCAACATTTAATAATAAAATAATCTAAAAATAGCACAATGTGCTGTCAACATGAAAATAAATAGTTTAGAGTGTATGTCTCCTCGTAAGACTAAGACAGTCTGCTCTGATCATGGATTTCACAGCCTGATCGCACTCTCTCTTAAACTGTGAATTCATAATTCTTCATATAATTCATATCTGGTATATCATATGTGTGTGTGTGTGTGTATATATATATATATATATATATATATATATATATATATATATATCATATTCACCTGTGCAATAACACCTCACCACTGCACATCTAACTGAGGCTGTGTATATAAATACTGTATATAAATACTATTTCTTTCTTTTTCTCTTATTATTACTATTTACTTTTTATTGTAATACATATTGTTTTTTGTGTTTTTGTGTTTATTTTGTCTTTTGTATTTAATGTCTCTTTTAAATTGTGTTTGAGCTGCTGTAACGGTGAAATTTCCCCACCGTGGGATCAATAAAGGATCTTATCTTATCTTATTCTGTGCTCCTTTAGCAGCTAGAGATTGGGATCATCAAAGCCATCCAGCTGATGGCTGTCTGTTCCTCTGTGGTTACAGTGCAAAGTGCTTGTAGCTAATGGAACAAGACTTTGTATTGTGCAAATGTACCAAAAACCAAATACAGGCTGAAAACAATGGAGCTGCCTGACTCCATGCAAAAATGATACTTCTGTTTGCATCACCAAGCATAATGGTAAATGTAGTGCCAAATCTCAGGACAAAACCATCCTGTTTCAAAATTGGATGGAAGATGAAGAAAATGTGTGAAAATTGTATTGTATTGTGTTCTGTTTGACAGTAATGTTGAGCTGGAATTTCAATTTTCCACATGTTGTGTAAGGAAATTACAGTATAATGACACCATAGTGCAATTAAAAAAAAAAAAATTAAATGTATCACCATTTCTTTTCAAAGAGGATGAAAATGGACATGTGAGTGGAAACAAATTGTAACATAAAACCTCTGGGTGGGTGATTCCCATCGCATGAGAGCCGGCTGAGGTGCTGTCTAACACTGACTGACAGGAGAGCACCATACAGTATGCCAAGAACATCCCCAGTTTTTTCACCAAGAGGCTAGGACTATGATAATGACAGGTGCTGTCTACTCACAGCGTTGGTGCTGTGATCCCTCTGGGAGAGTACTGACAGGAGAGCACCATACGTAATAGTATCCAGAAAGGAGCCACGTTATCGAGGTCCCACCCATAACCCGACCGACTTTATCAGTAATTATGACCTAAAGTTCCTAAAGAAATATCTCCTCTTGTTTTTTCACCTTAAAAAGAGGTCTGCATGGTGTTATGTTTTCCCCCTATGCATCAAATACTTTATAATACAACTTTATCAGAAAAATGAATATTTGAATAAATATCAAGGTGAAAATAACTACCTAAAATGACTGAAACCATCCTTGGGAAAATGTATTTGACGTGTACTTTTTTTTTGTGTGGCCCATCTGCTAACATGGAGGGGGCGGGACTTATGACCTATAGACAGCAGACAGCCACCAGGGGATCGAGATATTTTGGTTTCATTTTTGGGAGCTATGATGTCGTCCATCCTAATATACAGTCTATGTACTGTACAAATTAGGTTTTGTTCATGTTATTTCACATGTAATACAAAGTATTACACAAAATTCAAACACGAACATTCACAGCTAATTAAATTTGTATACAAAGCAAAACCAATCCTTTTGGTGATTACAATTTTTTGTTGTTAGATTTTTGTTTGACTTTGATAATAAGGAATAGAGAGTGTCCACACAAAGAGAGGGTTTAAAGGGTTAATGGAGGCCTTTATTTTATTTTTATAACATCTAAACAGATATTTTGGTGATAAACCATGTGCACGGCCTTTCAAGTGAGGCTGACAAAGTCTAATTCCTTCTGCTTCAGAGCCAGTGGACCAGTATTCTGGGTTTGCCAGTACATTGGGCAGATATGGCCATTTTCTGAAAAGCCTAATATTGATCTATGGGACAGCACCCCATTCCCATTTTACCTTTATTGGATGGTTAACAGAAGAGAACCAGAGGAAGTACGTGGAGTGAGGGAAAGATGACAGAGAGAGAAAAGTTTTCTTCTGAACTGAAACTTTTTAAGCAGAAATGATCGTAATGCACTGTTTTAATGAAGTCCTTGTCATCTACATCCAAGTTAGTAAGTTAGCAAAGCTACAGCAGCCACAGCCTCCTCTTCTCTAGATCTCTGAGCAGCCAAAACTTCTTATTTCAACCATCTTGCCAGGCTTTCGCTGTGTGATTCAGCCTTATTTTGGACGGATTATCAAGTGACTCAAGAAACTGAGAGGAGCGAGGAGGGGATTGGGGAGGATAATGGATCAAGTGGTTTACTCTAATGAGCCCCGTCAACAGTATTCTGCCTATAAACAAATAGGGCTGACAGATGACACAGTGGCAGCACTCCTCTTCGTCTCTACAGCAAACCACCTGTCGACGCCAGTTTGGACTCCAGGAAATGTGTTGCTCTGTCGAGAAAGCTTAACAACTTCTCTCTCTCTCTCTCTCTCTCTCTCTCTCCATCAGTCTTCCTCCTCCCTAAAACACAGGCTCACACTTTTTAGGGCATCATGGAAAGTCATTAGTCATTATTTTCTCTGCTGTCTCTCTTCCCACACGTACACTGTCACTTGCCAGCTCTCTGCCGCTGCTCGAGAAATTATGAATTATGCTTGTGTCTCACTCTCTGCAGGGGCTGCGACTAGGAAGCACCTACCATAGAGCTGCTTCCTTGTTTATTCCTCTACTTAAATGTCTTCGTTTTTTTTTTTTTCTCCAGGCCTGTCAATCACAATTTAAGCTACCTTGGTCACTAAACACGCCGCAGTGCTCCACGTTGAGACGAACCGCCTAATTTGTATCAGCATTTCATAACTTGTCCACCGTGTTTGGCGTGAGAAAAAGGAGGAGGCCCGCTTTTCTGTTGTTGTCACATATACGTGGCACAGCAAAGACCGCCCGCCACCAAATGCTCTCCATTTCTTAATTTTACCGCAAGTGCCAGCATGAATCCATTGGCGTAGCCCAGCTGCCACTCTCTCGGGTTTAATTGGTATTCATTCAGAAGTCTGCTCCGCGCTTTGCAAGCTGTGCAGCCGCAGTATGAGGCTGTTTGACTTTAGTGAGAGCATGTCAGATTAAAGTGTTATTTATCAGAGAGTGTGGATGCACAAGAGCCAGAAAAGGCAGGGATAGAGGGGTTTGGGTATTGGTCTTTTGCAGTCCCCAGCACATTGCACATCTCTTGCCTTTAATCTAGCCGTGGGTATAAGGCCTGCAGGCTGCTCAGGGCTCTGAGGAGCAGTGAGAAAACACATGTGACAGGCCCTAAGCCGATGACTCAGATTAAAAATGGGTGCTGTATACCCATCTAAAGCTATATGATAGGGTGACAAACATTTTCAACTGGGGGCTTGCAGCAGGCTCTCTTAAGAGGATTCTCAAATAGAGTGTTTTTTTTTCTTTAATGCATTCAATAGAATAAGAGCAACGTGCAGGGTGCTGTGTTCACATGCCTTTTATGTTACATAATGTGGTATATTATCCTTGTGTCACTTGCACAGCAAGCCTGTACATGCTGTTTGAAGTGGTTAAGTGTAGTCAAAATTATTAATGTTAATTCTGCTACAGCTGATTTAGCTTTCATCTTGTTAGCAGCATTGAGCGCTCAAAACATACAGTAGAGGCCCCTGAGGGACTGTGTTTCTGCCAATTTCCTTAGTGATGCTCTCAGAGCTCAGCAGAGAGGGAGAGAATGCACTGATTTAGGAAGTGTGTCAGCCTTTCCTAAGAACTTATGCATAACTAATCCTGTATAACCCATTGATCACTGACACTAGCCTGTAGACCTATCAAGGTATTGATTCAGGATCCTTTAGAGACCCTTATTTAGAATGCAGGGCTTTCCTGTTTCACTTCCATTACTGTGTTCTGCACGTGCCTAAAACAAAGCCCTGAACCCAGTCTGTAAAAGTGTCTGACCCAGCTGAACCTTAGTGGTACAGCCAAATTTGCAATCCCCTCCCTGAAGACCTGAAGCCATATTTTTAGGCTTAGTGATATTGGCAGGGCTCAATGGATGGCAGTGTTAGTCTGCTAATATGAGCAACTATCTGACAGATTATGATGTCATTTTGTTCAGATATTTTTGTTCCCCTCAGGATGATCGCTAATAACTTTGGTGATCCTCTGATTTTCATTCTAGCGCCATCATCAGGTCAAAATTAGTATTCTCGAACACTTTGGTTCATTGCCAAATACTTGCAAAGCTAATGACATTCCCATTAGCCTTAGTTCATGTTTAGCGCTAATTAGCAAATGTTATCATGCTATGCTAGGATATGCCAACATTTAGCTCAAAGAACTGCTGTGTCTCAGTACAGCCCCAAGAGCTGCTGGCGTGGACATTGATTCTTGCTTGTTATTATTTCTTAAAAGAAAAAATGATGTGCTTGCTTTGGACCAATAGGGGGACTTTCACTCAAATAGAAAATAACTAATACTGCAATAATACATGTGAGACCAGCAAAGCATATGGTACAGCAGCCCACCAACACAAAACTACGAATCTTATGCTCATAATAATAACATTGCCTTTTATTATATTATCCTGATATACATGGCAGGGAAACTTAGAACGTCATTCTTATCTAAACTTGATGGTTCAAACAGTGCAATCGAATGCTCCTCTGCAACACTTTGAGATTTTAAACAGCCTAACCTTTATAGAGTAGTTTTGCTTTATGTCACTGGTAGTTACCTCACCAAGCTAACGAAAGGCATTGGCTATGTCTCTCTTCCTGTTTCCCAGCGGAAGCAGCAGACGGTTGGCTTAGTCAGAAAGACAAAAAGTGTGTTACACAACAAAATGGGCCAGACAACTTTGTTGTCAGGAGCCAGTATTGAATAACCTGAATAAGCAAATCTGAACCTGACTGGAGGCTTTACATTACTAAATGGCCAAAACCTGACCAGAACCTTTACCATCTTATCTCCTCTGTTGTTTCAGGGCTGAAGGTGCGTGAGGTGATGATCAATGTGTCCCGTCAGCAGGTGGAGGATTTTCACGGCCCGGAGGACTACTGGTGTCTCTGCGTGGCCTGGAGCCACCTAGGCACCTCCAAGAGTCGCAAGGCTACTGTCCGCATCGCCTGTGAGTATTAAAGCATCTCCATGATCAGTGCTGTAGCAGATGTGTAAGAAAAACCAGTGTATGGAACAGTGAATAATAAACAGACTGATTAGATGATGTGCTTCTAGGCTTTGGCCTTATTGTCTACATCACACTTAATTGTAAAAGAGTAGACTAGAGCAATGTCCCTGAACAAGAGCCAGTAATCATCACAATGGCAGACATCCAGTTTTCTAAGAATAGGCTCAGATGAACAAGCTGCATTTTAAAAGGCCAAACAAATCTACCAGTGTATGTGAAGGTGAAAGGTGAAGTATTTTGGCTACACAAGATATCATTATATTTTTTTCTGCTGCAGTATGCACATGTGCTCAATGTCATATTTATATTTTTGCACTTTTCATTTTTCCTGTATGGAAAGCTGTTGGTGTAGATTTTTGAAGGCCAACAATCAAGTCATTCATTTTTAAACTGTGTTTTCATGAAGCAGTAATGCCACCATTCTATCAAGTGCTAACTGTGACACTAACGACCAGACAGCAGCCTGAGAAACAAACACAGCTCCTAACTTTAGGCAACAAACCACATCGGCTTTGTACCTCATGTCTTTCTTTTTTAATGTACAGAGGACAGATATATTGTCCTGCACCTCAGCATGCAAAACCAGCTATGTGACAGATAGATGGCTGCGGTGATTTCAGTTAGACTTTTGAGTGAACTCTGGTATGTTTTTCCCTTATTATTTAGGCAAGTGGGAATTTTCATTTAACTCCTTGTGGTATGTTGGTGAAGCAAATTCACATGTTGTTCATTTATAGTGTAAAAACACCAAATTGACCGGAATTAAGTGACAGTGATATTTTTTATATATTTGATATTTATACCTAGAAAATGTATGTGATTATTGCCTCTATCCAGCTGTTTCCTGTGACCAGCAGAGCAGAAGTTGAATAGGGAGAATAAATACAAGATAAAAGCAGACAGAAAATAAATCCTATGAATTTGGTGAACTAAAGCGTGACTGGTTGTCATTCACATGGGAAAAAAAACCTGGAGGTCTCAGTTGTATTATGATCATGCAGAATGACAGGTCACCAGAACTGACTTACAATGTCTGTCCATGTGACTTTAACCCCTGACTGACTGGAGCAACAAGACAAAAGGAGTGTTTTTAGCGTTTATTTTCCTATGGTTCAGGCCAAATCATGTAAATGCAGAAAGCTGACATTATTGTAAAATCATATTTATCAGTGGTGTAATTAGCACTTTCCAAAAACTAATGTTGTTAGATCAAGAGTCAAGAGTAGACTCAATCAGCTGTTGTCCAAATTCAGTATTTCTACCAGTGAGTGTTATAAAGTACACAAAAACTCTCCTCTGAGTTGAATTCACATTTACTTGACTTCTGATGTGGCCCTGAAGAGAACGCCTAGAGATATCACATACTTTTAGAAAGCAAAGGAGTCTTTTCTTGTCCTTTTGAAGAAAGAAAGAATTAGAGGTTCAAAGATGACGATGTCGAGTCAAGATCTTTATCTGCTGGGATTTGCATTTCACTGTGTTTGCGCTTACTTTGCACCAAATTACCTGCCAGCTGAACTGAACTTTTGAGACACTCTTATAGTTTTCCTCCAGTATTTACATCTCTCATATGCAGGAAATCTCTCATGATCCTATTGTACATGAAACCTGTTCATATCCCATTTTGATATTTCAAGCAAGGCACATTGCCACTTTCCAAAATGGCTGACATTTTAAAGCTTTTCAGTGCATAGCAGCAGCACAATAACCTATCAAAGGCAGTGCTGAAACTGGGCAGAATAGGATCTGTCACTATTGTATGCACATGAATGCCCAGGGTGATCAGAGCAGTGATCGTGCACTTCTTCTATCCAGTGTATCCTCCAAACCACCTTGTCAACAGATTACCTAGCTCAGGGCCATGGGATCCTCTCTATCCTATACGGGCTGTAGTGGGTTTTGAAGGTCGGGGCATGCAGAGCTGAGGGCAGGGCGGCGTGTCAGCTGCTGAAGAGGATTGAGGCCAGCCTAACCATAACACTTGACACCTGACAGCTGCCTCTTATCTCCCCACACAGACCTGAGGAAAAACTTTGAGCAGGACCCCCAGGGGAAGGAGGTGCCAATCAACGGGATGATCGTTTTGCACTGTCGCCCTCCAGAGGGAGTGCCTGTGGCGGAGGTAAGGCTTCCACACCTCACTCCTCCTCTCCTGAAAGAGGAGAAGCGTATACTCCCACTGTGCAAAGAAGATCTGCATCAGAGCGGCCAACCTTATTCTGCTAGAGTAATTCTCTGCCGGTTCTACCGCAAGCTCTGCTTTCTCTGACCTTTAAAAGACTGATATAGCTGCGTTGGAGACTGACGATAAGTGCACATAAACATTTAGAAATGAAGGTGTTGGTTCCAAAGTGAGGTAGCTATCTAAGATGAAGAGGATTCACAGCACGAAATGTAATCAAATATTCTCCCAACAACTGTATAATTTATCAATAAAATATAGACATCACACATTTGGAGATTCTATTCTCAAATTCAATTCAGCCTTGTGAATCTCATGAGTTCACGCTGTTAGAAACATCTGGCTCAAAGTGGGTCAGGCCACATAGTGAATGGTCCAATTACAGTTTTGGAGGATGATTTAAGGGAGTGGGTATCGGGGGTGTTGCTCTTTCTCCGATTGGATGCTGCAGTTTGATCCATCAGCAGCTCCCCCTGTGTGTTGGTGAAAAGGAATCTCATTATTATGGCCGCTGGTTGCAACATGGACGTCCAGACCTGTGAATGTGCATTGCATCATTACACTGAAGATATTATCCATGAAAAGATACCAGATACCAGATGGTTGCTTATTGAGTTCATTTACATGCACATTAGTGAGGCATGATCCTGGTGGGGATCATATATGGAATGATGTTCCATCTCACTGACCATGAGAAACCAGATTATCTCTTAGTATGTGGACCAGGTTAGTATTTCGATTTGTCATTACTGGTTTGTCTTTGGCACTTCTGCATCCAGAAAATCTTTCATTTTGGATGCAACTGGGTTACAGCATCTGAGAGTGAACATAGTTTTATTTCATGCTGTCCAGGTTTAACCTCTACACCTGGTTATTGACAATAGAAGAAAAAGGATAGGGTGATATGATATTATATATGTTGAGACAATGTAAAATGGTCTACCATCAGAGAAACCTCTGCATTTAAGATATATTTAGATAGATGGAGTTGTTTATGTTCAGCAGATGGTTGCATGGCTGTGATTAATCATCTTGATCTGTGGGGTATTTATTGCCAAAAAGTGGTTATTTTATCCATTGGTTTGAACTTTTTATTATGTGTTTTTGACTATTTAAGTTTATCCAGTACTGTGAGTCCTAATCCTCTAAATTGACAGTGTCAGACTTTCACTTTCATGTCAGCATGTAGATCATCATTACATTCTTTGTCGTTGTGTTTTTTGTTCTGTTGGCTAACTACAACTTCTATCGGTGTACTGTCACTACTATACATTCAAAATCAGTATAGGGTTCATCATGGTTTGTAAAACCAGGATAACACCCATCAAATGGACGTTGTTAAGCAAGTCAGTACTGCATAGGCAGTCTGGCTGAATGGGTCAAAGTGCCTCAGTTTACCATCCAGCTCAAGCTTAAAGACACAGTATTTAGCACTGTTTATCTGCCAAAGAGACGTTCATCATGAATTGCTGTTCTGATTGCTTTTAGCATTTAAATCATGCCTGCTGGCAACTTAAATGAGACCTCCCAGTGAGATGGAGACCAGATGTTTCTCACAGTGTGATCAACCTTCGAGACTGACTTGTGAGGCAAATATAGCCTTTAAATGTCTCGGTGAAAAAATGTCACCAAGTGCACATTTCTCCCTAAATACTCATTCTATATTGGATCCAGTTATAATCAGCATGAACAATGGGAACAGATAAAAGTGCAGGTCAACCTCTAGGCCTTCTGTCATATAAATGATTCAACGTGGAAATGGAGGAGTAATGTCATTCCAGCGCTGCAGAGTCACCCTAGACACTGCAGGGATAAAAATAGTTGAATCTGAGCAGTACAGACCGAATCACAACCTCCCATCTAGTCCTTTGTCAACACAAATGAGCCCAGCCACAAGAGATGGGAGTGAATAATGTAGAGAGCATATGGCAGATATCCTCAGCCCAGTCAATATCAGCGCACCTTGTCCATAAAATATTGAGGTGGCACCCATGAGTGTGGTGGTGTGAGGTTTCAGAGTGCAGCTGCAGGATGGATGCTACTGTAGCAAACACAGCGCAGGCCGATAGAAGGTGAGCCTGTGGTTTGGAGTGCAGCATAAACACTGTGTTCACGAACGATGTGTTTGGAAATCATCCCCATCAGCACGGATGTCAGGGCGAGCTAATGAGTCTCCAGTCACTCACAGAGGAATCATTTTGTATCGTGCGGTTACAACAGTTTATTTAAGCAAGAGTCTGACACTTAGCAGCAACGTCTCCTTGACTCTAGAGGTCTTTATTTGTTTGAGAGAAGCGCCACGCTGGATACATTTCTGACAACACTGCAGTTCACTATTCTTTTCATCCAATTACTTGTCCCATTAGACTGTACGTCTTCAGCAACATTTGGCATGTTTTTTATGGTGTTTGTGTCACATTCAGTTCGGTTTTGTTCGAGTCAGTATTGACATAAGCTGGATACGACATTATCAACACTTTTCTTTTGTTGACGCTGGAGATAGATGGAGACATTTCTGCTACTGCTTGATCATAACAAGGCTGCAACTAACAGTTAAATTTATTATCAGTCAAGCTTCTGTTTATTTATTTTCTCAGTCAATCTTTATAGTCTTTGTAGGATATCAGAAAACAGATTTGATTTGATTTCCTACTGCTTAACGGGATGTCTAATTTAATCATTTTAATAATATTTTTTTTTCCATCTATTATTTTTATTTTTGCTCAACCAACAGACCAAAACCCAGAGATATGCAGTTTACAGAGAGAGAGAGATGTTCCTCTAGGCTTGCTTCTAAGTGTTTATCATTGCATGCTTTTTTGGACAAAAAAAATTTGACATACAGGTGACAGTAAGAAGATTTTTTGTTTTTTATTTTAATTAGAGATAGAGAAGGATTATCTCAGATTGTCTCAATTCAATCAGTGAAACTAAATATAATTTGTAGGTTTAATGTAATGATAATTCATGAATCTTGTCCACATTTTTAATTAATTATGATGTTAGACCTATAGATGGCATGAAGAACAATTTTATGATAATTATTTTCTCCCAACCTACACCAAACCTACACTCTTGCTGTGTGACTTGACAATTCAACCTCTCGCTGTTCTTACCATTCAAATTATTTGAGCCTTGAGAAGTGGGGAGCATTTTGGGCAGTATTATGTTATGAGGAATTGTGGGGCATTGTATTCATTATTATTTTGGTAATGCAAAGGTTAACATTACTTACTTTTTTGCTGTATCCAATATATCACAGTAATTAATGACAAACCCACCCCACTCTCTTTACTGCTGTATTTAAAGGTCTTGAGTTTAAATTTTTCACTGCTCATCGACAAATAACGCACATTATAGAACGAGCCCTTTTCGTGACAGTGAGGGTCACTGTAAAATTTTAAAAATCCTATCGTCCAAGAGAAAAAAATATAACTAAGCTGAACACATCTCAGCATGACTGACAGGTTTGTACAATAAGAGTTGAATGGGATTTTTTTAGATCACTTAGAGAGAGACAGGAAGAGCTCTGTGAGTGGCCATTCCTGCTGGAGGACTGTCATTCCCACACCTCTTTAGCTGTCTGCTGTATCTTCAAGACACAGGTCTCCAAATCACTTCTGCACCAC
This sequence comes from Scortum barcoo, assembly GCA_023238725.1. Lineage (NCBI taxonomy): Eukaryota > Metazoa > Chordata > Actinopteri > Centrarchiformes > Terapontidae > Scortum > Scortum barcoo. The sequence continues at coordinate 3,190,237 of CM041535.1, forward strand.
ATGTGTCACAACAATGGGTGTAGAAATGAAAGCATGTAGAGTCACCATTTGGGCAACAGGAGACAGTATCTTCACAGGCCGAAGTGACAGAAGATGTAATAATGGAGGTGCACTCAGACATATGTTCAAGAAAAAAAAAAAAATGGAAACCTTTTTTGCAGTCGTAGCAATACTGACATGGAAATCACAGTTCATCTGTTGATGAAATGTCCCCTATTCATACACAACCTTAAAGCTGTCCAGGTATATATTTCTCATCTCAACAATAATGCAGGTTCCCTTGGCTCTTTTAGCCTCTTTCAGCTCATTGTTTTGGTGTTCAGGCCCGCAAAGTCCACTGGCATTAACTTCATTTCCACACTTACTACACAGTGATTCGATGCAAAAAACTCTGATAAGCCCACTGTGCACTACCTGCCCAGGGCCAAATGTACAAAGTTAGCAACTCGCTAGTGCAGAAAGTTAAACATCTAGCAGCTAACAAGGCAGACAGTTCTCAGGAGCTGCACACTGCAGAGGCTGAAACATTTGTCAGGTGAACAGAAACACCGCTCCAAATGAACGCTACTGCTGCTAAGTGTGCGGTGGATTGGTAAATAGGCAACTGTTCGCATGTTGGCAAGTTAGACATAGCAATTTCATGAGGGGATTACTGAAATGTGTGTATTCATTAGGTTGGAGTTACTTAAGCTATTGTTCTACCTATTTGCATACATGAGGGGGGGGTGTTATCAGAAACACCTCTGAATATAATGCAGCCCAGTGCAGCACAATGCTAACTGTGACCTCAGTAAAACATGCAACTGAATTCATATTTTAGTGATCATATCAGCAAAATTTAAATATTACAGGCATCCAGACATAAAAGTAGATTCTATTTAGTATTGACTTTGTGGAATTTGATGTCAATTAAATAAAAATGTTTTAATTGTGGTTGAAAAGTTAACATCGACATCAATTGTACACGGACTAGTTAAAAAGCTGTTAAATAGTTAATGTCTCCTTGCATTTACAAAACATTTTTTGTTAAGCAAAGTGAGTCACGCTTCAGCTTTAAAGCCCAGACATCCATTTAACAATTCAACAGAAAAATACTTGTGGGTGTTTCTTGTTCTTCATGACACAGGTGTGTGTGTGAATTGTCTGTGAGTGTAAATTGCAACATGCAAATTCTCAAGTGTTTTGCAACAAAAAATGCCTTCACACATCGTATCCAAAGAGCAGAGACTATCATTTGCCAGTGCTTAATAGAACGTAGGAGCGGCTTATTTGTAATTTCGTTTTGGTGCTCGAGATCCAAAACCAATTCTACACTTTTACTTCACAGATATCAGGGGGTGTGAATGCAGAACAGATCTTTTAACTCGGGGAGAAAGGAGTCCATGAGAACCCTGTATAATGAGTTTCTTTTGAGAGGTTACTCTGAGAGAAAGTGTGAAATGAACAGCCAAACTGGAAGCCAATTTCAACTTCCCTGAATGAAAGCCTTTAATCCAAGATGAATCCCCTTGATCTACAGTAGCTCAGGTAGACAGCCTGGGCAACGGCACAAAGGGGAATCAACTAAATGCTCCTGCACTGTGATACAAGCTGTTCTATGTTGAACTTCACAAAGACATTTGCGATGCTACTCCAAAACAAGTTAGCATTTAACTCCGTCCCACCTCCTGTCTCCTCTGCACTTGTTTCTACTTTCCAATCCCGCTGCCGTGCGCCTCTGTTATTTTCTCATAGGTCAGAGAAAGCCTCCTAGAGAGTAGATGATGAGCTTCATTATTAAGCCAAGCAATTACTTCCCCCCCAGCCCAGGCCGAAACCGGGAGCTCCCTCTATTTATTTCGTTAAGATAAGACAGATCGGGGTGGAATAGTAATGTGGTGCCACATAGCTTGGAGGGGAGGAGAGGTGGCATTTGGGAAGCAACAGGGGAGGCGGATGGGCGACGCAGGCCCACTTTGTGTTCTCCCCGTATCTTTTCTGATTAACCTCCGGAGCGGGAGAGCGCAGCTGAGCTTTGCCGCAGATAGCTCCCTCCGACTCTACCTGCTGCTGTCAGGCTTGCCGTTCGTATGAACACACTGAGCCATGCTGGGTTCTGAGCGGCGGGTGTGTGTGTGTGAGTGAGTGAGCTGGGTTCAAAGCGTGCTTGTCGGTGTGTGTGTGTGTGATGTGAGTGGGCAATGAGCGTGCCTTTCTTACATGTGCTGCTGATTGGTTGCGGGATCTGCTGGACGAATCTGCTGGGCGGATTAGCTCCACGCTCTCTGGCATGGTTTCTGATATGCTGCTCAGCGGGACCCGCCGGCGTCCCCTGGTCCCCGGGGTACGCCTGACAGAGACGCTTAATCCATGTAATTGCGTTGATGAGATACTCTGCAATTAAAAAGTTCTGCCACCAGCGCCGGCTTGGCCACAGGTGGCTGAGAATTACCCCGAAAGGGAGGGGATCGTGGTAAATGACGACACCTAAGCATGACTCAGCAAACAGATTTCTCCCCTTATAGCAGTGAAGCGCACCATTTGTACTGCGTCACCTTGACATCAAATGACCATTAGACCTAGGAGTGCTGCGACGAGGCACACGAGCCGCAGGGAAAAATGCGTCGGCTGGCAAGGTCTTGATCAGCACTCTCCTCGTAAGTCTCGATGATGGCTGCGGTGTCACCCGTTACATTGCTCCTCTGTCCTCTAATTGCCCCTCAACCGCCACATTTCTCAGCATCTAATCATCAGCAAATGTCATCTGAATGAGCTGTGTGTGTGTGTGTGTGTGTGTGTGTGTGTGTGTGTGTGTGTGTGTACTTAAGTAGATGAGAGGACCTGGCGCCTGTGCAGGGCTGGATGAGGTGACCTTCAGGGGCGGTCCGGGTCCGGTATTGAAATCACAGCGAGGAAGCCCTGATGTGGGGCCCTGCCTGGAAACCCCTCCGTCAAGGCTGACACTGATGACCACATCCTAATTGAAACAAATGTGCCAATTAGGCAATTCATTTCTCACATCCTCTGCCACATCCTTGCTGGGCTAATTTGTATTTGTCCCTTCATTTTTTTTCCTCCACCGCCTCCTCCCCTTTCCTCTCTCTCTCTGACTCTCTCTCTCCCTTTCTTTGTGTGTGTGTGTCTCTCTCTCTCTCTTTTCGTTTCTGCTCGGTGAATCTTTTCATCATTACCCAAGGGCTGTTAGCAGCAGACAGACAGCTAATGTGCAGCGTGGCCCCACACACAGCAAGGGCCGGCTCGTGCCACACGTTAATTGCCTCTTTCAAGTCACAAATTTCCCAGGATAAAATTGAAATAAATACATAAAGAGTCGGGAGGGTGGGGAAGGGAGGGGATCTGCCACCACTTATGTCACATACTCAGTGTCAAATTAGCCCAGTGTTTCTCAAATAGTGGCCCGAGAGGCGGGCCGCAGTACAAAGTAAAAAGTACAGAAGAACAAAGTAAATGCTAATTTTCTGCACTTTTCATCCCTTCTGATAAGCTCAAATATAAGCAATATTGTTGCAAATTTTGCACAAAAAAACAAACGTTAAAAAGTTGGGAAGCAAATTACTCGTATGTCAAATCAATTTTCCCCATTTAAATGAATTGAAATGCCATTAATCCGTTCCATTTGTTACATGTTTTTAAATAAGAAAAATGTACTTATAAATAAAGAATATTGTATAATATTATTTTCGATTATATTTCGATATTTCGATCATTTCTTTCTTTAATTCAATGCACATCATCCGCTTCTTCTTCTCAGCACTGTCCTTCGTCCTTCGCACTTACTTTCTTTCTTCGGACCCATGGTGGGAAAAAGCAAAGTTTTCGTAAAATAACTGAAAACACAAATGCGACACAACACTCACTGTGGCGTTCACTTCACCAACTAACGGTGGGATATCTGAAGCTCGCTCGTAACTCGAGTTTTAGCTCAACTCAAAGCAAACAATCGGACCGAGAGACGGCTCGTATCTCGAAAAACTCGTTAGTTGGGACACACTCGTAAGTCAAGGTACCACTGTACCTTTTTGAAAAGGTATAAGCTGACAAGTGACCAATGTTTACAGTTTAAAAAAGTTTTGAATGTTACTGTGTTAAGTCTATAAAAATGCACATCCCAGTGAATCATTTGCACTTTTTTCTCTGTTTTGAGAACTCACAGACTGAGCAGTCTTGTTTAAATGTTACAAATTGAGTTAATAAACTGAACTTGGAAATTGTTTTAAGTTGTTGCAGATGTTATCTCAGCTCATTTTATTAATCTATTTTGATAATCAGGTGATTGTATGCAGATTGCTGGTGCAGCAATTCATACAGTGGTTTGTACAGATAAATAAATAAATATTATCATAACGTTTTAAAAATTTCTGTCCCCTAGGGGGGGCATGGCAGAAAATAATTGAGAACCACTGAATTAGACTCTGTCCTGCAGTCTTCCATCTCTCCCTTTTCTTATCTATCAGCTATGCTAAGTGCTTTAAGTCTGATGAAACCCACGCTAAAGGCTATCTTTTAATTGTGGACAAGAATCTAGGAGCCTGTGAAGATCAGCTTCCAGGTTTTCTTCAAAGCAAAAACACAAAAATAGAAACTTCAGCAGCCGCAATCGGACTGTTCTCCTCTCCCTCGAAAAATGAAAAATTCCCACTCCTGCAAACAGTGGTGCAATTGACTTGAATAGGTGTGAAGAAACACGGAATGTGAGAAATGATTACTTTGTTATGATGTTCATTATCATTTTTATTCATGTCAAGATATACCTGAAATCCATCATCCCTCGGGTCTGTGTGTCATTTCTATTTACCCAGTGTTTGCATGCCCACAGGCACTTCCTATTTGCATCCAGCCTGAGTGTTGTTTATTATTAAGGGTGCTTGGGCGCTTCCTATAAATCCATCAGCCCGGCCCATTCTGCCACACTATGAATGTAATTTGCAAACGCAGCGATGCAGCTCCTTTACCAGGGTAGGAGCACTAAAGCGTCACTAAGTTTGTAATTCATAATTAGTTTTCCCCTCTGTTGCTGGTAATTGGTTATGGTGCTTCTTTTGACTGCTTAATGGCTTTAGTGTTAGTGGTTGTGCTGCTGAACTGTGGTTATACAGCAGGGTGGGGCGTGTAGGTGCAGCTGACCAGCAGTTCTGCGTGTCACTGTAGTGGAGGGGAGTGATTTGAAATGTGAGATCTGCATCCTCTGAGAAGGTGAGACTTGTGTTTGTATCTGTTCCGAATAGCGACGCTCAAAAGTGGGCCAACAAGCACACAATTATAGCCTCCTCTGGACCATACTGCACACCCTGCCTGAGCTCTCTCCGAGACCTCTGTGTGTTTTGCATGTATTTTTAGTCTTGATGCCGATATGGATAACAGCGCTCCCTTTCGAACAGTCTACCCTCGAAGGCAATTCTGGCGTTGGACCTTGTTGCACACATAAAAAGTGAAATAGTTTAGTCAAGAATGAAAACTGAGCTTGACAAGTTAAATTCCTGCCTATTATTAGCATTTTGGGGGGAGGTGGGGAATAAAATATTCACTATGCTCCTCTGTAATTTGAGTCATTGTTCTGGATGGCATTTAAACCATCTGGAAATAACAGGGCCAGCCAATGGAGAATACCAATACCCACCTATAGCGGACACAACAGTAGACCATGAGCTCTCACTTTCCTGATGGCTTCCACTTTTCTCTGTCATTTCATTAATAGGCTGATATGTTGGCGTTAACATCTTTCTATCATCAGATTAGCAAACACCTTTACGACTCCCACCATTTTCACACAATAGTTACATTTCATACCGAGCTGATTAAAAAGAAGTAACTCTGTCACATTAGAGGAGATCCGTTGTTCTCGGCGCGACTGAAATAACAGGTGTTCGCTGAGAAACAGGTGACCTCTAATTCTCACTGGAGTGTGGGTGAAAAGTGACACTTGCACGCGTTCTTTTCTAAACTAAAAACACTGGACTTTACATTTTCCACGATGCACTTCAATAGCATCTTTCACTGGACCTTCCCTGCTCGGTAAACTGACACATATCATAAACTCCACGCCTTCAGTTTGTAATGAAGGCTCTCTGCTCATCAGGGTTGTAAAGTGTTATTATAACCCCGATGACATCATCAGGGTTATCTCAGGGAGTCGGGCTCCCTATGAAACACGATGATCAGATTTAAACAAAGCTCCAGGTTAGAAAAGTATTTATGAATGAAACTTTAATGAAATGATTACTTACCAGGCTTAATGTTACTGCTGACATTCCAGGTGTGCTCACTTTCATGTTTTACCTCTAAAAAGTGTTTTAGATAATCTGAATGTACTGTGGGGTTTACGACCTGCCTAATCGTCTGACTGTTTCTTATCCTGTTAAAGTTCATCCTCTAAACATGAGATCCAAGGTGTAATGAACCAAAATGTTCCTTTAATGGTTGATGTTTTACAACAGATAAGGGATGTGTCTGTCTTTTATCTCCACACTTGTACAGGTGGAATGGCTGAAAAACGAAGAGCTGCTGAGTTCCCTGACTGACGACAACATTGACACCCGTGCAGACCACAACCTCATCATCAACGAGGCGCGACTGTCTGACTCGGGCAACTACACCTGTCTGGCCAGCAACATTGTGGCTAAGAGACGCAGCGCCACAGCCACTGTGATAGTCTTCGGTACGCTGTCCCCCCTGCCGCCGTTATTGCCTGTTACAACATATTACAATGTACTGACACACTGTTTACACGGCACTTCAGATCAATTTGTTTGGTTTTCTACACCCCTACACAAATGATTAAGAGACCCATCTCCATGTTTCCACTGAAGAGCAATGTTTCCTTTTTATTTCGATGAATGTATTATTCAAAGACTCAATTTACTGCCTCTCATTTGAAATCAATGTGTACTTTATGAAAGGAAATAAGCCACTGTGTCTTAATCTCATTTCAAAGGAGTGTTGCTTATTAAGTATTTATCCGCCAGAGACCTTCCAGCCATGCGGGTTCACCAGCTCTGAGAGCACCGCTAAACATTTAGCTTCCACACACGGCAGACAGAGAGATCATAGAGTAAACTGCTTCAGTCAGAGCGCTAAGTGGTCGACTCCAACCTGTCGACCAGTATGAGTCAGTGTCGCCTTTAGAAATGGCAATTCCGTTTAATGGTTGTTTTCTTTGCTTTCGCACAGTTCCACAACTTTATCTTAATCCAAGAGCAGGGAACATTGAACTGGCAATTAGGAGAGAGGGAGCTGTATATTCACCACAATGAATGCACTGTGCTCAATCTGCTTCAGCTGTTATGCATTGTTGCCTTGCAGTGCCTCGTAGCCTGCATAATCATTAATAACCCCAGCTCTTGTTAGAGTATTTAACTATGCCAGAGTTCTGGAAAAGTAATATATGTTGTGAACTAACTCTGCCCCTTCCTTTCTGACTTTGCCGAACTCCCTCCAGTGAACGGTGGCTGGTCCCTGTGGACGGAGTGGTCAGCCTGTAATGTGCCATGTGGGCGGGGTGTCCAGAAGCGATCTCGGACCTGTACTAACCCGGCGCCTCTCAACGGCGGGGCTTTCTGCGAGGGCATGTCTGTACAGAAGATCACCTGCAACGCACTCTGCCCAAGTCAGTTCCACTTAAACTCACTTACACTCTCTGCATAGAAATATCACACTTGAGTCCAACTTTATAGAGTTAGACAGATACAAAAGTTACTTTTCTCACGGTGCCAAAAGTTATTTATCCTAGCGTAAGGATTATTAAATTAACAAGTCAAACATGACGAAAGGCACGTTTTTAAACAATGTTCACCTTGCATTTACTAATAATATAATTAGTGAAATTATTTTAATCTAGCGCATCTATTATGACAACATGAATTTCCTCATGTTGTGAAAACGTACCGTATTGTTAGGTCATTTTTAAGGCATGTTGCAGTGTTACAGTGTATCACCCACATGAACATGTCAGGCTTTTATCTGTTGCTGATATTAAGAGTGACTTAACTGACTTGAATGAGGTTAAATTCCTGCCTCGTGAGCTTTACAGACAACCAATAATAAGGATTGCAAGGGACGGATCCATAATGACCCGACACACCATAACATCCCTGGGCCACTGGACTGATCATGCTAGAGAGAGGAGTGCTGCTTGGAACAAAATAAAAAGAATAAAAAGAAGAGCAGGGGATTTATGATGCAAAATCAAGCGATTTGAGGAGGCAGCAGCAAGAGAGGGGATATGACTCAGTGTACTGTGTGATTCAGGGGGAGAAGGTGAGCCAAGGTAGAAGAAATGAAGAAATTGAAGAAATGAGTTTTTATGGTACAAGTGCAAACAGGGAGTGACTCTGTTGTTCTGAGCAGAAGGGTGAGGGTTGTTCTCACAGAGCCGAGGGTTATCGTGTACAGTGAGTGGTGTATACATTCAGGCCCATCAACGTACAGACAAATCTGAGGACTAGAGGTGTGCGCCTACAACCATTTCCTACAGGCAGTGCTGCCATGGAGTCAAAAATAGTCTTACTTATACGGTTAGCTACAATAGTCACAGGTAAGAAAGAGTCTCCACCACACCAGCAGCTCCATGAGGCTGTACGTGTGCACAACAGAGCTCTGAGCTTAAGGGTTTAACAGGTGACGTTTACCATGGCCATAGTCCATGGTACACATAATAAACTAGTCCCAGTGGGGTAGCTAATATAATGTATATTATATTACAGATTAGCAAAAATAGCAAAGCAAATGTTAAAATCCAGCAGTGACTAATTCAATTTACAAGAGTGGTAGAGAGTAATGGCAAGTGGAATAATTAACTCTGCAACATTAGCATGCTAAGATTTGCCAATTAGTGCAGAACACCAAGCTGTTGCTAATGTAAATGTCATTAGTTTTACATATTATAATTGGACAATTTTAAATATCACCAGATGAAAAGTCAGAACAGGTTTTGGTGGATTTTTCAGTCTGGACCAAAGTGGGGGGCCAACCAATCAGCCAACATTTTCATGCCTAGAGCCACGCTGCTACTGTAGCTATAAAATAACAAAAAATGCCTCTTAATCATGTAGCTTCTACCATATCTCCTTCTTTGCCATTCAAGCTAGCTGACTCTAGAGAACAATCCCAAACCCATTTATATACTATAAATCTGCAATGAATGTTACGTTTAAGGAATCATTATGGAGGAAACTGTCACTGAGAACAGGTCTATGCTCAAGCCACTTAAAAGTCACCATGTTTTGTTGATATACTCTTTAGAGAATATGTGCATTAGCATTGGACAGGATACAGATTTCTTCAATGTCAATATATCCTCCTTATGTTGATTAAAATGTTTGTTTGCATAATAAAATGTATTTTCTAATGCGTATTTACATGAAAGTAATTTAAAGAGGCAGCTTTGCTCTGTACGTTGAGATTATTTCTGCCTGTAGACCTGAATCTCAAATCTGTGACAAATGAACCAGCAGGGCAAAATAATATATGTTTGATAAACATGTACAGCGAATGGGTAAATCTGCAAAGGAATAAATACATCTTCTCTTCTATTTAAATTCAGCTGCAAGATCTGCTGAGGGAAGCTGAGATCATCAGGACACATAAAAGGAACCAACGAAAGGCCTCCAAACAAGCGCTTTAGCTTGTAAACCATTTAAAAGGAGAGATTGCACCAGCTGAAATAAATATAATCTTTTGTCAGTTTTCAACAGGAACAACTGACTCATAGATTGGCTATCATATGTTGTGAAATCTACTGTTATGTGTTGAGCAGTGCATTTAGAAATAAAGTTAATTGTTGCCTTGTTTTCCCAACCTAATCAGCCTGCAGTTGGAGAATAAAGGGTTGTGCTAGAAGGTGCCAGACTAGTAGGTGATAAAACTTGGGCAGAAATAGAGGAGGGAAGATGTAAATCAGAGAAGACCCATGGAATACCTTGGAATAGCCTTCATGTCTGTGCACATGTCGAACGTATGTGATGGAAACGAGCTTCAGAGGTGTTTAATTCTTCCACCTGCCGTGTCACCTCGGTGCAGATGTTGGGCCCCTGTGGACCTGTTAGTCCCAGCATATTGTTGCACATCCTGTATACACGCTGTAATCTTCCACGTATTGTCTTGTTTTCCCAAAGAGCTCCGGAGCTGGGGTTCAGAAGTTGGCGAGGTCATCCAGCGAGCCCGCCTCGTGCCAATTTGTTCAGTTTTCGAGGCTTCAGACTGCCGAGGCGCAGATGGGGACCGGCAGTCGGGGCTTGTTTAATGGCACCAGAGAATGCTAGAACGGGATAGGAGAGGGATGTGGAGCTGGAAGAGATACACAGAAGTCAGGTGGAGGGAATTAGAAAGAATTCTGACTCACTTAAGGTATTAAAAGTTTGTAAATGAAGTAAAAGAGGATTTAAGGTGTTATCTTTGTTTTTAATTAACTGCATTTTAATTGGTATTTAAGGGTAAAACAAATTATATTACTTGAGAAACAACAAAATGACGACCATACATTATATTTAGTTCATATAGAGGATAGCATGTCTTTATGGTATGGTGGTAAGTTATAGTTAGCACCATTTAATGATGATTCAGTGATTCAACATGTGTTACATCTGATGTTGGTCACTATCAGTTTACACACAGAGAAAGCCCTAGCAGTTTCTCCACCATTTATAATGGACATTTGTCATTTTCCCACCGTCCAGCGCTTAGAATGAGTTTGTGGTGTGGAATTAAGATACATCTTTTGTATGACATCCACAAACCGGAAAACACCATCTAGTTTCTCATCTGTTCTCAAAATGCTCTTACCTCTCCATCAGTGACAATTTAGTACATTTGCACAGGCCACATCAATAATTCAGTTTATAAAAACAGATATTTTAGTCTGAGTTTTAGCATCAGTGCAAAACAATAATGGGCTGAACTTTCTATTAATCAGTAAGGGCGAATGGTGTCATTTTATTATGTTGTGTCTTTCTAACTTTTATACCTCAGCTTTATATTTATGCCCAGACACAGTTTCTAGTTAGAATTGCTGGTGACATGCATCTTTTTATGAAGGCGGCACAGAAAATGTCACTGTCAGTCGCCTTGGATTTCTGTGCAGGAAAAACTCTGATGAAGTGGGTGATCAATAACAATGACTCAGCTTTTGCTTCTCAAGGTGCTGTGACGTCTGGCTTTCAAAACTCACTTTCTGTCTTGTAGTCTGAAACAAAAAAAATGCAATTTCTAGACACTGACTGATGTGTGGGTATTGAAGTTTTCAACTACCTGCCTCTCACAGCCAATTAAAGCTGTCGACTTCATACAGCCTTAAGAGTGGGTAAGGGGGATGGGTGTTACGTTTGCAGTGTAGAGTTCGCATGAAAAATAATTAAGTGCATAAATAGAGGAATAGGAATGGTCTATTTAAGCAGAGATAAGCAGACCTGGTCCCACCATCTCCAGGCCATGATGCCTCAAGTGGGAGGTGGGTGTCGACCTGTTATCGGGGTCGATCCATGTCTTTAAGGTATGCTGGAGATGCAGACAGTAGCGTCGGCTGCGATGAACTCAGCTCATGACTGACAAGCCCGTCCAGTTCTGACAAGACCGCTCAGAACACTGTCTTAACGATGGTCTGAGTGCAGGGAGAGCACGGACGATGGATGAGGTCAGAGGCCGACAGACACTTAACAGTACGTGGCAAAGAGAGGGGAATAATGGCAGAAGTGAAGGTCATGTGGTGAAGATTGAAGTGCTCAGAGAGAACAGGTGATTAAAACTAAGCCAGTACTGATTGTATACATATACGTAGTCCCACTGTGCATTTGTGGCAATGACATCTATGCCTAATCAGACACCAGCTAAGCAATCTCCTCCCTAATGTATCAGCTATCATCATACCTTGTACTCTGAGTGCCTTTAATATAAAGAGGATTATGGGAAAGCTATGTAAAGAAGAAATTAAACTTGTGTGGCGAGAAGTTTACGATGCCTAACTCTAAATTAGGATGTTACCTTTAAGTGGATGTCGCTGTGTAACTGACATTGCTGAATCAGTCTGCTTACTCTAAGACTCTTCTCATCTTGTTCTGAGCACATCTCACGAGGAGAGATACCTGTTGTTTCCTGTTTCCACTCCGCCAGCCAATCACATTGTTCAAAGCAGCCCATGCACAGGAACCTCACACTGTGTCTGAAACCACATTTTCTCAACCCTACAGAGTAAACACTCACTCCTCATATATTTGATACCAGTAGAGATTGTTACGTGACAATAATATTCACACCCAGTCAGAGACATGAAGAAGTAAACATGGGAGTGGTTTGTGCGATGTGTTTATTGTATAATTTGTAGTGTTTATTATGTATTTATCAGTATCATATAGTCCTAAACCACACATCTCAATCTCAATTTTAACTCAGGAGGCTTTAGAAGATAAAACATAGTCATTGTGGTTTATTTTTAGTGCTTTCAAATATGTCTTTCTGCTGTAAATCCTCACTAGCACACCAAAAGCTACAGCTGAGAATAGTCCCCAAAATGGTCGTAGCCAAATATTCTATTTCCTCCTATCTTAAGTAACCTTTGATTAAAACTATTAAGGCTGAGCAGTTTTAGAAAGTCACCTAGCTATATTAAAACTGAAGCTATATATTTGTCACCTGTTTTTTATCATTTACGTCTTCTGGTCTTTTCACGCAGTTCATGGCACAGTAAAATTGTACATTAGTAGAACAGCAGTACAGATATGCGCACCACATGATGAAATGTTGGACTTTATGAATACTTTTGTCATGTCAACAATATTACCTCACAGTAGAATAAACATGTAGCTAAGTAGTATTCGGTGGCACCATAGATGTAGTAGGTTGTTATTAGAGTGACATTAAGCAATATAGGCAAATGAATTCAAGTAGCTGTTGTTGTGTATTTAATGATGTCACTTACTCTGAGCTGTGAAACATCCATTCTGAGGAAAAGTTGCAAAAGATGAAAAAATGTCTGCCTTTTCATCTTTACTAGTTAGCTAGTTAACGTTTTCTTGCTTGTTTTCTTCTTGTTTTCTTGCATGTTACTCAGTCCATGAGTTGACATTGTGGATTAATCAAACACACCTCAATTGTCAATAGGGCAACTTTGACCATACTGTTTGTTTTTATTAGCTCCCTTGCCTGACATACACTTTAGTGATGATTTCAAACAGATTATTAACTGCGAGAAATGATGTTTCCTCACAGGACAGCATATTGTTACATTCACTCTCCACCATGTTTGTGTTGCCTTCATGCAAATTTACTCACTCCATTTGTGCCATGCCAAAGTACACAAAATCTTGTCCAAATGACAGCAAAACTAAATAAATGGTAGAGCATAATGTCTATCATCACACGATCGTCATATTGCACAGCCCTAGTACAGAGCAGTGGAGTGTGTTTGATTCCTTGGCTCAGCTGGGCTCTTTAGATCTTAAAGATCATGCTCCTGCAGCTAAAAGCGATAAAACAGTCAATGGTGTCACTTCGATGGGCTCTGTACGCAGACTGCAGACAGACTTGTCTTGTGACCAGATTGAATGAGACCAAGCTGTGTTGCGGAGGCCTGAGGCCAAGACAGAAGTTGGTAAATCATTAGATCTTACATGAATGCCCACTGGGTGAGAATTTATTGTCACTTTATGTAACATGACAAGGGTTAAACCTATGGCCACATCATGAAACTTTAACATTTTTGCGTTTCTTTTAAACACAAAGGGTTGTTTTTGAAAAATCCCCAGATGTTTTTGGAATCAGGTTCAACCAGAAAAATAGGCTGAACCAAGTGAGAAGTGCACAAAATAGTGGCAGTGTCTGCTTAGCTGCAAAAAGTGTCACCAAAATAAATTAATGAGGATCTGGTGACTAGCCAGTTTAAAAAACAAGACATGAAGAATGCAGTGAGCAGCAAAAAAATGAAGTTTGGATTATGAAAAGTATCCACAAGGAGTGAAAAGTGATTCAGAGTTTTGCAGCCATTACAGTTTGTCAGATTGTATCTATTGTTTACCAGTAAGCAGATGAGCTCATTCACAGCAACAAGTCCCGGAGGACCTGTCAGGAGAAACAATATGCATACACTCACCTGCAACTGTGGTCAAACTGAGAAGCACTCAGTGCTTTCTCCACAACATACAAACACGTCCTTTGCATTTCAAGTAGCAGAGAAGAAAGCACAAACAAATGCAGAGTGTAGGTAGGGCCTAAGGAACATTACAAAGGAAAATTACCATCTCTACCACCCACAAGGTTGTATTATGGGCATCGCAACTGCTGCCAAAAAATCTTCAGGCGCCATATGGTCTCCCAATATTTGTTAAGCTAAGCATGATGAGCTCTTCCTTGATCAGATGACAGAGCGTAGCGGAGGAATCCCAGTTATTAGCATGCACCACACTGTCTTGGTTTCATAGCCTTGCATCAAATCCTATTATATCAACAGGCCCAGGGGTTAATGGGGAGAAAATGTTTCTCAAGCTGTACCACCATCTCATCCTGTGTACTGTGTGCCATACTCAATACAGTGTGTGTGTGTGTGTGTGAACTACGGAAACATTTAAATGTTTAATGTGTGTGTAAATCGTAATCCTTTGAAATTTAGACATAAGTATCTTTATCTTAGAGAAACTGTTTTATATTTTGGGAAATAGCGCTTTTATGGGGGGTTTTTTGTTTGGTTTTTCTTTTTTTCCCAAAAGCAGTCAAGATTGAAAATCACAAGTGCTACACAGTTAATGTTTTAACAAGACTTTTAACCCAACAATCTGTGTGAAGGAGAGTACAGTTTTTTTCAGGTCTCTGCGACTAAACGGTTACTGTGGCCGAACAAACACAGAAAAGATCAATGTGAACAGACGATGAAACTTGGGAAGGTCCAAAAAATTATTCTTCAACAGCAGAATCAGGGGAAACAGCTAGTGTAATGTAAAAATCTGACTTTCAGGATATTTAGCGTGCTAGCTGTTTCTCCTTGTCTCCAGTCTTAGCATGCTAAGCTAGGCTAATCAAGACTCTAGCTCCATACTTTACATTCAGACATGAGAGTGATGTCAATCTTTTTTATTTATTTAAGTATCTTGAGACATATTATATGAATATTATTCAAGCTGTGATGTAATTTTGTGTTAACTCAGTTTACCTTTTAACTTAGCTGCCTCCTTAGCTGTTGATTTAATTTTTGTCTTTCTGTTTGCCTTTTTGCTATGTGTGACAGCTATGACACACAGTTTATCTGTTAATCTCTTATATATATTTGCACACATCCTTATCTTGCAGTTGATGGAGGCTGGGACAAATGGAGCGAATGGACCGTATGCAGCAGCCAGTGCGAGAGGCAACGGAGTCGGGAGTGCAACTCCCCAGCACCCAGACACCGAGGCAAGATGTGCGAAGGGAACAGTGAGGCCACTGAGAACTGCACAGATGGACTGTGCACCCAGAGTAAGGCCTCTCTCCCTGCTGGGCATCATCATCATCATCATCATTCCCATAATTTGCCAATCATTATCATCATCATATACACACTCACGGTAACATGGCAAATCATCACAAGCATGTTTGAACAGGAGGCGTGTGTTGGAAGAAACTCACACTGTGGACTGACACAGATGCCCAGTGCTTGATAATGTCAGCACTTTCTGCCGTGTGCTGCTCACTTGACATATTGTATGTCAGACTGAATCTGTCACAGGGTAAGAAGTGCAGACATTCTTGCTTGAACGATGCTTGATGTTTGGAATGAAGTGTCATTGCACTGTTTGGGTCATCACGTGCAGTGACTTAAAAATCTAAATGTTTTACTCACTAGTGTGAGTATAATAACCACAGTGTAGGGCCGAACAATACAATTCTTTGAAACAAAACTGTGATTTGAAGGAGTGTGATTTTCAAATCACTAGAAGCACAATCTTTTTTTTTTGTGGTGTAAGGTTCAATAAAAGTTCATCCCAGCAAATTTTCACATGAGGTGGCCAAACTACAAAATGTAAGTGTTTGCTGTCTCTGCTCTCTGCATGCTGGTGTCCATACAATTCATTCATGGCCAAATGTTGTTGCCTGGAAAAAGAAACACCACTCTTTATCACTTTGATGTTGAAAAGAGAGAGGAGAAACACAGCGGCGAGGTTTTCACTAAATCTAGATAATAGCATCGTATCTAGCTCAGTAGTTCTGAAACATGAAGGACAGCTGGGACACAGTGAACAATCTCCTAGTGAAACTTTGAAGTGCAACATGTCATCCATAGGTTTGGACTTATCGAGGAAAAGCTCTCAATCTGTGAACAAGCTTTTCCTGTCGGTGGAACAAACGTTACGTTAGGAGCTGCAGTGTAACTTCAACACCACCAACAGTATCATTGACTTAACAGTTTATCATCAGAACTATAAGTGGACAAACAGTGGAGTGATATTTATTGGTAACAATTGTTATCAATATATATTACTTCACTGTATATTCAGTGAATATTACTCCAGTGAAGTATTGACAACAGCTGTTACCTATAAATATTACTTCCCTGTGAAAATATGAGGGTGTAATTTAGCACAGTGCAATTTAGCAGGTAAATGGACATTGTTTTATATAAAACTAGCAAAGATATTGATTTGATTTGATTTGAGTTGAGTGGCCTGAAACGAATAACCTCAGTAGGACTTCAACAAGCATAATTGCACAAATCCCAACATCTAATCATCTGATTACTTAAATATATGCATATATTGAAAGATTACATTTATTTTTCTTAAATTGTTCAGCCCTACTATTTCCTTATCATTTTAAAGTTCATTTTTGTTTCTATAACATACATTGGAAGAAAAGTGTGTGACTTCATCCCTCTTAAATAAATCAAACTTGTTTTTTGGACTCTTGTTAGGAGCTTATTACCCCACTCAGAGGTATTTCCAAGCCTTTGAGCAGTTTGTGCCTCACCACCTTTATCTCTGGTGATATGGGGACAGTAATGATGCCTGCCTCGCCATTATCACATAGCCTACTGTATATCGTCTATGAGCACAGTCAGCAGAAGAGCTTCTCTCTACTCAGGGTGCTGGATCTGAGACCACACTTGTTAGTCACTTCACAGAGGCTCGGACTTTAATCACCACTTTCTCTCCCCTTTGTCTCATTCTATCTCTCTGTCTTTGCAGATCGAAAGCTGCTACATGACGTTAAACCTCAAAGTGAGTCTTCCTCTGTGGACTTCTTTCATCTTCAACCCCCCCCCCCTTCCCGCTTTTCGCACACCTGCCACTATATATGTAATGCCCTGAATTCTGGGGGCAAGAGATGATATATTCTCAGGTTAAAGTTAAAGTAGTGACAGTCATTTGCATTCTCCCCTTGCACACTCTGGAAACAGAAACATCATGGATTACCACCCTTTTAGTTCACTTTGATCGGAGGGTTTTAACCCAGCTCATTACGCATTCATGTCATTATTCAGTGCCCGACTTTTATGACAGCCGTGACATCACAGCTGTCTTTCTACTTTGAGCCAGGAGATGTATTGGTTGTGACAAGTGAACATGTGCTATGTTGTGGAGGATTAATGGGTTGTAATCATTGCAAACGAGCTAATTTGACCAATTTACGGCGCTGTCCTCACATTCCTGTGGCGGCTTTCAATCACGTGTCGGAGTTTGCCCGGCTAAGTGGTTGTCAGGTGCTAGCTTGAGTGCTTTCATTAGCCTGCCACGTTAGTGTAAAAGCCATGCCTGCTGCCTTCTTCGCGGGCTTTAAGGAAAGCTTGAATGATTGAATGGGGAGTGCATTAAGCTGATATCTGGCCAGTGATCACCCTGGTAGGAATACTTTAAATTAATTTTTCTCTGGTTGGCCCTCGCGAAAACTTGTGACCACCGGCTGCACCGTATGGGTTCTGATTGCCCGCACTATGAGATATCCATCATAGCTATTGGATATAGACCGGTGGGTCTAAAGGCAGTTAGGCTAATCACCCTCCATGTTAGCAGCTTGAGTGTGATATGTAACAGTTTAGCGTAACGGCTGGACATGTTCATTTATTCCTATCTGTGGTGCATAATGTAGCATAGAGAGATAAGACAGATGGTCTACTCCATCTTACCACTTTCCATCCTTCTTCTTTCATTTCCATGCTGGAGCCAGTGTAACACGTTGTAACTCTTGCCTGTGTTTGACCTTGAATGTCTACATAATAACAGTATTATCTCCGCTGCTTTTCTTCCATCTCCTCCTCCCTGTTTCTGGTGCTTTATTAATACAACAAAGACAAGGCTTCTTTTATGTGCAACACTTAAAAAGGCCTTTTCACTTTTTGGCAATGCCACCCTCATCACAGTAAAAAGAATCAACCCCGTTGCAGTAGAAATCTCAGAAGAACACATTTACATAAGACCGATTCTTAAGAAGTGAGGGAGCCGATGAAAGAAACTGGCCTTTATTTCTAATTTCTCCTGCTCTCCAGTTGATGCACACTCTCTCCATGTTTACTTGCTGCTTTGTCTTATGTTGTGTTATTTCTCCAACAACGTTCAGCTGCCATGAATGAAACTCAACAGTTCACCCAAAATATTCAAGTCAAACACTGTGCTCCCTTTATAGGTAGCTTTTTAATGTTGAGTTGAGCTGTTGGGTTGGATGACAACAGCTTTAGAGCGCTCCGCCAAGTTTTATGCATTATGGCACAATGTTACACACAAAGCAGTAAAATCTATGTAACAGAACCAGAAATATTGTTTTTTTTATTCCATGTGCCCTTACCTGGCACCTTCATTACTCAACCTCCGGTTGACAGTTGGGTCAGAGTTCCAGGTGTGTTATACCAGCAGCGGCTCACTGGAGTTCCCCTGTAACATCGTTCAGGAGTATGTATTTAGTTTGTGCTCTGGAAATGCATATGATATGACTTCCACCATTTTTGCTGGTGTTAGGCTACAGGTTAATCCACCCCGTCAGTTTTTTTTTTTTGCTCCACCTTTATCAGCGACTGACCTTTATTTGTTTGTGCTTTTTCATGTGTCCCGTGTACTTCAGGTATGGACAGCTCCAATGACGTAGCCCTGTACTCGGGCCTGGGAGCCGGTATCATCGCCGTGGCAATCCTCGTAGTGGCCGTCATGCTGTACAGGAAGAACCACAGCGAGTACGGCGTGGATGTCATCGACTCCTCGGCGCTCGCCGGGGGTTTCCAGTCTTTCAACTTCAAGACCACCAGACAAGGTAAGAGAGAGTGCCATCAACTTCACAGTGACACGCCCCGACAACCACAAGGCCAAAAGGCAGCGTCATCAAAGACCTCTGCGACAGGGCCACCCCGGTGATTGATGGCATTTGTTTGCATCGAGCAGCTTGGCGTGTAGTCTCCCTATCTGCTTAGGATTTATACCTCCATAATCAGTGAAAGGACCTGTCCTTCTATTTTGACAGACCTGCTCCTCTGTTATTGTGAAGCAGGAGATAATCAATCTCTGATAGAGACCGGCACCACTTCACCCCTCCCCGCGGACCACACATTTGACTGTCAGGCAACCAATCTCCTCCATCAGATTACACTGGCCTAAACCACTGATGGATAAATGTGAGGGGTATGGAACAGTGAACATCAATTCAATTTTTGTTGTGCACAGCAATAACTTCTGTTGCTTATGTGACTGCGGCTGTCCCGGCCAGCCTCGCTACAGGCATTCATATTACCGTTACTGACACTTCTGGGTTAGAGCAAGTGATAGCCATCGCGGCGAGGGGTGATCCATCCTCACCGCTGTGGTGACAACAGCACTGCGAGAAGCCCTGCCGGAGCCCACGCTGTGCCCCCCGCTCCCCCAGGGCCTGTTGAGTCGGTCAAGCCCCACCCCTTGTCACGCAATTGGAAGGATGTGAGGAAAACGGGGGGCTGGGATGGTGTGAGCTGGGTCTACATTCAGCAGGTCATCAATCCTATTTAAATAGGCCAGCTCTCCCCGCAGCCTGCCTGCTGTGCCCTCCACCGGCCACAATCACTCCTTTCCATTTTCCTCTCTATCAGTTCGGCCGAGGCTCCCCATGAAATGTAGAACACTTCCTCAGCCCCAGTTTGTTTTGGGGGAAGTTGTCGAGGCATTTTGTATTAGCCTGCTTCTGCTGTGATTGCATTGTTAATATTTTACCATCCCTTTCATAAACAGAGTAGAAAATTAAACACTTCCTCTCGAGGGGAAACACCTCTAAAAGTGCGTGTTTAATCGCAAATCACTTGCTTCTTCATGCCCAATAATCACAAGTAAAAAAACCCTTTAAATTCTTAAAGAAGTGCTTAAATGCTTTCGGATGGCTCTCCACAGGCGGAGCGGCTGTTAGGCAGAGTGCTGAATGAGTCCTCGGACCTGACCCTGTCTCTCCGCATTACTTCTCCTTCTGAGTGATTTTTAATCAGAGGCCCAATTCCAAACCTATCCCTCAAGGTATTCAACCTGAGGTACATTTCATTAACTTCTCTCATCTCACCACCGCCATTCCATTTTCGCTGCGCCATTCTTAAAGATGCACACCCAAGCGATAATAAGATCATTCTCCACTCGACCGGAGGGGAGAAAATTTAACAGTGATCGAATGTCAGCCGCAGAAGGGTAATGTCCACTGGGCTGCAGCTCTGGCCGAGAGCTGGAGTATCCTGTAGGTTCTCTGTCACTATTAGGCTTTACAGATGAAAAATGCATCCTTTCATTTTTCATGGACATTATCTTTGGAGCAATTATCTGAAAATGTTAGCCTGCATCATATCTGCTGATGCTTTGTATAATTTGTAATGTGGGTGCAGTCTTGGAGCATAGTGACCTAGAAGAGAGAGTACATGAGCAATAATACAGATGTCACTGCTTCAATCTGCAACAATATCAGTACTATATATGTAGGCTGACATGATTAGTGAGTCAGTACAGCAGTAGATTTTGTCATCAACAGAAAATAATTGCCACATATTTTGATAACCGACAAATCATTCAATTTGTCAACGGAAAAAGACAATAATTCTTCTGTGATTTGTTTTTCTTTGGCTTTTATAGTGTTGACCAGACAAAACAAGATATTTAAAAATGAAACCTTCAACTCTGGTCAGCTGATTGGGACTGATGTTTACAAGTATTTTGGCCAAATTATCACTGACACAAAATGCTACTTTAAACTTCAGAATAGGAAAACAAATGAAGTCATACATCATCTCTTTTGTTGTTGTTGTCGTTAGGTGAGCTTCTGAGCTACACTTTGTCTTTTAATATCTGTTAGTTTACGTGTTAGTGTGTCTATTCTGGCAAAATGTCTTGTATATCTTTTTTTATTAATAGCAGCAGCATGGTACATGTTCATAGCTACATTTAAATGTTTAAATTTAAATTGTCAATTTTCTGCATAAATTGCACATTTCTCATTTGTTCCTATTTGTATAATCTTGAGGATGTCAGCATTTGAAATGATGTGGAGTGAAAACAACTTTTGAGAAGCTTGACCTTATTTACCGAATATGCTGTGCTCCTGTAAATATAGTCGAGAATCTGACTTTGATTTACTAACAGTAAATCAAACGTTTATACAAGACAAAATGATGATTTGGACTGCACTCCACCGCACCTGTTTCCTGTTTGTGGTCTGCATCAACCACGTTTGTTTTATTCAAGACATCAAACATGAGCAATTTCAATCACTTTTAAGTGGAATCATGGGAAAATACAAAAACTCCTCTTTCTTTTTCTCTACCACTGCTCAACCACTGCTTAAAATGTACCACAGTTCAGTGAAGTAATTAGCAGTCCTGTTGCAATGCTGCTCACCAGGGTTATGCTGCTGTAAAATAAGACAAGCATAAACAAACAAAAACATATTGCATTGATCCAGTGGTGTGTACACTTAGCAATAAGCTTTAAAGCTGCATGTTAGGACTGAACATGTGACTAAGTGTGGTGCACATTGTATGTAAGGACAGCATTTTGCCTGTAAAAGTAGGTATCAGAAAGTCTGTTTGCCACTTTGCTTTAAGATGTTCACACATTGAGACTCTGTAATGAAAAGTACAACAGACTTAATGATGAATCAATTAGTTGAGAAAATGACAGATAAGCCAGTGATGAAAATACTGATTTGCTGCAGCCCTTTTCAGTGGAATTTATTTTGAACAGGAGAGGCAGCACAGTCACTAAAGTATGAATGCATCTGTGGCCGTATTGCATATTTTGATATGCCAAAACTTCTGTTGGTGAGACAGAAACGACAGGTAAAGTTGAGTTTTGAGGAACAAGTCAAAACTAACACAACCCAGAATGCTCATCACCAATCACGCCCCCGGTAATTAACGATTTCCCTAAAAATAAAACAACATTAGCCTCCCGCCTTGCACCCCTCACCAGGCAACAGCTGGGCAGCAAGGACTCAGTGACTTCGCCGTTATCTTGGCACGGCTCGTCCAGGGGCACCGCACGTCTGAGTCTGCCAGATCGATGCGGCGCGCTCCTCACTCCATTTGGCAGCGTCGTCACATCTAATGGCCACGGATGAAGACCCCCCTCCGCAGGCTGTTGGGCCCGCACTGCGAGCTGAAGAACTCCCCTCATTTACAGAGCAGTCACCTACACCCCTCCTGGCCCTGCCTCCTGTCCTTCAGGAGGATGACTCGCTGTCCAGAGGAGCTGACTCCAGCAGATGGATTATGGAGATCAAGCTGTGTGTGCGCTTGGTAATTAAATCTAACGCTCTGACCGTGGCTCCCAGCCCTGGACCTTCTGTCCAGGTTGTGCTCCTTTACCTGTGATGCACTGGTCGCCAGCCCGGGCATGTTGTTTTAATTGGTGCTGGAGCTCCACTGGTCAGCTGCAGGAAATTTCAGCAGTCAGAGTCCAGAGATGTGTCTCTTAAACCTGGTTTGAGCTGAATTCATGTTACCTCAGGATAGCCAGGAGTTTGTATTAATTCTAGAGTTTAAAGGTGCTTTTCTTCTTTTAGTAAAATGATATATAGTGGAATAATCTAGTGTACTGTGTGCTGTGCTGCAGACAGAACTCCTGATAATATTTAATCCATGCAAAGTGGCACAGTTTCTTTCTTCTTTTATCTTTTTCCTGTCATGAAAAATGCATGAATTTTTGCTACATTTCTCAGCTTTTTGACATCTTAAAATTTCGGTTTTTGTTTTGCTAAATCTAGAAATGACCAAAAAATACATGAAAAACAGAGTAAAATGTGACCCTATTTATTTGTATCTGGGATACCAGCGAACTTCATCATCCCATGTGAGTGCTGTTCAGGGAACACAGAGGTTGGGCTTTGATTCATTCATTAAGCGTGTTCCCTCCGTAATGTGAGTCCCATGCGAGCAGGGCTCTTAGGTGACTGTGTGGCTGTGCTATCTCTCTGTCTCTGTAGGCAACCCGCTGCTTCTCAACTCCTCGATGCAGCCTGACTTAACAGTGGGACGGACGTACAGCACTCCCCTCTGCTTCCAGGACAGCGCAGACAAAGAGCTCTTTGACCCGCTGCCAGACATCAAGGTCAAAGTTCAGAGCTCCTTTATGGTTTCACTAGGTGTGGCCGAGCGGGCAGAGTTCCACGCCAAAGCCCCTGCCGAGACCTTCCCGCGGGACCTGAGCCGGGACTACTGCAGCACCGCAGACCGACGCAAGAAGGGCCTGCTCACCCTCAACGGGCCCTTCAGCACCGGCAAAGAGCAGCTGAGGACCACCGGTGTGTTCGGGCACCCCGGAGGACGGCTGGTGGTGCCAAACACAGGTGAGTGTCACCGCATCACAGCATCAGTTTGTTAGCAGGGAAAGCGCTGCCTCTGTCTTTTTGCGTGTGTTGATAATGAAAAGCAGCTCACACACTGTGCACTTTGGTTCCATAATGAGAGGCCACCGTAATGTCTCATTATAGAAGCCATCACAAGCCAGCGTTGTTGAGCATGAGGCGCGGCTTTCCCAGAATGCCTCACAAAATACAACAAACATCTGACATTTTCCACAAATTTTTCTCCTCTTCCACGCTGCTTGTTGTTGTCGTAAACGCTCCGCTGCCTGTGCATCGAGACAGTAGTCTCCCTCTGTGCTGTGTTTTGTGTTAGAGCAGAGTCCGACTGTAATGGTGTACATTAACAAAGTGGAAAATCTTTTTTTAGCTCACCAAAACAAACATCAAAGCAGCGCCAGAGCATTTAACATATAAAAGGTAAGCTAGAGAAAGAATAAGGTAATCAATGAAATAATGATGCGCCATTAAAACAGATTTGCATTGGAATTAAAGGCAGTACTCTCAGCTGCTGAAAGCACCCTGTAGTACTTGCCACAGTTCAGGGAAGGTGGACACAAGATAAAGCTGTATTGTTCATTCTTTGAAAATGCTGTTAGTATTGTCAGAAAAGGCTAAAACGATGATTAAATCCACCTCATGAACCGTTTAAGATTAAGACGTGTTAGGATTGCAGATTAATAACCATCATACCCATTTTGCAGAGTGGGTTCATGTCAAAGTTTTAATTGCTTTTATTGTTTTTTGCATTTTTAAGGCTACATTTTAATTATGACAGAAACTGGGGAAGCAGCAGGCTCACTAATTAACTTGTTCAGTCCCTTCAGGTTGGTAAAACTTCCAAAAAATTCTAAAACACAATACAGAGGATATGACACTGATGTCCTGTGTGGTAGATACAGCTTTGGTGAAATCCTGCCTGGTACAACTGATCACTTCTGCAGTGTTACCCACATTAATCCACAAAACACTACTGCTGCAACGCGCCACAAGAGCTTTAAGTGCTTTGAAAAAAATCTAAAATCCTTTGCTTACAAGGAGAGTAGTAGAAGAAGAGAAAGTACACATCCTTGTGGAGCACCTATACTGCCTGTGAGCAAAATAAACGCAGTCAACATCAAGATCAAATAGAACATTGGTCAGAATATCTCTGTTTGGTCTGCTTTGTTGATTTTTTGTTACCTTCAGGAGATACTATACACAGAAATAAAAAATAGTCAAATTTGGTTTTAAGCGAGAAGAAATCAAGAAGGATAAATCATGGACGAGTGTCCATGATTCAGATCACAGCTATTACACAACTCCATCTACACGCTATACGTATATTGTAAGCTGTTGATCCATCTGGGCCGTTGCCAAGGCAGATAGCCGTTTGTTATTCCTCCACATCCTAGCAGGCTCTGTCATGCAAACAGGGGTCACGGCGTCATCATGCCCTGCAACATAAATGGAGCGATTGGAGGAGTTTGCATGGGCCGTTACAGTTGTCTCCAGGTCAGCAGTCCGTGCGTACCGCTGCACTTACGGCCCTCTTCTGTGGTCCTCGTGCATGTAGCGGTGGCCCTCGCCTGGTGTGGAGAGCTGAAGTGAAATCAGCCTCCCGCGGTCGTCTTTCAGGCTGAGGGTCTGAGTGGAGGAGTCACTGCTGTCAAGTACAGCACTCACACAGCCGGTCTGCAGGGACCACTATTCATTAGACTGAATAGTCGACCATACGCCGCACTTCACTGCAGATTACTGAAGCTTTCTCGTCACCTTAGTAATACGGAACCAAAATAGGAACATTCTTTGCATCCGTACAGTTCAATCAACTTGATTTCAGCCTTTTAAAGAGTGGATTTACACAAACTACAGTGGAGACTGCAATCATTAGTGGTGTTCACAGAGATAAAAAATGACATTAAAAAACTCAGAAACATTCAGCAGCAACAACTTTTTTACAGAAACAATGTCCTGATTACTCTGGATAATTCACAGCTCACGTTTTTACATTTTTCATTGGAACTACTTTCTACTCAAGAAATAGACCCTTAGTAATTACAGTGGCCCAGAGACTCAAGAAGATGCAGAGAAATGGACCAAATATAAGCACACGAAGAAAAGATCCCCACCACTTTCACAGCACATACATCACATTTAGAAACAAATGCTGCAATTACGTAGAGCACAACAACAAATTAAGCAAAACACTCACCAATCTGACATCACATACAGGGAATCACACTGCAAATAGGAACATCTAATCTATAAACACTGTGAGCCATGTTAGAGGTACAAGTCAACAGCAGCTGATGAAGTAAACAGTGATGCTGAAAAATTACTGGTGTTTGTGTTGGTTTTAACACTGTAATTGCATGATGCCATTATCAACAGGGATATTGGTCAAACAGCTAGCGTTAGTCTTTTACTAATTATTAGCAGTTCTTAGTAAAACCCCTGCTTTTGAGTTTTCATTTTCGGTATTAGCTTGTGTTTTCCATATGGGCAGGGGTTTTCCGTATGCTGTGAATATGTTGTCAAATTGTTTCTTAAGGCGAGTCGCTCCCAACGATGGAAACTTCAAAAGGGTTACAATACAAATCTGAGGGGTACTGAGAAGATTAATGAGATTGCAGACATTAATATCATATGTCCTAAACATATTCTGCTTATTTGTATTTTCAGACTGAAAATTTTTATTTTCTTGAGAAATAATAGCTGAATAACTTCTTAAACTTCCCAAACGATTAGGAACTTCTCTCATAGCATTTCCTTTGGGGATGTTTTGCAATGTTTTGATGAGCAAGTCCCTGATCTGTGAAGATTTTGTGCTTGTGCTGTGTCTTTTTGTGTTTGCATGAATTACAAACTGCACACTAGTGATGACACATCCCTGCCAACTGTCTTACAACTGGTGGTCACTGTTTTCACTCTTCAAGTAGTCATGCATCATACTCAATTCTACACCGAGTACGGAAAAACATCAACTCTGACTGCAAGCACGAAGGTTAAACATGGAACACTTCCATTAAAGCCGAACATGAGTCCCACATTTTGCAGCTTGTCTATCAGTCACGCACTCGCACACCCTCCTGTCAGGCTCTTTAAGTACTCATAATCAGTTTCTCTGGCATTTAGCAGTTTGCAGACTGTCTTTTGAAGCACTTTATCATCTGTGACACCGACAATCCTCCGTGGCAGTAAAACATGTTGCATGAGTCAGAAACTCCTGCAGGTTGAAATGGGCTTCCTAAACACATTTAAAGCTGACTATTTCTAAAAGACACATAAAACACTGACTTGAAAAAACTTGCCAATCTGGCAACATGAAAGCTACAAACTGCCCATAATGCAGGACGAACTCTTTCCATTTAAAATTTTCTGAATATTACACAACTCTTCAGTCCTCAGATGAAACAACCACAACAGAATTGACACAAAGTGATTACAATTAGTTACATCCACCTTCTATAATAAAACAATTAAACACATCATCACCTGTATTTTTGTACAATCCATAAATATACAAGAAAAAGGAGTAAAAATAAAGATGGATGAGGTATGTGTCAGATTAGTCATTTATAACTCGTACCCATCCCTAAGAGAATGACAGTAACATGCCAAGAAGACTGTCAGCTAACTAACATGGATGTAAACAATACAGGATTTACACTTATACTTCCTTTAAATGTTTGATGGGGAATGAAAACTGAACTAACCCTGTGCAAGAGTTTTACCACGACACAAGAAATCCAATTGTGTTTGACTTACTGAGAATCCTCACATCTGTCACTTTTTTTCCATCACGACAGAGCAGCCTCCACTAACGGGTGACACAGAATATTTATTTAATGAAAACAAACTGGTTAAAATACACATTTTCAGAGATGGCTGTGGTATTACAAAATATTGGCTTTCTATAGAGCAGCAAAAAAAACATCTTTATCTGTCATCTCCCACTCTGCTCCTCTGAACCTTTTATTTGTAAAGCAGGGCTTTTATATGCTCTCTTCTCTTCAATGTGAATGCTTCTCAGATTCACACAGAAGCAGATGAATAGTGTCAGGCACCAGTGGCGGGGCGTTGTTGCTCTGCAGAAATCTCCACTTGCTTCTTGAAAGATGATGCATAATCAAAAGTGTGGCAACAATCCTGGATGGGAGATCAGAAGAAATGAAAAGATTGTTTTAATTCTTCTAGATAGTGTCAGACAAACTGTGTTTACAACTGAATTCAAAGCAAATATTGATTCATCCATCTGTGTTCTTTGTCCATTTCTCCCTGTTCTGTATGTTTAGGTGAACCTTGACTGGGATTGATAAAGTGGCTTGTTTCAGACTCTGTCTTCTCTGATAGTTCTAAGTGCCATATTTCCTACATGAAAAATTGTCGTGATTGCTCTGATAATATCAAAACAGATGGAGATGGCAACAACTGACTAAAAGATAAACTGAAAATATCTGAAAGGTGCAAAACATGACAGAATAAATTGAACTGTAAGTGTAGAAATAGCTGGAAATTTAATTAAGAGTAACTAAGATAGAACAGTTAGGGTGGTATGTTTTATTTAAAAGGCAGATTGGATTGTAACCATGAACTGGGTAAACTGAAAATAACTGAAATTGTCACAAATACAAGAGTTTAGCCACTTTTACAGCAAAGGGAGATCCTATAGATGCCTAAAAATCTGTATTTACATTCATCTGACAGGGACCAATAGGGCTTGTTATATTAACAGCTTGATCTTATTAGCTTGGCTGTGGTTTAGAACTGGTTCAACTTAACCAGAACTTTTTGAGGTTTAACATCCAGAACAGCACGATTGCTGTGTCAAAGTAAGCACAGGCTGAGAGCTGAATGAGTGATGAAGTTCCCCGATGCTTCACCCCACACTGGTGATTCAGGGGAACGCTGCATAATAGCTGCATATGTGCACACAAAATGGTTTATATTAAGGTAATTGTTTCAGCTGTCTGATTTTCCAGTTCAGCAGACAATGTCAACTGCTGCGGAAAGAATAGCAATTTCCAGACTTCCACATGTCACACACTTGCAGCATGTCTGCAGGTACCGGATGTGCTGCTTCATTTGTCAACATATTTAAGTTGCAATGAATTTACTTTTTCATTTAGTCTCTTCATGTAGTCCTGCAGGAACTGAGGCCAAAGTCTAGACTCTTACAGCAACAAGCAAGGACTTAAAAAACCCAACAACTCTGCATCCACATAGTTAGTCCTAACAGAAAACATAATGCACAGCACTACAAATACAAATGGGCAAAGACGTCCAGGTTGACACAGGCCTACTGGCACTAAGTCACTGAAAAGACCACATCAAAAACTTTAGTCAGGATTACCCCCCTGACTAAGCGATTACCCAGCATCGCTTTGGGACAAAAAGTGCCGAATTTTTGCGATGTTGCGCAGGTGGTAAGAAGGCAGACCTTGAAATATGCTTAATATGGGTGTGTTGAAGGACATATCCTGATCAAATAAAACCCCGAGGTTCCTTACAGTGGTGCTGGAGGCCCAGTTAATGCCATCCAACAAGGCTATCTTAGGAGAAAACATGTTCCTCAGGTGTTTCAGACCTAATAGGATCACTTCAGTTTTATCTGAGTTCAACAGCAGGAAATTTCTGGTCATCCAAGCCTTTATATCTTTAAGGCAGGCCATGGAGTTTCAGGAGCTGATCAGTTTTGTGTGGCTCCACTGATAAATATAATTGGGTGTCATCAGCATAACAATGGAAATCTATGGAGTGCCTCCTGATGATTATTGCCAAGGGGCAGCATATACAAAATAAACAGAATTGGACCTAGCACTGAACCTTGTGGAACTCCATGACAGACTTTAGTATGCACAGAGGATTCATTATTAATATGGACAAACTGAGACCGATCTGATAAGTATGATCTGAACCAGTTTAATGCAGACCCTTTAATACCAAGCAGTTTTTCCATTCTCAGCAACAGGATGTGATGGTCAACTGTATCAAAGGCAGCACTAAGGTCTAACAGGACAAGTACAGACAGAAGCCCTCTATCTGATGCTGTCAACAGGTCATTGGTGACTTTCACAAGTGCTGTTTCTGTGCTATGGTGAGCTCTAAATCCTGACTGAAAAACTTCAAAAAGACTATTACTGTGGAGATAATTACATAACTGGCTGGCAACGGCTTTCTCTAGGATCTTAGACAAAAAGGGGAGGTTGGATATTGGTCTATAATTGGCTAACACATCTGCATCAAGTGTAGGTTTTTTGATCAATGGTTTAATTACAGCTACTTTAAAAGACTTGGGTACAAAGCCTGACACCAGAGACAGATTAATAATATGCAGCAGCGATGTACCAATAAATGGGAAAACTTCCTTAAGCAGCGTAGTTGGGATCGGGTCTATGAGACAAGTTGTTGCTTTCGATGATGAAACTAACGAGGATAATTCGGGAATGGCCAATTGGAATAAAACTGTCTAAGCAATTGTCAGGTTTTAATGTATCTGCTCCTAAATTTCCTGAGTCTGAAGGATCGGAGTCTAACGAGGGCAGATCCTGACAAATTTTGTCCCTAATATTCAGAATCTTGTCATTAAAGAAGCTCATGAAATCATTACTACTTAAACTTAAGGGGAATGCAGGGTTCAATAGAGCTATGGCTCTGTGTCAGCCTGGCTACAGTGCTGAAAAGAAACCTAGGGCAGTTCTTATTTTTCTCTATTAATTCTGAATAGTAGGCTGCTCTGGCATTACACAGGACAGTACAACTGCACAGGGAGGAGGCCGTGGTGGATGTATGGCTCAACAAAGCCTGTGACTGACACGGGGGGCTGCTGCACACACACTGTTATGTACCGCCAGTCAATGTTGTTTTCTTTTAACCATGAAAGTTTCCTAATGAGCAGTTTTTGTGTCTAAACTTACAAAACTCCTTTTTGGTTTTGGAAGGCAATGGTGAGGTGCGTGGGTGTTGTGTCTTTTATTTTCAAAGGATATTCAGAGCAATAGAATATTGCAAACATCCCTGTTAATAGCCAATCAAAACTCAGAAGCACATGCAATAAATGCTAACGTGTGCATCCAACCTTGAAACAGTCTCACAGCTGCTTCTACAGCAAACTTTCATTGAATTCCTACTAAAATGAATAGTTTTTCTACATAAAGTCGGTTCTGTTTACTTTATTCTTTCATATGCCACAGTTCATTCAAGTCAAGTGAATCACTTATAAATATTCCCATAACCCCTGCGTGTACGACATGATGTAAGCCCTTGTTTTCCCCTACAATGTCAGGCTGCTGGAGATGTTGCTGTTGACACATTTGTGTGTGTTTTCCAGGGGTCAGCCTGCTGGTGCCTCACGGAGCCGTGGCTGAAAATATGTCCTGGGAGATGTACATGGTGATCAATCAGGGAGAGGCAAGGTGAGGCCAGAGTTTACCCAAATATCATTTCAAGCATCTATCTGTCTGTCAGTCTCCCTCTACCTTACCATCCATCTCCCCCAACTCTCCATCCTGTGTCCTCACTGTCCCATTCCTCTCTAATTATTTACCATCCTCTGTTAGGGCCGTCACAGCAGCGGCATTTAGTCACTCGACGCTCAGTGGGACCTTCACTTCTTAGCACTCAGTCGTCTTACCGAAGCAGATTATAAAGTTTCAAGTTTAATGCGCTCTATCAGTGGCGGCTTAATTACAGCAGAATTAGATTCAAGCGCACCAAAGACACACAAAAAAAGATGTTTTCTTACTGTTTATTGTCTGCGTTGAGTCCAGCCTAACGAGCCTGTGTTATTTCTTATCATGCCTACTTCACTCATTCTTTCTTCCAAGTATGAAATGAAAAGATTTTCAAGCTTTAAACATAAATTAGAGGATTTTCACTGTCTTTAAAAACTGTAAGAGGATGACAGGTCAGTGTCTTACACATGAGTTTCCTTTCAAACCATTACGTACAGTGCTTTAGCACTAATTCAATAAGTTCATTATTTACTATCTGAAGTCAAATCAGAGGTTTCATCAATTAAGTAAAAATACCTAATGTGTTTGAACTAAGCTGGAAAGATTCTGTATGAAGACTTTCCTGGAGTAAACACAGCAGGTATTTACCAACAGTACACAAATATAGACTTTCATTTTTATAAAAGGCTATAATTTCCTGAACACTGAACACTATAGCTGCATTGTTGCAGACTGTTTTCAGCAGCGGATAAATCTACATTTGGTGCTGTACTGAGTATTTACAGAAGCCGGATGGTGTGTGTGGGACTGAGTCAAAATAAACTGCAGTGTGTGTGTTTGTGGTAATGAAAAAGCATGTCAGCAGTGCAACAGTGTGGCTCATTTGATGAGTTTTAATCATTTGGAGCTCTGTGTCACAGAGAGGTAAGATAGATCAGGCTGTGACACAGTTCTTGTTAGGAGGATACATGCTTTGTTGGTGTGGGTCCTGACCTGGGGTTTGTTGACAAGACAGAAAATATAGAATATCTCCTGCCTCATCCTGAAAAAAAAATTAAAATTACATTTTTATTACATCAGTCATATAAATCAATAAAAAGATGAACTGAAGTCACATAAATATTTATCCACATGTTTGACCGTTTCTGCTGAGAGGAGGCTGCTAAATTCTGTTTGCTTAAAAACATAAAGCATGCAAACACATATATACAATCCTAAAAAATAACTTTCTCTCAGAAAAAACATTTGATTGTTTCTCACATTCTTCTTCTTCTTATTATTATTATTATTATTATTATTATTATTATTGTTATTGTTGTTGTTGTTGTTGTTGTTGTTGTAGTAGTTGTTGTTAAACAAATGTATAGATAAATAACAAATATATCTATGTGCATTAGTGCATGCAGAGGGTGGATGTGTGACCCTCCCCGTGGCCATCCCCACATCATCAGCATGTGTGTTTAGCAGCAGGCTGTGTGACAGATGGGCCCAGCAAGCGCTGCAGCATCTCCCGCCCCCTATAGGAGTCCTCTAGATGTCACGATATGGGTGTTCATTTCCAGAAGCCCCTCACAGGTGGTAGTCTGGGCTTTGATGTCCCAGCTGCTGTGGAGAAACTCAAGTTTGCACCGCGCGACCCCGGGGGGCTTTACAATAGAGTCCTTCATTTGGCCAATGGAGTCGTAGGAAGCAAAGTCAAACCTCCAATCCTCCAATCTCTTTTCCGTCTCCGCTTCTCTGCTGAGAGTCAATATGTAGTTATGTACTCCAGCCGGTGTCAACAATGTGGCGCTCTGGGAGAGAGTCACGACCTGGGAAGCTTGTTTAAACGATGATGAATGCCGTGATGAATGGAGTGTGCCGCACTGATGGACGTGCGCGGCAGAATGGAGGGCGCAGACGTCTCCGGAGGCCTTTCATCTTGGCAGCACCGGCATTATGTATTCTGATCACAGCTAGGTAATGACCCTTGGATGGACTGAGCTTCTCTTCAGGGGGGTTTTGCACACTCTTCCCCGCGGAGAGCCACGAGGATTTCCAGTTTCCTCTGAAGTGTCACTGTTTATTCACGGCGCTCCGCTTGAGCAAAGTCACGAAGAAAAGAGATCTCACAGAATGCACACATTAGTGGTGAAAATGACAGGGCTGTGGATTGCTTTGACAGGCCAGTGCAATAAAAGGGATGCAAATGGCACCATAAGGAGTTACGCACGCCATGACAGAGACTTTCAACATTTGAGGTCAATTTTTAAAGCAGTCAGTCAATTTTCCCTTTTGAAGAATTATGATACATGTTTTTTTTTACTGACCTCAAAGACTGCAGAGCAGCCCTGCTTTGTTCTCAGCAGGGTTACACCACGCTGTACAGCACATAGAAAGCCAGGAATCACAAGCTTCTGCAGCAAATCAGGCAGTGTTATTGAAATGTATAGTGCATGTATAATTCATGACGGCCTCATAAATCTGTACAAGAAGGTCTAGAGCTTCCTTCATCTCCCGTTATAGTTTCTTACTTGCCAGCATAAAGCATCTGCTTTCTCCCACTGGTTTATCCACCTTTGAAATGCTTCAAAATCTTTCAGGCTCCAACCTGACAGCATTTAGTTTTGACCACCGAGGTGCTTTTCAGGTGCTTATTTTTTCCGCCACACTGTGCAGATGTTTACTGTAGACATCCATATTTCTCCCTGTGGTCTGTTGTGCTTGTCATCTCACCAGCTGTCAATCACCGTCTGCGTCCTGGCAGTCCAGAGGACATGCAGAGAATTGTTTTCTTTCTTTCCCGCTGCAGCGTCCAGCCCCCAATCCCTGTCCAGCCTACTTCTCCACACCCTGATGTCCCATTAAAGCTTCTTTTTTTAAAGATGTGTTCTTGGAGCTTTTCAAAGGCTCATCTAAATCTTTTGAAGGCACAGTTTTGCTTAGGTCAGACATATTCCCTTTTGCCTCCGAGGTTTTGTGAGCGCTTTGTATTGTAAGATAAATCCCTTAACCTATTGAGGCAGAAACAGCTTTGTCCTGGTAGGAAAAGAGCTTTTAATGATGAAACTACTTTCCATACATGTGCTTTATGAAAGACGCCCAGTTGGGACACTGTACTGTATGCTATTTATTGTTGCCCCCATGCTTCCAGCAGAGTTTTATTGAATAAATTAGAGGATGAAAACTCACACAGTGCAATGTAGAATCAGCTCTATAGAGTTTGAGGGCTAAAATGAAAATCTAATACACATGACTGTCAGTAGAGGTGCACCAGTGCATAGGTGTGACATGGCTTCCTGCTCGGCCTCTAGTCAGCCCGCCTGCCCACGGTGACTGACCCCCTGATCTGTTTTTCTGGAAGTGGCAGCTCCTGCTTTAAACCATCAGCTCTCATGGTCCATAGATCTCACAGCGCACATCTCATGGATGGACACATTGCTCATGGTCTCAGTCACATTGAACTCCATGTATCTGTCAAAGTGACGTTACACTTTAGAAATAAAAGCTGTCAAACTGAGATCCATTTTGATCTGAAATATTTGACTGACCCAGAGGTGAAAACATTCATATATCCATAAACAGTGTGTGGAGGACAGTGATATTCCCCCCACTCACTCTGTCTGGCTTATGTGATGAAGTATTTACATATAAATCACCGCTAATTTTTGAATAGTTCTGTGTGGATAACTGAAATACAGTAGCCACTTAGTGCTTCAATTATAGCAATCATATTTATTATTTTACTGTGGTAACTAGTTTGTATTCACCTCTTACACAGTGCTACAAAAACACTGTCCTGGATCATCCTCTGAGAGACATGTTCTGACAGCAAATGCATTGTAAATCTAGATGTTTGTTGAGATATGTTATGTTAAACAAAGTGTACACAGATGTGCTTAATGCTCAACATCAAGTGACATTACAACCCCTAAGGCCCCACCACAAAATCAACCATATCTTGAAAATAAAAGCTGTATTAATGACACCTTTGAAGGTTTTATTTCTCCGTTTTGAGGGCAATATCACCTATAAAAACTTAAAGGATTTTTAAAGTTTGTTTTAAAGGGATGAGGATTGAACTGGACATTGATTTTCTGTGTGGTCATCTTCTTTTCCATTTTCTGTTGAGATGGACCCATGATTCAGCTCACATCCACGCATACACACACACACACACACACACACACACACATACACACACACACACACACACACACACATCTTTGTCTTCATCAAAACAAGACAAACTGCCTTTGGAGAGTGAAAAATAGACTGGCAGCCATTCAGGTTCCTTTGATGAGGTCATTACTAATAACAATGAGCCCGATAAGTTGCAATGACGAACTGAGTAGATAATACACACATACACACACTACAATATGCACACACTGAGAATTATGCTTTGATCGATGAGATAAACCACAAGACAGTAAAATTCTCCAAACTGTTCGTGACAAAACTCTGTTATCATTATGATCAATATTAATAGTGGAGGTAGTAATGAAATAATAATCACGACTGGTTGTTCGACATTGTGCAGAAGCTGGTCAGAACGGTAACATTTACATTGATACATCGTGTTTCAGTGAGAGCCAAAAAAATTACACAATCATACGTCACCTTGGCAAAATATACCACTGTCTGTATGCCAAAGGTACTTCAAGCATTTGTTCAACTTGTTCAGTGATTTCAGATGTTATTTTGGGTTATCCCAGTAGCGCTCTCAATGATAAGTGACCAAATAGGATGGTGAGTTGTTTCAAGTGATTAGCCTTGTTGCTTACACTCATTTTTCCAGTCAAGTGGCTTGCAGTACACCAAGGTCTGGGATTAAAGATGAAGTGGTATCAAAGCTAGATGAATAGTCATTACGGTGGTATTATAAATCAAGGCACAGTGCCACATGAAGATTTTTTTAAAACAGATCTACGTTATTGTGTTTTACATAGCAGTTCTTTCAATCAAGTAACTTTGTACCTTCTTGATTGCTGAAGTTCTTTTAATGAACGTTTTGCAGGTAAACAGAGACACTAGCAGAAGACCGATGTTAGTGTGTGTTCAGCGCAGGAGAACTCAGACTGCATGTCTTTGCTGGATATTGCACGAAGCTTCACCTCTAGATGCCTCTTTGATTAACGTATCCCAGCGCCACATAAGGTGTCCGCATCGACTTAAAAAACGGACAAAAGCACAGTGGGACAAACAGGTGGGAGACTACAAGCAAATAAAGGTGAAGTTAATGGAGCGTGCTAATGTGTGCATTTATTAAACCCGCCGTCTCCTCGCCCAGCTCAGTCTGCCATTTTGCACGGGTCCCCGAGCAGTGAGTCATCGCTCACTTTAAATAACGTAGCTCATCTAGTGGCTGAAGAAGCTGCCGTATAGAGCCCTTCATTGTGATGACGAGTGGAACTGAGGAGAGTCCGCTAGCCTCAGGCGCTTCTTCTCTCAGGCCAGAGTTGCAGGCTACTTAAGGAGCAGGTAATCTGCTCCTTGCCTGCACTTTACATTAAATGTGTGATCAGGCTCAATGCTGTTGGCTGAGGGATAGAGAGCTCTCTCTGGACCAGTCAAGAGCAGGGCTGCTGTTGACATAACAGAAAAACTGACTGTGAGCTAAGACACAAAGGGAAGAGGATGAGGCAGTGGTGCAGTGAGGTGGCACCTGCATGGCCTGATAACCAGCGACAATGAGTGCTGTATGTGAGGAAAAATCAGAGGATCATCAAAGTCATTTGAGATTCATGCCCTGGGGAGCATGAATGTGGTCTTTGAATGTCATGTTTGTGTTGCACATCATGGTCCTCTCTCTTTGTTGTACTAGTTCTGCTGTCTTCCTGTCTGCATTGTCACATCTAATATATGTTTGAAATAATAATCTTAAAAAAAATCTTTATCTTCAGAAGGCTTCTACATGTGGACCTACATACACCAACTCAGTGCTCTCACTGAAATGAATGGGCACAGCCTCACCTCTACATCAAGTGGTTTGGATGATCAGGCTAAACTGTTTACAACCCGCTCATGTTTTCTTACCCCTTTCAACTTTGTTACATTAATGTCGCTGTGTTTCCAGATGGCAGCAATTTCTTGGATGGGAACAATGTCATCATAACTTAATAATAAATCATTTGTGTGCAGACTCTCTTACTCGTATGTTAAAGTTGCTGCTCCCATGATGACTATAAATCACTTATCATTCAAAGGAGGAAATCTTAACAAATCAACAGTCTCACATCTGGGATCTGGGATGACTGATGTGAGCTTAGAGGGCTTTGTTGAGGCGGTGATCTCCTCTGTCATGATATCGCCCGCTCTTTTTTCTAAAAACCACCTGCCACTGCTCCTGCCACCATACACTGGCAAGACCTGTTTGTTGTAAGCCGCTTTTAATGAGCACACTCCAACTCGCTGGCAAATGGCAGTGACTTTTTCACCTTTGCTGGAAAAACATTCAGCAGCCTGGCTGTGTAGCAATAACTTGAACTTGAGGAACCAGAGTCCACAAGAGTTTTTTTTTTCATTAAAGCAGCAGCTCAAGGAGATATATATATATATATATATATATATATATATATATATATATATATATATATATATATATATATATATATACACACACACACATATATATGTGTGTGTGTGTGTGTATATATATGTATATATATATATATGTATATAAAATTATATATAATATATAATGGCTCTGAGATAATAAATAGAAACTGTTGATCAGCCTACAATTTTAACAATGTTCACAGCAAAAGATGCTGCCATGTATAACAGCTGGCACAATGAGGATGATCTCTTTAAAATGTATTTTTATCACAGATTATGGATCTCGTTAGTTAGATTTAAATAAATAGAACAGGTACAGGCTTGATTAAATGTTTTACCTCAACACAGGTGTTTTCTCAGTCTCATAGAATACAGTTCTTTCCAGCACCATAAATACTTGAACCATCTTTTACAATATGTGCCTCTGTGTGTGTGTGTGTGTGTCACGTGTCACGGTGTGTTTAGTGTCCAAACACTGGAAGGCTGTGAAATCCTTTTGGGCCCAGAGGTGACGTACGGTCCTCCGGGCCTGGACCTCTTCTGCCCAGTGGCCATGACCATCGCTCACTGCGCTGAGGTGGACTCCGAGAACTGGAACATCCAGCTCAAGAGGAAAACCCAGGACAGCAAATGGGAGGTGAGAGCCGCAGGCCCACACCTGTCAAGTACAGTACAGCCCATCAAGATCTAAACTCGGCTCAGACACAGCGTTTGGCTCCCCTCGGTTGTCTCTTTCCTCAATGGCTCTATTCTTTTTTGTAGCTAAATGTCAACAGGAGTGAAGGCAGGGCAAACCCACCACACTGTGTCTGCACTACGAAGGCTGCTACACCACAAGATTTTAAATGATGCTGAGGTGCAGATAGTGGCCAGAAAAATAAGTTAATGCAGCTTTGATTGATTTTATTGAGTTGAATTAGTAATTTCACGAGCGGCTTACCATTCGCATCTCGCAATTCACAATTCTGATGTAAATCTGAGTGCCGTCTTGCCATGACACCGTTAACTGCTGATATCCATAATTCCTGCGATGTTTATTCAAAGGAACGAAACTGAATATTTGGTTTAGTGTTTCTTTCATTTTGCAGATATTTTCACAACAGATGTGTGAATATTTGACTGATTAGATTATGTCATGTGGAAGTAGCTACAGTCAGTATTAATACATCTGACTGCCGGCAGGGCTAAACACACCTTACAGTATTTTACTGCCGTTAGTGGCAATGACAACAACTGTTATCTAACATTGTTACACCCCAAGCTGGAGGTCATAGTTTCTCCATGTTTTTTTTTTTTTTTTTTACCATTTTATCAGTGTAGGACAGTCAGTTCTGGACGTTAAAGTCATGTTCCTTGACATAAGATACCATGGGTTGTTGACTCTGTTCGCTGAGCTTTATATACTGTATGTGCTTTATGTAGTAAAGGGTCCAGTTAGTCAGCGTGACATGTGACTGGTGAATTATGTGTGAGCCATAAAGGACTGCTGGGGCTTTGTGGGTGAGCTGATTGATCCGGCCTTATGCTCTCTGCGGGTCCAGGGGGTGACATAAGGCCACATGAAGGTAACACCGCTGGTCTGGCAGGAGGAAAATAAAAAAACAATTACAGTGTGTAATGGCCAGGAAGAG
Organism: Scortum barcoo; assembly: GCA_023238725.1. Classification (NCBI taxonomy): domain Eukaryota; kingdom Metazoa; phylum Chordata; class Actinopteri; order Centrarchiformes; family Terapontidae; genus Scortum; species Scortum barcoo. Next base: position 3,229,577 of record CM041535.1, read on the forward strand.
CCATGGCTGCTGTCAGTCAGTGGGGGTTAGTGGCAATGGAGGTGGGGGTGACAACAGGCAGGGTATAAGGGGCCGTTAGACAAGGGAAGTATCGATTAGTGGATCAGGAAAGACGTGGCACTGTGAATTTAGATGTGAGGCAATCAGGAGGAGAGTCATGGAGATTGTTTCTCTGCTGACAGAGGCTCTCCATTGGCCTCCTCGAACATCTGCCACCCTCATCACCCCCTCCTACACACACACACACACCTAACACAACATCGACACCAAACACAACCAAGCGGTGCAACTCTCAATTTTGCGTTTCTTGTTAGCTTCGCTCTGATGCTTTGGAACAGGACGCATTGTATTTTTCCAGCTCTTTATGTGTATGTGTTCCAACAGTGTCAGCTTTTTTTTTTTACCCTCCAGTGAAGAAGATTGTTTTTACTGGTCTGGATGAAGTCCCGAGAGCTTAATCCCAAACCCAAAGGCACAACAAGCCCAATCACTGTCGTCACTTTGCATTATGTGGTTGTATTTTTGAGCAGTAACCAGCAACACGATAACAAGACCAGAGAGGGATGTGGGGGGGCAAATAATGATGAGAATATTCGCTCAGGCGGTAATGTAAATGTAAATCTGACGCAAAGTTTTGGCAAGCCGAGCATGGGTCAGAATAATGAATACCACAGGTTTGCCCCTGGCTGTTGTGGTGCTTGTCAGCGCTTAAAAGAGCTTGTTATTTAGAGGAAAACCAGCCGGATTTGCCTGCTTTCTACATTGTCTGCCGTTGTCCTGAATAATGCTTTTCTAAGCAATGGAGATTGTGCCGGAAAGAATATTCAGGGGCTGCAGCGGCCTCTCCATGCACTGCTGTCTTACTTCAAGTAAAGATGCAGCAGAAGAGACCTTCGACTTTGACGAAACGTTGGGTTTCTTTCAGCGGGTAGTGACCTGATTTTTGGTTGGGCAAGATGTTTCCCCCTGGCATTAGTCTTTATGCCTCCCTAAATACATTCTCTGAACCTCACACTGGTGATGCTGGATCAGTTGGCTCTTTTTTTTTCTTTTTTTTAAGCAGCGTACTGTGAATGAGTGGAGACTCAAGCCCAAAAACCATCTCTACGTTCACTGTTTTGGAGTTTTCAATCGTATGCCTCATCTAGTGTCCAGTTGTCATGGCAATGTACATTTGTTCAGATTTCCATTTCTCCTGAGCACTTTAAAGGCTTAATCTGCTTCTCAGCTGCTGTTTCCAAGGTCAAGAATGCAATCTCAACTAAAGCAAGGCTGCTCCTGCTTCTGCAATTACACATAGTCAAGATAGGGCAAAACATGGCCCGAGGAAATGAATCTGACCAAAATGTGGAATTCACTGAGCTCCTTAAAAGTCTGTGTTTCTTCTTTAAAAAAGACAAGAGTTAATAAACATTTTTATACTTACAGTCATTATCAAGCTGAAGCTAAAAAGATTCTCCTGAAAACCTATGTGTTAAAAGTCAAAGACACAGCTTTATTTATTATTTGTTGAGAATTTAACACTGTTGAACTCTCTGAACTGTGTAGGTGTGGTTTGATTACATTTGACAGCAGACTGGCAACATAATAAACACAGCTTATATCACATTATGAATCACGTGTTGCTAAATTTTGATTTTGAAATCACATCTGACAGGGACAATGTTGAAAGTGGAAGAAGCTTCCAAAGGTCCAAATAACCAGCCATGATCTCCATTCATTAGCCTGTTATGTGACTCTACATTTGTTAGATGTTCTATTTTAAATCTATAGTGTTTCAGCTTTATCTTACATCCCTTTTAAGAAGTTGGCTTTTTAATGTTTTCTATTTCAATAATATAGTGATCTCGGTGTCCAATTAAAATCAGAATGTAATACATGAGTTGTAGGAGCTGACATGTTGAATCATCTGTATCCACCACAATGATGGCTTATTTCTTATTTTCCATGGAGAAAGCTGTCTGTGCAGCATAGGTCACTGTGGTGATGTAAACTGGTGAAAAGCCTCCAAGATACCAAAGTCAAGCCCACTGGTGCTTTAGCTAGCTAACCCACAAATACAGGACATAACACACAGACGCGGTTGATTGATATCAGTCTCATAAATCATAAAGAAATCTTACATGAGTGGATGTCAAACTACAGAAAGCAGAAGTTACAGGTCACCCTCTTTGTCTATCTTTGTTCCTTCTCATTCCACATGTTTAGAGTCTTTACTGAGATGCTTCTGCAGATTAGACACCATATCAACTGCCTTCAGGACATTCAGTCAGAGATTAATATAGTTTCAAAAAGCTCTTCTGCCGGCATCTTATTTGCTTACAGAGGCGTCACTGCTCTCTGTCAGTCTGCATATCTTCGTCCCTAGAGTTCAAGCTCCTGTTTACCTAACCTTGCTTTTTATAAGAATTCTTTGTTTGCTGTTGTATGACAAAAAAAAAAGATTTCTTTTCAGTGCAAGAGGGCAATTTCTTAAGATGTGCAAGTGTTCTGAATGAGGAAGGGAAGGAGGCTGGAGGGAATGTGAATAAATACAAGATTCATGTCGCTTTGAGATTTTACTCTAATATTAAAAGGGCGCAGAGATCCTCAGAGCTTCTTGGTTAGAAATAATGACTTACCACTGAGGTCTAACCTAAGGAGAGAAGGCGGGGGGATGTTGAAGATGCATAATACCTGCAAATGCACAGTACCATTAAAATGCCCCTATTTCAGCTGTCATTAAATACATACTACCCACAGAAGAGTCTTCAGCACTCCCAGCTATGGGATATTATTATTCAGTACCATATTGCAGTGTGTTAAGCTGTGCTTATGAGGATGCAGAAAGCATAAGTACATAATGAATAAACATAAAATATTCACAGAAGGAATCCCAACACCTGACATGAATGTGGCTGAACATTTCTCACTTTATGTTGCGTCTCATTGAGCGATACAGTGCCTGATTATAATGAATGAGCTGATAAACTGTGTTTGCCTCCAGAAAATTAATTGGACCCAGTGTTTTGTGTGTATTTGGCTCTGTACTTTTTAAGTTTTTTCTTATCCAGATAAGTTGTGATTCTGGTCAGGTGCCAAGCTGGCTGTTCTAAAAACAGCAGAAAGTTAGTTATTGTAGTTTTGTTTTGATTTGGCTCGCTTATCAACACGTTTGGCAGCAGCAGCCGCGACACACACAGCTCATGGAGTCGAGGTAGATTTCAAAACCCTGAGCGCCCGAGAACTGCAATTTGTGTCGCACTCCTCACTCCTTCTCTGAGTCATAACTCAAATCTGAACACACAGGTGTGAGACACATCGTCACATTCAGTGTGACTTTCATCATGATGTCGACTCTGCATACATGTTCATAAATCTGCTTATCAGTCACTGAAAAGGAAGATCCTCCTTAAAAGTCTGAGAATAATCACATGTTTAAGTGAAACAAAGTGTTTAAGAAAACATTGCATATAGGATGTCCAAATAAATACGTCAACATACTTTTACACTTCGCAGTTGGTTTGCTTCCTAAAAATTACTTAAAACTTTTTAAATAGGTCTGTAATTTCCTGAAACAGCTAGGCAGAGGAGTTTTTAGAAAATGTAACTCAAACAGTAGGAAACAGTGCATTTGACTCAAATTCACTTGCAGCAGAATAAACTTATTTTCTTTTTTGATGTACAGTCTCACCTCTAAATCATTCACCAGCCCCAGAGCATCCTCTGAATGGATGCTCTGCTAAGATTGTTTCCTCACCTGTTGTTCCAGTACAGTACCATAGGTTCAAAAACTCAGGTTGGTATAATGAGATATGGCAATAGAGTCTAAAGAAGTGTAGTTGTGTGGCTACCGCTGTTAAGCAACCCAGCAGTGAGTGAACGGGAGGACTGGATGGCTGGTAACCTGAAGTTTGATGGCCATACTGCCCGTTATCTTGTGATGATTTATGTATAAATAGTGCTCCGCAGGCTGTGTTTCAGCATGCTCTTTGGTCTCTGCTGCTCATTAAACTGGATAATCACATGTTTTAGGCATTCTGTCTGCTTGCTGGGATGGGGGCACAACACACTGTGTGGCAATACTGCAAGATGGTTTGGATAATGACCAGAAGATACTTGAGGGTGAATTTGAAGGGGCACTTTGCCTTCCTTTCCCTGAATTGTTCTAATGCAGTAAACTTTCACCCTTTTGGCTTCCAAGTGGGTTAAACGGGTTTATTAATCACGTCATTTGCAGCTCTTGTTCCCGCCAAGTGAAGTTTTACTGGAATCAACGGGTCATTTCCGACGATGAGCTCAATCAAAAAAAGCATTTGTTTCAGTGGCCTACCTCATTTATTGTAAAAACCAGGTTTTAGTTAGCTCCCACTTCCTGCTGTTAGAATGTCTTCTGTTCAGTTTCTGATGAGTGAAAGGAGAGAGGACATAAAAGATTCCTTCATTCCAGTTAGAAATAATGAAGTGCTCCCTGGCTGCTGTTGTCGTCTCATAAATAAAACACACTGTATTGTTCATAATGACTATTTGGTGTTCTGCGATGTTCTAACACCATCACTCATGTAGGAAATGGTTTTTCACATTCTCAGCAGACTGCTTACAACCTGCGTGGGTTTTTTTTTTTTTTTTGCTTTGTGATTTAAGCCTGTGTTATGTTACCTGCATCATTATTCAACAGCAGTGTGCCAGAACTCAATCCATTACACATTTTACTGTATACAGAAGTTCATTTGCAGTTTCTAGTCCTGATGTGTGTGTAGCTCTCGGCATGAATGTGTAGCTCTACAGCTGGTTTCAGCAACACACTGTTTCAGAGGTGCAAAAGCATGTTGAAGGTTTCTGTGCAGGTCCGGAGAGTCTCAAACAAAGTGTGAGATGGACTCAGATTATTCCTCATTTTTAAAATATACGATTGGTTGGTAGCAGGTTTACACATTGACATACACAGTGAGTTTTAATCTGTGAATTTTACTGATTTGACCTCTTAAGATTTAAAATATTGTTTTCATGAACGAGGGGAACTAAGCCTTTAGGCAAACTAATTGTGTGGTATAGTTATATAACTATAGTTATATAGTTATATAGTAATGACATAGTTTGTATGTTCAGTGCACGACAGCAATTGATACTTCAGTTTAAATGGACTTCTAACATATAAAATATTCTGAATTTGGGAGAACAGCTGGGGACCAAAGATAATCAGAATCAGAATACTTTATTTATCCTGGGGGGAAATTTGGTAAACAAAAAATTTGTAACAGCACTCAAATGCGCAACGCAGAGACAGGATGAATAAAAAAAAAACAGCTTCTACTTGAGAGGAAGGTTTTGTACACAGACAGGCAGGGACGAGGTCAGAGAAAGACAATATCAAAAAGCAGGAACTCTAAAGACTCAGGGATGATGCTGGAAAGCTTGACACAAGGTACAAAGAGGAAGCGCAACAGGAAGAGGAGAACACCGACTAAATACACAGGCCAAGAGACTAACGAGGGACAGATTGAAACTAATCAGGGCGGTGCAGGTGATCATACAGCCGGGAAACACACAGGAACAGGAAGTGAAGTGTCTGAGACTAGAGGAGAGGCGAGTATACAAAATGAAAGAGGAAACAGTGAATGAACTAAACGGACGTAACATTTACTATACTGTACAATGATAATTATAACACGATTATTTACCAAGGAATTATACAAAACTGTCCATATTAAATAGTTTTGGTTTGGTTTAAAGTCTTTTTTTTGGCTGTTGCTTATCTCTCCACTCGCCTACCCTTCCTGCTGAACTGAACTGAAGGACTGGAGATGGATTAGTGAGTGAGCTGTGAATTTAAGTACACTGATGTGCTTAATCCCTGCTGACAGAAGTTACCTATCTAAAATTGATGGTGTTGTGTTCAGCCTGTAAGGGTGTGTGTTTTATGACAGAAGTCAGGTAAGTGGGTGTTGCTAAATGCAAACCTTTCTTTAAACACCAGTTTCAATGACACATATAACATCTGTGGACTTTTTTGCTTCCTTTTTTCTTGCATAAATTCCCCCAAAACATTCATGGTGGAATACATGAAAAGCCTAATACTGTGATTACCTGATGAAGGTCTGAGAAGCAAAATGTTGACAAAGTGAGAACAGTTGATGGACAGTGTGCAGGATTTTAGCCAGTATTTCAGTATCTTAAAATAGGGCAGTCATCTATTTTTTAGAAACTGCTCAAATAATCTCCCTTAAACTATGAATAAAATATATGAACAAAAAACTTTAAAATCTTATTGTATAACTGTTTTAATAACTCATCAATTATGAAAGAAACTGAATGAAAAGCCAAAAACACAGAATACTTACCGTGATGTGCTGTAGTTATGGAGTCAGCATCACCAAAACAAGTTGGGCTGCTGACATCATAAAGATACCGACTGTGTCTTCATGGGGACCACCTCTGTTCTTTACTATAGGAAGTGATGTCGGTGGAGGAGGAGTCCACTTCCTGTTACTGCCTGATGGACTCGACAAGCTGCCACCTGCTGCTGGACCAGCCGGGCTCGTACGCCCTGGTGGGCGAGCCCCTGACGCAGGCTGCCATCAAGAGGCTGAAGCTGGCTGTGTTTGGGAGCATGGAGGCCGGCTCCATGAGCTACAGCCTGCGGGTGTACTGTGTGGACGACACGCCACACGCCTTTCAGGTGGGGGCGGGATGCTAGTTAGGTGTTTTGTTAATTGTTTTTATGTTTTGTGTATCCAACAAAGGATGAGTCATGATTATTCCCAGCAGCACTGTGTCTCTCACAGTCACCAGCTTAAGTAACAAATACTTTAGCTGAGTATAACCGAGACTGAGGTTATAATTCTTGATGGTAATTCATAGGGCAAAAGTTAATTTGCTAGGCTGGTGTATTTAAAAATGGCAGGTGTGCTTATATAGACTATATTCCCCAACGCTTCATTATAGCTCTCTACCCGGTCAAGAATGCATGCAGGGTAATTGTACTCATTTTTCTAAAGACAAATGTGAATTGCTGCCCTGTGAGACCTCTGCCTTTGATATGTAGGCAGTGTGCGCAACTTTATGTAGGCAAATACCTCACAGTATGAGCAAATGAAAACAAATTTCTGCATGGTTTGATATTACTAGAGGCTGGTGAGAAAATGCTTTGCTTTAAATGAACAGGTCATCAAAATAAGACTGCTACAAGTGTAGAGATGTGATCTCGTATTGGAGAGTATTTCACACTCATTTCCCCAACAGTCCAGAATTCAAAGCAGCAAATTCAGCAGACTTTCTGCAACTGTGCATCACAGCTTGGGCTGTCACTGACCTCTTTCACAAAAAAATGTGAGGATGCACATTTTCACTTTAGCCATTTCTACTCTATTAGAAAGTACATATTGTAGGTCATGGCCTAGATTCAAACTGAACATCTTGTGTGTATGTGTTTTTTGCCCAAGCCGTCTGAGACAGCAGGGACCTCAGCATGTGCTGTCTCCCAGTTAAACAATGTGAGTGATTGCAGATTCATTACCACTGTGAAACAATACTGCAGAGCTGATAGTGGAGACTCTGTAACAGCCTGACAGATTCTCTTCCAGAGGTTTTAATAGACTGAGACAAAGGCTACCGTACTGTAATCACTGCCATTCAAATGTTAACCAATCATTCTTCTTTTATCTTGTTTGATTTGATTATCCTTCAGCGACCTATAGGGTTTTTAAGCATTGAGATCTCATCAGTGAACATCAGGGAAATCAAGCTTCTCGTCTTCCCCGGAGAGACCAGACTAACAGAAGAGCTGAGCTGAACAGAGCACCACGAGCATCGTGACTGACTCTGCCTCCCGACCGCCTTTCTGTCATGTCGCAGCCGTCAGCGGCAGCTGGCTTTAAAATGCATTCTGGATTTGGTTTATGAATTTCCAGCCTGCCGAGCAGATGCCAGACTTTTGCGGGTCCCTTGGGCCCCTGTCTGTTAGCACCACATCTCTGCTGTGTGTTTTCCAAGCTCCGGTACAATCACACACTGGATTCTGGATCAACAGGAAGCCTGATGCAACACAAACACTTGTGTGAGGGAGATATTTTCCTCAGCTGAGATCAAGGAAGGGTTATGATTGGCAGTTTTATGATATTTTCTGTGATATTGCACAATGCCGCTGTCTCCTTTTAAAAGATAAGCTCTTCAGAAAGTCACATTTTCTAGCCTTTTTATCCAAGGTGGTGCACTTTTTAAAGACTTAAAAATAGGCAAATATAAACTCAGTTTACATAAAGATCTTAAAATCACCAAAAGTGGTGCCTTTTTCCAGTGTAAATGTTACTGGTCTGTTACTGGTCACCTCAACGTTTAGCCTTTAGCCTTAGCTAATTTCTACGATGTTCTGGATTCAAACATTACCAACAGGAAACTTTTTTTTTTGATGAACACAGTGGTTTCCATGCTATTGAACCTGTGGGTTTTCTCACTGTTGACTGAGATTGCAACACTTTCAGTACAGTTCAAATGTCCAGGCTAGCTCCATGCTAGGCTGAATGGGAAAATGTAAGAAATCTGGTAAAATCTAAATCTAAAGGGCTGCAAATATCACCACTACTCAGACACAGAAAATGACAGTGATTGACCTCAACTGTAATAAATACTGTAATAATGAAGTTTACGTTTTTACGATTATCTCAAAAAAGTGTTTTTGCTTCTTTTCTCAAGTTTGTGTGATTTGTTTAAAAATCAGTTTGCACAATCTAGGGTCATGACTCAAGTCGGCATATGAAGTTTGGTAATGATTGATTAAAGTGGGCGTGGCCTATTTCAACAAATTTAAAATTCTATTAAAAAAATTCTATTCTATCACATTTCACATTGCAAACTTCATCACCCGTATATCCTGCAGAGCAGAACTTGTTTTCAGTACATCCACTGATCTGTGACTTAAGTTTGCCTCACTTCAGCCAGTGGTCGATCCCAAGTCCGTCCCTTTGTAGTTTTCAAAATCAGTTAACATCTTTATCTCCACAAGTCTTCATTCAAATGCTACAAAAACTGACACAGACCTTCTTTGGATACTCGATATCAAGAGTTTCAAATGGCGTTCAGATCAGTCAAAGAGGGAGTCCATAGTAACTTTTAGTATCTTGCTGTAATTTGTACTTCATGACATTTTTCTTTTTATTTACAATCACTTGTAATGTTTCAAACAAAATGTAGAAAGCTGCATACCTTTTCACCTACTAGTTGTGGGAAAACCCCATGCATTGCCAGTGCTGTGATCAGCTGCTCGAACCACAAATTTCCAGCTTTTGAAAAAACAAAGAACAAAACCTTCTAGTCTCTCCATTAAATTAATTGCCCTTTAATTTACCACTAAAGAGAGCCTGTCTACATAAGGCTGGTGGTGAGCAGTAAAGTGTGCGTCGCTGTGAGAACCCATAGATCTCTTGCTAGCAGGGTACTATCTGCATGCTTCCTGGCTAAAATGATCATAGCTTGAGGTGTTTTATATTTTTATTGAATGATTTAAGATAGGTATGTGCTGCTGCTCTCCTCCACTCAGTGAACACAGTCAGTTCAGAGAGCCACAGCCACATGAGAGCACACTCACAGAGAAATTGGACACTGTCCTCCAGAGCAGAATTCTAAAAAAAAAAATAGCCAGATTTGTTGCAAGGTGTTTCTTAAGTTTTAAAGTCACTAACGTAGTGAGAAAGTCGCCAAGTTGACAACAGTGTCTCCAACCTGCAGTCAGCTAACACAGAAAACTAACAGAACTTTTACTTCTCAAACATTGGACTCACAAAACAAGTCCACCAACTTTGCAATTCTTCTGCCTGGATTTCTCATTCTTGGTTGACATTGCAACACTCCCTCAGCTGTAAAACATGATCTGAGACACATCAGTGGCGTGTGATGTGTCAAACAAGCAGATCAGCAGCAGTCACAGTCTACACAAAACTTCAGTCATGGCATCTTGACAGCTTCAGATGAGTTCAAATGAGGGAACGTTATCACAGATCCAAGTTATGTGCGCGCTGTACGGGAAAACCAAAGAAATCCAGTGTTGTCCAGCCGCTTTGGGTCTAACAGTTTCTAAAGTTGAACTCCATACTTCAGGTTCCCCGCTGCTACATTTGTTTTTCCCATGAAATGCATTTTGCCAATAGTCAATTATTTTCACAACAATGACAATGTACAATGCACCACAGACACGTTTTTTTGCACATGTATAAAAGTGCATGTACACACTCACACACGCACATACACATGCATAACTGAGCCCTTGCATGCATGGACACTCGGTCAGAATCAATCAGCGTGGCCTGGCATTAGTCACAGCTCTGTTCCCCATATTTTCCCTTTGTGATTGAGATGGCTAAGCATAGACAGGCCAGACACGGAAACCGTCCCACTGGGACACTGAACAATGATGACAGATGAATACCTGCAAGCGACAATCAAAGTGCTCTTTCATCATCACAAATTCAATTTGGGAGATGGACGTTTGCCCCCCGACGCACGCGTTTTCCAGCAATAAATTCAAGCCACAATCTGTCATGTTGAGGCTGCAAATGTGATGCTAATGTGAGCACGAGGTGGAGGATTTGTCCGTTGACGTAATTTCTTGGCAGCCTGTTTCTGTGTTAATATTTGTGATGAGTCAATTAGTGGATGTGACACAGAAAAAGGATTTGCAACAGGTGTTTGTGTTGATATGCAAAAGTAGTGTAATTTTAAAGAAAAGGAAAGCATTCTTGTAGTTCTCTCGTATTTAAGTCATTTATCTTTTCCCCCCTCTCATTTGTCATTAACGTCTATCATCTTTCTCTTTTTCTCCGGTTTTCTTTCTGATCCTTTCCCTTCCTTCTCCCTGTCTATTTCATTCACCTTTCCTTTCCCCCTTCAGGGAGTGGTGGCGGCAGAGAAGACCAGGGGAGGTCAGCTCCTCGAGGAGCCAAAGATGTTGCCTTTCCAAGCGAACACCTTCAGCCTCCAGGTGTCCATCCAGGATGTTCCCCAGTTCCTGTGGAGCATCAAACCCTTTACCACATGTCAGGTAACCACGGCAGTAACTGACAAATATCAGATGAGAGCATAGATTTTGGATACTAAAGTGTTAATAGTGCAAGCTCCTGCTCAGAGCTGATTACTGTGGTGTTTGTGTGCCGTTCCTCCCCGGGTTCACTTCTCAATCAAACAGCGTGAAGAGAGCTGTGATGTGTTTGTGCTTGTCAGATGATCCAGTTTGCCTGAGTTACTTTGTGTAATATGGGATATATTTTACTGTAACTAAAGGTGTGTATAAATTACATAGATTACAGTTATGTCATGGCATCCTGAGGCCCATTGACTGCAGGATTATTAGACACCCCTCTGAGACATCAGTATTTACAGTGCAACAATAGTGATAATCCATACATTCCTGATTAGGGGTGGGGGACATAATAGTTTCTGGGATTCATCGCAATGCTTTGTTGAATGATTCTGCATCGATGCAGTGAAATCTATAATCGATTACCAGCACAGTTTTCAACAGACTGACATAATCTGTGAGTCGTGTTTACATTGTAGACCATGGCTGAGCAACTGTAAGTGACAAAAAATCACAAAATTTAAATACAAAGGACAGTGAAAAACAACATGATCACACACTGGACAGATTCAGTCTGCTTCTTCCAGCACTGTATGCCAGCTCTCGTTGAAGTGTTGATAAAATCTTTGAAACCTCTATTCATCAAACTCAAACATTAAATATATTTTTTAGTAGAATAATCCTACTTAATGTCATTTAATTAATAAAGGATCATTGTTTTCCTACGAGGGTATGGCATCCGAATGTTCCCCCGTATGATGAACATTGGTATTGGTACTGCTAAAAATGTATTTTGGTGAAAAGTGCAACTAGACTGATTGAATAAACAACTTTTGTGAATTCTTTTCCCACCCATCAGTGATATGGTCAAGTGAAGTAGAATATCTGAAAGGTGAAATCACAAAGAATAATGAACCAGTCTCAGTCGGGTCGAGTTGAGCACGCCGCTGCCTTTCAAGCCCCTGATAGTTGTGGTTTAGCTGATCCTGCTTTAAACTGCAGCTAAGCCAGCCAGATGCTAAGTGACACATGAACAGCCCCGTTGGGTTTAGAAAACACCCTTTGCAGAGTGTTAGGCAGTGATGTTTGTTGGCCATTGTTGTCTCCTGCAAAGAGAAAGAATCAAGTCAAACCTGGCTCGATGGAGATAATTTCTCTTTGGCTCCATTCAGCTGGTCTTACTGGCTTTGTGTTTGTGTTTGTGAATGCCATTTGTGCTTTAGAAATGCTCTTTTAGCATGAATCCTGCTGTCACACACATTTCTCTCTAAAGGATCATAAAGATGGACGTGACTTTAGATTAATAACTGTGTTTGTGTTCATGTTTGTTTTGCTCGCAGGAGCATTAAGATGCAAACAGTATTAGATGGAGCGCACGGCGGCAGCTGGTGAATGCTGTTTTGTACCTGTTGTTGCCATTTGCAGAGCAGCTGAGCTGTGTCCCCACTATACACTGTTGTTGCTTAGATCTGAATGCAGGGTGAAAGCTCTGCGTCTCAAAGACACCCACCCTCTCCACCACCTTATTTATGAGGGCCTCGGGACGACAGGCAGGCACGGCGAACCTGCTTTGGTGGAGCAGGTGTAGAATAATAGCCGAGCGTCGTGCCGTACATCAAGTCAGCTTTTAGTGCTAAAGAGTATCTGAGCTTTCCACGTCTGTCACCCCTCCCCCACCCCCTCCTCCGCCACTGCTCCCAGACTCCATTATCTGCGGCTGTGAGCTGCACCGAACAGCCAGGATCAAAGCCACAGGGGTTAAGTCATCAGTTCACTCACCAGCCACTGCTTTTAATGCTCAGAATCGTTCACAGGTCACTTTGAATATGCAGATATCTAGCAGAGTCTAGCAGAGGTCAAGGACGACTCCCCGCAGGTGTGCCTGTTCTCTGGGAATTAATCATACATCAAAGGCAGTCTTTTCCCTGTCCCTCATAGTCCTACATATATATCGCTAACAGTGCAGTGCCATCAGAGCGATTGTACGAGAGAATCTCTCTGTGTTTGCAAATGACATCAGGATTTCTTCTCCGATAATACTTATTTCTATGCATCAATATATCAATTCATTGAATCACAAAGACTCTAAAGCCGACTCTTACCTTTTATCCTGCTGTGTGTAAGTGGCTGTGCATGTGACGGGGTGGCCACATGTAGAATGGGGAGCTGAATCATCTCATTTAGAGAATATGTGAACATCGCTGTGTACTGCACTTTGTTTCTTATGTCGCTCTTTTGCCTCTGCCTCCTCAGGAGTTCTCCTTCCCCCAAGTGTGGTGCAGCAACCAGCAGCCCCTGCACTGTGCCTTCTCTCTGGAGAGATACAGCCCTGCCACCGCCCAGCTCTCCTGCAAAATCAGCGTGCGCCAGGTCAAAGGCCACGAGCAGATTCTGCAGGTCTACACGGCTGTGGCCGAGGTGAGGCTCTGCATCTGCGGGAGGTTGGGGACGGGGTGGGGGTGGGTGTTTCACATTCGCGCTCAACCTTTATGTAACCTTCCCGTAGTGTGTCCACTGACAGCAGGGCCAGCTCTCCTGAGCTTGCATTGTGTATTAATATAGCGAGGAGGACACTCTTTCTTTCCTTCTTTCTTTCTTCCTTCCTTTGCAGATTTATGCTAAACACAGATATCAGAGATCCAGCTGTTCGCCACATTTACTGTACATATTACCAACCTTTATTTGTCCAGGGAGACATGTGTTCCAGCAAATAGCCTGGATCACGTTCACATGCATTAACACCTGGGAGCTGCCCGGTGTAACAGCAGTCTTCTGTCAGCCGCTGAGCAGCTCCACTGAAGCAGCTAGGAGTTAGAAATCCTCACTCAAGAGCACCTTGACAGTAGTTGTTAAGGCAGAAGAGAGTGCTGCTCATTGATTTTACCCAACTGCTTTTTCACTACTAGTCACAAATGTCCTACCTCAAGGCCACCAACACTATTTAAACCCGTGGTGCTACAGTCAGACTCTGGTGAAATATTATTTGCAATTACTTTTTTATGGTTTGTTTTAATCCTGCCTTCATGATTAGTTAGGGTTTGTCAGATAGGAAGAAGAAATAAAAGTGTTTATGGGAGCTGTGAGCTGAATGCAAATGATCACCACATTCATTTTGACACATACAGTAAACAGGCATGACCATTTCGAGTTGTTGGATCAATACCATCTGCATACAAAGCACCAACACAGCAGTTTTAGAGCTGCTTTATGCCAACATGGGCCATGAGCCAAGTTCTCATCTCAATGTAGCTCAAATTTTAACAGAATTTCTAGAAAACTGGCTAAAAGAAATCTGTTTTCATACACTGCTGTGAATACGATGAGCTGAGATAAAGAGTTGGTAGCACTAATTCTCCAGTTAGATGCCTTTATACTACCATAGAAGAAGACACAACAAGAGACGTTATTAAAAGAGCTCCAGTTGAACCTCAAATGATATAAAATCATGAGAAATGTTATTGTAACACTGTAGTCAGCCTTAACTGGAGCCACCATCTATGTTCCATCTATATTCAGTCAAAAAAACGTCTTTACATTATTTGTCAGATGGTTTCATCTCAAGATTATATGCTCAGCATGGCTTGCTAGCAACAGTAAATACAGATGGACAGCGTTTTGTAGGAAGACCTACACTGGAGTACATCTGGTCACACTGATACACTTAGAATTTTAAATTTGAATACATTTTGAACAGGTTTTTGAACAGTAGATTGAATTTCGCAGATCGAAATGCATGTTTGTCATTGTCATCATGCTTGTGCTGGTTGTGCCTCAGGCTGGATGTGGTGGGATATCTGTTGGACTGTAATATGGGACATTACAGGAAGAGGGCGCTGTTCTAGCCTAGTGGCATTGTGGTTGATTTTCTTCTCCTTGTTCAGCCTCAGTAATTTAATATAATTAACCACCATCAGGTTTGTGGGAACCAAACACTGAGATAGAGAAGAATGAGACTCTCAGCCTCTTTAGTGTAAAGTCATTTATTCCTCAGACTGTAGAGACAATACACATCTGGAATAGGAAAGGTTTGGATTCAAAATGCAGACTAATAACATTTCTTCTTTTTAAGCCTTTCATGCTACACTCCTCTTGATGAGTTGGGGCATTCCTGATTGTTCAGTAATCTAAACACAGAACTCATAAATCCACGTCTTTGCCCTCTGTATGTATCCTCCTGTTTATAGGATGTTCTACATACACTACAGGCCAAACATTTGGAAGCAACTTCAAGTTTCTGTTCACAATGCCTTTCTTAAAAACCAGCATGAGTTCATATGTATTTTGGGATGTATTTACTGCATGATCAGACTTTGCTTTCATTGATATGCACCATTTTCCTCAGTTTACCTTTAGGTATACATTGATGTTACCAGACAATTGCTGAATAAATGTCAACAAAAAAAAAAAGAAGGGCTTAGCTTTAGGGTCGAGAAGATTTGCAACAGTCACAACTCAGTGCAAAAGTA
Source organism: Scortum barcoo (assembly GCA_023238725.1). Lineage (NCBI taxonomy): Eukaryota > Metazoa > Chordata > Actinopteri > Centrarchiformes > Terapontidae > Scortum > Scortum barcoo. The sequence goes on from CM041535.1 coordinate 3,245,090, forward strand.
AAAAAACAAACCACAGTTTGCATTATTCACTTTAACTCTTTGGCTTTTGAGAGTCTGCATACAAAAATCCCAATAAATCTCAACTGCGTTCAAATCTCTGACAAACTACTGCAGAAATGGTTAGAAAGAAGCAACTGAGTAAAGAAACAAGAGTACAGATTTGTACATTGAGGAAAGAAGGATACACTGAAAGAGAAAACGCAGTAATGTCTTCTGATAAGTTTACTCTTTATATAATAATCATGTTTATTTTGTTGCAAAGTATACCAATGAAACTATGATCTTTTTTTGTACAAATTTGATCTTGCTTCCAAACTTTTGGCCTGTAGTGTACATATGACGGGGCTGAGTGCGAACCAACCAGTCACTGATGTGAATTCAAACTGACCACAGCCTCTGGTCACCCAAAGATCACACCCCAAACGTTTGAAGTCCTAACGGTTGAGTTTTTAATATTCAAAAGACAGCTGATGCTTTAAGTTTGAGAAATGCCAGATGAGACCACAAGAGACTACCAGGTGTCTCCACCTTTGCCTTATTTGTTTAGAGGATCTATGTTCTGATGTTTTAAAATGTTAAACATACCTGTCTGATTTGTCCTGACCCAGTAAACTCGTCCATCTGGCTCTCCAGACTGGTTAAAACAAGCACCAAGCAACATTTGCATATCTTATCTGACCTCAGTCTGATTTTGGTCTGTTTCTGTTCTGTTCCCCCAGACTGAAAAGGAGTCAGTTCCATTTTTTATGCAGACAGACTGCACCATCACATCCCAGACGGGGCCCAAGGCCTTCAAAATCCCCTTGTCCATCCGCCAGAGGATCTGTGCCACCTTCGACACTGCCAACGCCAAGGGCAAGGACTGGCAACTCTTAGCCCAGAAACTCCACTTAGATCGGTGAGCGTATGATGTGTATTCTCTCTGAGATTGCGTGATATGTCCCTTTTCTCTGTAATGGCCTTGCCGTGAACGCGTGCTGACAAGAATGATAACAATCATATGAGTGTTGTAGCTCATGAAGGTATCTTTTATTCTGCATGTTCTTCATGATCATTCAGCTGTACAGTTGGCTTCATTGTAGCATTTCCTTAAAAGAAAAACTAGTTTTATATCTAATGCATCTCTAACAGTTCTGTCAGTCTATCATACATTTGCTTCCTTATTCATCACTTATTCCTCTTTTTATCAAGTAACTATCTGAATTTATGATGAGACAGTAAACTAATATTTACTCACTCCAGTTGTTGGTCTTGTGGCATCTATAATCTCCTGTTAAGTGCATGGTTCATGAGAAGCTGGTATCTAAGAGTCCTTTGGGATTCCAAATTATCCAGATAAGCTTTCCTCTCCAAGTTGGGCGGCTTTGAACTGATACTGATGTGACCAATGGCTGCAGCCTTTTATGTTGCTTGATGTTTTTCCCCCTTGTGAAGCACCGTGGAGCGGCAGTGAAACACTGCCCCCAACTGGTTTCAATGTAACAAGAGGCATAAAGGCATTGTATTGGCATGGCAACAAGCTCTCCTTTCTTTCACTTTAGCAGCACCTGAGAAAAAATCCAAACCAAACTGTGTTGCCAGTAGTTGCTCATCTTTTGTGATTATAATTTATTCTTCATTATGTTTTTAATTATGTTTTTAATAGTCTTTAAAGGTCACACTTTTATTTTACCTACATGTAGGACCAGATGGTTTTTGTTTCCTGCTTTAAGACACTTCCTGTTACATTAATTTTTGGACAGATTTAAAAACAATAGTCATATGAAGAGAGCCAAGGACCCATATGATTTTTCTTAGTATTAATTTAGAACTGTTGTTTAAAGTGTTATGGGAAATGTTATAATTAAATTACAGCTCTTTACACAGTGATTCTCTAATTAGGTATAGATTCTACCAGATAGATTCATAGAAATGCACAGAATAATGGAACCAGTGTGTGAAAATATCATACGAGGTGAAGATTTCACTACTTACCTACCTGTAGGACCTCCTGAAAAGCAAGAAAATAAATGTTTGGGCATCTAAAACACTAATTATTTTGTATTTATCTGAACTGTAAAATTTATCTGCAGTTGTTGAAATGTTTCTTCATTTTAACTTGCCCAAAATCTGGACATCCACTGTGGTTGTTTCAGATTCTCTTTCACTCGTGTCATTTACAAGATCAGTGCACACATGATCGGCAGGGATAGAGTGCATAAGTAAAGCCAATCTTAATCACTTTCCCTTTGTCCCGTCCCTGAGAGTGACCTCTTCCTTTGCCATTCATTGATCCAGCTTTGTGTGCTCCTCTACAGAAACCTTGGTTATTTTGCAAAGCAGCGAAGTCCGTCGGCGGTCATACTGAGCCTGTGGGAGGCTCGCCACCAGGACACTGCTGACCTTGACTCTCTAGCCAGTGCCCTCGAGGAGATTGGCAAGATCCACTCCAAAAGCTCCCCCAAGGACCAGGACGAGCCGGAGTCTGACTTCAGTCACATACAGACGGGCAGTCTGTGCGGAACGGGCAAACTAACCAATCAGAAGACAGAGGACTCTGCTCCTGAATACACAGGCTGAGAGAACAGAGACAGTGACTAAAAACTGACAAACTAAGGCATATATCTGTGTGCACGCACAGCCAGCGATGGACAACACACTGTGGCGGTGCGCTGGAAGGTCATCAGGTTGTCTGTGGGTAGACGGTGCGAGCAGTCGACATGCCAACCAGTCACAACAGGTCGAGGTGAGCCGGCACCTGCTGTGGATCTACCCTCCTCTTTCAAGAATCTGTCTGAGGACGAACTGTAAATCTTCTCCTGCATCTCCACTCGGTTTAAGTTCATTTTGAATTGATTCGTTCCTTCTTTTAAGTTAAAGCTGCCAGTCTGTGTGTTCATTTTCCAGCTTAGAGAGGGTGAGCGGAGGCGGAGGAGTGGGAGTGGAGTGGGGGCAGTATTGCCTGAAGTTTAGTGCCCATTATTTTCTGAATTTGTGTTAGAGAAGATGGGAGATCCTTTTTGTTCCCTGGGACTGTCCCTGCCGTCTGTCCCTCCTTGTCCCGGTGATCCACGCTGCAGCTGGATGTGTTTGCATAGAAGTTCTTAAATGCAAATGAGGTGATCCAAGTGTGGCGTCAACTCAGAGACACCTGATCTCATTTCTTTTCTCCCCACACCATATCCCTGTGTCAACGAATGAATGAGGACTTAGAAGCTACTTTTTTGACGTCCAATATTCTATTTTTTAAAGGAAGCTGCTGATTGCTTAAGTGTTGTGATTGTGAACTTTCAGAGCCAAGTATCTTTAAATTCTCCCATTTTGGTCTCTTAAAAAAAGTGAAAAAATCAAGTATATTGGAAGTTTGGCACTTCTGGTAGACACCCAGTGTTGTATGATCATTTATATTAAAAAATATTTAAAAAATCCACATCAGCCCCAGTCTAACCTTGAAGGAGAGCACGGACAGAGGGTGACTTCCCTTGTGTGATGTGGGAAAAAAAACATGGTTGTGGCGTAATGTGGCAGAGTTAGATTTCCAACCGTGGCATTACAGTTCATTACAGTTTCCTCCACCAAGAGATAGAGAGGGAGGAAGCTGTAAAACATCATTTCCTGGCACCACAGGGAGCGTATCGCCGCGTCTTATCGCCCAATTCCCACCATTAACACCCGTCACATTGACCTCGTATCAGGCCCTGACACACCACCTCCCCTCCCCCTCACCCCCAACACACACATGCAGACACACACGTTGACATTTCCTGACTTACAGAGGTCATGTGCACATGTGGATCCACATATGGATCGCATATTTTACGACAAACAAAAAAACGCGTCGGCGTCAGTCTCAGAAATATAACACGCAGCCACTGATCTGTCTGAGTCAGCACCAAGCGCACAATGAACTGAGATATACTTACAAAGTCGAGGACACTTGAGTGGGAATTGATTAAATTATACAAAGCAGTGTCAAAACAAATAATTCACATTTCAATTGATCCTTTTTACATAAAATATATTCAGCAACATGCTGCAGAGAGGTTTACATAGAGTCAGAGAGGTGCATGTTGGGTAAATAAGGCCATTGTACTGGGGTGTCAGTGGAAGATATATCAAACTGGGGCAAGTAGATTAAGTGCTTCTAGAGGAGAGGTGTGGAGCTGTAGGCAGGTTATAATTGTTCACTTCTAAAATGAGCTGACTGATACACAAATCACAAGTCAATAACACATCTGCACCTTCATGTAAAGTGTTGAAGTGGTCGCTAAGTGGAGATTAGGCTCATTTATTACCTCAGCACACAAATACATTTGACAATACAACAGGATAACATGAAAAAATGCATTCATTCTGAGACATCATTTGGATTTTTCTCTCAGGTGTATGGAGGAAATACAACAATGTGACAAAGCTGTGACAAGCTAAGATACAGAGAACTGTGGGTCTGTGTTGGTACAACCTGAGGCCAAGTAAAGCATTTTTTCATGAAGGTATACTTCAGTTTTTGATGTAAAAGACTTCAATAATTTTTAAAACAAACAGACAGAAAGAATGACATTTTGACTGGCACTCTTTGACTGTGTTTCCAAAGATTTTAAGAAAGGAAAAGATTTTTCATTTGACTGAGGTATAACGATGGCAGCAGAATGTGACAGTGCAATGGAAACAGACATAGCGAATAAACCATGATTTGACTGCCATTCAGTTTACTGATATCATCTCATCGCATCCTCTTCTTCTGCAATGAATAAATGGCACCTGACAGGAGAATTAGAGCCGTTTATCTAGATGCCCTCAGCTTCTAAAATTCACACAAAAACAGTGGATGGAAACATGCATTCATTCATCAGATCTGCACATTTATTTTATAATTTGTTTATAATTTGCACTCCATTTGGGTGGAAAGCTGGCTTATGACACGATGCCATCTTATTCATATAAAGAAAAGGAAAAAGCCACCCCTAGCTTGTTCAGTGCAGCTTAATACGAACCCTTACACTGAGTGGTTTTATGGTAAACAGTGAACGCTGTGGTTTGAGTCTCAACCGGAAAAATCAAAAAAGCTTACTAATCATGTGCAAACAGTATGAGTAATGTGGTATAAATGAAGACATTGGCTCAGATCAGCGTTCGCACCTGCACATACTCCTTGATTCAGCTGTAGCTCCTAGGTGAATTGATCTTTGCTTTTATCCACACCTGACTCTCTAGTGCCCACAAATCCCAAATAAGTCTCCAATCTCAGTGCTGATACTTGGGAGTCTCAACTGTATTAGGAGTCCACATCAGTGAGCTAGAAGGAAATCCTGAGACTGTTGGCATACTACTGGATACCATAACAAAATCAGAGACAGTGTCTTTATCTTCAAATTGGTATCTCCAACCAGGACTGATTTAAGTAATTGATTTCCATAATTGACCTGAATGAAGATTAAATCATTGCTGTCAGCTAAATGAACCCATAATTCTCCTTCCTTGTCTACGAACCCATTTCTTCAACATTTCTCTTCTGCTTTAAATTCTGTTGGTTTTTCTGTTCTGAAAGCTTAATGTACTTTGAATATGTCCGTCAGAGGTTTACCAGGAATGCTGTGGCGACTCTGAATACATCGTTGAGTATTCCTGACCTCATACAGTATGTGAATGGTGTCATTTTACAATGATACAGGACTGCTTTTTGATTTCTCTGCATCATTGCTATGCATTTCTAATCAGATTATATTCCTCTTTTACATAATGAAGGTGGTAAGTGAAGAAAGTGAAAGGTAATCTTCCCCCCCCCCAATATGATCCTTAATTGTGACTAACTGGACTCTCCCTTTCATTCCTGCAAGCAAAGAGAATCAAAAAATGGAAATGTGTGCTTTGTGACGCTTAGCGGTGGCTTATGTTGCATCGGGAGCATCCTGTCTGTGCGGCGCACCTCATCGCACTCAACACTCACCTTCATTCTGGATGTGTGTTTCAGCTGTGTCTACTGTATCTCATAAACGTGTTGAAAATCCTGTTTTTTGAAAGTGAGCGCAGACACACACACACACACACAAACGTATTCTCACTATGTATAATGCTTTGGTGTAAGACTAACCTGTTTCATGAGATTAAAGGTTCACTGTTGCTTCCATGATTTTCTCTCACTTGAGTTGGTCGGTCTCATGCTCGTTTTTGCTTCACGCATGGCCTTTGGCTTCATATCACTATTCTTGTGCCTTGTTTAACTACTGTAAATGGTGAATGTTGTAAAGTACAGATGGGGATGAAAAAAAAAAAGAAACAATTAATCATACTGACATACATTTAAAGGTATTAGTTGAAAAAGTATTTAAGATTATAATATTGAATAGGCTGCAGAGCTTTTCTAGTGCTGAACATCTATGTTTGGTAATGCCAGGGCAGCTTTGTGGTATATTGTATCTATAATTATGGACATTTTGGATGTTTTCTGTACAGTAGAATTTGCAAATGTATATGCAGCCTTTTGGAAATAAATGTACAGTTTAAAGATCCCAACTTGTCTAAACACTAGTTATTTTGTATCGTGCAATTCTCCATCATCTCTTACATGGAGTGAATTATGTTAATGCAGGATATGTACAGTTGATATGGCATTTATCTCATTACTCACCACCAGGAAACAAATTAGTAGGACATAAAATGCACAAACGCATTCAACAGGACAAATTACTTTTTCTGTGTTTTCCTTGATGAAACCTGTCAGGGTTGAGCTGACTTTTTGTGAGTATTTTTTATTAGTGATTTTACTTACATCCATGCAGTCATGTAAGTATTGTGGGCTATATTTGTGCTGTTTGTTAGCAGCTCTGCAGAAACTGGTTAACTGTGGCATCTGCATCAAATCTGACAAATATTTAACTAACAAAATCAATAATAGTGCTTTATATGGACCATTTGAAAAATGTATTCAATCAATGTAGCGGAACCAGAGATATTATGTTTTTATTCTGCAGAGGTCTGTAAGCTCACTTACTTACTTCCAGATTCTTCTTTTTCTTTTCTTTTTTAAACTTGTCTTCAGACCCAACTGACACTGACTCAGGTGACATCCCTTGAGGATATTCATCAGACCTCACACACCTCCCTCTGGAAACACAGAACCCCTCATTGAGTGTGCACTTGGGGACATACAAAAAATATGCCTACTCAGAGAAAGTTAAAGGGTAAAAGCATTGTTCCTTACAAGGACTCTGACAGGTTTATGAGAACACCACTGGATGCTAAAGATATTGTCACTGCAGTTCAGGACGCATGCTCCCTGCTCCACCTGAACGTGGTACAATATAAGCTGTACCCTTTTAGAGTTTAGATTACCATGTGAGAAACAGTGACATAATTCTGTATGAAACAAGTGGTGGCTTGAAAGTAAAGCATTGGGTTTGTGGCTTCCAACTATTGAAGAGCAATAAACCACAATCTCATAAGAATTAAATGATTTGACTCGTGTTCGCTGGAACATTACGCGTCTTTTCTCTTAAAATAAACTAGAAACTGGAAACTATTAAGTCAGTCGGTACTGATACACAGTATGATTAATACAACCATTATGAGTGTGGTCAGCCATTTTCTCGCACATGGCTGTAAGGCAGGAGAGTAAGTGTATGTTCTCACTGTAACCACTAACATTAGCATAGTAAGTTACTGTCATGTAAGACAATATGGGACACTAGCTGTATGAACCAGCCTAATATCACATTTGTTACATCATTTACAGGCAGCTAGAGCTTAGTTCAAGAAAAAAAGAGCACTTTGCCTAACTGATATCCAACAACAGTGAAGTTAGAGAGACAAACTGTCTCCCTCCGCCCCCATCATTAAAGCAATTACTGTTGCATCCTCTTCCACTGAGTGAAAGTTTTCTCGGAACCTTGTTTGAGGCGCGAGAGTTCCCATTCAGTCAGGGGTCTGTTGTCTCTGTTTCTCAGAATCTAAGTTCAGGGAGTGAGTTGACTAAACCACCTGATTAAAATGCACGTTGCATTTAAATGAGGTCTATAGATCTGGTCTGAAGCATTTTGCAGTGAAAAAAAACCGTCTGACAAAGTGCGGCCTGACAGTAAAGGATTTGGTTTGTGGTTAGAACACCATCAAACGAGTAATACGAGAATCAAGTGATAAAATGAGTCAAAGCTGTACAGCGTGTTAACAGGAGCAACCGTACACTGTATTCACCTCTTTTCTCTTTATCAGCTGTCCAACCAGACAATATCTGATCATGTAAAAACTGCAGAGATGCGACATTATAAAAAAGCTAACTTGATAACTGAGTAAAATATGTTCAAATGAATCCAGCTTGTCAATAAGACAAACCAAACACAAATCCAACCCATTTTAAGTCAATCAGGACTGACATCTAGTGAGATTACCACTGCCACCATATGGAACTGTTATTGATTATTTGTCCTGCACATGGCTGCAGAGCACCACAGAATTACTGTATGTACATGCTCTGATTGCTAACGTTAGCAATGTGGCCTGTTAAGTTATTGTCATTTAAGTCAATATAAAAGTCGCTGAGGTCGATGCAGGGATGAATGATTGTCATGTCGCAGGTAGCCATGGAGGAGAGTGATAGCTAACTTAGTATAACTGGCCAACGTGTACATGTGTCCATTGACTGCATGATGATATCGGCCTGCAGGTCTACTATGCTTTTTCATTTCTTCTGAAGATGGACTGTTGAATCAGCCTGCTGTATGATGCACTGTTTATGCAAACAAACATTTCAGTCAGACTAATTAAACATGTATATCCCCAGTGAAACAAGCTGAAGTTACTTGAGTCGGTCTGACCTTCGCTGTGCAGAATGATGTTTTCACATCTGCTGAAGGAGGAAAGTTCCTCTGTGCTCACGATAAATCTCAGCTCTGGTTTAGTTTGGAGATGATCATGAATCAATATGCAACTTAGAAATGTGTGATGTGGGGCGCACAGGTGGCTCAGTGGTAGAGTGCGTGTGCCCATGTATAAGGCCATAGGCCGCAGTGGCCCCCGATTCCCCGATTCGATTCCCGGCTGGGGCCCCTTTGCTGCATGTCTTCCCCCCTCTCTCTCCCACTTTTCCTGTCACTCTTCCAGCTGTCCTATCTAACATAGAAGGCTAAAAAGCCCAAAAAATATAATAAAAAAAAAAGAAATGTGTGATGTGGAAGTTTGAAACCTCCACATTGAGAGGGGCTTTGTCAGTGAGGAAGGACACATCTTGTGTCCAGCAGGTAAAGTTGTAAAAAGAAGCACACAGTCAGGATTTGAGCAGATGAGTTTTCAATCAATTGTTTTTAAAATTTATTGCGGAAACAAAGTACATGTATGAGACACAAATGAGTGTTCAAAGTAAGTAGAGGTCTAGAGGTGACTGTAGGTTCCATCCCCACACCGGCAGGATAAATGTAGGTGGGTAAATGAAAAAGCTGTGTTTGCCCCTCCCCCATCAACACTGCGGTGCCCTTGGGTAAGGTATTCCCCCAAAATGCTCCAGCAGAGATGCTCTGTGTGCACAGATCAGGCTGTGGTGGTACTAGACGACTTCCACATGAGTACATGTAACTTTGTGAGAACAGGATCTTCCTGAAAAATAGAGCAGTACTGCCAGAAAAGCTAAATAAATACAGCATCCCTAAATGGACTCATTCAGCCACTCACACACACACCCATAGTATTGACTTGACCGAGGCACTGGTCTGAGCATTGGGAGCAATTTGGGATTCAGTGTCTTGCTCAAGGACACTTAAACATATTGGGGCCAGGGATTGAACCACTAACCCTGCAATGAAAGGCCACCCCGCTCTATGCATGGAGCCACAGCTGCCTTCCCTCTGCAAAGAAAAAGCAAGAATTCAGTGACTTGTTGTCTTAATGACATGACTGAAAAAAAATATATAAAAAATATATTTAGAACAAATTTAAGTGGACTGAGAGTCACTGGCTTCAGTCTTTAAGAAAGTATTTGTTTATTTCCTGTTATAAGCCTCCGTCCTCATGCAGCCTCCACCAGCCTGATGCTACCCACGATAACACCCCCTCACATTTAAAGTCTCCTTAAGAGGTGGTTCAGGTCTTTTCAGTGTGACTATGTATGCTGTTGTTTTAAATGCATCTTTCTTGACAAAGGCACAAGAGACAAAGCGCTGCTGAGTCACAGCTCTCAGTTTCAACCTGTTTCCTATCTATCTTTACACCATACAAGACTGTGTTGACTTTCGCATGTGTTTCCAATGTACTATCATCAGGCTTTTCACTGGTGTGCAGGGTCTTTTTCCATTTTGACAGGGTTTGTATAATTCCTCCGATGACAATGAGAAAAAACTGAGTTAATGTGGACTCTCCCTTTACAACAGCCCCTTGCACCCTGTGTCAAAAAGATCCCCTTAACCCCACGCAACAAAACTTTCCTCTCGGTATGCACGGAGGACCTGTAAGAGAAGAAAAAATGATATTTTCCATATCGTTGAAATTGATCTTGACCTCGGTGCAACAGATGAGCAGAAAGCAGTATGGTCCGTCCAAATGCAAAATTCATGTCTTATCTTGGAGAAAATGGTTCAGAGGTTTCAGCCTCCTCCCTGGCCTTATCATCAAAAACACAAGTTCCAGCAGTGTGCACGGCAAAGACTGCACAACTTCTTCCACATGCTGTAGATTAGGAAATAAAATTGTGAAAGCAGAAATCCAGTGTTGTATTGTAGGATTTAGAGTAATATGGTGATGAGCTGCGGTGCCCTGTAGGTTTATGAAGTGACTGTATGATCCCTGCAGTCTCTTTACTTCTCAGGCTGCCTGACAGCCCAGGAAACTAACCACACTATATGAGTCCAATATTGGACTATGGGTCAGCACCATTTCAACACTGCTCAAAGTGAGCTTAACACCACAGCCAACAGGCTGAAACTGAGGATGGAGCGTTAGTTGAAACTCACCACGTCTTCTCCAGCACATCAACACATATTCCACAGTTGAACCCTCCCCTTCCTGTTGGGCTGCATATCTGTGTGCTGCAGACAACAGCTCATTAGATAATGTTAAACTGGCACACACAGGAGAATGAGGTCTGCTAAAAACTGTGACGATGGCTGACTTCATGCTGTTTGTGAGGAGAGGCTTTGTACAATTGTCTGTTTTCCCCATTATCCTGCAGAGTAGCAGCAGCAGAGAGGAACCACTTTGCACCAGTGTTGCTGTTCTCCTTCAGCCTGAAAGCACTTATACTTTTATATATCAGGGGTGACATACAATGTGTGCAACAGCAGAGGAGCATTTCATCATCACATTTTGCATTTTTATATTAACTGGGGTCAGGGGAGGACTTCATTTGGCGATGGAGAGGTGCTACTGCTTCAAATCAATATGCTGAAGCACAGAAAATACTTGAATCCTTCAGATCGAAACAAAATTTTCAATCTGAGGTTCCACTATCAATCCTGTGCAGGGACATGAGGGGCTGGAGTCTAATACAAATTTCTCAAATGTAGGAACACACACGCAAGATGCTATGGAAAGTACATCCAGCACAGACATTGGATTAAAACGTTATTAATGGCATGAACTAGCTCAGAACGAGCTCACTGTGAGTTACTCTTCACAAATAATCAGTAAAACAGCTGATTTTTACTTTCTGTTGTGTACAGATTTATCGCGCCTCATACAGAGATACGAGATGGATATAAAAACAGACATTAAGCTCATCAAGCTTGTGTGGCATACACATCCATGCCTGGCAGTCCTTCAGCTGTACGTTCTGTTATGAAAGCGATCAGATGTAAAATGCAGGCACAACGCATTTACAAGTAGGAGACATCCACCTACACAATATAATACTTCCCCACTTCCGGAGCAGACAGGAAGTTAAAAGACAAAACGTCAGATCGTGTGCACTGAGGTTTTCACTACTCCTCTTTTCCTATACCCTCTGCAGGATGTGATGGGGCAACTTGGTTTTGTTTGTGTTTGCATGATAAGAAGTTTTTCCACAATATAGGCCTCATTTATGTATATTCAGCGGGTCAAAATACTAACCTGTGATGTAGACAAGCCCACATACTGTAAAATGTGTGAGTGGCTTTTACAGGTCCACATCAGCAAAAGTTTCAGACCAAAGCCAGGCTCTCAACCAAGGGCCACAACCAAAGGCTCTCCAGTACCCTAAAGAAAAATACAGTGTTACCCTCAAGGACAATTCAACAGGAGATTAAGGCAGCCAGGGGTACAGTGGCAGGAGCTAATCTAACTTTTCATCTTGTTTTTAAGATTGTGGGGATACAGGTCCAAGTCATAATTAACTTTCAGTTTTCATGTTTTGAACCAGGATTTAGAGAGTGATAACACATGTGATAAAACTGTTTTAATGCTGGCTCTTAAAGAACGCAGAAGAGGAGAGAAGCCTATGTCATTATTTTGAGATAAATAATAATAATAAGTAAATAATAATGTTAACATATCATGTAATGTATACACCTGACCACCTTAACAGTACAGTTCTGAGGCACTTGTACTATACAGTGGATATAAAAAGTCTTACACACCCACTGTTCAAATTCCAGGTTTTTGTGATGTAAAAAAATGACACCAAGAATAATTCTTCCACCTTTAATGTGACCCATAACCTGTACAATGCAATTGAAAAACAAACTGAAATCTTTTAGGGAGGTAAAGTAAAAATAAACAACTGAGATAATGAGGTTGCACAAGTGTGCACACCCTCTTATAACTGGGGGTATGGCTGTGTTCAGATTTAACCAATTACATTCAAACTCATGTTAAATGGGAGTCAGCACACACCTGTCACCATTTAAAGTGCCTCTGGATTAACCCCAAATAAAGTTCAGCTGTTCTAGTAGGCTTTTTCTTCACATTTTTGTAGCCACATCTTCCAGCACAAGCCATGGTCCGCAGAGAGCTTCCAAAGCATCAGAGGGATCTCATTGTTCAAAGATATCAGTCAGGAGAAGGGTACAAAAGAATTTCCAAGGGATTAAATATACCATGGAAGCACAGTGAAGACAGTCATCATCAAGTGGAGAAAATATGGCACAACAGTGACATTACCAAGAACAGGACGTCCGTCCAAAATTGATGATAAAACGAGGAGAAAACTGGTCAGGGAGGCTGCCAAGAGGCCGACAGCAACATTGAAGGAGTTGCAGGAATTTCTGGCAAGTACTGGCTGTGTAGCTACATGTGACAACAATCTCCCATCTTCTTCATATGTCTGGGCTATGGGGAAGGGTGGCAAGATGGAAGCCTTATCTCTCGAAGAAAAACATCCAAGCCCGGCTTCATTTTGCAAAAAGACATTTGAAATCTCCCAAACGCATGTGGGAAAATGTGTTGTGGTCCGATGAAACCAAGGTTGAAATTTTTTGCCATAATTCCAAAAGGTATATTTGGTGCAAAAACAACACTGCTCATCACCAAAAGAACACCATACCTACAGTGAAGCATGGTGGTGGCAGCATCATGCTTTGGGGCTGTTTTTCTTCAGCTGGAACTGGGGCCTTAGTCAGGGTGGAGGGAATTATGAACAGTTCCAAATACCAGTCAGTGTTGGCACAAAACCTTCCTGACTTCTGTTAGAAAACTGAAGATGAAGAGGAACTTCATCTTTCAGCACGACAATGACCCAAAGCACACATCCAAATCAACTAAAGAATTGGCTTCACCAGAATAAGATTGAGGTTTTGGAATGGCCCAGCCAGAGTCCAGACCTGAATCCGAGATCGAACATCTGTGGGGTGATCTGAAGAGGGCTGTGCATAGGAGATGCCCTCACAATCTGTCAGATTTGGAGCAGTTTTGCAAAGAAGAGTGGGCAAATATTGCCACATCAAGATGTGCCACGCTGATAGACTCTTACCCAAAAAGACTGAGTGCTGTAATTAAAGCCAAAGGTGCTGCAACAAAGTATTAGTTTAAGGGTGTGCATATTTATGCAACCAGGTTATTTTAAGTTTTTATTTTTTATTTTTCCCCTGTAAAGGTTTCAGTTTGTTTTTCAATTGCATTGTACAGGTTATAGGTCACATTAAAGGTGGAAAAAGTTGTGAAATTATTTATCTTGGTGTCATTTTTTTACATCACAAAAACCTGGCATTTGAACAGGGGTGTGTAGACTTTTTATAACCACTGTATATGTAGTATTTTCAATTTATTTTCAATTCTTTATACATTTACCTCAGTATATTTGTATTATACTTAGTCCACTACATATATCTGATGACTGTGGTTGTATTTTCATTGATCTGACACACAAAAAATACGGTCAGCTTACAAAAGATGCTGCATTATTACAAAAGTCCTGCACACCCACCCAGTAATTAGCTGTGCCTCAGACAGATATATTCAAACACTGCTTAAACTTAAACATCTCAGTGATAATAAATCACATGTCACAAATCTGATACAGACACAAAGTCTTGAATTCATAGTTCTTTAATAATTGAATGCTCAAACAGACCTTTTGCATAATTAATACTTCTGATACTTAAGGTACATTTTTCTGATAATAATATTGAAGATAATATGACAGGTAATATTGATAACCTGTGTTTTTATCCTCTTTATGTGACGCAGACTCTTTTTCGCACTATGACGTCTTCGCGGCTGTGGGGCTGACGGTTGCTCTGGGATACCGGTGGCTCCGCCCAGCCGCCTTACGTCATCGTCATTAGTCCCCAGATGTCACACCTGCGCTGAAGTTTGGGAGAAGAGCACGAGCGACGGCGGCCGAAGTGTTATCCAGAGAAGTTTAAGAAGGAGAGACTTTAAGAGAGTAACTTTAAAAGAGTAACTTTAAATGAGTGGACCGGGACTTCTGTACTAAAGCATGAGCAGGCTCCCGTGTGTGGTGAGTGTGTAGAAAGTGTGTAGAAAGTGTGCTGTGTGTTTTTCAGAGAGTGTAGTTTGGTGTTTCCGCTGAGGGAAAACATTTCCTGAAAGTAAGGAACTATTCATTAATAATGTTGCTGTTGTTCACTTCCGAGTTTATTAAGTTGACTCTCGATCGTTGTGTGTTTCGGTGAGGTGTTTCCTACATTAAATGACTGTTTGTTTTCTCTTGTGTTGACTGAATAGTGTCAAGTGTGGCGACACTTCGTCGACATATTAAGTTTTAAGTTTTTCAGGACGTTTGCCATCCGGATATTAAACCTGCCGGCCGGGTGTTTTCCTCTCTGGTTCTCTCTCTCTGTCTCTCTCTCTCTCTCTCTCTCTCTCTCTCTCTCTCTCTCTCTCTCTCTCTCTCTCTCTGTCTCTCTCTCTCTCTCTCTCTCTCTCTGTCTCTCTGTGTGTGTGTGTGTGTGTGTGTGTGCGCGCGCTCAGAAGCCTCCTCATATCCTCACCTACTTGTCAGTCCGCCTCGCGCTCTCTGAGCTCGGGTGCGAAATTCCTCGTCGCGTTCACAAAGTTCACTCAGACAGTTTTTTCCGCTCAAACACGGCATCTTAAAAACTAACAGAGTTAAAAAGTAACCATTTATGAGGAGCGCCTTGTTGCGCCATGCCGGCGCTGCACCAGACTCCCCTTAGAAATGTGTCACTTTACAGTGCGCTGACAGACTGACACAGCTACATATCCTGACTGAAGGAGAAAACAGTGTTTCATCAACTGTTCAAGTGTGTGTGTGTGTGTGTTTGTACACGCTCGATGAGCGGAAGCGACGGTGTAAAGTGCCCCAGAAAGTTTTGGAAAAGTTTGGACTGTCAAAAAGGAGTGTCATTTTGTGGATTTATTGCACGCCGGTTTTAAAGCGTGGCTCCTAAACATTCACTATATGTCTTTATGATTTTTTAGCTGAAAATTCTTCAGTATTTCTGCGTCGTTTAAAGACAACGTTATGGGCGATTGTTTTTGAATGAAGCTTTGTATGATGTTTTCCTTCATGTCAGACAAGGTCTCATTTACTTGTTCAGCGGTATATACGTCTTTTTTTAATCACCGTTAAATGTGTTTCAACAGCTATTTTTCATTTAATAACGGTGTGTGTGTGTGCGTGGGAGATGTTCCTGCACGCGATTCAAAGTGGGGCAGACTGGAAAATGTTGGGAAATAATGGGTGTGGACAACAATCTGGGCTCTACCTGACTGCCTTATTTGGTTATTCATGAAACTCGACCAGGTATTGACTGTATTTGGACACATCCTGTTTGTGTGCAGCAGACAAAAGTAAAAAAAAAAAAAAAGTTTGTATCATTGCTTGTAAGACCTATAAGATTAAGATGGTATTCTTACATCATGTAGGTTGCAGAGTTTCACAATACTACATGTCTCCTTGGTATTATTAAAGTACATTTTTCTGTTTTCTGAAGATGGAGTTTAGGCATGTCTTAAGGAAATCCCCCTCTCCAATCAAATCCACCTGCTCAGCTCTCAACTTGTTTGTAGCTTGTGGCCTGATCACAAGTGCATTTTATTGGCCCGGCACACTCCTATGAAGTGTTGCATCATCATGATCATATCTCTATAAAACAAGGGAGCTGTTTGAGCAAAATGACTCATTGTCTTTGTGTTTGGAGTATTTGAACTCTGAATAAGTATTCCTAATAAGTCGTTTCCTGTGAGCGGAACTGAGGTGTTTACAGAAGACTTTAGACTTGTCAAAGGAGTAGGCTGTCAGATACACAAACATGAATGAAATATAGTTGAGAGGGGGAAAACAACCCTAAACCTACTTAATTAACCCTAAAACCACCCACTTATTGCCTGCTACATCAATATGTAAAATAATTATAATAAATTATTATTTTGATGGTGGTCTCATTTCAGCATTATTGTTCCTCAAATTACTGCATCAAATAATATGGAAATTATTTATTCATGTGAAATAGTTGCATTGTTCTCTTTTTTTTCTATAAACGAACAAAGCAGAGATACCAAAAAGAGAGGACAAAAAGAACTTGAAAAGGAAACAAAAACAAAGGCTTGGGGCAGCAGTTGAAGATTTTATTTTATTATTGAACTTGCTGATTTTTTTTTTCTTAACTGAGTGATCAAACAAAATATCTAATATACAATGGTGATTTGGCCAAGTTGACTCTTGCTTTTTTTTAGTCAACTGTAAAATGTCAGAACCCAAAATGATTCTGTCTAAAGTAGACAGATATTCAGATTTTAGAGCTGGACCAGTTCTTGTTTAAAAGTTTCTAAAACAACCCATTTTTAAAATAGTTGCTGACTAATTTTGTTAGTCCACTAACTGATCATCTCAGCTCTACAAATGGTCAATAAAACTGTTTCTAAAAGAAAAAAGAGGGCAAACAAGAATTTTTTTGATTGCCTTCATCTCTTTTTTGTTTGTTTTTTCCAAAGGTTTTTTCAGCATTGATCTTGCTCCTCAAACTCACGGGAGCGTTTCCACGATCTGGCCATGACTTAGGAGGCAACAGGACACGGCGGGATGTCCACTGCAGAGATCAGATGGAGTACCTGAATGGTGGCATCTGCTGTTTAAACTGTCCTGCTGGTGAGCCACACTGAACGTAGTCTACAGAGACTTAACTCTGTCACAAAGTCCAGTCATAAATCCATCAGCAGTGTTATGAAGCAGATTGAGCTTTATCGTGTGTGTGTGTGCGTGTGTGCCAGGTACACGTATGACATCACCCTGTACCAGAGCTGGAGAGAGGGGAAAGTGTGAGGACTGTGACTATGGGACATACACACAGCACAGCAACGGACTGTCGCAGTGCTTCACCTGCACACAGTGTCGCCCAGGTAGTTCTGCTTGACAGCTTTACACTATCAATTAGAATGACTGTGGAAATAAAATCAATATTCAACCTTTTCAAAGTGTTTGAGTGAAAACTCAGACGTAACAAGGTCTTTCTCTTATTGCTTTCCCAGATCAGGAAGTTGTAGCGCCTTGTTCTCACACTCGCAACACTGAGTGTCAGTGCAAATCAGGAAGATTTTGTGACCCTGACCAAGCATGTGAGGTGTGCATGAAGTGTTCAAGGTGAGTCTATGCAAAGTGAATGATGGCTGAGTAATCTCTTTTATGTCTCATTTCTCAGTTGGACACTGTTCCTAAGACAGCCTCACTCATTTTCTTCATGCTTTCAATTATCTTTTTGCTTCCAAACTAGTTGTGAAAAAGATGAGGAGATGGTGAGGCCCTGCACCTCCACTGCCAACACAGAATGCAAGAAAATCCAGCCCAACGCTGCCTCTGCATCAGGTGTGCGAGTCAGTCGAAGCTAATGCCAGCCATCATTAGAAAGACACCAATCATCACCAGTGTGGCTTTTTCGTTACACCTTTTTAATGATGTTTCCATAATATGAAGCTAATCCTTGTCAATTGTGTGTTTTTTGTTTTGTTTTTCGAACAGATTTGACCTGGTCTATTGGAGTAACTATTGCGATTGTTGTGTTAGTCCTGATAATTGTTGCTGTATTCATATGGAGACGTAAAGCAGCAGGTAGGTGGAAATAGAAAAATACACCAACATAACACAGTACCTTTTTAAATGGATAGAAACTAAGTACTATTTGTAAATTACTTAAAGTCATTATATTCATTTCCAAGATTTGTGAACAGTGACTTAAGTATTAGGGGTCCTGTTAAATGGGACTCTACAAAACAATGGGCGAAACATAGACATTACTTGACACAGTCAAGAAATTAAGATCTGGCAGAGAATTACATTTAACATTAAAGAGAGAATTATTACATGCAGTGTGATGCAACATGTTTTTATTTCTGCCATCCAAGATTTGGTGCACTATAGAATGGCTTATCTTGCTAAAAGCAAACTCACATTCCTTTTTATAGCAGGAAATTAAGGGTCATCTCGGGGCCTGCTCTTTAAATCTAATGATATTTTGTCAAGTGCAGATTCTACAGACGCTGGGATATGCAGTACACCTTTCTGGGTACTGATACAGCCATTAATAAATGCTCTTTATGGTCAGACATTTCCCTATGACATATTGGTATATATCCAGACTTCTCAAAAAAGCCTTGTCCGATTGTTGGTAAAACAAAACTAAATGGCATGAGGCAAAAGCCCAGCCTGGCCAACCTGTTGCATGTACTTGCAGCACTCTGGACACCAAAAACCTGCTTAACTAACTACAAATGAGAAGCATGACGTTGATCGTTTCAGCTGACGATCATGCAGCAGCAGGTGTGACAGCAGATGATGTGCTGACTCTTCCTGCTGACGATGTTGGAATAAGGTGCAGTAGGATTGGAAATTTAAATGTTAATTAGGCCTCCATAATTAACATATTAACTGCTGTCTGTAAGGGTGTATGTCGTTAGCATTTAGTAGAAAATAGACCGCTTTCAGTTGTTGGTAAGTATAGTAAAAAAAAAAAAAAAAAAAAAGAAAAACGTGTTTCCAGAGCTCACTGAAGCCCCTGCTCTGAGGTGCTGCTACCCAAAGAGAGCAGCAGGTTTTTGTTCTCTAATGTTGACTTACCCATTAAGTTAAATTCAAGTCATCCTTAAATGCTGTCAGATAGCTGTTGATGGACTGTTGGGGAATTTTTTAAAGTTGCATAATCCTCTCTTCACATTCTGTGTTCAGATTCTCAGAGAAATCCATCTGACAGTCTGAAAGATGGACAGGTGAGTCATAGTTTTGACATTACTGTTAATAAAATGAACTCAAAGCAGCAGAACAAACTAATAAAAAAAAAATACAAGATTGATACAAAAAACTCTAGCTAATGTAGAGTTAGAGACTGATAAATATAAGGCATTTTTAAAAATTCTTTCTTCAAAAGGACAAAGGAGGTCTGCTTGAACATGTCCCTCATCCTCTCCAGAATTACAGTGACTTTCCCTCTGAGGAATGGGGGAATGGAGAACCCCAAAGGCCAAACAGCTCAAGTCTGACCCTGCCCCAACGGGTGAGAGCCAAATCCTCTGCTGGTATGGAGGATGAGCGTATGCTGTGTGAAAGCCTCACCAGCTCAGCCAGTAACTCCCAGCACAGCCTAACTGGCCCGCCCTCCTCTGCCCTCCTCTACCCTGCACAACCCCCCCAAGCCAGCCTCATGGTCTCCCGACAGCCCAACTGGAGGGTGAGAGCAAAAGCTCATTTCCACCCCTGCTTCCATCCTTGCCGTCTCCCTTGCTTCTTGCTTTCTCACCTACCTCTTTACTAAAGCTTCACTGTCAGCAGGCTTTCTGGTTATGGTTCTGACTGTGCTCCTCCTACAGTTTCCTCCCTTTGATTCTTACATGACAAAGCGCATGAAAACTACTTTAAGTACTTTAGATTCACTTCACCTAAGATTGGGCATAGTTATTTTTATTTATAGTTGTAGTTTAGAGTATCAAGTATTGTGAAACATGTCTTACTGGTCTGTGCTGTAAAGCAGCTCAGCCACTGTAATTGCGTTGTTCAGCGTTGTGTTGATATTGTTGCAAACTGAAGTTGATGAGTCACATGTTCCTTAGATTAACAGAGATTATTGACTTGCTTTTTTTTTCTAAACCTGAAATATCTTTGCATCTGGCAAATGATTTTCAATTCAGCTCACTGGAGCAGCTTCCTAAACAGCGATGGAGGAGAATGTTTTTGGACATACTAAGTACCTGAATAAGAGACAGTTATATTCACCAAGTTTGTGACTCATGAAGGATTTTGACAGACTTCTTGTTCCTCTCTCTCTCTTCATTTAGGATGATGATGATGAGCCATTTCCCAAGCTTTTTCCTGTGAATGGTAAAGTGTTTTTATTATTTTATTTTCTCAAAATTAGATTCCTCCTTATGTTACACATGATCAGAGTGGCTCATTGGAACACTTCTGTCAGAAATGACAAAGCTATTATGCCTGTTTCCCATGATGTTGCAGCCCAGCTTTGTGATTCAGTCCCCTGAGTTAGGTGTATTTATTTGTACAAGTTCTAAATGTTCATAATAATTATTACTATGGTTGTGACTTCATACCTGAGTAAGGCCTTAACTGAAGGACTCTTTGTTTGCAGGTGAAGAGTCTTTGAGGAAATGCTTCGAGTATTTTGAAGAGCTAGATTTCAGCTACCACAAGAGATTCTTCCGTCACCTTGGGCTTACCGACAACATGATCAAAAGCAAAGTGGACCCTCAGTATGAGGATACAATTCATGAATTACTGAATGTTTGGATGGAGAAAGAAGGCAGAGAAGCCAGTTTAAATGACCTACTGAAGGCGTTACTTGATTTGAATCAAAGGCGAACAGCTGAGAATATCAAAGAGAAAGCTATTCACCATGGTCATTACTGCTGTGAATCTTAATGAGAGGTGTTGTTTTCTGAAACCTCTCTGAAAACATGTAGGCTTAAGATTGCCTGTTACGGTGTCCTTATTGTAGAAAGCTCGTGCACCATCCTATACTGGTTGGAGCAGCATCACAAAGACTTCTGTCCACAGTGGTGTTTTAGCAAGCATAACAGAAAAGCTTGAGAATGGTAGTCTCATGAATATCTCTTATGATGTCCGCCGAAAGAAATAATAGTTCCCGTTTTTAAGAGAACATACGAGCACTATTTAGTCTCATGAAAATGCTTGGGGGGGTCCTTGTTGCTTTTTCAAAGCTTCTGTTTGGAGTAGCAATGGCCAAGCCTACCGCCCATAGTGGTCTTTTGGTGAGTAACTATTCAGCCAAAAGGAAAAGGGAAAACATGCTGGTACACTTGCTAAGTGTGTATGTTACTGAAGCGGCTGCTGCTTCAGTAACAGCATTAAACTGTACTTTGCAGGCCTGGTGGGGAAATGCGGGGCCTTTTTTTGTCAAACTTGGCTTAACTACTTGCCTGCTTGACCTACACACACTCCAAAATGACAGCTAGAATTCATGTCTTTTTTTGTCTGACTGAATGTGATATTTATTTCCTTCAGCTCTACATGGAGTGTTGATCATGAAGTATTTAATAAGTGTTTGCTGTCTTGTGCTTCATGTACATAAATTGCTTTTTACTTTTTTTACTTATAAAAAAAAAAAATGAGCCCACATCTCAAGACAGGTTGATTGTTTCATACAGTGACTGCGATGCTCTTTAGATGATACTGACCATTTTGTTCCTTAAGATGTGTTTTATGAATTTATGAATATAGTTATCTGTACTCAGGAACTCATGTTTTTAATGGTCGCACTGATTGAGCGGTGGAACAACATTAAACTAAATGCCTTGGGATCAATGGGATTTCTACAGGTGTATGAAGTTATTATGGAGAGCAGTTATATCTGATTTTATTTAAATAGGCTGTTTTTGCCTGACTGTATTGTATACTTGTTAGCTGACAGTGTTGTCTTGAGGTTCAGTTGGTGTTCTTTCTCAAAGCACCTGATCAAAATGAATTCTCCTGTCTGTGTTGTGATTCTGGTCTATTGTTACACTTCCATAATTCTGATCACAGCATTGACGTCTTGGAGTTTTAATAAAACCAAAAGAGTTTCACTGGTTCAGCATGCCTTGCCTTATTGAGGGGTTAATTTCAATGTTACCCAGTGGCTTTTTTATGTTTTACATTTTTGTTGTTTTCTCTGTCACTTTTTTTTTTATTTATATTCACATTCATTTTCAACTTTTTTACAGAATAATTAAACTAGGTTCTGAAATATTGAATAAAAAAATACAGTGTGTTAACTTGAATGTTTAAAAAAAGAATAAACACTTCCACCATTTCTCATTTCTTTTTTTCCTTTTTAAGATAAAACTATATTAGTCCCCCCATGGGAAAATTCACTTCTTAAGGCAGCTCAAGATAGGCAAATATGAGAATAAGTTTAAAAAAAAAATTAAAGTACAGAAGGTAAAAACAACGTAAATACAAGATAAATACATTATATTTTGATTGTAATGGTGTGTCAGGTTTGAGAATGGCTTGAAATCTGCTGTTATACTGTAAACTCAGTGTGCTAGCTAGATAAATGGGCCACATCCTTGTTAGTGGTTCTGCTGAGAGTTACACAGTCTACACATTGTACAATGTTCGTTAAAGATAACTGAAATATAACATGAAGATGCTCTACAGTATGATGACATAAAACTCATGAAGTACATTTGAGTGGTTCAGTCCTCTAATTTATAAGCTAGCTTCATCTCAGGAGAATATAATACTGGGACAGATGAAGCAATAGTGAAACTGAAAAAACAGTGACCTTTATCATGCCTGACATTATGACAGTGATACCACAAAAAGTCCGATTTCGTTACCTTTAATGTTGGCTCACCTCTGCAATGTAGCCACCAACACATCATGCTTTGTCTGTGACATATCTACTGAAAGACTACTAGATTCAAGATTCAAGGTCAATTTCAGGCTCCCTCCAACAAAGCTAAAAAAAAATGTAGAAAAATCACTTAAGTAAAGAGAGAACCTAAGGCAAAAGCTATGAAATAGTTCAAAAGTCCAAAACATAAGAAAAGAACATGGTGTATATAAAGTAAAATATAACACCATAAAATATAAAATAGTATATCAGAATATCAATACAAAAAAAAAACCAGACCAAATGTTCTTCCTTGCTGTGACTCCTGTTGTAGTAGCACATTAGGCCTTAAAAACATACTCTCAGTATCCAGAACAAAAGAAACCTCTGCTCAGCACTGTGCACCTTTTGGCCCTGATGGCAGCTGCTCCATGTTGTGACAGTGTCTCAGCGGGGGAAATGTAGCGTCCTGCTGCGCTCGCAGAGATTAGTGCTCTCTGCAGCTGGTCAAGGTTGGATGAGCGGTTGCTCTTCGCTCTGCTGTCTTTGACTTCCTCCCAGAGGTGTTCTGAGGGACGGGTGTCACCTTTCATCGCTCCTGTAGCTGTGGATAAATTGATGAGCAGAACTTCTGTCTCCACACATTAGTCTGTCTCCATGAGCTACTCAGACGTCCCTTCACTTGCCAATCATTTCTGCAGTTTGCTTCCTGATTTTCTTCATTCCTCATTCATTAGAATGCATATCACACCGCGTTAGCTGCTCATTTACTCTCGTGACAAGTGTCTTTGTCTTACATTACCATTGTGAATGTTGATGGGGTAAGTGTGTCCGTTAATTCAGATACTAGCCCTACGGTGTGTACTTGGAGCCAGAGCATTTAATAGAGGTGTCGCAGAAGCATTCAGCTAAATTATACCTCTGCTGTGACAAATCAGCTTCCCGACTCTCATGCATCAAACTAATGCTTGCTGAGAACATTATCAAACATTCTGTCGCGCCTGTCTGGTGTACCAGCCAAATTACCACTCAGGAAAGGGTGATTTGAAAGTACATATCTATTAAAGATCTGAGAGTTCAGCTGCTCAGTGGTTGTATTATACTTTGTCACATAAAATACAAATGTGTTTTACTTTGAAGATTGAAATCAGTCTGCACTGTAAAAGTGCTCTGCCTCTGCCATACAAAGTATAAATAAATCTCTACCATAATCAAATCTATTGATATACTTATCATCCAGTAGAAATGCCAGCGTATGGTAGGAGAGGGAACTGTTCACTACTGTCAAGAACAATCCGTAACTGCTATTTCAGGTCAGAAGTTGTTGCGAAAACAAAAAATCCCCCAAAAAGAAAACACACTTTTACATTTCTCTGAACCCACCTATGTGATTCAGAATATGTGAATGTGGTGCAGCAATGATGAAAATCTGAAGATGTTCAACATAAAAACTCTCCTACTCAACCTTCACTTTCACTTGTGTCAGTGACAATGCAGCTTTTCAATTTAATTTTATGGGATCCGGGATTAAAAAAAGTTCATAAGAATCCATCATCAGGGGACCTGTGCATTACATTTTATGACAATCCATCCAATACTTATCGATACACTTCACTGTGGACCAGTGTGGTACACCTTCTGACCAATCAAGTCGCGATCGTTGATAATATTGTTTGCTCCAGCACAGTAACAAATGTTCATTTCAAAGACCTGATGGTGTTGGCTGTAGATATCTATAGGAATCATCTTCATTTAATTCTGCTAAAATACTTTTTCCTGTGAACCTCGGCTCGGAGGATTTTGTGTTTGATTACTGAAAACCATAATGTTGGTGTTCAGCACTTGGGCATTAATCATGATCCAATTCACTGCCTAAAAATGGTGAATTGGATCCTGATTAATGTCGAATCTCAACTAATGAATATGAAGGTACTGTGATGACAGTTATCCTACTCCACATCAAAAATTGTAATGATGCCTTTTAATGGATAGAGACCTACTTTGTCAGTGTGGTACTGTACAATATAATGGCTAAAAGCAACTGAACAACACAAAACACTGTTTCAGTGTCTCTCTACCAGCTTCCCTCATTACTGAGTAAGCTCTATAACCCATTTCGAAAGCACTGACCTCTGGAACAGACCATGCAATGTTTTTCTGTGATATAAACTCTGAGACCAAAAGCTCAGTGGAAATAAGATGTGCATGTTGCTCAGGTGCAAACATGAGAGGGATGAAGCACCTGCTGACCTGGCATCTCACAGGAACAAAAATAATTGATCTGCACAGAAAAGTAAATCAGAAACTGCAACTGGGAGAAAACAAAAGAAACTAAGACTCTGATGATGTAGGCATGTTTCTGACATGTTTTTACACATATAATTCAGGTCAATGAAGGCACTGAATCATGTCACTGTAATAAAAGGATTTACTTCAGGTAGATTAAATATGCTTTTAGATCTTAGTAAGCTAATTTAAGGGAACATTTTCTCATTGTTTTTTTCATGTTAAATGTAAACTGCCATATTAAAATATTATATATATTCCGTTTTTAAAGTGAAGTGTTTAATGAAATCATTATGACATCTCATTTGACAGGTTTAGGGACCACTACAATAGTATATGGCAAGCACCCGGAAAAAGCGATTGAATGAGCACCCAAGACAGACAACATGAGACCAAAAAAACAGTGTTGAGTAGGAAGGGGTCAAAGGTCATGGATCAGCAGTCAGAGAGAGATTTACATATACACTTTCATTCATTTTGTCCTTTGTCCTTTTTGTCCACTTTTGTCCAAAGTGACATACAACCCACAGTCGGTGAAGGAGAAGTCAGCTCCACAGTCCACCTGACATAAGGGCCACCAGGTTTGCAGGTACATGAATGAACACATAAGTATGTGGTAAATGACACATCTCAGACAGAACTGAGATAGAGAAAGGAACAGAGATGTTTTTCAGACAGAAAGACATCCTGCTAAAACAAGTTTGGTAACTCATTCCACCACTGAGGCAGGTGGGTGCGGGGCTGGTGGCTGTTCTGTTGGTGAGCATTAGTGGCTTGAACTTAATGCATGCAGTGAGGGTGAGTCAGTGGAGCTTAATGAAAAGTGGAGAGACATTAGCGGTCTTTTACTTGTTGAAGGTCAGATATGCTGCCATATTGTGGACCATTTGCTGAGGATTTACTGTGCATGCTGGCAGCCATGCCATCAGGGGGTTACTGCCGTCAAGGCGAGAGATGGCTGGTGCCTGTACAAGGAGTTGGGCAGCATACTGAGTCAGATGGGACTTGATCTTCTTGATGTTAAACATGACTGAGTGACAGATGTAACATGCTCAGTCAATGTTGCCCATTTTTGTAGCGGATTTTGTTGGTGGGAGTGAGAGAGGCAAAGCTGAGCTGGATAATAATGTGCTCAACAGAGGACTGCCTGGGGTCACCAGAGTTCAGTCTTGAAGAGAGAGAGAGTTGAAGATAGCTATCCATCATTCATCTAGAGTTAGAGTTAGAGTCAGGTCATCTGGTGGGAAGGACAAATAGAGTAGAAGTAGAACAAAAACCATGTGAAAGGATAATTAGACTAAAGGAGGTGGTGTGTACCACAGTGGGATGAACCTGACGCTTGGACTCCTTGCCATGCCACTTTGAATGATGAGGTGTGTTTGTCAGTAAATCAGTAATGTTCATGTGGATGTATGGAAGCAGTAAGGGATGCTGTGTTGTAGAGTGAGAAAATGAAACAAAAACCAAGTGAAACAAAAGGTGCTGGCGCTGGCTGGGAAAGAAAGTGAGGTCTGCGAGAAACTGCAATTTATATATCCTGCAGGGGATTGGGCCCAGCTGCTCCCAATCTGGATGGGTGCTGCAATCACCCGTGGCACTGCACCTCAGAAAGAACAGGAGAAAACAGGTTACACAGCACACAAACAAGTACCCTAAGCAGGGACCGTCACAATATGACAATACCTGGGTCACCTCCATTGACTGAGAGATGTAGTTTGAAGCTCAAAAAAGCTAATGTGGAGATTTTATGTTGAGATCAGTTAGTCAAACACTCTCAAAAATCTTTAATCTGGCTGCCTATTCTATAGAAAGTTGTCCCATAAGAAACTGTTTATAGTGAGGTCTGTGGATTTATTAAAGCTCTGTATTTTGGTTGAGGATGATGTCAAAACTTTGACAAAGTAAACCAAATATTTTTTTTGCAATATACGTGAACCAATAGTAGTAGTAATGGTTTGTTTTCTATCTGTGCTCTGATCAATATTTTTACATTAATTCTACAATGGATCAAATGGCTATGTGTAATGTATAAAGGATCACTGGTGGTGACACAGGAAATTATCACCAGCTCAACAGCAACATATCTACATATTACACATTACCGACACATATATTACATATACATAGTTTTGTTTTAAAACCTTACTATTTTCATTCACTTGAGTCTTATCACTCTCATTAGTGTCATTTTCAGCCGCAGCAAGCAGTTGTTTTCACTGCTCTAAAAATCACTTTCCAAAACCTGCCCAGCACCAAACAACAGACAGATAACATTAGTGGTTAACTGGTGGACACAGTGGAGCATTTAACAGCTAAAGAGCCAGATATTTCCTACAGGAGCTGGCGGAAAGAACAGAACTAAAACGAGCGTCAATACCGGCCTTAAATCCAATGAATGGACAGAAACTCCAAGTAAACGCTAATGCTGTTCTGTTTCTGTGTAATGTGTGAATAAGCTACTCTTTGCTAACACACTTGCTGTTACTTTAGATGGGGCTAATATGTCCACGTAGCACCAAGTGGCCAGAAAAAAAGCACCTCCTAATGCACCTTCAAAATCCTTCAGTAATCTGACTGTTGTTCCCTGAAACATCCTTTGACTTTTTTAGCATCTTTTTTTCCTATTTTAGCTATTTGACTGCAGTTTCCTGTGATTATTGGAGAAACCCCAAGAAGCCCAGCTGCCACTCCAGAGAATTTGTTCCCATTGTGTGATAACAGCTCCATTGGCTCCTCACAGCTGCCAAGGACTTCATGGAGCTGAAGGCAGAGACCCAAAACCTCTAGTGTGTGTGATCATGAACCAAAAGGCCACTGGGATCACATTGACATCCAGTGGCAATATTACCACTGGTTCCCTCAGAAGAAAGCACTCGCGGGTTGCTTCTCCTTGTCACAACATAATACCCATAATACAGCAATGTTCAGTCAGCATCCTTTCCTTTCTTTTCAAATCACACTGTCGTGACCATTGTACATACGTTCATGTGGGAAAGACAATTTAGATTTCCACCAAAATTATCTTACACAGTTCTCACATCCATGTAAGTGCTGTTTCAAAAGGATGCTGTGTACTTCTCATGTGTAATTTTGAGTGAATAGGGCCTGATTTTGATGAAGGCTATGATGATCATTCAATTCAGGCCAAGTAAGAAGGAAATAAAACATCTTGCCAGTCTTCACACCAAGAGCTCTGTTAATCAGTGTTGAGAAGAGGATAAAAAGGCATTCAATCCTGCTTTTTTTGGCCTTCAGGGCTACTCCATAGGACTTATAGGACAATAGAAGAGAAATTCATCCCTGAGATATTAAGTTATAGGAGAAAGTGAGAAATATACTACCTCCTTTTGCTGGAAACAAGGGGAGATCTGCCCTGCCTGCTAATTTAAATTTGTTAGACTGATGTACAACTCAGCATAGAATAAATTGTAAAAGGTAGGAAAGGTCACTGTGACAGAATTCAGAATGACTTTCTCAGAATAAGAGACAGTAATTTCTGAGTCAGCCCTCTATTCACTGCTAACAGAGTGGCTCCGCACTGTAGATCAGTATGACATCACAGATTTGAGTCTTGACTCCTCAATTTGCTTCAGGACAGAATCGTTCATTCCACTTATTCTGCAGCTTAATAACCCAAATGTCAGTTTCAGTGGGATTCCCAGCAGGGATTGTATTTCCTACACTATGCCTGTGAGGGCGGTGAGCTTTCTGACCTGAACGGCTGCAGAATCAGACTCAGGGAAAGAGTCTTACCATGAGTGTGCTGGTGCTGGTTAAAGTCAGAAATTCAGACATGACGTGCATTTGCAGGCAAACTAATCAATCTGAATATGTAAATTACAATATGAGATCTGAGAATGAATCATCTGAAATTGAGTGATGACAGAGAATGAAAGATTTTTTTTAGAAACCACCTCCCTGTAGTAGAACAATCTGAAAACAACCTCTGAAGCTCACAAATGAACATGTTGTTTAATCTGCACAACAACCAAAATGTTAAAATAAAACATTTTAGTTTTACATGAGGTTATGTGGTGGACTGCTCATGGTTACTCATGGTGATGACTCCAGGAAGTTACTGCTCCATGCCAGAGGATAAGCTGGGCCTGATGTCACCCTGTTTACTACGTAGTGCACTCGATTGATTGTCTGACATTTTATTTCACTGTCAGAATTCTGTGTATTCTGTGTCAGTGTGTAAATATATCCATAAAATAGTGTCTTCAATAATTTTCCACACAACTTTCTGCTAATACTCCTACAATGCCGTGTGTCACATTTTATATAAGCAAAACAATCTCTTCTGAAATCTGAAATCTCAGTTTACTGCTCACTGTTGGATAAACTGCTAAGTGTGTACATGTAGAGGGAATAGTGACTGAGTGATTAGACACAGCCTGCTCTGGTGAACCTAAAATGTATGTTTCTTGTTTCATCATTAGTTTTTTCTAAGACTCATATGAGTTGTTTGAGAACCTAGACATTGGAGAATTGACACCAAACCTGTCCTCAAGTTTTGCATCCCTGACTTCTACAAACAGCGAGCGAGACACCGCTGCAGGACTGTGAGGACGAGACAAAGTCCAGGCCAGAACCCAAAAGGAGTAAAGGAAATACTGCACATTAAGTCAGATGTCCCCAAACAAAAGCCTGGAGCTGTCCCACCATGTCACACAGCGAACTCTGCCCACTCCACTCAAGCATCCCCATCCTCAGCACTGTGCTGCTGAGGATGGTCACACTGAGGGGGGACTGGGAGAATTTGAAAACATCACTTCAAGGAGTCTGTCAGAGGAATCTGAGAGACTTTGATAATATAAGGCAGGGACTTGCGCCCACAGACAGCTTGATTCTTGTCTGCTTTAGAGAACACTGCTGGAGGACAGGGACCCTCTGATTGGTAGATAGACTGATGCACCTTCCACCAGATGAGCTCCTCACTGCAATCAAATGCTGAAGACACAAAATTCAGAGGAAAATTCCCATCACCTGTTATTTTTTTCTGAGAACTATTATATGAAGCATTCCCGCCAAACAATGTGTGATTCAACCTGGCCATGTATGAGTGAAACCAAAATGTGGTGTGATATTTAAAAAGGAAAGGCGCTTGCTTTTTGCACAGTCGTTTGCAGCAAAATGTGGTTAGATTCAGGACACACCCACTTTTATTCGTATGTATACCACCCCCTTTATTGTGCTTCAGCTAATGCATGCTCAAGAAAGCTTACGCCATCTGCTGGGTGAAACAACACAGAGCCTGCACCCAACAGGACAAATCTGAAATCAGTACCATACACTACATACTATACACTGTGTGTGCATTAGTTTGTGAGCAGAGAGAAGGAATCATCCTGTACCTGTATGCTCACATGGTGTGTTTTTGGTGTTATGGTGTGTTACTCTTTCTAAATGATGTCTCTTTTAATCTGTGATATTCTTTTAAGATGACAGAAGAAGAAGACAGATGAATCTACTTTGGTGTGTCTGTTTCACCTTCAACTATATATGCTTAAAAAATCACAACCAAATATGATTACTGACCCTGACAATACATTTAGTAAGTGATATTTAAAATTCAGATAAAGTCAGTAAATCAAATAACTGGGCATATTTGCAGCCTCATATCCATGCACTTAT
Source organism: Scortum barcoo (assembly GCA_023238725.1). Taxonomy (NCBI): domain Eukaryota; kingdom Metazoa; phylum Chordata; class Actinopteri; order Centrarchiformes; family Terapontidae; genus Scortum; species Scortum barcoo. Next base: position 3,276,151 of record CM041535.1, read on the forward strand.
GTGCAAATCAGGAAACTGCCCTGGAGCCTGGGACCTTGAGTTTAAAATGTCCTTACATGCTGCATTTTACTAAATAAATGTGTGATTAATCAAGTTGCCGCAGGCTATGTGCAGTGGGAGAAACGGGGGGGTGAGAGGGTCGTGTCAATGCGTTCAGGGCAATTCGTTTTTTCGTTTTAAACCAAAATAAAAAAAAGCGGAAGTACCATCGTTTTTCCGTTCTTCTCTTTAATCCTAGAGGATGACGCGCAACCAGGGTTGGGGTTACAACAGATTGTTTACCGTTTCAGTAATCACATTACCGCCATATTACATTGTTGATGAGTCAATAAAATACTCAGATTTTCTTGAGACATCACACCTAGTGCAAACAGAGATTATATCCCTTTCCATACCTGTCTACCAGTTTTCATAAATAACCTCACCATTGTGACGTAATATTCTCCATATAGTGTTGAAACTTTTACTGAAAAAAAGTGAATAACTGTCAGCAGGGTTGAAAGTATTTCAGTCTAAATTTTACGTTTTTTCACTATCTCGAAATTATGCGGTTTCATAATTTTGAAAAAGAATACAGTGTAATTTTTTTTTTCGTTCACAGGTATTCTGATGGTTAACTGACATGTTTACGTTTTACAGCATCTTACAATTTATTTTTATGCACTACTTAGTTCTTTTTTTTGTTTACATATCCAGGATTATGACAGATGTGTCCATACATAAAATATGTAGCTGCTAAACCGAATGAGCTCTAAAGATGATGTGATGGTGTGCACATATTCAAGTCATGCAAACAAACTGGAAATGTCAGTGATCGACTTTGCTCCAATTTATTTACCAAATATTAAGTAAGATAGATTGATAGATAGGTTGTCATACCAGCCAGAAATAATTTGATAAAATAAAATAAAATAAAATACTGAAATTGAACAAATAGGCAGTGTAAAGTGCAGTGAACATCTAATACCCATACAAAAAGGTAGTGGCAAGTAGATAAGGTGCAAGGAGTCTTGAAGCAAAAGTCAACAGACTGATTGTAATAAAACTGATGAAATAATGATAATGGCATGAGAGTATATAATAATAATTATAATATTGATGTATGACGACAGCTTTGGAGACCTGCAGATTTCGGTTGACGGGATTGGAGGAGGTCATAGACTTCCTCCAGCCTGTCATCAGGGCAATAGATAATCAGCTAAGCTGGTGCTTGGAGATTCATTTTCCATTCAGTCTATGAAGTTATGGTTACTCAGCTGGTTCAATGAATTTGTTTATTTAGAAATTAAAAGTTTTGTTATTTCTTTTCAAACTGGTTGTGGTCTCTCCTTTATGTTGTCAACACGAGCCTGGCACTGATACCAGTAACTATAACTGCTACACACATTTTGAATCTGTCATTACTGTGTCAGAGTGTTTGTGAATAAAGTCACTGTGTTTTTGGTTATTAGCAGGATTCCTACGGGAAAGCCAGGGAATTTCAAGTATTGATTTAATCAGGATTTATTCTAGTGTGTAGTAAATTATTAAATGGACTTTTTTAATGTTCAGCAATACTGAAATGAAGAATATTCCTATTCCACAGAGATATAAACACAGAAACAGGTCTTGATTCCACTCTAATTTCACTGATGATCAATATCAGGCCCTGTCATGTGGAAACTGTTGGGACAGCTTCCTTTGTACATTGGACTGTATGTATGGTGTAATGGTATGGTATTCTTTGGCAGTCCCACGTGGAATAAGGACTCCAGTATGAGTCGCCTGCCAAAGTCCAGTCCACTTTCCCTCATGTACTCTGCCATGTGGGGATTCAGTAACAGCAGTTGTGTAAGGAAATAGAATATTAGAAGCTGCCCTGTGTTGTACTGATGAAACTCCTTCTGTAGACTCTACCATTTACATTTATTATTGAGAAAACAGCACAAAAAGCCTTCCCACTGGAAAGTCAGAATGAAAATGCTGAATACGCTTTGGCAGATTGACTCGTCCACCATGTAATATGGCGGCTTAGACAGATAAGTTCCAGACGTTCAACGTAACTTAGCCAACAAGGAATAATAGCTATGAAAAGTTCACAGCACTGTGATTACTGAAACGGTGAACAATCTGTCGTTAACCCTGGTTACATGCGTCATCCTCTAGGATTTTATTTTGAATTTTTTTAAACTGCTCGAAAAACCGTATAAATGTACTTTTGTGTGGGTCAACGCAGTTATTTATAGGTGTATATTTTAACATTATCATCGTATACAATGTGCTTGCATACTGTTACACGTTTATCCTGGCTTTTATTTTGACATATTCACCTGTCTACCTGTCTTTGTCTTTTAGTTCTGAAGGAAAAATAAGAAAAAGAATTGCCAAAATCCAAAAAACGGAGCATTTTTTAAATTTGGTTTTCTCGTTTTTCATTTTTGGATTGTGGAAATAGGAAAGGAAAATCGGCTCGGTTTTTCCGTTTTTGGTTGTAAATGAAAAAACGGAAAAATGATGGTACTTCCGTTTTTTCGATTTTGTTTTAAAACGATGAAAAAACGAATTGCCTGAACGTACACGGACCACCATAGTTTACCCAGAGACTGTTTAAAGGGTTAATCTGGCCCTGGCCGAGTGTAGATGAGCTATAGATAGACTCAATAAATACTGAGGTTATACATAAACACTGCTAAAGCCTCATCTGCAATCGATCAATGAGCAGTGACTAAAACAAACATATAAGTGTATTGCTTGCAGCTTTTTAGGAAACACAGAGAGCACCTTTTAAGACCATTCAAATTCAAGGAACAGACCATTAATACACAAAGGAGCACATGAGAGGCTGACTAATACTGCCTCCAGGTGGAGCTGAAAGACAACAGATCTACAGGTCAGCCGCAGCCTCCTCAGATCTTCACACATGCAGTCAGCCACCACACAGCCTGCCAGGCCCAGCACTGCCCTGAGCCATTACATCAATATTAGTAATTCATATATTTACACAGCACCAGACTTTTTTATTGGCCATGCACTCTACAGCCCTATTGTTGTATTATTTCATTATCCCCCTTGTTTTATTGTTTGTTTTTAATATTGCATGTGCGCTTAAATTCCATTTTCATTTCCCAGCTGGGTCTTGCAAAGCTGCAACGGCCTCATTTCTCCAAGTTGATCAATAAAGTTTTTATCATGGAGGCTGACTAGTGGTGGAGGGTGATGCATCAACTTATACGGCTTATGACTCTGAATTATTCAGGTCAGCTGCAGAATCGTGATTAGATCGTGTTGATTACACAGTGAGGGGCGGTGTCAACTAAGACCACATTTCCCACGAGGCCTTGCGCTGTCAACAAGGAAATGGGTCAGGTAAACGTCTCTTCCTGAGTTGAGCGTGTTTTACCTGTAAGTGCAGCTCTTATTTTCGATATGTGAGCTGCTGTCAGTCGTCTTTACTGATGTGGAGAGTTTGTGAAAGAAGTACGCGGTTTGACGCTCTTTGAACACGGGAAACAGTCTGACTTTTTCAGTGTGCTAGCAGCAGCGCGCAACCTTGGGCGACAGTTTCACAAGACTGCGTTGAAAAACATGCAAATTTAATGTTTCCTTCCTCAGAGAGAAGAGACGCGCACCTGCCGCAACTAAATTAAGACTTTTAAGGGATCTGTAAATAACATACTTTAATTCGGCATACTTACAAAAGGTAAAAAATCAACGTAAGAATAGTTCAATAAATTAGTAGTATTCATAGAATAAGTACTAGTAAAAGTGAAATGCTTCAAAGTCAAACTTCCTGTTGAGTCACGAGATGTGTCGTCTTTGTCAGAAAGCAATAGGCTTTTTCCACTGACGTTTTATGACTTTAACTCTGGCACCTTATCACATTTGATACAGAGCCAAATGTTTTTAGTCTCCACTTCAGTGTGCTCTTCACAAAGCTCTTGTGTTGACATTGTTGTGTATGTGTGAGAGGATCATGTCTTCAGGTAATCGCCCTCTCTCTCCCGTCCCCTCTCTCCATCTGATTTCTAGTCAGCAGATGCAGCAGGCTGGCCCTTTATCTCCCAGCTGTTCCTCCACCTCTGACTGCCTCCCCCTCAGCCGCCTCAACACAGCTGCATGTGGAAGTGAGAGCTCAGCTGGGCCAGAGAAACACGAAGTGAGAGCGAATAACACTGTGAGTATCAGTCAAAGATTAACCTGGGGAAAATCATAAGATCAGGCAATAATTCCTACATGACGAGTTCAGTTGTGCGTTGTAGAGTAGGAAGTGTTGTCAGTGTTGGTGACAGCGGCCGTGGACAAGGTAGGTCAACGCTCATGCACCTCTCTGATCATAATCAAACGCTCAGCTTGTGATAAGATGTTTGATGTGATCGGCCGTGGCGGTTAGTGGTTAGAATTTAAGCTTTTCTTCTTTTGCAATTTAGTCAAAGGACAAGTTGGGTTTTTGCAAAGAAATGTAGTTTCAGGTTCACACAACTTTTAATAGTTTTACTACTTCTTTTTGTTTTATCGCTTAATTGAATTTATATTGTTTAATGTAGTAATGCATGCAAAGCATTGTGGCAGTCACCTGCTGTTTTTATCCATTGCAAATGACAAAAGTGAACATGGTGTTTAAACACTGACTTGGTATCTGTGCAGAGGTTTTGCACAAGCAAAAGACATCTAGGTGTCATAGTTATTTCAACAGCATTTCAGTGACTATATTTCAGTGTGTAGTTCTACTATATAATGAAATGAAGTCTTGGCATTGATATGATGGGCTCATGTGACCCACATGTTGTAAACCAAAGTTTTATAACGGTCTTAATCTAGACACTTAGACATCCTTTGACCTGCAGATTACTGAATGCGTACTTACTGGACAGTGACTAACTCATGTTGGAAATGAATCAGCAACATGACACTCTGTTTGTCTAACCACTGCACTTGTCCTGCACGCTCTTTGTTCTGATTCTGCTCTGTTAATTGGTTTAGCCTACAGCTCTCTCCAGGATGAGGTCCATCATGAGCTTCTACATATGCTTCGTGCTGTGCCTGGTCCTGGGCCTGGCCTGCATGGTGTGTGTGTGTGTGTGGAACAAGCAGTGGCGTGGCGGTTTTGCCTGGAACGGCTCAGCCCAGCAGTTCAACTGGCACCCGGTCCTGATGGTAACAGGCCTGGTTGTGCTCTATGGCAACGGTGAGTACCTTGTCAAATTTGGATCACACAGAGTTTCAGTTCTGTTTCTCACTTCTGTTCTCGCGTATGTCTGTCAGACTGTATTAAGGTAATTACACATTAGGGGTTGAGGGTAGAGTGTATAATTTGAAGCCTCATTTCAGTAACTTAAAGGTGAGGTAACGTCCACAGTGGCTGGCTTGAAGTGCCACACCACAGTGATAGCAGTCGCAGTTTTTTTTCTTATGTAAATTTTGTTGAATTTGATACAATGAAAGCAGGTGCCTTTCAGCAGGGAGCTGTGATGTATCTCCACTATTGTACACGATGGGCATTATATGATAATGATGTCATTCAATACATGGCAGGAACTTCACACTTCTGCTAAATAAGGTCACATTTCAAATCAGATTTGAAGCACTCTGCTGTATTTGGTCAATAATACTCAATTCCTCACCTATTCAGGTGTACTGTCACTGTAGGTGGAAGTAGGGCATCTGTGAAATGGTGTGGAAACTTTTGAAATATGCTACAAATTGAGGCAGCAGTACTCATGATTGCCAATAGAAGAGTGCGATGTTTTGTGCACATGCAACATGTCATTATGTCCCACATGTGTGATGAGCATTTGTGAAAGTATTTGGCAACATTTCCGTTATTCACAAATTATGTGTTGGGATTAAAGGATATACTACATGCTCAAAGTATGTTACAAGACATTAAGAATAGGATTCTCAAAAATTATAACCAATAGACACACCATTTTCCGTTTACACTGACAAATGGATCACTTGTATGATATTACATAATCTAATTATATTTCATTTGATATAAAGTCAATGAACCTTAGTAACCTCCAATAGATTTTATTGTTTAAAGTAGTGGTTCCCGTTCTGGGGAGTCAGGACCCCCACAGAGAGTTGCAGGATGACTTAAACATGGCGATGTGAGCAATTTGAGCAACATGTTTACAGAGCACCAGCTCCCTCAGTGTCCACACATGATACCTTTGAGCACAGTGTTAAGAGTAGGTCCTGTGGTTTACTGGTGCTCAGAGCCAAACACACAGTATTACAGAGGAAAATAGACCTAAAGCACAAAAAGAGTTTCAGGTCAGGTGATGCGCTGTTATGTGGCCTGTGGAGACAGCTGTATCAATTAAAATAGAAGCGTATCTTTTCTTGTGAGACAGAAAACTGAAAAAGGTGTCTGAAAAGCCTCCTGTGTTGACACTCCTTAAGGTGTCGTGTGAGGATTTTGAGGAAATAAGACGAAACTTCATTTCTACAGATTCTTATTTATATTAACTTTTTTTCTTCCGAAAAATGAAACACATTTTCTTCATTTGTTTGTTTTTCATTCTAATTATAAAATATACAATTGAAATGAATCTTATAAAAATATCTGATAAAACATCCAGTTCTTCAGAGCCTTCTCCATAGCCCTCCATCTAACATCATATTCATTAGAAATCTCAACTTTCAGTCACTTGTGCAAGTCAAGCTCCACAAGCACCAGTTCCTACATTTCCCATAATACAATAAAGTGCCATCCTTCATTTACCCGTCAGGACTTCCCCTGACACAAGATATTATATTACTACTATGCACAAATGAACATATTGTGTGAACATATGTAGCATTCTTTGTTGTTGCTTCCTCCATGCAGGAGCTGTGTTGTACCGCATCCCCCTGACCTGGGGTCAGAATAAACTCCCCTGGAAGCTGCTGCATGCCACAGTGATGCTCCTCGCCCTGGTCCTGTCAATCGTGGGGCTGTGTGCAGTGTTTGACTTCCATAACGCCAACCAAATTCCCAACCTCTACTCCTTGCACAGCTGGATTGGGATCGCTGCTACAGCTCTCTTTGCCACACAGGTGCACAACTCTACATGCACAGACAGAATCATTTTATCAGTTCTTTCTGAGACGTGACTGTGCTCTGGTTATCTGTCTTTGTGTTAACTGTGTGTGGGGATATCTGTCCCGGCATTCGTCCAACCAGTGGGTGGTGGGTTTGGCTGGCTTCCTCCTGCCCTGCTCCCCCGCATCACTACGTAAACTCCTGAAGCCCGTCCATGTGTGGATGGGAGGCAGCATACTGTGGCTCAGCATCGCTGCCTGCATCTCTGGAATCAATGAGAAACTCTTCTTTGTTCTGTGAGTGCCATGTTTCTCCATCACTTTTTATTTATTTTTTCCTTAAAGAGAGTTTGATACAATTGCCCTCTTAAATGTGTTTTTCCACAGCAAAGGAACCGCCACTGGGACTCAGCCATATGCTAACCTTCCACCGGAGGCTGTGTTAGGGAATACATTGGGAGTTTTAATTGTAGCCTTTGGCTTGGTTGTCCTAAAGATTTTGTCCAACCAGGAATGGCAGCGACCAGACCCCAGGCCTGAGGATATGGCCTACACGGTGAGAATATCTGAGCAGTTGATATGCAATAAAAAGAGATTAGAGGGTTTTTTTTAATCAAGTCTTTTCAATTGACGTTATCTATTCTCCTTCCACAGCCAGTGCTTCAAGAGGAAAATGAATGAAAGAAATTTTAAAAAGCACTCACTGCATCAGATCCATCCATGCAAAATCAGTCCAATCACCACAGATGACAAGTGGCCTAAAAGTTGTGTTTTGAATGTACAAGCAGCTCTATGTGACAGTGTGAGAATTATCTTTATCTGTTATGGATGTAAATATTTATTAGAAGGTGTATTTAAGATTGCTTTTTCACCAAAGAATAAAACAATGTGTTCCATCAAAGCTGTGACATTTCCTTCTCTCACACTCTGTAAGCTCTCCCGTGATGCACTGTAGCTTTTACATCATGCAGTAAAGCTGCACCTGGGCCAAGGTATTAAAGTTTGTGACAATACACTGCAGGATTTACTAACTACAGTTTGATGCTGTTCCCATGAGGACACTGCTAGCTTTGTCAATAGCTGGAAGTGTTAAATTGGTTATAATGCACTTTTATCATCTGAAACCTCTGAGAGTTTAATAGACATAAATATTCCCGTAACTTTATTTAAATATCAGTTTCCAGGTTGGACTGTGAAGTCAAAAAGTTGTTATACCCAAATATATAATCCTGCATTATTCATTCATTTAATGTACACAGTTTAAAGGTTCATTGATTACATATTTTGTATTGCCAAGCTTCTTCACACTGAGTTGCTTCATGTTTTTTATGTTTTTGAGTGTTTACTGATTTTTTTTTTTTTATTTGTCATTCCAGTCTACCACTCTAGTATAAATATGTGTTTGTGGTATAGTAGTCTAAAACTCAAGGTTGAATTTCTCATCTTTTCTCAGTGCTTTCAACCACATCCCACAGCCTTCTCCACCACATAGGATTTTCTATGACATGTTACCTCATGTGATGACACTTGAGCTAACTTAATTAATATACAAATAGGATACATTTCAAAGACCGGGGGAGGGAGGGAGGGGGGATAATTAAGGGAACTTTAGTTTCAGAATATTTTAACACAGGTACAAGTTCCAAAGGAGAAAATGTATCTCCTAAACTAAGAAATAAATAAATCTGGTCCGTACTTTGAGTTTAATGCCTGACTTAGCCCTCTGACCAAATGTTGCTTTTCAGTGAATGTGATGCTGAAGTGTGCAGCAGTTCACTTGCTTCTGTTAGATTCATTCAGATTCCATCATGAGTTAGTATGAAGTGTCATTTGTCAGGTTGGGGTTGCACTGGAATGTGAAGTCTTACACAAATCTGAACATTTAAATGTTCTCATCCCTCATGATTCTGACACATCGTCTCATGTTGAGCGAACAATGGCAGAGAAATTCTCACCTTTTCCTTTCTTAACCGTGGTTTTCCAGAAGCATCAGATTATAAATGCACTTTGTTGAATAAATCATCTGAAGCCCACATTAAAGACTCTGTCAAAATGTCTCTCTTCAGATTTGGGGCCATCTGCTTGAAGCAGTCCTTGTGTAGGACTTCCTGGGGAACCATGGAAACAGCTTTCATCTTCCTCCCAAACTATAATAAAAGGCAACAATCTGGCTGTCTGTGTAAACTCACATCTCTCTCACTGACTGCTCTGAGTGAGTTCAGCAGAAGGAACCTTTTACCATAGTCATGCCCTGGGAGGATCTACATCTTCTAGCTTCAGCTCAGCTCCACCATGCAGACCTCTGTTGACCCTCACAACAATGACACTGCTGATATCATCCTTGTGATGTTTGAGATGGAATCCGACTCTACTGTCAAAGCAGAACAGGGCAAGAACATTGAAAGTAGACGGAGCTGTGATTAGATTGATTCTCCTGCAAGACTCTTCCTGGTCCATCACAGACAGGCGGCCCAGAGTTTGCTGTCACAGTTGACCTTAATAACAAATCATGGCTGAAGTGTATTGTTTGCCAAATGCACAAAAGACAGAAGTAAAGAAATCCCCTGGGGGAAGTTTGCAGAGGGTGTGTACACCACAGGAGTCAGTCTGGCCTTGTGTGAGTGAAACCAATGAAACACATGTTGTGGAAAAAATATATTTTGTCTTTACTGGAAATAAAGAGAATTGATCCGACCAGACTTTTACATTTTAATAGACTTAGACTTAGAATTAGACTAGACTTTATTGATCCCTTATGGGATGACTCCCTCAGGGAAATTTATTCTTGCAAGAAGGTGAGCTGTCATACAACCGGGAGTGCTTAGCTGGATGAGGACTCACAAGTGACAACAGAAAAAGCAAAGATACTTATAGTGGGACACAATTAAAGGCATGTGAGACAGAGAGAGGATGCAAGGTCTTGCCATCCCTCCTAGTAGATTGTTTCAGGGTTACATCATCTGCGTGTGCGAAAGGAATCTAGAAAGAAGATAATTTAATCAGACTGTTGTGGCTAAGATTTAAAACTAGTCAGAGATAACCTTGTGATGGCTCGTCTCCCTGTCGCATTGATGACTGTTATCAGTCAGAGGTGTCTCTTTTAAAGGAATTTAGGTCATGGTAAGTCTAATATAGTATGAAGGCAACTTATAAAGAAAACATAATAGTGAAGGTGAAATTTCCATTACACACATCAGACAGAGGCATTAGACAGACTCCAGTTGTGCAGGGTTACAGCAGGACACACTGAGTGTACATTCACCGCTCCCGTTCTAGTGGAAAGTATTTTGGAAGGCCTCGGAGGAGCTCTGGTATTTGCTTTTAACCTTGCAAGACTTAACATGATGATGGTCCTTCAGCAGCCGATTACCTAAACTTAGCGTTGAGAGTGGAAATAGGGCGAAACGGATAGCTAGATTCTGTCAAAAGGTAAAAAAAAAAAAAAAAAAAAATCTTGCAAGCCTCTCTAAAGCTCACATAAACACAATATATCCTGTTTTGATCATACAATAACTCAAGTGTACTGAGGCTGAAGAGTTTGCAGCCCTGCTCGCAGCTCTTTGATGCTGCCTTTAGTCCCAGAACCACTTATACTGATGTACAGCAGGTGTTAAACATGTTTACCATCTCAGTTTAGTGTATTAGGATGCCAACATTTGCTGATTAGCACAAATGCAAGTGGAGATGAGGCTGATGGGATCACTAGTTTTGAAGGTATTTGGTTATAGCCTATATCAAAGTATTGAACAAATAAAAACTTTTGATTAGCTGAGGGTGCTAGATGAGAAGTTTAAGGATCACTAAAGTTATTGTAATTTATTCTGAGGGCGACATGGATGCCTACATCCCAGTACCAGTAGTTTTACTAAAGGTTATGTTCCACTGTTTCTTCAGTTCCTGGAACCATGTGCCGCCTTGTGCGAGGTTGTTAGACAACCAGTTTAACTAGAGTAATAGTCAGGAACATAAGTTAATGGATGTTACAAATGAAATGTGTTCATCAGTAAACTTTAGTGTAGGAAAATTTCTTTGACCATTCAACAGCTTCAGGCCAGATGTCTGTTGCCCTGTTTTGAGTCTTTGCTTTCAGGCTAAGCTAAGCTAAGCTAAGCTAAGCTAAAGCTAAGCTAAACTAAGTTAAATCAAGCACATTCACATATAATATGTAGACATACAATGAGTATTACCTTCTCTTCTATTTCTCAGTAAAAGAGTAATTAAACATTCCTCAAACTTTCTAACTGCTCCTTTGTTTAATTTTCATTTATTCCCATTCGAAGTGACAGCGGGATAGATCCTACGCTGGCACTCAATGTGGAGAAGTCCTGTTTCTAGTCCAGGTGGTCTACATGTGTCTGATTGCAAATTCAGGCACATAAACTCACCATGAATCTCCCCAAGATCAAACCTAGACTGTTGCCAATAATTGACATTAATAATAATCCTGGCTATAATGTGACATTTAATAGGACTCATGTGATTTGTGTCACAAGTTCCCCCTGACCAAAATTACTCAGACAGGCACTTTTGACAACCCCACTGCACAGAAATGAAAGAGGCAAAGATGAAGCGAGTTCGTGCAACATGATCATCAGTCACTGCTTGATGTGTCATCTTTGTTGGAAACATGAGGCAGCAGTGTGGTGACAGTTTCCACTGATGCTGCCGAGGCTGAGAGTGAAAGTGATCATCGGACGACACAAAAACCTCAGTGAAAGCTGGAAATGGTAATAAACCTGCCTTATGAAAGCTCACACAACAAAGGCAAAACACAACCGCAGCAAAGGAAACCAGAGTTTCAGTATTTCATGTCTCTCCTTGTCAGAAACTTTTATACATATTTCAGATTTCCTTTATTTCCTTTATATATATTTTATATATATTCCTATTCCTATATTCCTATTATATAATATATATAATTTTAATATATAATAATAATAATATATAATAAATTGCCAACACTACAGAGTCACTAAAGATCTCTTGGTTTATGTTGTGGGGAAAAAAGCTTTGATGGGAAGGTGACCTAACACATGAAGTAGAACATTAGCTGAATGTGTCATGCTTGGAAGGAGAAAGTCCTGTGCTGTTTCACACAAGGTGGCAGCAGAGTGAAGCCCAGTCCAATGAAGAGTTCAAACACTTAAAGGGCATTTTTGCTGTACTTTTATTTTTGCTGTACACTTATGATCAGTGCTAAATTATATGTCACGTACAAATTTTCTACCAAAAAGTGCTAATTGGAGAAGAGACTGGCAGGCAAAACTCCCCCCTCCCACATCAGGTCATGGTTGCCTTCATGCACCTTCTGAAATATAGTTGAGAGAATAACCTGCACAGATGTGACATAATGGGGATAGACAGTATGAACACATAGTCAAAAATTTTATTAAAGGTGATTTTTAATGTAATGCTTCTGTATTGTGCCACATAAATAATAATAACAGTGGCAATACATTTTTTATCCAAACTAAATTAAAATATCAATCAAGTTAATTGCTTATGGATATTTGTTCCCCCTCATTTTGAAGTACTCATATTTATATAATTAGGCAGAAGCCAAAATATGAACACATTTCAATTAGTTTAATTATCTTTCAGCCAAAGCACTTTAAAATGCAACAAAGCACATTCAGAATATTTTAGTGCTAATGAATTAGAGTTTAAGGAGAACAAGACCATTGTGAACCGATGAAATCTGAATGTATATACTTACAGTTAGTATTGTTACAGTTAGTACAGTTAAGCTTATGTAATGCCGTGTCCATGATAAGTTAAATGATCATGTGTTTTTTTTCAGGGTTCAGAAAGATAATATCTGTGGCTTTTAAGGATCGGTGTTTGTGTATATACAGTGAGGAAATTTTAGAGCAGAAATATTGATCTAATGGATGAAAATATAAGATATATTTTTCTAACATGCCCCATTAAAAAAAAATCCTGGGTCAGGAAAAGAAGGAAGAGAAACTCATTCATGTTAATTAAAAGTTCACATTTCTCCTCTGAAAAAATGAGATGTTGTCATATTTCCATGACACGACAGGAAATGAACTTAAAATGTGTGAGTGCTGGTGGCTTGTTTCCTCACAGGAACTTATATCTTTTCTAATCAGACAAAAAAAAAAGTGGAAATGACCCATAATTTACTGATGGACATTTTTTTACAACATAGAAGTGTTCAAAGAGTTCAGATGATTTTGTTTCACTGGAGGCCACATCCCAAAGATCAACACCCTGTCATCCTTTGAAAAAGGCCTAAAAACACACCTTTTCACTGTCTGCCTTTGACTCCTGATCCTCTACCCCCCAAACATGATGAATAACCGTCTCATATTTTCCTCTTTGGTCTCATGTGGCTCTAACATTACATTTTTCACTCCTTGTTGGTCAGCAGCTGAGTGTGTGTGTGTGTGTGTGGTGTTTGATGCTGCAGTGTACTGCAGGTTTATCTGAGCTGTGTGAGAGAGGTGAGACTGAAGCCAAACAGTTAGGTTGTGGAAAGAAAAGGGAGTCTATTCACATCCAAGTAGTCATGTGTTAACTGGCTCCAAACTGACTGTAGACTATTCAAATTGGTCTTTTTAAAAAGATTGTCCTATAGTAAACTAAAACTACATTTAATGACTTCCAGACTGGGTTAGTTTATGCACATCACACTGCACATAGGCTACTGGGATCGCAACACCGCCTGTTATGACAGATTATATTCCCACAGTTAGCCTGTTTTTCATGGTTATTTAATCATCACATCTGGCGGATTTTTCCCCGACAGTCTTTGAAGGCAGCGCCGTGGCTCCACATGACCGTCCGTGCTGCGTTCACGTCCCGGGCCAGCTCCGGTGAGGTCATCGTAAAGGTGGGCGTCGGTGGGCGGGGCCGCCGCAGCTCTGGTCCAAAACCCCGAGACTCCCACCAGAAGGAGTGAAAGTTTAGAGAGGAGAAGGTCCGGGACCTGGTCCGATCCGGTCTGTACCTGCAGCAGCACACAGCCTGAGGAGGGAGCCGCCTCTGCAGCGAGCAGAAAGTAAGTTCAGCTCAAGTCACCTCAACATCCGAGCACACAGAGCCTTTGTTACTGAGCCTGGCTGTGTGAGGATGTTGATGAGGTCCTGTGATGAGCGCTTCTGCAGGCTTCCTTTGTCTCCAGCGGCTCCATCATCGCTTTAAGTTTTGTTTTGTCTTTTTATTAGGCAGCTTTGAAGGAGTTAGTGATGAAATCTGAGCTATAACTATAGAAACACATCTGTGCTGTGTAACTGTGTGTATTATATTTGAGTATTGCATGTACACAGCAGTTTAGTCAGTTAGGAGATCATCAGAAAATTAACCTTCAGACTCTTTCTGGCTTCAGTGTCTTCAAGGGGAGAATTTGTTACTTTTTCTCTAAAGTGAGTACATTTGGGTTTTTAGTCATTGGTCAGACATAATAACCAATTTAAAGACATTACCTCTCAGAAGGTCTCATTAAAACTATTATTCTGGCATCTGATTAAAGGATGAATATGATGAAACTGAGAACTAGTACTCTCAGTGAAGCTTTCCTACGAGGCCTCCGAGAAAGGGCGCGAGAGGAGCAGTTGACATTCTTATAAAGTGACATTTTGACCTTTTCGACCCAAGCATAGATCTCCTCCAGCAGTAGGTGGGACTCGTGTGTCTGACGTCCATGAGGGGGGGGGCAGTTTATAGATATGTGAAGAAGCAAAGCCCCTCTGACCTCCCCCCCCCTCCCCTGACAGGAGGATGGCACTGACATTAAGAGTTTTTAAAGCTCTATGTAGCATTGCATTGAAAGCAACCTAATGAGCACGCTGACTTTTTAATCCAGAAACATCTGTCAGCGTCTCTGAGGCAGAGAGCAGCAGAGGGCTCAGATTTCAGGGGTGCTTGAAGGAGAGGTTGAGCCGGAGCACACTGGATACACTGCCCTGTTTGATCTCACGTTGCTTAATGGCCGCAGCGTCCTCCAGTCTTCATCTGCTCCGAACGTCGAAGCCCTTCGTCCAAGAACCCGTGCCAGAGATCATCTGTTGTTTTTGAGCTTCGAAATGGGTCACGTTCAGAAATGAGCCGCCGTGGAAATGTACGTTTTTATGTCCATGCTGGCCACGTTTTTCTAACGACAACACGGCTGTTTGGACTGACACATTGTAAGCAGACCCAGAGGCGGTGGGCTTCATTCCATCTGCTCATTCTATAATGTGTGTGTTGTTTCTAGCTTGTGTAACCGCTGCCACGTTACAGTGGGGAGAGTCGAAGCCCTGCAATTGAAGGATGGTCCGTCTGCTGCCAGATGTTTTTACACAACAGCACGAGTTTGTGAGAGTTTCACGTTTAATGGGAGGTGGAAGCACAGCTGGTGATGAGTCAGTCGGTGATTTCAGTTTTTCGCCTATTTTTGAGTCAAGTCTTTTGTCCGACTGTGAACTCGTGGTTGTATCAGTCTTTGACTTGTTGAATTGTGATCAGTGCTCTTCTCTGGCATTACTTCACCCTGCAGGTGTCAGGAGTGCAGCTTTTCTTGGAATCATTTTCTGAACTCAAAGAAAACATTTTGACTGTTGTCTCTTGATGAACAGTCATTTCACATCACATAAATTCATATTCAGCTACTTTATGTAAACACAATAATATCCCATCCATAACCACCTCTGAACATTTTTCCATTTGCAGTTTTAAAGACCCACAAGTGTGTTCTTCTATCCTGTGTGTGGTGCGTAAGAAGGAATACCTTTAACATTAACCTAAACACAAATTATAAAAAACACATTACATTAAAGCTATATTTGCTGATTTTTTTCGGTTACTTGGTGGCCGTGAAGGAAGCTGTAAGCACAACGCTGACATATGACTGTATAAAACTAATCAAATGTGATAGCAAAGAACAGGATTTTTAGACACCCAACAGGCACAGAGCAACATCAGCATTCATTTGTAGCCGTGTAAGCCCAGTGTTCACTCGCTCTTTAGCTTTGCTGTGGTTTCAGCCAACTCCTGAAGGAAAAATTTGGCTTTCGAGCTTCTAAATGCTCTGCGATGTTCGCCAGATAGCCGCTAACTTCCGCTGCTGCTTGGTAGTGGGCAGGAAGGTTACCATGGGTTTGTCAGAGCCTTTTTATCCAAAACATCTACCTGCTGTTTCTGGAAAAGATGTGGATGGTGGAGAGAGAGAGAACTAAAACAGAGAGCTGAAAGATGCTAAAATGCTCAAGAGAAACTCTCTGAGTGGAAGAACTTCATCAATGTGAGTTCTTTAAAGGGATACTTTAACTCAAAATTAAAGCAGCGGAGGCAGAAATATTGAGACTTTTAGTCCTTAGTGTGGGGCAAGATTAAAAAATACTGGATCCTACATGTCCCATAATGCAATAGATGTTATTTTTGTCCGACCCTCCCTGGCTGCTAAATGACCAACACAAACTCCCTGGTTTATAACACAGGCTTTGTTACAGGTTTGTAGTCTCCAAACCCAAGTGAAGAGTCACTAATGACATGACAAAATCGGTGAAGTTCACCCTTTAATGTCCCCTCCCTTTCTCGTTCTCCAGTGTGATTCCTCTCTCATAAACAGCAAGCATCACTGTGATGAACCATCTGGATTTTAATGACTGCTCCTCTCTTTCTGTCTTTCTGCCAGTTCCCACCAAAATGCCAGCGACCCAGCGCCTGCCCTGCTGCACTCTCATTCTGTTAGTGCTACTGAAGCTGGCTCTTGCCCAGTACGAACACCTGGGCTACCCACCGGGCTACCCCGACCCGGAACAGGAGCAGTACACCGCCCCGCAGCTAGCACCGGACACGCCCAGGATTCAGCTCCGACTGGCGGGCGATAAGAGGAAGCACAACGAGGGCCGTGTGGAGGTGTTCTACAATGGTGAATGGGGCACAGTCTGTGATGACGACTTCACCATCCACGCCGCTCAGGTGGTGTGCAGGGAGCTGGGCTACGTGGAGGCCGTCTCATGGTCACCATCCTCCAAATATGGGAAAGGGCAAGGTATGTACAGCAACGTCCTGTCAGGGTGGAAACACATTCAGAGTGATGATTATGTTCTTTATCGTCATATTCCTCACAATACAAATGGATAACATCATGTTTACAGTGAAGCCAGTGCTAGCTGAACATGTGCTGTATTGGACACCTGTGCATAATCCTTCAGTTTCGGACTCATGTGTACTATTACTCATTGGAAACTGCTTCACGGTAAATATTCCACAGTTGTACGAGGAACCAGCTTATCCCTTCAAAAAACATCTATTTTTCCTTTGTTGTTTCCACTAGTAAAGGGAAAAACTCCTCCCCATGGACGCACTGATGAATTTCTCTTTTGTCTCGTTTTTCAGGACCCATCTGGTTTGACAATCTCCACTGCACTGGCAAAGAGAAGACCCTGGCTCTGTGTCCGTCCAATGGGATCGGCGTTTCAGACTGCAAACACAGCGAAGACGTAGGTGTGGTGTGCAGCGACAAGAGGATCCCAGGATTTAAATTTGTCAACACCCTGCCCAACCATGTAGAGGTAAACATGTTGTGTCTGAAATGTTTGTATTTTCCCAAAAGCTCTGCAGACCTTTTGTTAACTCGTGCTGTTTTTCACAACATCTTTTTTTTACTGTCTGCCCAAAAGTACATTTGTCAGCTGTCACTCTGACAGCTGGGTTTTATGATCTCTTTTGTGTTCAGTTATTTTGTGTAAAAACCACATCGGTCTCCACAACCCCGTTCAGACGTGGAATACTTGTTATGGCCGTATTCAGACATCGCAGCTTATATCACGGTGCTTATGCAGTTTTTTTTTTTTGGCTGAGAGAAGTGGCACAGCTGAAGTATCGGCACTTTTCATAAAGAAAGCTTCCTCTCACCAGCCTTAATTTATAAGCAAAGTGAGCGTGAGGGACCAGCCCTTCTTTTTCTCACATTCACTCTCATAATAGCTTTTCTCATCAACTTCAGCCTTTATCAGGAAATTTGTCTCACTGTTTTACAATTGTTGTGAAAGTCTCATTAAAACTGATTAAAAACAATAATGGGAAAAATCAGGCAGAGATATCCAGATTTTTAGTATAGGACACATTTCAAAACTGCTGAATCCCTTTCCCATGATGCAACTTAAAAGCATCTTTTCTGTCAAACTCTGCACCCCCAGGTTGTAACCCAAGCTTTCTTTATATACACCAAGACTCCAAGCCCACATGACCTTGATGACATCCCTAGAGTTTGTCTTACTTGACAAAGTGACAATAACATTATATTGTTTATTCGGGTTAATAATACTCTTATTTCAGCATTAAATAATAAACCTTTCCTCCCACACTTAAAGTCAATCAACCATTCTGACTCTCTGTTTTAATAGCAGTCCATTGGAAATAGCCTGCAGTGAAAGTGTGTCAGCAAAAGTGAAGTTAAACTGGTAATTATTAGGTGTTGCGCTCATAACTGTCAGTGGTATCTGTCCGGGCCTCTAAAAGACTCAGCTGAGCGTCGCTCTGAGGGGTGGCCAGCGAGCTCCGAGGTAATTGCCACCAAAAGCAGAGCGTTATCTCTGCGCTCACTGTGCAGGCCTCATGAATCCACATTCCAATGTTATGAGCAAACTGCAGAGCTAACTCTCTGCCTCCGTCCCTCTGTCTGGCCCAGAACTCTGCTTCATTGTTCACTTCAAAAACTAATATAGCATTTTTCTTTATGCCCTCTAAACATGTGTGGACGGCTCAGTAGAGCTTTTCTTTTCTTTTCTTTTCTTTTCTTTCTTTTCTTTTCTTTCTTTTTTTCTTTTTTTTCTTTCTTTTCTTTTCCAAAAGCAACTGGTGGGACTGGGGGGTTGTTATGGTTGGCTTGTATTGAAGAAGTATTCATTGAGTCCCTGAGCTTGGCCGATGTACTCTCTGACTCACACTTTGTTAAAGCAGCTGTAACAGATATTTCTTCTAACAAGAATGCATCAAATGACGACGTGAAAGGGGGCGCTCGTAGTAGTGAGCCCACAGAGAACTGTCACCTTAGTCTGCAGCTCCTCTTGGTTTTAGAGGGACGACCAGAAACTTGGATACCTTTATGACCATCTGTGCACAGGGAAATTAATAATCAGGTTTTTCGTGTTCTATTTAAATGCCGTGTCCCAAATGTGATCACTGTAAATCAGGATTCGAGTATGCATGTAAACTTACAATGGACAGTGGATGCATCAGAAAGAGTGATGTCTCTTTTAATCCATGCATTCCTCTTCCATGTGAACACCCAGCACCTACATTACCCACAATGCAACTCAGCTGCAGACAGTGTGGGCACAGATTGGGGTGTGTTGTGCTTAATGTAGCCTTGAGCGGAGATGCAGGCACTCTCTAACTCCACTAAAGGCTCCACGCATTATATACACAGTATACATTTTCACATAGTACAGTGAGGCTGTGAGCAGACTTTGGTGTGTGAAATCGATGGAGTCCCATTTCAAAGCAGGCTGAGTAGGGCTGTGCAGAGGTTTAGAGAGACGAACGGTAAAGATTCTGATCCTCCAGAGAGCCCGGCTGAGGAGGTCTAGACGTCTGGAGTCAAACTGGGATAGTAGCTGAGAAAAAAAAAAAATCAAGACTCAGCTTTTCCATTCACTAAAAGGAGTCACGTGCACTCCATCTCATGTAAAAGACAGCCAGCCGGGGCTGCCACACGGCTGGGCCCCAGCCTTATCATCAGAAAGTGGTAATCTGGTGACTCACCCAGTCACTTTCTGGTATGTAATGGCGGCCATGTCGCTGGGGGTTTTGTGGTTTGGGATGATTAGTGGGCTTAGGAGTCAGCATGTGGAGGCACTGCTGCCCTCTCAGGTGTTGGGAACCTCAGAACAATGGCCAGCCAGCCAACCACAGAGGAAATACCCAGAGAGTGAGCTCAGAGGGAGGTGAAACATGAAGCCTGGCACGCACGTGTGACCTTTAACATCTGAGGTCAGATTGCTCTCTGTGACTGCTTTGTCTTCTCACATTGTTGATACGAAAGTGTTGCATTTTGAGCCTTGCCAGTTTTTTTTTGGAGCGACTTGTAAACATCTTGTTCCATGAATTTGTTCTCTTGTGGTTAGCCGAGGTCGCGGGTTTGCACGGACTGTATATTTAGCATTGTGTCTCAGTTAGCTGCGCGGTAAACAACACAGGTCGACACCCAGTGTTCACTTCTGCGTCTCTGGAATATTTTTTTCTGTGTTTATTTATATATTTCTGTCGTGCTTTGAGGAAGTCTGCTGCCTCAACATTTCAGTGTATGCAGAAGTGACCACAGAGAATTTCTGAGGTCTGACCTGTGATCACACGCATGCATCGTGTTCCTCTCCAAACCAATTTCGACGTTAAGAAATTCCAGGGGCTATGAAATGTGATGTTTGGCAGTGCCCATTTCCGCTCCAACAGGCCGCCTCATTTATCTGAATGATATTAACAATGATGCAGTCAGATTTCTCAGCCTGATTAATCCAAGTCAACACTCAGAGGGACAAAAACAGCACTGAGAAACTGAGGAGCAGCCTGTGAAAGAGGGATATTCTCAGTCATTTGACTTTATGGGGAAAATTTTAGACTACACAATGGAGTATCATAGAAATGTCTGTCAGCAGAAGAGAAAAACTGCAGAGATGTAATTAGAGCTGACTATTGTAATGGTCTACATAATTTTTAGTGCAGAAACTAAAAAGATGGAAAATGGGTTGTAATGTTGGAAAGTTTTCTCACAAACATGTCTGCTTTATAGAGACATCTGCATAATAAAATATATCACTAATCCCAGTTTCCACTGGGGAACGTGTCCAAGTCACTTCTCAAAATCCTCTCATTCTCCAGCTGCCATGGTCCAGACGAGTCAATAAATCGATCAACAGATAAATTATAGTGTACTATTTAGATAGACCTGCTGCCTCGAAGACCGTTTGACAATAATCTGCCACGCCTGAATGAAAACAGCCAATCAGAACAGAGTATCTGATGGAGCACGACTGCACGACCAAGCAACAAGAAAACAAGAGTTTACACCAAAGATAAGTAAACAGAAGAAGAGCGATGTAGAAAAACAAGTTAAAAAGCTGCGGGGAGGGAGTACACAGTAAAGAGATTTTCAAAGTAAGGTCACCCTCTTCTAAATCCTTCCGAGTGGAGTTTTAACCTCGACCTCAGCCTCCTCTGTACTGTTTTGGAATAAAAACATTAAAGCTGCGCAAATTATTATTTTTTTTTATGAGCAATACTTCAAATTGTGTAATTTTAAAGAAATCTATTGTAGATAAATATTTTAGTGTCTTTCAGCTCATTGTTTTGGCACGCACCTGCAATATTTTGATGGCGTATCGTCATTCTTATCAACCTTATCGCTCACTGTACACTACAATACCTGTAATACCAGCAGTAAACAGCAGACACACACTTGTAGCTACTAGCTGGTGCACGTAGTGGAGCATTCAGCAGTTAAACAGACAGATGTTTCCCTCAGGAGTTAATGGAGACCAGAACAGCTAAAGTCCATTGCGAGAATGTCCCTGATAGAGCCCAAATGAATGTTACAGTGTATATTATGTAGTTAAAAACCTCCAGTGAAAGCCAGCGCAACACGTAATTGTGGCTGTGTAAAATGTGGATGGTGGAAGAAGATCTCAGCGATAAGAGATAACAGACGCCTGTGGGCCACATCCCATGCTGCCCTGCTCACTTCCCCTCAGCTGGTCTGCTATCTTGTTCTGACAGATCTTCTGTGGCGGTCGTGCCAGAACAGGTAACCATGAAATCTGCCTGTGTGAGATTCATTTTCATCACGTTCCACCCTTTCTGCGGACTTTCTCCCCTCTCCCCTCCCGCCTCTCTTCCTCAGTTGCTCTCTCTTTCTCCCATAAGTGGATTACAAGCAGCCATGAAGTCACCCCAAGCAAAGTTTACAACTCCCATTTTCCTCTCTTTAGTCATTTCTTTCCTCTAAAGGCCTTAAGGTCAAATCTTCCACTTTCCTCCCTGCAAACCTCCAGCCATGTTGTGGTAGGGTGCCATAAATTGCCTTGTCAGCCCTTCAGCGCGTCTGTATTGTGAGCTGGGATTAACACACAGCTGCCCTTTGTGTCACAATCTTAAAATGGTTTTAACTATTCAATTATTTTTCACATAGCTGGTAGATGTTTCCGCGGCTCTGTAAAAGTTTTTGCCCTGAGGCATCACATTCCCACAGTGCAACACAGGCGGATGTTTAGCCTCTGGAGACTGCTGAACGAAGCGCTCCATCTGACATCAGTGTGAGCGAAGGAGCTCACTCGGGGCAGGGCTTTCTTTTCCACGGAAAATGTGATTCTTTCATGTCAGATTAAGAAAAAATGAATCTCTAGGTCTTTTGAGTAGAATCACAAAGACTCCAATCTGTTCTTTGAGGCCGACAAACATGTATCACTGTCAGAGGAAGTACCTCCTTTGATTACTCAGACTCTTTTTATGCTTTCTAGTCATGTGCAGAACAGATTTGTCGCATGTAACTGGCTGTGTTGTTGAAGAGACATTCAATGTTGTCATTTGTCTGCTAGTTTTCTCTTTGTCTCTTCCTCACAGCTGTTTTTCTTCTCTCTTTCACAATGTGTAACATGTGGCCCGTGTGTGTGACAGAAAAACACACCTCTCATCTGTCCAGTGTGTTAAGTTGAAATCATATTTAAAGCAAAACATCAGCTTTCATTCTTGGCCTAAGAAACAGTAGGTTTTTAAGATTGTTATGCTTTCAAAGGTAACACACAAACCAGAGAAGTGAAACACTATCTGCTGATGAAGATCATGTGATGTGGTTATAAGCTCCAGAAAAAAACTAGTAAGTGGAGCTTGAGTTTCGATTTTTTTTATAGCTGTGGGAACTGTAAGGTGCCATATTTGTGGTTTTTGAGTGTTTCTTCAGCTGTTGGATCGACATGAAAGCTGAAACAGACGTTCGTATCCCCTTTAGGATGAGTTTTACTGTACTTGTGTAATTTCTGACTTTGCCTATTAATTTGCTTTGCACCCCAAACCCTGCAAAGGTGATCATTAGCAAATGTTGGCATGGCAACGAGTTAAAGTAAGATGGTGAACATCAACGACGAAGTTATACCTGCAGATCTAAGGTTAGCATAGCCTGCTGATGTAAGCGTTTAGCTCAGAGCTGCTGGCATGGCGGTAGATTTAAACTGTCAATGAATGTGGGTTAAAACTGGAAAATACTCGTCACTGGATATGTCTAACAAATGATTCAGGCTACTACTCTCTGTGGAGTTACAAATGTCTTGAATTACCTTTGTAAGGACAGATACATCCACATTAGTGTACTGTAAACAACTGCTCTTTGTGTATGAAGGTTTTCTTTAACCTTGTTTTCATACCTTTGTGCCAACTGTGTGTGCACAAAGGTTTTGTGTTTGGACTCAACAGAGACCCTCACACACACAGATGGCTTATCTAACGTGCCATACTCGTACGTACAGCACAGAGGAACGGGTGAGGAAAACTCAAGAGATTCCTTTCTGAACACTGGTGAACATCTGTCTGAAAGGCTGTTGTGTATTTAGTAGGTTTGTTGCCATGTAAACTTTGTACCACCAGCCAGTTCCCTGTACTCTCAAATCACTCCCAAGTGTGTCTTTATTTTCCACATGTTTTCATGTCACTTCAGCTTTAATGCCGTATAAAAGCAGCTCATTTCCATTTAATCATTGTCTTTGTAATTTACACTCTGGTTGGGGGTTTGTCCCGACTGTGTGGAACATCTGCTTTCACTTTGTTAACAAAAGCTCTTTTAATGGTTTAAAGGAAGAAGTGCACAGTGCGACGCAGCATTGTCTGCATTCTGTAAACACATACTCCTCAATTTGTGTCGCAGCTGCTGGAATAATCAGCTCTCAATAAAGACTAAGCATTAATTAGATGAGTTTTCATTTCATTAAGGGTCATGTGAATGACAGATGTACCTGAAGTTGACTGCAAGCTCATTACAGTTCTCAGAAAAAAAGCTTGCAAGTAAAAATACCACATCCTATATGAACCCAGTGTCTCGGTACTGTGAACGTGAGGTCATTTCTCCTGGTACAGAGCTGTCGAAGACCTCTATTGGAACCATATGTTCTTAAGCTCTTTGCACTTTATTTTTGCTGGCAAATGTAGTCTTTACTCCTACTCTCTGCTGTGCAACTGAACTGTGCAAAACTGTGTGCAAAACTGTGCAAAACTGTGGTATGTTCTTGGTTCAGTGCACTTGGAGTTGTCACATATAGTCACAGTAGTCCATAACTATGAAGGGTATTTAGGTTTGTATGCAAAGCGACATGACAAAGACATGACCAGTACTTGATGCTTAAGGATATTTAAGAGCTTTTGGTTTCGGCCATTGTACTTTTTCTTCCAGAAAATCTAGGCCATTTTTTTCCCAATCATCAGACTAAAACATTGATATTCATAAAGAATGTGGATTTTACTCAACTGCTCTTACAATTCTTGCAGTTCAAGCTGTGCTAGGAAAGTATCTCTTGGTCATTATGGATTGTGTCTTAAAGATCTTCATCTGGCTAAATACTATTTATCTTGTTTAAACACAGCTGTTGGCAGGATGCAAAGGATGGAGCGACAGGTTAATGCATTTATTTGAGGCTGTGTAAGATTAATAGCTGTAATTTGACGATAGTGCAACAGAGTAAACTCGGTGGTAGCAGTTGTTGAAAATTAAAGTTAAAGATTCGCTCCTTGTGTTATGTCTTCATAAAGCTAAGCTAAGAGCAAGACATAGTTTGGTCACAAGGCCACCATAAAATGTTACGTTATAAGTCAGTTGTATTACAGTAATGTCCTCAGTGACGTTATACCTCCATTCACTGTATGATCCCGTCTTGCAAGGTATTTCACAAATAAAAAAGACAATTACATAACTGTCTAGGAGGAAGAGGGACAATTCAAGGTTGGTTTTAAACTCAGTGTTGACTCAGTGTTTTCCCCGGTGCCCTATCACCGTCCCTGTTAGCTTTGATTTTGCGCATTGGTCAATTCTTTTCTTCTCTCTAGTATCAGTCAGAAACACAAATTTAACGTCAAAAATAAAATTCTGTAATGAAAAATCTCCTCCTGCTCCTTTTTAACTGGCTAAAATATTTACTGCCAACCTTTGCCTGGAAAAAGTCTGCATGCCAAAATGACTTTGTCTGATTTTGTGAGCAATCGGAGCCACTGACAGGCATTTAGAAGAACTATACAGACACAGTCACGCTTCCTGCTGTTTGCCTCGTTTGCTTATGAAGTTCATGTATATAATAAAGACTGTATATAATAAATAACTGTTAAAAACTCTTTGCAGTCAGTTTGAAATAAAGGAATTTCATGCAAGTGTGTATTTGCCGAGAGAGGACAGGGAAATAGTTACTGCTTAGGTTTGTCACTTTAACAACATTTGACTGATTCATTCATTTGTTTTTGCTCTTTAATGAAGGATTACTTCAGTCTGTAACGGCATTAAGAAATAGCCCTGACTGCTGCTTTGATGTGATTCAAAGCTTGCTCCCCAGCTGAAGTTTACTTTATATTTATGTCTTTGGTCATTAGACAAGCTGCCATTAAATCACTTCCAGTGCCTGTTGCAGCTGTAAGTCATGGAGGGATGTTTTGGATGATTTCAGTGAATTATATTCAATTATATTCAATGCAGAGTATTCTCATCTACTTCTAATGAATGTCTCCAGCTGCCAGCTTCTGATCCCTGCTGTGAATGTATTTAGTGTTCACAGATAGATTCTGTGTCATTCTCTTCTTGAAAGTTGCACTAGGCAATGATTTTTATTAACAATACATCCAATTACTGAGTTTCATGTGAGTGCTGCTGGTGGTGGTAAACCAGAGAGTGACCTCTCATCTCTGCAGCTACCCTCAGCTCTATCCAGTGTTTCAGCTTCATTTAGCCAACCCCCACTATGACGTCTGCATAGTTACTATTGTAATCAACAATGGATGAAATGAATCACTTATACACACAAATGAGATTTATCACTCAACCAGTTTGGTTCATTCTCACCATTCTTACCAGCCTCATCTCCAGACACAGCAGGCTGCTGTTTTCATCTAATAACCTACTGGACTTGGACTTGCCCACTATATAGACATGTAGTCCTATATATTAATGTAGGTGAATATATATATATATATATATATATATATATATATATATATATATATATATGTGTGTGTGTGTGTGTGTGTGTGTGTGTGTATATATGAATGCTAATGTTACTCCCTGTCAGCTGGTTGTGTAAAAAGACAAATTAGTCAACAATTTTGTAAGCTAAGATATCAGATGTTCAGCTTCTTCCCTCAGTTGATCAAAGTATCAGTTAATGCTGCTTTCACCAACACTAAGTGCCACTGTAAGAGTGCAACTACTACTTAGTCATGAGACTATAAATTGATTTGTACAGAATCACTGTTTCTTTCCATTTCTGATTTAATGTAACATGACAGCTGCAGTTTTCGGGGAAAGAATGGTTCTGCACTTCTACCTGTGGCTTCCTTTTTAACATGTGGATGTTCAGTAAAGTTAAGTGAAAGAGACTTCATGACCAGAGTGTAGTGGTACTCCAATCCAAGGAATAAAGGAGCTTTTGGCATAGAAAAATAACTATAACACCCTTAAAGTAGCCTCTGTGAGTCAGAGTGAAGTTGCAACAGATTGAGGCCCCTTCACCTCTCCATACAACTGATCCCACTAATGGCTTTTCCATTTGTGCCACTTTTCCTTCTGGACGAGCAAAGCCTCAGGAAAGGCCCCCTTCCCTGGAGTTTGCCGAAACAAGACACACATGTTGGAAATCTCTTCTTCTCTGCAATCAAATGGCCGTTTATGCCTGCAGACGGGCGCGATATAACTATCTGAGCTCTAAACAGGAAATTAATTAACACGAACCAGCCAAGGAACGAGGTGGGTGTCTCGTGCTGACCTCAAAAAGAAATAAAAAAAAAAACAGACAGCCTCATAAACATGCTGTTACATGTACTACAAAGGGTTTGGTGTGGATGTTGTCTCCCCAACATTTGGGGTCAATCTGTCAGAGGGAGAGAATAGAGGATTTTGTTTCTCTGTTTGTCAGACAATCTTGATATTTGAGTACAAGCATGTGCACAGTAATCATTGTCAGTACCAAAGTGTCCTGTTGGGTTGAATCTCTAAACAGTCTGGCTTTTCTTGCCAAACCAACTCACAGTGTTTGGCTCTAACTTGTTTTTCTGCACGTCTGCCGGCGACTCATGTACTGGACATGCACTAAATCCAGACAAGGTCACCATCACCACATTTCCAGTCATTATCTTGTTCCGTGATATCAGCCTTTATACAGTTTTTCATCCTCTGCAGTCCAGACCTCTTCGCCTCTGACCAGAGTGATTAATGTGGTCATCTTTGGGAGAAAATAGCAGAGGATAGAAAGACTGATGATTTGTAGTTTTCACTCTGGTGGCATCTGCCCTTCCCTGGAGGCAAATGCCAATTTAGGAAAGCCTCCTTTCTCATTATTTGACATGTAGGTTCATCTTGGCTGTGTATAAGAGGAGTCTGCACCAGCCCATCTGTTGAGCAAAGCAACATACCCCCCCCCCCCCAGCCAGACTGAGCTCCCTCCTCTCAGCCTGCACTGTCACGTAGCACAAGAATGTGGGTTTGGTCTACGAGAGGGGAAAATGTTTATTTAATCCCTCCAAAAAGTCAGAGAGGAAAGGCTCCGAGCTGATTTGTGACAGCCAGCTAACAGGCCACAAACTGAGTTTTACTTAGATGCTCTAAAAACTCACTTTGTTGCTTAAAGTGATAAATCAGTAATTCTTGGTTGATATAACGTCACCTTATAAAGGCGTCATGTTGAACCTGTTAGACAGCAGCTGATCATAAACATCCAGCAGACACAGAAGAAGAGCGTTCATGTGGATTTAAACTTAGATTCACTTTCACTGAAGATCTTTTCTTCATCCCATCCAGCTCCAAATCTGTGCAAACCATCCAGTGATAATAATGACAGTGCACTCACTACATTTTGTGACAAAGTGACCACACAGTTTAATTAAAGCCACCAGGTGTAGAATCTGAGCAGTCCAGACTGTGGCGCCCCTCAGTGGTAATATTCAAAAAGACAAAGACAGGGATGGACACTTCGCCAGCACGATGTCATTGAAATCATTTCAAAGATGTCCATATCACACAGAAATTCACCTCATAGTGACTTTTAGATGGTCATCATTTATCACTTAGCGTCGGTGCGTGTTACACAAGAGGGAACCCAGTTTAGGAGCACGAGGAGGATTCTCAAATTGTTTCAGCTCAAAGTGGGAAGTCGAGCAGCAGGGCCTGGCTCGTGAAAGTAACATCTTCTTCTGGTGTTTTGTCTTAATTAGTGTAGGACTGTCCAAGGCCTGTACCACTCAAGTCTGTGGTCCATGGTGATGTAG
The DNA here is from genome assembly GCA_023238725.1 of Scortum barcoo. NCBI lineage: Eukaryota > Metazoa > Chordata > Actinopteri > Centrarchiformes > Terapontidae > Scortum > Scortum barcoo. Next base: position 3,304,603 of record CM041535.1, read on the forward strand.
ATGTGAGGCGTCTGGAAAGAAATGACAGTTTCTTAATTGCCTCCTGCTGCACGTGTACTCACAATACTGTGTTTGTGCATTTTTCCTTCGCTGGCTGCTTTACAAGGGCACACTAAATTGTGTTGCGCGTGTTACCACGGAAACCCTTTGATACCTTTGCCTGTTAAATTCAAAAAACAGTTGCAGGGCAGCTGGTCACGGTGTTTAGCATTAATAAGGTGATTCACTGTAAAAATGTTTGAGCAGTCTGGAGAAGATTTGCGAGCAGAGCGGCTGTGGTTGGAGTCTGCATTGAGGTGGGGGGTTGATGGTCTTTCATTGCATGTTATGTAACACAGGAAATGCTGTGAATGTATGGCTTTTACATCACATCAGGATGTTGAGGTCTGTCTAGCCAGAATGAAATGAAAACATAAACACAATTAAACATGTACATGCAGTCAATTATACAGAAACCAACCAAAACATTATTTAAATGTGTTTGGAAATTAATTCCACATATGCACATGACATAAAGTCGGTAAGATAAACAGGCATACCCGCTGTGATTAAAGACACTTTCCTGACAGATGTGCACGTTTCTCAATGATCTGTTTGCAGAATCTTGATATTCAAGTGGAGGACGTGCGCATACGAGCCATCCTGTCGTCGTACCGTAAGCGGATCCCCGTAACAGAAGGCTACGTGGAGGTCAAGGATGGCGGTAAATGGAAGCAGATCTGTAATACAGAGTGGACCCATCTTAGCAGCAGAGTCATCTGTGGCATGTTTGGCTTCCCCGGGGAGAGGAAGTACAATGCCAGAGTCTACAAGTGAGTATACAAGTATTCCACTGCTAACTGTTCAGGGTTTGAGACACAAGTGGCCATTTACACAGAAATTCATGGTATTTTAAGGTATTTTGGGACAATGTAGCCACCTAATTGACTGCTGTGAGTCAGTGGGTGTTGGATCATCTGCCTCTGGGGAGTTGGTGGACACTCAACTTTGATCTGTTTTCCCTTATGTGTGTACCACACCCGCAAATTGGTAATTACATGTTAACCAATCAGCCTATGTGACTGACGTGGCCACAAAAACTAGGGCTGTGCACGAATCAACATTTTATAAGACAACTCTTGGTCACCAGGCCATTTAGTTTCTGGTGTGGTGGTTAAGTTCAGTGTTTCGTTTTTTTGTGAGCTGTTTGGCTCCTCATTTTTCTTATCTCTTGTCATTTTTTTAAAATAAATTTTAAATACCCAATATTACTGCTAATGTTATTTCTTCAATACACTTTACCTGTGATTATGAGAAGTGTATAATTCATGGTCTCTGCTCAGTTATGGTACAATCCTGCACAACTCCAGCTGCCCACACTGAACTCTAGTAAAACCCTAGTGTTGTATATGGATTTAGTTTCATTTTCACTTTTGTAATGGTATAAATTGTAGACATTGATGTGATGTGACTTGTCCCTAGACAAGAACTTGGGGCTCTCTGGTTCTCTGGAGGGCAGTCGTCTGGATGCGTGGGGTGGTTAGCAGTGTTACATGGGCCTCTTGTCATTTCACTGAAACATTTCACCTGACATGAAAACCCTGTGAGGGATGTCAAGTACCTTAGTTAAAATCATTCCACCATGTGCTGGCTTACTTTTCCAACCTCAAGCTGAAACTCATAACATAAAATTTCTTAGTCAGCTCATCAGAGACTTAAATGAGCTCAGTACAGGATGTATTGTATTTTTCTTGCCCTTTACCAGCCTCTGTCCTGCCATTGGGACGCTAGCACTAAAACTTCCACAGACTGCTATTGCTGTTAACATGCTGAATTAATATTAATATTTCCTATATGTATCCATAATCTGTCTTCTTTTTGGTCAATTTCCATAGCAATCCAACAGTCTAATCATTTTATAATTTTTTATGAATGCCACCAAAATAGGAGTTGGTATTAAAGTGTTCAAATACATCATCTTTCATTCTGTAGATCACATACCTGATCATCACAGGCTCTTATACAAGGCCCACACTGACTCCTGTATGATCCAACACAGTGCATTACACAAAGCTTTCGTAATGTGTGAGTGACTGCTGGTGGATCTGAATCTTGCTTACATGAGGGAGCTTGCGGCCAAGCGACCACAGGTTAATCATTGAGCAGCATGAGTCTTCTAGCAGTAAAGTTAACCTTGAATTTACTGTCTATGCCTGGGCTGGAAGTTTCCTCTGCTTTAGGTAACCACAGCAGAGCGCGACGGCTCCTCAACTTTCCATCTACGTGTCAGCCTGCTCCTGCTTCAGCCCAATGAAATGCACAGTGTATTTTTACAGGCTGCCGTTTGAAAGGGTGATGACACGGAGCCAAAAACTGCCGCCGTCTCATAACTCTCTGTTCCTGATGCTCCCGTGTAGCTTCTAGTTTGGCTTTATCCACAGAGAACGACGGATGTAAATTAAAATATCTTTATAACGTGATACATGGAAGTGAAGAATTCATGATTCTCTTTAATGCTTGTGCAGTAGAGTTTTAAAGGTGGGGATTGTCAGTTTCATACCACAGTTTTTCAGTGTTTTAACCCAGAATATTATTCCAGAGTTTAGGCACTGAAGTTGATGATAGTTATAGTTGTAGTATAGTTAAATTACTTAAAACATTCCTTTATATTACTCAGCTCTGTCAAAGGTCCCTTTAAACATCAAGACACACTCACACTCAGACTCCTCACAGACTCTATTTATCATGCACAGAAATAGAAAATGAGAGGTTTCAATTAAAAAGCAGCAGAACTACAGTATCAAGGGATTTTCTGAATATCAACAGCTGGCTGAGCACCATGTGACTGCATATAGTATATATACAGTCACCTGGTCATTCCTGAATGTAGTCTTTAGACCAGTAGCTAACATAAGCAAACCAGGCACAAAAAAATCAGCAGCATTGGGGATGCAGATTCATTCCTCCTCTTTTGGCAGAAGTTAGCTGCCTCCACACACATCAGCCCATGCACTAATGTAACGTGACAGGTACTGAGAAAATATTGACAAAATGGAGCATTTCTGGAACTAGAATTCATATAATTACTGAATCGTAATCCCATGTGCTACTCTTTACTGAAACAAGAAATCACTGCTCCACACTTGTTCTCAGTAAGGGTAAAGTCCCAAAACACTACACTTCCCAAGTGCAACTCTGTGGTGTCTCTCCCTGCCATGTAAACCTTCCAGTTTTTCCAAATCCATGCCCCGAGTCTGCAGCTGAGGTTTTCTGTTGTAGATTTGCTCTGAGCCCAAGCTGAGATGACTCAAGTGTCACTCAAATTATTTGCTATGTCTTGACAGAGCTCCTTCAGAGCCAGAAGACATTATACAACAGTTTTCACTGGCTTAGTAATCGTAACCATGACAAATAAACTGACGCTGACATGTAGAGTTCCTCTTTATTTTAAGTCCCATGTTGGTGTTAATTATCGTGAAGCAGACAGTTAGTGGTGCAGTAACATTCAAGTTTATTAAAAGCACTGAAGAACCCACCTCAGAATAAACATGTAAACATATTTTAAGATGGGTTGAGAGATTTTGGAGAGAAGTCAGCCTCAGGACCACCAATTTATTTAATCATTGCCGCATTTGAACAGCACTGATATGCATCACGGCCGTGTTCAAATTGCATTTGAGGAGATAGCAGAGCCAGTCCTCTGGCTGCGGCTTTGAACATTAGCTTTGGATAGCATCCAGTCTGCAGCTTCCCACTTGCCAGCTCCCAAATGAAAAACAAATGCTGCCGGTCCCATTTTAATCCACTTTTTCACGTACACCTCAGACGTGGGACACAAGCAGAGGACATGCCGTTCTGCAAATGAGGCTCATTAAATACATAATATGGACTCACTAATAAATGGGGAGGAAGAGATTAGCTCCCCCAGCAGGCCTGAAAGAGTGTCATTAACCCTGCTTTGTTCAAGTTCATGTGGAAGACAGTGAACTCTCCAGCTGTTAGCTGACCTTTCACTTTTGGCATTAATTATTCAATATGGTCCTGTCCGTACCTTAATGGTGCCAAGATAAAGCGTTCTGATGAGTCTAATAATTTCACTTCAGATCTTGATGAATGTATTAATTATGAGATAATCCACTGCTGTCTCAGGTGCCTCTCAGACAGCAGGTCTGCAGATTGGACTGCAGGTTCAGGCCCTTGATGACGAGCGAGTTAATGAAATGTTATTTTCACATACCACTCACACAATTCAGGTCCTAAAGTGAAAAGTATTAATAAAATGAAATGAGAAAACAGACATAATGCATATTGCGCATCTTATTTGTCTTTTTGCCACTTGGCGGCAGAACTCCACTACAAGCTGAACATCACACATATGATGATGCTCATGGCCTTGTTGTTATGTTAAAATGTGAGCAAAACAGTTACCTATTTTCTGTCAGCCGTGTGGTGCTGGGCAGGGTGTGTACATAGATTTTATTAAAACCTCTGGATTCATCTCTACCAGGGACATTTTTGACTCACTGTTCATATGAAAATGTGGAGTAGTGCGGCTTTAACTTGTACCATCTTTCGTTTTGTTGAGAGTTCAGTGGTGCTCGTTTCACTCTGATTTGATACACCTTGTTGAGAACGAATAACCTCAAAGATTTCAATCTCTGTCCTTTCTCCTCCATCTGTGCAGGATGTTCGCTCGTCGCAGAAAGCCCACATACTGGGACTACTCTGTGAACTGCACTGGAAATGAAGCCCATTTGTCCAGTTGTAAACTGGGCCAGGCGGCGTCACTGAAGTCCAACGGGACCTGTGCTGGAGGGTCGCCCGTGGTGGTGAGCTGCGTGCCCGGAAGAGCCTTTGCCCCGACGCCCATGACAGGATTCAGGAAGGCCTTCCGACAGGAGGTAGAGTCCCTCCAGTTTATACTTGTGCTAGTTAATTACTGGGTAAATGATCATCTTCAGCCAAACAACTGACAGAAATTATATTTGGAGAACTTGATGAATTCAAATAATGAATGTCTGTCATCATCATCTACAATAATTCATTTGACTATTGTTCTAATTAAATACTAATTAAGACTGGGGCTTTTCCAGCTCTTAATCAGACAAGCAAAGGAACTGAACTTTCATAAACTCATTTAGAAAAATAACAAAGACTTGTGTTTGTATAATGAGCCACTGTCACTGTTGTTAGTGGCAAATGAAAAGTGTGCAGTGTCTCTGGATGGTGTCAGTGAACTGGTAAACAAAGCTGATATTGGAAATAGCTGCGCTGGTTCAGCTCAGTTCACTGGCTCCAATGTGGAGAGAGGCCGACTGAATGTTTTGGTTAGACATCGGGCCAGCGCTCGGTGTCACTTTGTGAACTGCAGCTGTAGCTGCCTTGGACGTCTCTCATCAGAATGAGTTATCATCCCTCTCTGGGTTTAAAAGATGACACAATGTAGTAAAGTTCTTGGGACAGGGAGAGGAAAAATACGGATCTCCCGAAGTCAGCGCCAGTGTCAGCTAAGTTTTTCTTCTCAAATGTCCCTGAGCATGAAACGATGGACCAGAGTCGGTAAAACTGCAACATTAGGACAGTTTTTACACATGTCACTCTTATATTTAGTTCAGTTGACTTTTTTTGATCTCTTGGTTTGGGGATGTTAAAAAAAAAAGTTTGTAAAAATTGTTTACTTGTCGCACAGCGTTTATCATGTTTTGTTTAAACTATTTTTCCACATGATTTCATGTTCCCACACAGCTGTTCACCAGGTGTGTGTTAGACAACAGTTTGTTGGGATGTTAGCCATGGTCTGGTCAAAAACCCTGCAAGATAAGAGGGGCGTGGTACTTTAAACAACAGTGTTCTCCCAACTTTGTAGTATACTGATGAAGACCCTGACCTGTGTTAACATGACAGTGTCCCTCTGCACAAGGCCATGAAGAAATGGTTTTCCTAGTTTGGAACCCAATATAACACCTTTGGGATGAGCTGGCCTGCTGCCTGTGAGCCAGACCTTACTGCCCAATGTCACTGTCCAACCTCTTTAAAGCTCTTGTGGCTGAATGGGAGCAAATCCCTGCAGCCAGGTTCCCTAAATCTGGCAGAAAGCCTGAAGCCAGAAGCAGCAGATGATTTTGGAATGACCTGCTCAGCAGTCGCATGTGGGTGCAAAGCTTGGGTGTCCACACTTTTGGCCCTGTAGTGGATGTGTACAAAGTAATTACATTTGCATATGCATGACTGTGTGAGGCTCATAAAGACCAGCAGTGTGCAGAGAGTTGTTTTTTTCATGCAGAAACCTTTATTAAGTCATCCCTCCACTGCTGGTGCAGATTAAAAAACTTTAAACTTATCAAACTCACTCGGTCTCTAAATAATCACACCAACGATAAAACAATCAAAGCAAGGAAATACTCGCAGTATTTACAGCGACTCAGAGCTGACCTGTGTTTCTGTGTGTGTGAGTCCATCCTCAGTCTGGGAGCTGTGAGGCTGCCTGCTCTCTGTCACGTTCCACAGCTGAGTGCCAGCAGCGTGCCTGACCTCATGTCCCAAACCCTCCACACGCTGTCTGATGACAGTACCTGATGGCTGCTGTGAAGCCACATTAACTTTTTAAAAAACAGTACAACATGCCTCTGTACTGCAGTGTTTATATATATATATATATATATATATATATATATATATACATTTGCTACAAAATTGATTGTTGCTTCAGTGTTTTATGTAACGTCCTGAAGTGGACTGAACTTATAGGGTCAGTCCTCCCTCTGTCAGTTTGAGGATGAGCAGCTGATCAGAGACAGGACGTCAATCAATCGTCATCAAGGCGAGTGCAGCATCGCCTCCTCAGACAGACTGACAGACAAGACAAGAGGACACGATCACCTGACAGGTGTCCCTTAATGCCAAATTGAATCCCACGCAGCCTGCTGAAGCTGATCTCCAGGTTTATCTCCCTGTACAGCTGCTTTATCTGGATTGAAGTGTCATAATGTGGAAATGCACAGTTTCATTTGTGTCTTTGTGTCCGTTACGTACAGTCTGTGGTCCGATAGAGCTGAGACAGGTACGTCAATCACTTTTTGGCACGAGGACACCTGAGAATGAGAGAAAATCACTCAGAGGAAAGGTAGATTTAACCAGCCAGTGTTGGAGGGATTAGTTTGAAGGATTTGACAGTTTAAATAAACATTCACAATGTGTTCTCTCTGCACATTTATGACCAACAAATTATTTTTAATGTAAAAAATGAATGAAAAAATGTTCTCGGTAAGGTTAGCTAGGTACTGTTAACTTCGGCTGACTCATAATACGTCAGTAAACGTGGAGTTTCCCCACAGAGTCCTTCTTTAAAAAAGTAGAAAAGTGAAACTGTGACACTGAAAGTGACAGTCTCCTCTGTAAATAATGACTGAAAGAGGCATTCTGTGTAAATGATAGACCTCAATAAGAAGCCTGTGTTCTAAAGTCTATTTTGCAGTCAAGGGTCATCTCATATTTTTAATTTACCTACTGATATTCACTCCTCCTGCTGACCACCCAGGTACAGCGACCCCCTGCTAAAATACATCCTGGAGGACGATTCATTGTGTCTCTGCTGTGTTTTCTTTTCATATGCGTCCAGTTTATTAGGAAGGGAAATAAAGGTTAGTTTTAGTATCTGTTGACCTGTCCATCATTTTACTTTGTTAATTGATTCATTGTTTAGTCTATAATGTAGGTAAGTAAGTAGAGCATCATTTACACAGGACCTTCCACACACAGGATGACACAATGATGAAAGAATATAAGTTCAAAAAAGGAGAAATCTGAAAAATGAACTGGGGCAAGGAGAAACATCTGTGTATTGAAAGTTAAATATGCGCTCATGATGTAATGCTTTTGAGTATGAAAAATATAATCAAACATACTATGTCTTTAACAATAAGTATAGATTCCTGAACAAACTGTATCCAGTCACATACATATGTTATGTAGTAATAGTAGTATAAGTATTAATGAATTTAATTCATCAGTTCAGTTGTGCAGGATTATGTCACATTTTTGGATGCTGAACACTTACATAGGATTTTAATGCCTCTGTGTGGGTGATGTATACAGCTGGATTGAGAAAATAACAGAGCCCACACATTAGGATGTCTGGAATTAACTTTGTGAATACAAATAGCAAGTCGCATTAAACTGTGCTGCTAATGTGTTTACTTTTAAAATGAAACACTTCCAGTTTGTCCAAACAGTTAATGGGAGAAGAGCACTAATAGCATGTTGTATAAACATGAAGCCACCCAGTCTGCTGTCTCATCACACGGAAGGAAACTTTTAGCTGAGTCGGTTATTTTTTTGAAAGGACCAGAATAATCCAAATATGTGGTTTGAGGATTTGAGCTTTTACAGTGGTGCCTCTTACAATGTCTTGATTTTTCCTCTTCAGCAACCGTTGGTTCGTCTCCGTGGTGGGGCCATCGTGGGCGAGGGCCGAGTGGAGGTGCTGAAAAACAGAGAGTGGGGCACCATATGTGATGACAACTGGAACCTGCTGTCTGCCACCGTGGTGTGTCGAGAGCTGGGCTTCGGCACTGCCAAAGAGGCCCTGTCTGGAGGTCGCCTGGGACAAGGTACGCTGCTTTTATATCTCCACGGTTATTTGTACAAGAAAAGTTACTCTTTTTCTAGCTGCTCCCCAGCACGGACAACTCTGAAGAAAACAAAAATTCTAAGGATTTTCAAGGGCTTTTTGAATCAGTCTAATGCATTACAATAAACCTAATCCAAGTTAGAGTGCCGCTCTCTCCCTCCTCCAACTCTATCTCAACACCTTCTTCCTCTGTGGTAATCAGCTGTGTAAGGGAAACCAAGGGGAAAAGCATGGAAATGGATTGTGAGCAGCATACTCACATACAGAAAAACCTAAAAAAAAACAGCCTGGACTAAATCACAGTAGACCTCAAACAGTCCTGTGCCAATGAGCTCAGAATCACAGTCTTTATCGTTGGAACAAATGTCCATGGATATTGCCTACATGCGGGCGGTTGTGACTGTGCAACAAAACCACATATTCCAAACGTTCCAGGCAGTCATTTCATCCTCTGAGCTCTCTCCTCGCCTCACCCCCGCGTGCCACCGAGCAGAGTATCATGAACTCGCAGACCTGATGGAGAATGTGATTTCGTTCGGAGAAACAGGATTAGTCACGTTGTGCAGGTCAGTTGCAGGGGGTGGGAATCCTTTCCTGAGCCGCGGTGAACTCAGATGTCTTTCTGCAAAGATACGATACGATTCAAGATCCCTGTGTGTCCAACGCACTGCAGGAGGAAAGAGGAGACAATCTGAGCCTCGCTCAGCTGGACTGTGAAGGGAGCCTGCTGAGAACAGTGTCTGCTCTGAAACTTAAACCTCTCACTTAATGGGTTCCTGTTCAGAGGCCGCGGAAATGTGATTTGCCATTTGGATTGGCTTTATCCTCTATCTATACATGAAATACGCTTTCTTACACTAAGGTGCACTCTGCATTTTTTAGTATTCCCATTTTCAAAAACAGGGACACGCTGTACATTGCTGCACATTCCTGTAACGTTAGACATGGAACAGAGGGAATGTTCCTTTTCCAAAAGTCATTTCATATCATGATTTCTCATCAGTGTCTCTCTGTGACCCTTCATGGAGAAAAACTCAAGTCACATGGAAATCATTACACAAAAGATTCATAGATGGCTTATTAGCAGATAGACATGAAGCATATATAAATTTATAAAATCCAATGAATGAATAATTAATAAAGCATCTTTTTAAAAGAATAGTTTTAGTGCTTTTCTTGCCGATAGTTAGATGCAGAGCTCGAGTGACGCTAGGTTAATTTGCTGCCGGCTGTAGCTTCATATTACATTATTATTAGTGGAATCAATCTTCTCATCTAACTCACAGCAAGAAAGGTAATGAGCGTATTTCCCAAAATGTTAAACTATTTCCTTTAGAGTGTTAGATTTTATATCAGGGCTGTATGTTTAAATGGAAACATTGACATCAGTCCACCGTAAGAATCATCTGTTTTTCAGTGGGAAGCAGAAAAAGTATAAGCATCCTTTCCAAGCTGTTTGTTTTGTCTGCACTGTTCAGGTATGGGCCCAGTGCACATGAATGAGGTGGAGTGTTCAGGATTTGAGAAGTCCATCACAGAGTGTTACTTCAACAAGGAGGCTCTTGGTTGCAGCCACGAGGAGGACGCAGCCGTCAGATGTAACGTTCCTGCTATGGGCTTCCAGGAGTCGGTCAGCCTCTGATTGTTTTCTGTCATACATACAGTATCTATATCACAATCATCACTAACAATCATCAAGTGTTTCTGTTTATTCATTATATATTTCTTAAGTTTTCGTCAGTATCATTATGAGGTTGTTCAAAAGCAGCTGTATGCAGCCATGTCAAACATCACTGATTGATGTGAAAGAACAGATTCAGCCTTTAAGTTCATTGTGTTTTTCATGCTCACAGCTGCGCCTAAGTGGAGGTCGTAACCCCTATGAGGGCCGTGTGGAGGTGCTGATGGAGAAGAACGGCTCTCTGGTGTGGGGGACGGTGTGCAGTGAGGGCTGGGGGACCATGGAGGCCATGGTGGTCTGCAGACAGCTGGGCCTGGGCTTCGCCAGCAACGCCTTCCAGGTACGAGTGACAGCAGCCAGGGCTTGGAAATCAGCCCGTTCACATTTGTTCTGAACGGAACAGGATTTTCTTTTTCCCTCAGTTCGAATGTTACAACGTAGAAACGTGGGTTCCCTTACAGCTCTAGTTTAGCCCTGATGTTTCACTGCATCTTACATCCTCATCTAGTATTTTACTGCGATATCACCTCACACTCTTGCTCAGTTTATTGAAACATTATTCTCTATCTGTCTCCATCTTAGTTGTCTAAACTGCATAAACCTTTCTGGGAACCTTCCTACCAATTACACAGATACATGCCATCTGTTTGCAAGGAAATCAAGGGAAACTACGGAGCTTACAAAATGAAGTGTTACCTGTGAACACGCACCCACCAGTTTTTCCTGAGCTGTGCTGGCTCAGCAGCAAGTACCTGAAAGCAGCATCTCCCTGAACCAGCTCACAGTGTGTGCCTGTAGACAATCAGATACTGATGAGTATTAGGATAATGTGAAAATTATTAACAGACTTCTTTGCGTCAGTAATACAAGTTTAAATTATACAACATTTTATTTTTATTTATTCCACAGGAAGAAAATACTGTTGTTAATCAGTTGTAGTTTTCATTCATTTAATTTCATTATTTTCTTTATTTATTCTCCTGGCAGCAGCACAACATAAATCACAAGTCCTATGTTACAGCTAGAAGATGGCTGTAAGGGCACAGTTTGACCAGTGACTGCTGGGTAATAGAAAGATAAAAACACTGAGAGAAAGAAACAATAAAGCTCCTTCTTCTGTGCTGACTGGACAGGAGAGGTCCATCTAGCACTGATCATGTAGAGGGTCACCACTGTGTGCCAGCTGCACCAAGCAAGTTTCTTCATACAATTTTTGTGGTCCTGTAATGACCGTGATGTCAAAATAAGCCTGACACATCCTTCTCTTGATTTCCAAGTCTTCCTGGCTTCTTGATATTTTCTTTCATATTTTCTCCTCGGTCCTCAGCCGTGGACTGAGGAGAGGATGAGTGGAAATAGTTGATTATGGGATTTCAGGTATTTTGTAATGGGGAGGCCTTTACAGAAAAACAGTCACAGTCTAGTCACCTGTTTGATAAAATGCACATCTTCAGTGCGGTGTAAGTCCCAGCTGTGGAACTGTAGAAGGATTCACTGTGCCCTCTAGTGGTCAATATGGAGAATCACTTTTCTTCTTAGTCCATGGATATCCTCAAAAAGGGGACTAAATTTCACCTAGTTAAATGTCATTTTGTTTTGTATTCAAGAAGGTGTATAGACGTTAGTACTCCATGGCAATGAGAGATGAACTGATATGGATTGTTTTTCAGCTGTTCACATCTCACATGTCTGCATTCACATGATATCATGATATATTTAAATGCGTATAACATTTAAGTCTAACTATGAACCATCACTTGCTTCTAATAATCAGTAATGTAGTAGTAGCAGTTTTGTGACACTTGTATGTTATTTGTATATTTCCATTTCTGCTCCTTAATATTTCTGCAACACTTCATTTCACCTCTTACTTCACCACATGTATTTGAAAACTACAGTCACATGTTACTTTACGTATTTTCATACATCTTCATCAACGACATATGATCATCCTGCATTGTTATAGGTTAATGATCATGGTTTTAAACATACATGTGTGGAATCACATGAACAAGTTGCATTAAAATTCAGCTTGAGGGCTTCACATGAATCAGTCCTACAGTAGCGTGTAATGACGTGTGAATGTCACCCCAGAGTCTGTGAACCGTGGCTCCTGTTTTCGCAGGAGACGTGGTATTGGCCTGGAGAGGTGAGCGCAGATGCCGTGGTGATGAGCGGCATTCGCTGCTCCGGCACTGAGATGTCTCTGTCCCACTGCCTGCACCACGGAGCCCACCTCAGCTGCCCCAAAGGAGGCGGACGCAACGCCGCTGGAGTCTCCTGCTCTGAGAGTAAGACACAAGGTCATATGTGGCTGTTGGTGAATGCTTTTGAGAGGTCACGTTAAAAAAAATGTGCCCACAGATGTGTCTGCTGCCCCTTTAAGATCCTGAGCGGCGTATGAATAAATAACCTATAAATGAGTAAAGAAAAGAAGTAATTGATATTTTCACTTTTAAGAGCTTTAGCCATTCAATTTATCAGCTCCTACATTCGCACTGAAATGCTTTGGCTCTTTTGCTTTGCACATTGAGTTTTAATTATACAAATGAAATTATTTCTGTCTCTGGAGAAGCTCTGCCTCGGAGAAATGTTTGCGCAACTGAAACTCCACCATCCCTCCTGAATCACAAAGGGGCTCTGCAGAAACAGAAACCACTCATTTACTCGACACGTGCCAGAGATTTTCTCTGCTTTCTGCCAGCGACTGAGCCGCTTCTCCGTGTTTCTAAATGTGTTTTGACTCCGTCTGCCTCTCTGCGGTTTTCTTCTGCGGCCCTCCTCCATCCGCAGCGGCTCCTGACCTGGTGCTAAACCCTCAGGTGGTGGAGCAGACCACCTACATGGAGGACAGGCCCATGTTCATGCTGCAGTGTGCGTACGAGGAGAACTGTCTGTCCTCCACCTCCAACCATGTGCCGGCCAACTCCTACCGCCGCCTGCTGCGCTTCTCCTCCCAGATCCACAACAACGGCCAGTCTGACTTCCGGCCCAAAGCTGGCAGACACTCCTGGGTGTGGCACGACTGTCACAGGTCAGAGCCAAAGAGGACGGGGGCGTCCCACATTTCACATTTCATAACTCCACTGTAGCAATCCTTTGCCATTCGCTCAATGTTGTGCTGAAATTGTTGAAATATAAGTGGGAAATATAGTTATGGAAACTTGTATGTCCTGCTTTCTTTCTGGATGTTGGATGAGAAGACTGATACCACTCTCATGTTTGTGTGTTACCTACAGAGCGGGTGATTAGCCTATCTTAGCATAAAGACTAGAATCAGGTGGAAACAGCTAGTCCTGTTTTCTCCAGTTCAAAACAGGCCAACGAGCACCTCTGAAGCTCACTAATGAACACATTATATCTTACTAATATAATCAGCTCATACACAGTGAGTGTATAAATGACAGGGGTTAGCAGGGGGATACATGATGGATGGGGTACTGAAATACTTGCAGGAAAAGTTAAAGATATTTAAGTATAACCACAGAATACTGGTAGCATCAGTGAGAAAATCCATCTTGGCTTTCAAGAGGGAAAACTTGCGCAACCCGTCTCGCAGAACAACGAGCATATTGAAATGCATGTGTGCCCTGTGGGAAATGATGGCAGGCAGAGTTCTGGCAGATTCATATCTTTAAAAATGATAGACATTTATCATACAATAGCTTTCTTAATCACAGACACAGAAGCAGCAGCAGTTGTAACCAGTGTTCCAGGAATATAAATCACAATTTAATTAGATATCACAGGCGTAAGCAATTCTTTATTTAAGTCTTATAAGTCCTCCAAAGGTTTAAAATTATCGAGCTTGAACTTTATGACGTGGGATGTTGTTTTTTTTCGATAATTTCACCACGTAATTGAAGAAGACGTTTGAATGATGAAATGACATTTCAAATTAGACTTAATTCAAAGAAAGAGAGATGACTCAGCCCCCATAATGCCTTGTTTCTGGAGCACTTTTCCCCCCATATGCTGCCCTGTAATTGAGTGTGCGCTGTAAGCTAAAGCTGCTGTACATGGTGCTGCAAAAAGTCCCACATTTTTGTGGTTCTTGACGTCACTGTTGGCAGCTTCATGTAGCTACCAACTTTCAACATGTTAAAGCCTTTGGCACCTTTGACGGGCAGAGATTGACAGAGCGTATAGAGACAATTTAAAATGAATGTTGCGTATTACAGGTGCCAATTTGTAATGTCATTTTTTGAATCTAAAGAACTGCCCTTTCCTCAGCAGACTACAACTATGGCAGACAAAAAGAAGTGCCATTGTCGTGTGTCGTGTTTGTGTGACTCTGTTTCTGTGTGTGTGTGTAGGCATTATCACAGCATGGAGGTGTTTACCACCTACGACCTGTTCAGTCTAAATGGGACCAAAGTGGCAGAAGGACACAAAGCAAGTTTTTGCCTGGAGGACTCGGAGTGTGATGAAGGTAAGAGCCACAATACGATTCCCACTTCAATGATGAGACGGGAATAAATGTTTCCCGACATTTCCAGCTCTTCACGTGTTTAACAATGGGCTTCTAAAGCCACAACAATCGATCCAGTTTTATTTCAACAATGGATCAAATCGCCATGTAAGTGCTCTCTGGATGTGACAAACAGTCTGCAGCTCCCCTCAGATGGAGGGATTGTTTTGGTTTACTGTGAAGAATTCTGGTTCAGTCTCTCTCTGTTTTTCAGCAAAAAACAGAGAGAGACTGCTCGGCAACAAACAAAAGACAAAGTTAGCAGCTTGCCAGTGAACATAAAGGAGCAATAGGCAACTAATGAGCTGGATCATTTTGTCAGGAATTGGTGGAGAGGAAAACAGCTAAAAAGGAGGGTGAATATTGGACTTACATTTATCAAGGTGGCCCAAAACACAATTTCAAGTAAATGTTAATGTCACTCTGTGTCTGCAGGGTGTTTAAATAAGCAACTGTTTGTTAACATCTTCACCATGACAGCTTTCTAAGGTAATAGTATGTTCATATTGTGTTTACAGCGTGTTCTGCTGCCCTCGAAAGGCCAACACAAACTATTTTATGATTTGTTCTCAGAGGGGCTATTTTCCGGTTGTTTCTCAGTTTGTAATGTCTTATCGCAGGTATTGAAAAGAGGTACGAGTGTGCTAACTTTGGAGATCAGGGAATCACTGTGGGCTGCTGGGATACCTACAGGCACGACATCGACTGCCAGTGGGTCGACATAACTGAGATCAAACCTGGAGATTACATCTTCCAGGTAATGTTTCCCACGTTCTGCTGTTCTCGGTTCTCTAATTAAGTAATGATCTACACACTGCAGCCAGTAGCACTGACCTTCCCTAACTTGTTTGTGTTCTCCCTCCCGCAGATTGTTATTAATCCCAACTATGAAGTACCCGAGTCAGACTACAGCAATAACATCATGAAATGCAGATGTCGATATGATGGCCATCGTGTGTGGATGTACAGCTGCCATAATGGTGAGGACTCGCAATACCTGTAACATCTACTGCCCTTTTTATGTCAGGTCACTTCAAACTGTAAATGTATCAAACATGTCATCAATAAGCACATGTGGTTGCTACATATCTATATATCTATATTCACAAGGTATTTTAAATTGTATAGTTTGAGGTGGGCCTACTAGCTTTTTTCTGAAGCTATCAACCTCGTCTCATGGTCTTCATCAGCAGATCAGAGTTAGCAGTTATCATGGAGTCCATTCATTGTCACCACATGAACTGAGTTCAACTTGATACAGAGTGGTGATGTGACATTGGAGGGAGATCATTATCGTTTCTCAATGTGACACCATGAGCTGAGGAAGACTGTGAAATGTGGTTGGAAGCCCTGAAAAAAAACTTGTAAGGATTGTTTAATTTAAGTACTATCCCCAGTGCCAAATGCAAAACTTAAACACTCCAGTGTTAAATACATTACAATACAGGTAGGGACATGAGGGACAATATAATTTGCTTATACATTATCTAGTGCACGTATACTAATTGGTGACTCGTCTGAGCTCTTAGCAGGGCAGTAATCTCCCACATATGTCAGTGGGAGTGAAGAAGTTGTTGTTATCAGATGTGAAACGAGGACAAAGTGTGTAGGTGGTGACTCTGTTTGTCTCTGCTAGGCGGCTCATTAAGCACAGAAACTGAGCAGACGTTTCCAGGCCTCCTCAACAACCAGGTGACCCACAGGTAAAGACAAAGCAGAGGAGAGGAGTCGACTGGCCGTCACCCCTGCACGCCCCCCTCCGCCCCGGCAGGGAGACCATCTGAAGCCCAGTGCACATCTCCATCTGTGGTGGATTCCTCCTGCCAGTCCTGCCTTGTTCAAACAGTCTTTTTATGTTCTCCCTCGTCCACGAGGCAGCAGCCTTCTTTGACCCTCCACCCTCCTTTTTCCCCCAGCAGAGAGTATATTTGATCCCCCCTCCTGTCCAAACAGAGGCAGCTACAGCCTCAGCAGCACTTCCAACCTCGCTGGTTAAGATCAAGAGAACGACGAAGCTCTCCGTGCGCCCTGTGACTCCTCTGAACCAGTGATGAAATAAACCTGCCGGGAAGTGGCAGGTATTTTAGACAAGGTGCAGCATTGGAGAATGCCATCAAGAACAAGTCTTCTTTGAAGTGCAGCACTTTAACAGAGCCCTGCTGCAACACTTTTTGTTCAAAGCTCACTCTGGAGAGTTTGGATGTCGGTGTCAAGTCGCCTGAGGATTGAGAGGAATCATCGAGTGTCTGTGTTTGGGAATAAATGCAGTATTCCTCAACTTTTCACTTTCATATTTACACACTCAGTCCACATACTCTGAGGGTGTGTTTCTCAGGCACACTGAGCGTCTCTTTTGCCTGTCAGTCTTTTAAGCTCAAGTTTTACATCTTAACTGAGGAGTGTATGCAGATCGAGCTGTAGCACCAGCAAGTCCTCAAAAAGCAAACAGCCCATTCATCACCGATTACAAGTGCTAATTACCCAATTCAGCTGTAAGAGTAATCCACCAAGGCTGAAACGTTACATGCCAAAGTGCCTTAAAGCGCACCAAAGCCATTTTTTAAATAAGCGGAGCATACTGTATATTCTCTGAAATTGCTGTGGAAAGTGCATGGACAGGAGTGTAGTCTGTGCATATAATCTGAATGCAGTCACATTTGAAAGAAGAGTTGCACTACTTGGTATGCATTATTGTTTCAAAGAGTGTTGGAAGCAATCTCAGTTAGCCAAGAAATAAACATTAGGTGAGCAGAATTTTGCAGCAAAAAAAATATGTTAAATCGGGCTGTGTGTTTCCTTTGGTAAGTTGGAGCCTGAACAGCTTTCCAAACTGACTGACATCAACCTCAGCTCCACAGCATTGTCTTGTTGTTCTGATATATTCATAAATCTTTCCTCTTTACAATATGTAGCAATACTATTCTTTTGAAGCTAACACGGGACCTCACGTCTCTTTCCTCCTCGTTCAGTGCACACATTCAATCCACCGACCATCTCCGAGGTGTGTCAGCGCACCGTGACGTACATAACCACTGGGTGTGTTCAGTGGTACCACACGGCTCACTTTCCACCAGAGAGGACAGTGAAGCCATGTTTTTCAGCCTGCTTTAGGCTACTCGTCGAGCATTATCCTTTTAATTAGCCCAACCTTTTTTGTGGGTTACTTTTTGGCAAGTCTCATCAGAAGTTGTGCCTTATAATTTCCAAAATCACTATGCTCGAATGTCTACTGTAGCTATGTCATGCTGAAATGACCCTGAGAGCAAATGGTTGTGTTCAAAAATATCACTTAAAGTCCAACGCAAATTAAATTGCATGTTGTACATCCTACAGACCCAACCTGTACATCACTGTGCTTTCTTTGGAGAAAAACTCAACCCGTCTGTGCCACTGGTTCTTCTTCTGTGTATATGGAGGACTTCTTCTCATGTAGACATTTTCATTTAACCTGCACAAAGGCCTGGTCAGAGCATATTACAGAGAAAT
This sequence comes from Scortum barcoo, assembly GCA_023238725.1. Lineage (NCBI taxonomy): Eukaryota > Metazoa > Chordata > Actinopteri > Centrarchiformes > Terapontidae > Scortum > Scortum barcoo. Next base: position 3,322,849 of record CM041535.1, read on the forward strand.
GTTGCTGCAGTTTTGACTCGTTCCATTGAATTTCCATAGACTCGCTCGCTGGGGCAAAAAGTGAATCCATGTCGTTTGCACTGCTAACAATCCCAAGCCGTCTTGTCGGTGCTGAAGTTAAAGGGGATGGAGAGCTAAGATAGCCCAAAAATGGAGGAGGCTGTCGTAGCTAATCACCTTTACTAGCTCCTCTGTTGGAGTATGAACTGCCCCACTCTGGTTTAAAGAGACTGAGATAAGCTAAGAAGCTAATGAGTTAGCCTGTAATTAGCTAGCTTGTCAGCCTGGAGAGCTTTATTTTTCCTCTTTGTCAACTTCTTGTGATTTGTGTTTCCCTCTTTGTTAACAGCTTGTGATGTATAATGGTGAACAAAGTAAACAGACAGTAGAGAGAACGTAAGAGCTGCGACTGACTAGTGTTAGCCTGGACAGCTAGCATGTTAGCTCATCAGGCTGTCACAGCAGTTCACCAGTTAGCCCTGAGAGCGCAGCCACCACATCTCTACGACCAAATATTTAACAAAAAAGCTTGGAATAATTGTGATGTACCACTTCCTGCTGTGACCAGGCCTTGAACTGCATCACTGTTCAGTCATTCACTAAATCATACGCTAAAGGCCAAATAGCAGCCTGACACACAACATAAAGGAAGACAGACTTCGAGCACTCTCACACTAGTTTTCTAACTATCTTATCCTGATGTCCTCTTCATCTCTACTGTACAGGCGTGTAGCTAATTATCAGCTGCACGCTGTAAACATAAACACGTACCAACACCATTGCTAACAGTCTCAGCTGTCAATCATGCCCACTGACACACCCACGAGATCATTTCTGATCTTTCTCCAAAGAGCTTTTTTCTTCTTTTAAATAATAAAGATATTAACGATAAATTAAAAACTCATATATATATATATATATATATATATATATATATATATATATATATATATATATATATATATATGTCCGTAAAGTGTGTCTTCTTCCACAGCAGGGGTCACTGTCGGCTCTGCAGGAGGATCTTCAGGACTGTCCTACATGGTTTCATTTCCTCTCACTGCGTTCTGTGTCGCCTTTACAAAGAAACAGAGGAGCCGATCTCCATCCTGTTGTGGCACAGATACGTCCTCTCATACCAGAGAGAGCAGACACAATATGATTTCTCCTCGTTTAGACAGTCAGAGTTGCTGATATGTTGTTTTTCTACATTTCTGCAAACAACACGAGTAACTTACTGTTATTGATTTTTTAAAAAATAGTTTCATTCCTCGTTTTAAGAAAAATACGTTACGTACAATAATGTGTGTGAATCCTTGTTGTACTTTTTATAATGGTGCTATCAAACTGGTCCTCTGTTTTCTGAGGGTACAGTACATGTTGAACAGCTACATTATGTATACTAACAGTATACTTGAACTGAGCGTAAGAAACAATGTGCTTTGTGTGTTAAACTATAATAAAGGTCTGAGTTACGGAGCAACCACATCTTTGCTGTTCACTCTTGTTTCTATTCATCTTATCTTCATCGTGAGCGGAAAGACTGTCTCTGTGCATGGATGTATTTCTCAGCATCACCCTGCTCCACAACTCACAGCTGATATTTTGTTTGTATGTTAAGATCAGAAAGCTTTGACGTGTTTCCCTGTCAAATGTGTGAAAAAGGCTCCAAGACTGCAACATGTGATGCTGCCAAAATATGCAAATATACAGTACAATGCAGAGCAGAACATTAAAATGCACAGGGTGACGTGAGCGCTGCCATCAGGCGGTGCCTTTGAAACACACTGTGTGCTGAAAGATTCTCTTTCTTGTTGCTGTCGATTTCCCAGGAGCCTTTGCCTTTTTTTTCCCCCTATGCGTTTACCATGTCATCTTTGGCAGCATTTACACAGCAACAGATGTGATTTTTAACCCCTCCTGGTTCACATGTCTTGTAGATTCAAGTTCTGAACATCATGGTGGTTCTAGATAAACTCTGAAAATGCAATGTGTACTTTAGAGAAAGCTAACTAAGTAAACAACTTGTGAACAGTCATGGCAAGCAGACACATACGGATTGTTTATGTGGTTTATGTGTTCTTGGTCAGCAGACCAGGCAGGACCAAGGTTAATCCTTTTTCTCTGGGCTTTGTTTTTCTTAAAAATTTGGGATACACAGAAGTCAGAATCAGAATCTGAATTAGAAAAAACTTTATTTATCCCTAAGGGGGTTATATATACTCATTATGTATTCATTATTTATATTAATAATATGTTATATGTTATTAATATGCCCCTGTTAATGGCGCCTAACCTCCAGCCCTCTGTGCACCGTGTATGTTGCTTTTTACCTTCAAGTTTTCAGTGCAGAAGGAAACGTGGCCCCGGGGTCACACAACCTTATTTTAGGAACAGGTGCTAAGTGACCACAGTATAAAATAAAATAAGGTCTTATGACTGATATGAGACCATTAATGGATGGACTTGAGACACAGCTGTCCACAAACTATACAACTTTGAAAACAATTTTGCCCTGAATAGATGGTTAAAGAAGCATTAAACTGGCTAACACAAGTATACAAATTGGCTGTTTTTTGACTGTGTTGTCTACTCTGCATTGAAAGGCTTTTTTTTGTTTTCATTATTTTTGGCCTTTAAAGTGAATCTAAAGGACAGTAAACACACAAGACATAATGAAATCCTTATATTAATGTATGCTTCTGGTGGACAAATTCCATAAAAAAAAAAAGATTTTTTTTTTGCTGCATTCAACAGGAGCTTAAAATGGTCCAACACTGACCTCCTGTGGCCTGAAATAGACATTACATTTTCTTTTTCTGTCTAAAAGCTGTGATAGAGAAGAGTTCCAGGCCTGTTTAGTGATTTGTGACCCATTAGTCAAAAGCACTTGTCTGTTCACTGTGATGGAGTGCTGCAGCTTATCCCAGCATGCACTGGGAAAGAAGTGGAGTATGCCCTAACCATTCACAGGGCATACGGACAAATCTACAGTGGCACTCACACCTCCAGGTAGTTTAGAGTGTCTAATGCACCCAACCTGTATGTTTCTGCACCGTGGGAAGAAAACCAACAGAGAGAAAATACAGCTGTGAACTGCTTCATCAAAACAATAGGAGTGGTACATCTGCATACCAAACAATCTTCTGTTTCCCCATCTGCCACAAGCAGATCTCATTTCAAAGCCCGCTGGCAGGGGGAGGGATGTTTACAGTAAAGTCCAATTATATTTTTTCTGCCAGAGTACATCCAATAAACCATAAAGCCGATGAATTACAGTTGTCATAAGTACAGTCATTTAGGGCTGAGGCAGTAAGCTGCTTCAAATCTTTATGTGGTCTAAATTACGGCTGCTTTCTCTGTAGGAGTACACTAGCTGTGGATGTTGGAGAGGAGCCAGACATTTCTCTGTTTGGGCAATCTGTTGTGCTGCAGTGTAAACTGAGCTGAATCACACAGTAGGAGGACCTGTGAGGGGACTCACCCCAATGCTACTGCTCCTCAGAGAGATGTGAAGCCCATCAGCTCCACTCAAATGTAAAGTCTTCTTCAAGCTTTTTCCTTCTATGTGTTTTCTTTTTTCGTTGTTTGTTGTTGCTCATGTTGGACATGATTTTGTAGATAATTACTCAGCATCCAGCAGGTAACAATAAGAAACCCTCGGATCCTCCTGTTCCTACCAGAGATGTTCGGATGGGATGATCAGCTTTTTTTCTTTGCAGGGTAATCCACCTTATGTACACAGTATACAGTATCATGGTAACACCAGTAGATAGTATTGTATAGTAGAGAGCTTCAGAGCTTGAATAATGTGTCATTTGGCAGAAAATGAATCAACAACAACTACAATTCATCAAAAATGTTTATTTAAATCAATCCATTAAGTAATTTCTTAGGTCTAGGGCCTGTAAATGGCATCACTTGTTCAGTATGTCAAATAATCATAATCATATAATAAAGTATGAAAAAATAATCGTCAGGTCATGTAGGTGATGTTGTGATACCAAACACTGGCATGGTGAACATTTTTTAAAAGCTAAATCAAAAGTATTCACAAAGGGCCTAAATAGAACAAGACTCCTGAGGGTTAAGCAAAAAAACAGTGTTTCAGCTTATTCAGTGTAAATATTTGCTGCTTTTTTTTCATGACCATAAATCTCTTTTGACTTTTCCTCAGACAAAACAAACAGTTTGACTATAAAATAATTATGACTATTAAAAGGGGAACAGCTCCAAGTTTACTCTTCAAGCTCTGTTCTGAGTTATTGGCGAGTTCTCCTGCAGCCCACCCATCATCTCTGCTGGAGGCTAGAGGTTCCTGGATACAGTAGCCACTAATAGCATAGCACACCTTAATCTAAATTGCGTTGTGGGTAATATAGGCTCCAAGAACAATGCTTATAATAATAAAGATTATGTCTCTGGTTCTGCTGCACCCATTTAGATTCTTTTTGAGGGTCCATAGTACGTCACTTTCATGGGAGTGTAATGCTAACTGTCTATCACCATCATCAGAGCCCTTTGTGGATGTGACCCTTAGCTTTGTGTGCTCTCCACATCACTGTCTTTTTTCGTAAGTTTGTGCGTAAACGTGTGTACAGAGACATGCACTGATATACAGTAGATATCACTTTAAATGTGGATGTGTGTATGCATATATAGTACGTGTTATGTAAGACATAAGATCAACATTTTTATGTTAAGAGAAAGTGTGTTGCATGTTTCTTTTAATCCTATGTACTACTTATGGATATGAAATAGTAGAAACTGAACCTTTAGTTGCACCTGAAGAGCCTTCACTTGTTTTTTTCAGTCACCGTGCGAGCCTTTTGTCTGTGTGATGAATAGTGGGAGAATAAAAAGAAAGCATCTTGGATACCTTCATATGCAAAGGATTACCCCTCTGACCTGGTGTTTGCTCAATTCAGCAACAGATGTTAGGTTGTCTGTCGACCAAGTTTTGAGAAATGTCACATCTTGTTGAGTGGGCCCACTGAGAGCTGTTATGATGTTTTATATGTGTGTGGTTGGCAGGAAACAGAGGGCAGGGGGTCCCACTGTGGCCCTGATGTAAACATTTTTATGAGTTTTTAAAAGCAAGTTGGTGTGCTTCCATGTCCTAAAAGTAACAGTAAGTGTTACTCATTTTAGGCTCCACCACAGTCAGCCTTTTTGCGGAGGTAAAAAGCTGAACACCGCAATTTAAGTAAATCTATGTAGAATACTTATTCCATGTAATTTAAATCCTTATCCCGTAAATCCCGTATTGGTATGCCATGGCCATCAAAATGCCATGGCATACCCGAAAAACACTGAGCTATTTCTGTTCCCTAGTTTATCCAATAATGGATTATTTGATTTTTGTCCTTTAGCAGAACAGACAGTCTCAGCTGAAACTTCATCAGTCGACTGTCAGTAGATCCGATTTCTGCAGAAACATCCAGAGTGAGCTCCTCCGTTCCAGGTTCAGGCTCCAATGAGGCTTTTGTGGGTTTGTAAGACAAATAAAAACAAAGGCAGTAATGAGGTGACACACACACACACACACACACACACACACACAAATCAAAATGTGAGATGAGGAAGGCAGGGAAATAGAGAGTAATGATGCCAAGATCAAAAGGAATGGATTAACTATAAAGATGCTGCCAGTAACATTTTAATAATACATTTCCCATCCTTTGTGGCACAGCAGTATGCCTGAGCACAAAGACAAAGGAATGATGGGATGTGCTGATGTGGTGGCCAGTAGCTCCCTCAAATTCTACTACATTTTTGCCTTAATTGTTTTTTTTTTGCCCATTCTACTGAATCAGGGAGAAGGAAAAAGGGGCAGGACCCAGCTTGAATCTAAGGTTGCTCACCTACCCAGCCTACCAGGCTAATGTCCAGTTGCACGTCCACGTCTCCTCCGGGGGAAACAATACTCTAGAGCATGTTTACATGAACATTCCTGGCAGCTACAGAGCCCTCCTCCCTATCCACTTTAGAAATCAACCCACATTTCCCTGCTTCTCCTGCCAACATCCTCCCAGCTGATTGAAAGGGTAAAACTATCAGAAAAATCAGTTAAAGTGTAGACGGATGAAGAGCACGCAGACTGGCACATGTTCATAGATGTGGCCACCCAAGTAGAACCACATCAGTCTTGAGGAATATACATCAGTCACAAACAGTCACATCAACAAATGCGCTGATCATGTGATAATCACAAAGATGATCATTCCCCAACCACAAAGCCTCAACGAATGGAACGTGAGCGAGCGCCGTCTACAAAGCCAGAGACCTGTCGCTCAGGTGATGAGGAAACACGAATCAGCAGAGCCAGACTGAAAGCTGGCACCAGGGAGGGAGAGAGGAGATATCAGGAGAGACTAGAGAGGAACCACAATGCCAACAAACCAAAGATGTATAACAAGTTGTTGATCCTTGTTACGTCCCTAAGAAGTCTAAGGTGAAGGGAGAAACATAAGCTGGTGTAGCGGGCAGATATAAGGCCGTTTATTTGTTAGTAGCCCCCTCCTGATCATAAAAAAACATCACAAGAAAACGGCGGAGGGGATTCGCCGGACAATCACTCAAAAAGAAAAGAAAATCCCACTCTAACAGAAACTCACAGAGCAAGCTAATAAGACTTCATAAGTATACCAAAATAAGAACAAAAACCACAAGTCACCAAAATAAGGGCAACTGTGGCCAACAGCCAAATAACAACAAAACAAAACAAAAGGAACAGAAAACACGAGTGATAACACAACCACAAGATCACCCGGAAAGCTACCTAGTACACTTCTGCAGGTACATCACAATTCATCACATAAGATACAATCTTACACACACAAAGCCAATTCACGGCGTCTCAATGGCAAGCTGAGCTCTAACAGCACAGCCGCGCCGGGTGCAGGACAGGAGCAGTCCTTTTCAAAACTCCCGGCTCCCAGCGGATTGGCTGGCTGGATCGATGACGTCCACCCGAGGGAAGGAGGTGGAAACCAGGTTGGGTCCACCCTCGACCAATCCTGGGAACAGGAGACCGGAGCGTCTGCGGACCGCATCAGCAAAAGGAGGGAGAGGACCCGTGATGCCCCCCCCCCCTGCAGAGGCCAGGCCGTAACAATCCTGTACCTTAAAAGTCTGCAGTCTGGTCTAAATGACGCTCACCCCCACTCTGATGAAATGTTTGGAGAAACTGGGTCTTCAGCACATCAAAGACAACATCCCAACCGACCAGGGCCCTCAGCAGATTGTACTCACAAAAAGACCACAAACAAATAGATCCACAGAAGGTGCCATCTCTACTTCCAGCATAGACAAAGTGAAGAATCTTGGCACACCTTGAAAATAACAACTAAAACTGAGCCCTCTGAGCATCAGTATCACGCTCCATAACTGAGAGGATGAATAACAAACAAGGAAAATTCATATTGGGAGGAAACCCTCATGTGTAGGGTGGAGCACAAAGAACAACCTGCTACTCAACATCAACAAAACCAGGGAGCTGATTGCTGATTTTAGCAAAAAAAAAAAAAAAAAAAAAAAGAAAAGAAAAAGTCAGATACTCTGTTCTGATTGGTTGTTTTGATTAGGGCTCAGTGGATTCTTGTCCGACGGCTTTAGAGGCAGCAGGAGGAGCCAGATCTCAGCCTGATATCATGTACATGTACACTGTGTCAGGACATAGAGACAGTTTTACTAAAAGTTATTTTTAAATAAGTTACCTTCTTCTGCTTTTAATCAAAGTCCACTTACCAGCTTTCTCTGGGGCTTCCTGAGTCAACTTTCTCCACTGATGAGGACTGTGAGGTCCAGAGGTCTAATTAACTCACTTCTTCCACACCTCCAAATTGATTTCATTTTCAAACTTGTAGTCTTCAGCCCCAACTGACTCAGGTAACATCACTTGAGGCAATTTATCAGGCTTCACACAGCTCCCTCTGGAGACACAAAACACTTTATACAACTTTGTTCACATATGTAGTAGTACTCCCCCAACACCTGGAAACAGATAGAAGAGCACCCTCTTATCACCAAAAGAGTGAAAGGCAGATTGAAAATATCTTGTAAGACATTTATTCCTCTCACCACATCCAATAAGGTAAAAGAAACATTTACTTTTCTTATTTGCCATACAAGTTAATAGGGTTTATGGGTAATGTGGTCACTGGAATAATAATAATAATACTTAAAACAGATATTTGTGGACTACAAGTTCAATTTTTTTATTTCACATGATGAATCTGTGTCAAAAGCTATCTTTCTGACACTTCATCATTTAAGTGTTTTTGGTATTATAGTCCTATTTTTTCTTGAGGCCAGTCCTTCTTCAGACACAAACAGTTTTCATCTCTTCAGGATAAGATCTCTGGAATGATGGGTTAGAGTTTAAATCTATATTTGTTGTTGTTTAAAAACTATGCTGAGGGATGGTGGAGATGCCACGTGTTGCTCCTGCATCTTCCTACATGTTTGCAGACCCAGCACTTAAACTCTGCTGTTCCTGTGAGAATATAAACTCATCTGGATGGGGTTCACATCCGCTATGAGAAATAGTGCAGCTCTGGCGGATTCAGGAGAGCTTTCCTGCTGTATAACTCTTTGATAAAACACAAAATACACAAAATACTGCCCTTGAATGCAAACCAAGTTGAAATGAAGCCCTGGAGTTTGTTCAGCTCTGGGTTCTTTTTGTCTCTAAATCTTGTGTCTTGTAGGTCTTCTCACAAGTGTGTTTGTAAAATCTGAAATGTGCATTAAACACAATTAAACATTAAACACAATACCAGGAGCCATGATGGTGTAAAATATGTACACATTTTATTCATCAGCATACAAGTTTCAGATTAATAACACATTGGATGTCAACTGAAAAAACAACATAGAAAAGTTCAATTAACACAACCCAAGATAAATAAAGTATGAGCTAAATCAAAAATGATTCATGAAACTTTATTTACATAATTAGAAATCAAGATAATTGTTGGACTTTCAGCTATGGCATTCAAAAATCTATACTTGTACATGTAGTTATTTCATAATGAAACATTACCAGCCATACGTTCTACAGTATATTCAATCTTTGTTAAGGTTTCAATAACAGTAAACCATAATCTTCGGAGTTAGATGCTTGTTAGCAATAAGCGAACAAAGCCAAGATCCGACTGACGTAACTCCACAGTTAAGGCCCGGTCACACCAGAAAGTGGCACAGTGAAATCCTTGCATCGGTGCAAAATATTTGGTTCTGAGCTTTGTGATGAGTGGACTGGTTAATGAAGAAGGAAAATAACACTCGCCAAGCTAACAAGGTTGCTACTGGTCAGTTAGCAATCTTGTTATCTTAGCTCTGTTGATAAGACAGAGTTCACACAGTTTATTGAAAAGACGCCTTTGTACCATAGGCCCTCATCTTGCAACTATCTGAAAACCATTCCCCTTTTGTGGGTTAATTAGTTAGTCAATACTCTGACAGGGGAGGTTACTTTAAAATGAATGGGGCAACACAGCTAATTAACTGTGACAGCTTCATCCATTTTGGGTTAGGGTTAGGGTTAGGGGTTTTGAGGGTCAAATTCACCTAAATTAAAGTCAACAAGAAACATTGGTACTGATTTACTTTGCCCACACCAGTAAATCCACTAATGGAGGCCAATCCATTGAAGTGAGATGAAACTGCTGCTAAATTTCACTGTGTTGAATCCTGATGTGACCAGGCCTTTACACTTTAACAAAGGCAACATTCAAAGCCATTACAGGCACTGTCAACTAACAAGAGCACTTTTAATACTTCGGTCAAAGGCAATCTCACAATATATGAATATATGCTTATTAGACACGAGTCATAAATGAACAGTAGTCACCAAACACTATGCATAGCACAGTTAACAAAAAAACATGAGTAGCACTAACAATATTACATGCAAAATACAGAGCGAGCACACGTTTTGGTTTTCCAGAGAGAATCTCTTGAATCAAAGATGTACATTGAGATTAAAGTCTGTCTGACTGGAATGTTTGGATCCTGACAAAATTCAGTGTTTTCAGTTAACTGCAAAGTCAAACGCTACAAAAGAAAACATGCAGGAAAGACGATAAACTACCAAGCACCCTGGAAAGAATACATGGATAGGAATAAAGCAAAGAAACTGTGAGGTGTGGCACATGCAGCAAATCACTCATAACCATCTTGTTTCTTGATTAAATTATATCTTCGGTTTGGCCAAGACGATCACTTAAAGCATGGGTGTGGTGAGGTCTATAATCCTTCATAAAAATGAATTACCCTGTCTGTTGGCTTCATTATTCAAAAAGGAGTGTCCAAACACAAAATAAATGTATAAAAGTTCATCATTCCACAAATACTATTAGTCACAAATGTGTTTTAGTCCAAAATAAACAAAGTATCCTCACTCATGGCTTGAACAATGTAAATAAATCATGTAAGTGATCGAGTAAGTCCATCCGTTTTTCCATGACAGCCTTTTCTCTTCTCCGACCAAATAAACACATACAACAGACTTAAACTCTGAATTAATGAATGGGGAAAGGGATGTTACAAATAATAATAAAACAATCATTGAATAAGTGTTAGGAGTAAAATCTCAAAAATGGTCACAAAGGACACACTGATTGGGACATGCACAGGATAGTTAGTGGAAACGGATAGATTGTAGAGACGCAGTATTAACGGTGCAGGTCTGGGTGGTCCTCAGGGAGGTGGGCACCGGTGCTGGGCTGCTGCAGACCCTGTAGCTCCACACAGCTGCTACACAAACAGAATGAGCAGTTATCGATATGACACTGAGTGAGCATGACAGAAAACAAGTAAGGCATGTCTAACTCTTTAGTTATTAATAATTAATTTTAAGAATGCAGAGAGCACATTTGTTGAAATAAGCATCAAATGAAGAGAGCACTTGTCTTTACTCTTATAAAATGTAGGTATCAAAAGCAGGTATAGTTCTTTCAGGTATTTTCAAAGAATGTATACAAGTTGTATGTTCAATGGAAAATTTCTATTAGCTTGGCCTGTGCAATATATTCTTAGCAGGTGAGAAAAACTATTTACAGACGATGAAAAGAACAAACTAATGATGAAAACAATTTATACAATTGCTTTGTCCAACATTCCCCACTGACACTAAATACTCTCATGTGTGCAGCCTAATTTACAGGTTTGCTGGTGTGCTGTGGACAGACAGCCAGTTTGTACACGGAGCCAAGCAACACCTTATCAGGAGCAGAATGTCTTTTGGACCACATGCCAGGACACCGACTTGGCGCCATCTGCCTCTGAATGAATGCTCAGCAGTCGAGAGCCGTGCTCGCCAAGTCTGGTTTTTCTACAGTGCAGTCATCCCACTAGAGGCTGATCCATCATGCTGTTCAGGCCTTCACCTGGGAGGATCGCAGCCAAACGAAAAACCCTGCTCTAAGCCAGCGAGGCCTTCAGCCATGTGAAGAAGAGGGGATCAGAAGATGGCTTGGTGTGTGTGATGGGGGTCAACAATGGTTCTGGAGCAGCCAAGACCAATAATATGTTATCATTTCTTTTTCTTTTTCTCAAATTTCAAGCCAAACAATTACAAAGTGTTAGCCTTCTTTAAAACAAAATAAATAAGTTGGAAAAAATCTAATTATTGCACATATTATTTTCAAGTAATTACCCGACAATTTAGTGCAAAAGCCTTCCAAACTCTCACACCTAGAGCTGCACTAAACCACATTTCCTTTATTTCCAATATTTCCTATATTTCCAATATTTTCCTATGCAATAAATGAAATGACCCACAGAGATTTACCATCCAACTCCGCATTGACAGTTTTTCAGCCTATTTCAGCTCATTACAACTCCTGTTTTAGTTTAGCCTCCCTCATTTCCAGGCGCCTGTTTGCAGAGAAACAGCTGACAAAGCCACCGGACTCTACCTGTCCTACTAAACACAGCCACATATTTAGCAGGAGCTGTCACCAAACTCTCCAAATTCTTTGTAGAGGTCGGTGTGTCGCTCCTTCAGGTGCTTTGCTGAATGAGTTGTGTTAGCATCACTTGCTAATGGGCTTGCTTGTATCCTTTGCCTTTCCTCACTCATTTGCCTCAGATGCGAAGTATTTTCAAACAGCTCTCCGCTGTTTTCTTTGTTAACCAAACCGGTCATATAGGCTCTCTCTCCATCTTTATGAAGCTACAACCAGAGAGGCTGAGCTGAGAGAGAGAAGAGGACAGCCAGCGTGGTGAGTGAGTGACAGGAGGCGGGACTAAGTGAGCACCGCAGCTGGCTCTGTGTGTGTGTGTGTGTGTGTGTGTGTGTGTGTGTGTGTGTGTGAGAGCATGTGTTAGTTCTCTGTAGGAGAGAAGAGAGAGGTTTGCAGGTACCATGCGGAACCGTTTCAAATATTCAGTATCAATATTTATCTTCAAGTCCACACACCACACCAGGCCTAACAGTGCTTTTTCTCTGAAAGCAGCTGAGTGCCACATCAGAAAACAAAGCTGATGAGAGAAGTGAGTCAAGAGTGAATCAAAACAGTAAAGTGAAGCAGCGCTGCAGAGAGGGATGATAATTCTGAGTGGAATGAACCTGTAACAGAGCTTAATGCCAACTTAATGACCAATATGAGTTTTAATTTAAGGCTGATGTATCTGTCTGAGCCTGGAGGAGACAGAGGAGAAGAGACCCTGACAGGCTAAAGAGGCTCAAACAGTGGAAAAGGACAGATATACTGTATGTGTGCTCGGCCTGCTGGCTGTTTGTGGTTTACCCTGTCTTTGACTGTGGCAAAGCTCCAACGTGCTCTTCTCTCAACAGCTACTTCTAAAAGTCCTGGGTTTACATTCCTCTACAGGACATGTATAAGTATTGAGGCGCTTGTCAGGAGGTTCAAACGAGAAGATTAATCCCTGTGTGCGTCTGTACAGTAGTAGGGCAATTGTTTATCCATCCATGGGGGCTTATGGTATCAAAGCTGTTGCCAAACACAACATTCCCCATAGGTAAAATATTTATGGGGTATGTCTTACTCTGTCTGGTGGTAGTGTACGCTACAGTGCAGACTGGGCCCTGTCCAGCGTCTATACAAAGTACTTTTCAGTATGATTTGGGCCCTGCACATCCAAGGATGACACCATGAAAACGAGTTTCCCTGTCCTATTCAGTACACAAGAGGGAAAGAAGGGATTTACTGTGACAGAGACTGAAACACTTTATGGCGTGAGTTGTACTGTTGAGGCAAAAACCATGAGGCGTCTGCCAGGGTGGAAGATCTGCAGATATATAAAAGCCATCTGTGGCCGACGATCAAACTGTGCTGTCTCAGAATGTTTTAGCACTCAAACAAAATGAAGTGCGCTGCGGGATAGTACATAACTGCGATGGAATGATAACTGCTGAGGAATGCTCTTAATGAAATACACTGTACGACGAAATGAGAAAGACAATATTTTCTTTGTTGGAAAACATTTCCAAGAATTTTCAAATCAATGAATCACCCTCATATGTTAATTTGGTGACTGTCTGGATGACTTGGTCTCATTAAGGAGGACTGGAGACAGAGAGCGAAAGTTGAGGTTTATGCTTGTTGAGAAATTTTCTCTCAAGGCGACACTAAATACACTTTAACAGATGAAATAGCATGAATAATAAATTAATGTGGTCCTATTTTGCTGCATGCAAGTTGAGCATGATCCTAACATTGTACCTAGTGTGTGCTGGGAAACAACATGTGATTGTGATGTAACAAGAGTAACGAGACAAACATGAAGCAGCCTCATGTTCCTCATGTTAGGTTGCATTTATGTCTCTTTCTCTGGCTTTACAGTACTTCCCTCCCACTGCCCTGCCTCTTAAATCAAAATATAGATAAAGGATGTCTGTGAATGAAAGGCCTTTGCAGTGGGAACATTCCTTACATTTACCGTCAGAGATTAAAGAAAACTTCATGAGTTGTGACAAAGCAGGAGAAGCAGCTGGTACAGACAGCAGATGTGCCTCGAATCAAAGTGTTTCTATTCTGAGAGACGGACAACTAGCAAATGGAGTCAGATGCAGCGTGGAATTAAAGTGTTAATTTCATCAATGAAAACTGTGATGAAAAGCATTTGTTGGCAACTTTCTCTTCCTAATGAAAACGGGACAGAACTAAGTAAAAAAAAGTATCTGCATCACATTTTTCAAATAAAAATGAAACAACAATGTGTCAGATGGACCAGTGAACTGTTTAAATTTAATACAGCATTTATCCATCAACTGGCATGGATCTATGGAATCACACACTGTTAAATAATAAAACAGCCAAAATCTCTTGTTCAAAACTATTGTTTTAACTGATTTAGTTGATTTGACCTTTGGCACTACAGTTCATATGAAGCACCTTGCATTCTTTCTCCATCTGTAATGTTATCTGACAACACCGGTTCTTGGAAGAGCAGATTAATGGACTGTATTCGCCTACAATCCGCTGAGAATTTAACAAGGAGCAGCAACAAATCAGCTGACAAACCATGAGAAAAACGCAGACAGCACACTGACAAAAGCTAAGCTAATGTAACATTATTTAGTGCTGGATATGGATGTAATTCTGCTTTCAGTCGGACATCTTTCATGTTGCTAGCAGAAGGAATGAGAAAGTTCCAGGATTAATGCCAGCAGACAGCCATCTAAATCTTCCTCGAGATGCTCTCTAAAAAAATATCGCTGTTATCCATGTTTTAGTTTCTCCTGCAGTATCTGAGCCTCTGAATGATTCGCTGTGTTAATGCTAGCTGAGCAGGAACCAGAGAGTGGTTGTGTTCAGACAGCCAAACTGAGTGCTCTGTTGTATTACTAGAGCAGAGTTATGTGGACTTTTCCAACTGTAACCATGGAAACTATACATGATAAAGACAGTGGCAGCTGTAGCCTCAAAATACTGCACGTCATAATCACAAGAGTGATACATGGTGGGCATTTTTAAAAAAATGCACATTAATAAAAAATTAAAAGTGCAATGAAAAAAATCACTGATGAAAACCACAGTACTGATGGATTAGAACATCTACCAAAAGGTTAGTCTTATTAAAGAGGCTTATTAAAAGGTGTTCTTTGGCTCTCTTGTTTCTATTGCATGAAAATCAGTGAGCTTTTACTATGAACTGGACTGATGAGACACTCTGCTGCATTTGCACCTTATCAAATACAAAGACACAAATATAACAAGTATCTCACAGCAGGATGAGCTACGCTGTCAAACTGAAGCCATGAAATCCGACTCTCCCTCTTCTGCCCGGACGACATGGATGTGGTGGAAGCAGGCGGCCAGCAAAGTAAACAAGGAAATGGATGACTTCCAACTAAAATGTGATAATTGTTTGATTACAGCTACTTAAAGACATGTAACTGCAGTGACTGCGCTGTTGTGCGCTTAATCACTTGCTGGGCTGAGTTGCTGGGTTTGGCTCATTGGTGGGCTCTGGACAGACCTTCATGTGCACACTGCGCAGCCTTCGGTGAAGTTAAGTGACAAAACACTGGGCGCGACACAACATGAAGTCACACAGTCAGCAGAATTATCCTTTGAATGTTTTATGAAACAGCTTGCCCGACTGTAAAGCAGTTAACTAATATCACTCGCAGATGAAAAGGCTTGCAGCTTTGATGTGGGGTTTTTCTTTGACTGCAGAGGAGGCACTCTGCATGAAAGCAACAGTGCACATACAGAGTGAGCCATCTTTTATTACTGCATGTTGACTCAAAGCCTTCTCTCTGTAATACTTCCCAACGTTTGGAAAAATGTATTTATATGCTTTAAAAATATTTATGTTCTTCATACTTAATGGCCCAGCAAAAAAACTGAACTTGTAAGAAAGTGCAAGTCCTCATTATAAATTGAATATTAGTTATGAGACTCACCATGGCGGCTTTTATCTAGTCAGGCTTCTGTCTTCAAAGATGGTGACCTCAATCTTAAAAATGTTCAGTTAAGGAAAAGCATTTCAAGCAACACTGGGTTCATTTTACATTCAATTAAAGTTAAATTATATGTAAAGAAATTTAAACTATACTCATACTGCAGCTGTTGTGCAAATTTTATATGCAGACATCAATGAATTTTAATTTAGCATAGGCATAAAAAATCTCCCAATGTGATTTAACTTGATTTTCTTAAAATAAAAAAAAAGAAAAAAAAAAGAAAAATAAAATCAGGCACTGTCATCATTAATAAAATGACAGTTTGTGTTAACATAAGGAGGAAGGATTATATATTAGAGATGAAAAGGAAGGAAGTGAAAATACTCAGAGGGTGCCATTAAGCAGTGACACCATCTGATCATCATTGGTTTGAATGTGAAAAAAAGAAAGCGTTCAGGTGAGACATTCCTGTCAGTCTCCCAGCGCTCCTGTGCCAAAGTCAGCACAGCAGCCCGGCAGTGTTGGAGAAATAATCCAGATGACTGTCAACCCTATAAAATCATAGGTACAGTAAGTGGGAGAAGAAAGCCCAGCTGTGAACAATTTCAGTCATATTTTGTTATCCCTAATCTCCCATTACCGCTCAGTTACAATTAATTGGGATGTTGAGTCACTCCCCACACTTACACACACACACACACACACACACACACACACACACACACACACACACAGACATGCACTCACACAGCCAGGATGTTGGTGCAGCCGCTGATTTTATGCAGATGCTATGGATTACATACTAACTTTTATCTGGTGCTTTTACAGGGTATCCCTACATAGCACTGGATTTCCTGTAAACTGCCCGGACTGCTGCTTTCCATTTTCATCCAGCAGTTACGGAGAAAAACATGGTGTGGGCAGAAGGCCTGTAAATCACTACATCTATTAGGTCATTGTGAAAGCTCCTTGTTCTACTTAAAGCTGCGGTGTGATTACATTCACATTTCCAGATCTCGGGGTATGTTTAACAAGTTAAAGTTGCCCAAAATGTTCAACGTGTCATTCCCCTTTCCCGTACATGCTCGTTCTCACATAAAAAAATTGTTTAGTTATTGTTAAAAAATGACTGTGTTTATAATTTGTTTGTATGCTTGGCAATCTGACTTAAAGTCTACTCCTCTGAAGTAAAGCGCCTGAAATTAATCCATTTATGGGGCCATTGTTCACAGCATTTGCGCCTGAGGAACATTCCACCTGAGTGAACGTTCAATGCACAAACAGTATTTTCCGTCTACGACAGACAGGGCAGGGAAGGATACGACTCGCAGGCCTCTCTCGATGGGATCGGTGAGCAGGAGGCCTCGTGGTGCGTAGATCTTGTCATTCTGCTCCTGAATGTACTTTGCAATCTTCTTCAAAACCTGACAGGGCACAGCAAACACACTTTCAGATACGTTTCTTATGGACAACAAAGCACGTTATGTCTCTACGGATAAAAAGCACGGCTGGATTGTCCCAACAAATATTATTACTGATCTCAGAGGACCTTGTCATTTAAATTTACTCACTGTTAGTGTTTAAATCTCTTCTCTGCAAAAAAACTGCAGCACTCCACTATGGATTGGCACTAAGTTTAGTAAAGATGACACTTACTGGATTTAATTAAATCTGTGTCCTGTCCCAAAAGATCAACAGGATTAACCCTGGTGATCTCTCAACATTTCATCAAGTACCTTCATCATGTCAAATTCTGAACCTGTCCAATACTTTGGTTCATGTCCGAATACCTGCAAAACTACTGACACTCTCATCAGCAGCAGCGTTAGTATAATTAACAAGGTAAATGATCATGTTAATTATATTACTTTACCCACTAAACATCAATGTGTCAACACTGTCATTGTCAGCTCATTGGCATTTAGATCAAAGTACCGCAGTACCTACAGCCTCACAGAGGCACTGGGATGGTTGTAGACTCTTAATCTTGTTAGACTTTGGCTTCTTTTGTTAAATGGAAATGAGGGTTTTGAGGGAAACATGTTTATATTCTTTGAAGTATTGAAATGTATCATTTTGGGACCAGAACATAGATCAATCATGATTTATAGAACATCTGAAAGTAGTGACAAATGCCTGTCACAGTTTTCAAGAGCCCACAGTGATGTCTGTAAAATGTTGTAAATCTTTTTGGTAAATTGTGTATGTCAAAAGCCCCAAACCAATACATATCACTCAACAATGATACAAAAACAGAGGGGAAGCTCATACCTAGATTTAAGAAGCTAAATCCAGCCAATAATCTGCACTTTTGCTTGATAACTGACTGACTGTTGAGGAATAATTTTCAGTCAATCAGCTAATCTAGTAATAGACTGATCATTTCACCTCCATTAAACAGTAGTTTTCTTGTCTTTCTATAGAAGTTACTGTTGCTACCTGAACCAAACTATCACATCTTTGAATTGCTAAGTAGGCAACCAGAAGATCCATCTGGCAACCCACCACTTTCTCGAGCTGAAAAGCTGAATAACAAGACTCCATTTTTACTTTGGTAACGACCAGTCAATTTAAATTGCATGACTTTATGAGCGCTCATAAAACTCAAACCAAGCCAAGTGTTTTTTATCCCATTTCACTCCTGTCCACTAAAAGACATGTTCATAGAACGAGAAAAGATCACCGACATACTGATCCACTTAGATTTTATATGAAGTGGGCCAAAAGAGATTCAAGACCTACACAAATCAGATTTATTTGCTAGCTCTCACAGATCATAAAATTATTGATTTACAGCCAGACTAAAAGGTTCCACACAGCAGCACCACAGCTTTACCAGTACACTGTCATCGATATGTCTACGTGCAGCACTCAGTGCTCATTATTAGGCCTGGGTATCATTTGAGCCCCGGGGAAGACCCAGGACACGCTGGAGAGACTATGTCTCTATGTCTCTCAGCTGGCCTGGGAACGCCTCTCGGAAGGTCCCCCCGGAAGAAAGCTGGAGGAAGTGTCTGGGGTGAGAGGAATTCTGGGCATCTCTGCTCAGACTGCTGCCTCCGCGACCCGGCCCCGGATCAAGTGGATGAAGATGGATGGATGGATGGATGGATGGACATGAAACATACCTGTACGAGTTTTGAGTTTGGTACCAATACCTTTACTTTTACCAATACACTTTTTCATATTTCAGAAAATAAGCCAAGCCAAACAATAAGAGATTAGGAATCTAACCAAACAGTGAATACTTATATATAGTATAGCACAGTTTTCAATACTCTAAGTTGTTAATATATTCCTTAACTACCTATTTTTCCCGGTAAGGATGAGATCCCTATCTCCAGATGTCCATATAATATTGTAAAATAACTCAAATGACAATAACTGAAATTGTTTTGAAACAAAATCTGAAAAATATATTTTTGTTGAAGAAGAAAGTTTAGAGATTTTTCTAAATGAGGCCTTGGTCATGTCTCCAGTAGCAGCACAGTGCCTGGACCTTAAAGTTCACCACACCTTGAGCAGGTGATTAAAAACAAAGCAATGTCAACAACAGCAGGACGGACATATATATTAATGTGAACCACACAGCCAATTCTACAGCTGTTTCTAACCAACATGGACAACAACAAAACAAATACATAACAAATAGACATACTGTGGTACATTACAGTTAAAAATGCCCACCATGTATCACTCCTGTTTGACACAAATCAGTGTACATGAAAAGTGTAAATGTTCTACAAGTTGTTACAGGAAAGGAGACAGGCCTGAGTCCTCGTGTAAATTAGCTAGAGACATGGTGTTTAATGTGAAAATCCTCTAAGCTTCCCAGTGAAATAGTAGTCTTTAAGGAATAGCTCCTCTAAGCAGTTGGACCACGTTTTCTACATCAGCACACTTGAGTTAGGAAACAGAATGATTCATTTCTCTAAAATGAGAAGCAACAAGAGAGGAAATATCAACATGTCTGGTGGTTGATTTAAGTTTGGAGATACTTTTTTTAAACTGTAAATATGTCTTGTTCATCGTGTAGCTGTTGTCCATTTGGCAGAAAAGCGTCGGCATCATGTGTTACAATGTGTATAATCTCTTCACAGTTTTGTGATTGTATGCACGGCTTTGTTTCTTGTTGACAGATTTGACCCTGTGAGGTTTTCAGTGAGGCAGGTCTGAGGAAGCCTCTAACTACAGGTGGCCACTCGATGCACCTGTTGGTAACAAGTTGATTGACGCTCACTGTTGGTAAAAAGTTAAAAAGGACTCGACCATGCAACTGACGGACTGCTGCACACTGAAGAGGACTGAGCTCAAAAGTAAAGTGCAACATTTTGAAAACTGAATTAAAGGAACATCTTAAACTAATTTGGCGGTGCCTTTTTCTTCTTTATAGAGTCAAGCTGGTTGCATCGCCGGCCCCACCACCTCTTTACTTCTCTTTTCTTTGGTTGAGTGAGATGTTTTTGGCTTAAATAATCACACATGGCCTTGAATAAAAGTTAAGTGTTGACAATATTTTTGACAAATAATATAATGATGGCTAAAACACAGCTGGTGTGTTACATGTTTTTGTCAATGATAATTGAGTAAAATCACTTACGTTGACCAAATATGATTAAAAATGAAATAATATTCACAAGCAAACTGAGACTAACTAACTGCTGAATAAATGAACTCTGGGTGATCCCACTTCATTCTGCATGTTCCCAAACTACTACAGCAGTTCAATTTGTCCATTCATTCATACAGTGTGTAACTGTGCAGGTGAAATATGTCTCACCTTCTCATAGTGAGTCTCCATACACAGGAAGATGGTGTATGCTGTGAGGCAGGCCAGACACCCTTCAATATATGACTGGCTGCCCAGCTTCTCCGCCTCAGCGTACAGATTGTTCAGCGTCCGCACCGTCTCCTCAAACTGCTGTTTGTCCATCTGAAACCGAGGGAAAGATAAAGACAGGTCAGATGGTTCAAATCTCTAGATAAGGAACAGAGCCAGGTGTATATTTGGACAGAGGTGTGTGAGCGCTCTCAGCCTCTGCTGGGATGTTTGAGTGGAAACTTGTCTTATTAGCAGCAGATAGTTTTCTCCAGTTCTTTCCATCTCTAGATAAATGAGGGGCTGAGTATTCTTGGACTGGTCATGCGTCAAGGGAATGCTGGGCCTCATTCCCATACTGGAAACACCTCCTGAAATTATTAGCAATCAGAGCAATCTGCTCTATGAATGTTTTCACTTAATAACTGACAGGACAAAGGTGCTGAAAGCAGGACACACACAGTGACACTCCAGGAAGGAATCTTAATGCCTTCTCCTATCTTGAATAAGATAAAGATGCATCTCTGCCGTTCTGTAGACCGCAGACAGCTTTTGGGACACTGACTGTAACCACGACTGGCTGATTATCAAACCACCGTTTCTCAACAATTCCTCAGATGAATGCTCGCCACAGGGAAGACTGATGGAGGGTGGAGAACCACTGGACTCCCTGGCTGTTTTTACTGAGGTGTTGACACTAGTCCCATGCTGGTGTCCAGAATGGATCTGGTGATCTCTCTGTGATACTGAGGGGAAAAAGAAGGAGCCTTCAGACCAGACCAGAGACCAGGAGCCAGCCAGGGGCCTCCTGAGCCTCCTGTAAGCCCTCCAATGTTCTGCTCCCTTGTGCCCGAGGAATGCAACAACAGGCTCCAACACATCAGTGGTCTTGGGTGTGTTTGGTACCCACCATTGAGAGCCTTTGTTCTCCTTCTTATTTTCCTATTCAGAGGCTGCGATTCAAACCACATTTCTGCGCCGGAGCATCTTTCCATTACGCTGAACGCAGCCATATTAGCATTCCAAAAATGTTAGAGGAGAGTGCAGGGCTGAACCAAGTTTACAAATTCAAGTGTGTTAGAGGGTATTCTCTTAATTGTAAGTGTCACTAAATATAATGTGAACCGAGAAAATGAATATTAGACATGGGTCAGCGAAAACTGTCAGCTCTCAATTAATGAAACTCTCTTGAATTGTTTGGCAATCTGGCTGCCAAATACATTTAGAACATGGAGTGCTTTCCCAGTTCTTTGGCACGGTTCTCCAAAAGCATTAAAACAGGAAAGAGCGACCAAAAATAATAAAACCCACAGCCTAAGATAATTGTCTGCAAGAATGTGATGTTACAGCATACAAACATCTGCAAAACAACTTGGACTGCATGTCACAATCAAACACAGGAGTAAAAAAAATGCGGGCTGAAAGAAACACAAGGCCTTTTTCCAACAATGCGTTCTGAAAACATCCTCACAAAGTGACATAAATGACTGTCCTACAAATGGAAGCCACTAAACAGTTGGCATCATACTGCATATTTCATAAACTGAGACTACAGAAAAACAACAAAAACAATATATGTGGAAAGACTATTTTATGACAGGGGTCTTGAGCTTTTACCTCCCAGAGGGGAAGCATTCTTCATTTGTCCAGCAGTGGAGTGTGTGTGTGTGATCTGAATCCTACCGGAAAGCTTGGACCACCCAATCAAAAAGGAAGCGCCAATAAACCACCAGTGAGCGGTTTAAGTGTTGTGAAGCTGCTCTTTTCATGTGGTGCACACATTTCAAAACTGAAGCTTTCTGTCCTTCGAACTCTGAACTGTTTGGCTGGCACCGTCTTTAATGTGGCGGGGAGGCTGTTCAGTCTCAGAGACCTGCTCTTCCTCCACATCATTACCGATGCCTGCTCTTAATCCACTTCCACTGTGGTTCACATAAGGACGAAGTCCAGCAGGGTTCCTCTGGAGAAGCTGCTGATAGTATTTTTCACTTCTGGCTCCATGTTGACACCGATTTCAGCCTCTTTTGGTTGCACAGACTGACTGTACATCCATTGTGATACAGATACTTTCTAGCAGCAGGGTTTGCACGGTCTGTTTGCAAAACAGTCAGTGAAATGATAATATTTCATTATCTGCTTTCCTCAGCAGCAGGTATTAATTGTGTTCCTCAATGAAAATAGAGAATAACCTGGTTCAGAGAGTCCTAAAGCAAAGCCCAGTAAAATGGTCACACTGGGTGGTTCAGAGGTTTACACTGTTGCCTCAAAGCAGCAAGCATCAACTGGTCGCAAAATGTGCCTACAGCATACTTGAAAAACCTTTTACACAGTGCTATATGCGGTACAGAAATTGCAAGTATCTTAAAAATGTAAGATAAAACCTAATAAAAAGAGGAAGTGCAATACATTATAAAAACACATATATTTGGAAATATTTACTGTAGAAGTTACGTAGACGTTAGATGGCTACATTAGCTGTCTTAAGTCATGTCAACATGAATAAGCACGATACTGTACACGCTCACCTGGCACAGTGACAGCAGGTGGTGTTTGTTGATGAGCTCTAATCTTGAGAGGTGAATCCAAGGGTGTCGATGGAACAGCGTGCACACTTTGCCTCAGCTGGTGGGTATCTAACTCTAACTTTACAAAAATCCACAACAATGGCAGCCTTTCAGGCGCTGCAGGTATTTTATTATTCTCTCTTGACTATCGTCCACACAAAGATCTACAGAATGTAATGTTTCCATCATGCTGTAAGCTTCTTGCATCTGTCATGTTGTCCTCAATCCTTAAACCAGTCTGAACACCAGTGTCAGCTCATCCACACATAAGACAAAGGCCATAGTAATGCATGGCTACCATTTTCATTTTACCACTTCAGTGCTGGCACAATGGATACAGTGTTGAGGTACGAGGAGGTGACACCTACCCTGGTCTCCAGCTCAGAGGGGAACTTGGTTTGGAACTGGCACACGGTGCCGTTGGTATAATCTCTCTGAATGAAGACTTTGGCAGCAATAGCTGCCTGCTGCCTCATGTCCTGCAAGCTGTGAGTCTGTGAAAACAGGAGAGTGCAACTGATACAAGGTCATACATTTCAATCTATGATGGAACTGAGCATGTTTTATTCATTGTAATTTTATCAATATATAATGTTCAGACAAGCTGGGAAAACAAACTGAAAGAGCTGATAGAGGGCTTTTAGACTGTGTCTCCGTATCTTGTGCCTTTTACATATTTTTAAATTTTATTTTATTATTTGAAACTGTGAATTAATATAGTCAGTGATTTACAATAGTAAACATACTGTCAATAAAAAAGACACAAAAACAATGTTGGATAAAGTCACTTTACATAACAGATTGTGCTATAACTTTGTTTCTTACATTTTCTGCTGTACGCGTGTGTGTAAATAGTGAAACATATATTTCACAACCTTAAACTGTTCTACAATATGTCAAGAATTTAACATTTGTAGTTTTAGAGGCATATGTGTCGCTCTGATTTGCATTTTGGGTCAGGGTTTGGGTTTTGGGCAGTGTTATGCTTGAATAAATATATATAAATAATAAATAAATATATACTAAATACAGTGGATATAAAAAGTCTACACACCCCTGTTCAAATGCCAGGTTTTTGTGATGTAAAAAAATGACACCAAGATAAATAATTTCACAACTTTTTCCACCTTTAATGTGACCCATAACCTGTACAATGCAATTGAAAAACAAACTGAAATCTTTTAGGGAGGTAAAGTAAAAATAAACAACTGAGATAATGAGGTTGCACAAGTGTGCACACCCTCTTATAACTGGGGGTATGGCTGTGTTCGGATTTAACCAATTACATTCAAACTCATGTTAAATGGGAGTCAGCACACACCTGTCACCATTTAAAGTGTCTCTGATTAACCCCAAATAAAGTTCAGCTGTTCTAGTAGGCTTTTCTTCACATTTTTGTAGCCACATCTTCCAGCACAAGCCATGGTCCGCAGAGAGCTTCCAAAGCATCAGAGGGATCTCATTGTTCAAAGATATCAGTCAGGAGAAGGGTACAAAAGAATTTCCAAGGAATTAAATATACCATGGAACACAGTGAACGACAGTCATCATCAAGTGGAGAAAATATGGCACAACAGTGACATTACCAAGAACAGGACGTCCGTCCAAAATTGATAATAAAATGAGGAGAAAACTGGTCAGGGAGGCTGCCAAGAGGCCGACAGCAACATTGAAGGAGTTGCAGGAATTTCTGGCAAGTACTGGCTGTGTAGTACATGTGACAACAATCTCCCATCTTCTTCATATGTCTGGGCTATGGGGAAGGGTGGCAAGATGGAAGCCTTATCTCTCGAAGAAAAACATCCAAGCCCAGCTTCATTTTGCAAAAAGACATTTGAAATCTCCCAAACGCATGTGGGAAAATGTGTTGTGGTCCGATGAAACCAAGGTTGAACTTTTTGGCCATAATTACAAAAGGTATATTTGGCACAAAAACAACACTGCTCATCACCAAAAGAACACCATACCTACAGTGAAGCATGGTGGTGGCAGCATCATGCTTTGGGGCTGTTTTTCTTCAGCTGGAACTGGGGCCTTAGTCAGGGTGGAGGGAATTATGAACAGTTTCAAATACCAGTCAGTGTTGGCACAAAACCTTCCACCTTCTGACTTCTGTTAGAAAACTGAAGATGAAGAGGAACTTCATCTTTCAGCATGACAATGACCCAAAGCACAACATCCAAATCAACTAAAGAATGGCTTCACCAGAATAAGATTGAGGTTTTGGAATGGCCCAGCCAGAGTCCAGACCTGAATCCGATCGAACATCTGTGGGGTGATCTGAAGAGGGCTGTGCATAGGAGATGCCCTCACAATCTGTCAGATTTGGAGCAGTTTTGCAAAGAAGAGTGGGCAAATATTGCCACATCAAGATGTGCCACGCTGATAGACTCTTACCCAAAAAGACTGAGTGCTGTAATTAAAGCCAAAGGTGCTGCAACAAAGTATTAGTTTAAGGATGTGCATATTTATGCAACCAGGTTATTTGTAAGTTTTTATTTTTTATTTTTCCCCTGTAAAGGTTTCAGTTTGTTTTTCAATTGCGTTGTACAGGTTATAGGTCACATTAAAGGTGGAAAAAGTTGTGAAATTATTTATCTTGGTGTCATTTTTTTACATCACAAAAACCTGGCATTTGAACAGGGGTGTGTAGACTTTTTATATCCACTGTATATACTAATAAATTGACCACCAATTATTGACCAAGTGGTAAGTTAGACTTGTTGACTTGCATTGATCCTGAAATATGAATACAATGAATGTGGAGTGAGAGCTGTTCAAAAAAGGGACTAAACATGAACAAAAACAGATACATGGAAGGTCTGCAAAAATGAATCAAAATAAATGTACTTTTGTGAGACCCACAACAGCAAGTTTACATCAAGAAATAACATCTTCAGGTTGCTTTTATCTGAACATGAGTTAGAAAGATAAATAATAGGCCAATTTGGAATACATTTTGGTAGGTCACAGTAGGAAAAGCACAAATTTAAATAATAAAATGAACAGTCTGAATTACACTTAACAGCTTCAGTCTGAGTCCTGGTATGGTGCATGTCACCTCTCTGCCACACTGTCTGGTTTACTAACTTACTTACAACTGAACACAAGAGAGCTAGTTTTTAGTAACACCTGTGTTTTTACTACTATTTTAATTATTATTTAAAAACCAGGTAAAGTTTCACATTTAATTTAAGACTGATTAATATATGATCACATATATGTGTGTCTGCTCATTTCCTGGCATTGTAGAACATATTTATTCCTTTAAGCACTAGATGATGATAAATAATATGTAACACATAATATCTTTGACTTTCAGGATGGTTTTGTCTGTACAGGTGTTGCACCTGAACTGGTTCAGTCATCTGCTCTGAGCTTGTGTTTACTATCAGAGCATCTCTTCTGCCACCAGCTGTCTTCACTAACATCCTAACCAACATCTTTACTAACATCACTAATGTCATCACTAACACCTTCACTAAAAGCTTCACACTGTTTGGGGTTTCGAAGTTTCGAGGCTCTTCCTTGTTGCTCTTTGGTCCAGATGTGCAGCCCGCTGTGTGATTAGCAACACTGCTAATTACTCATCACACCCAGCTAGCTGCTGTAATGTCCCTCTGGCTGCTTGTTGAAATATAAACACACTGCCGCACATATGAGTGGTTTTATAAATGTGTTAGCTTCTTAGAAATGATGCAGCTCCTTTGGTAAACATTACCAGTCGTAAGTCAAGTTACGGACCGAGCAGTGAGCCACCAGGCTAACGCGGTGTAACTACAGTTTCTCTAACACACACTCACGGGAAACACCTACAGCGTGGCACAGTAACAATAAACTGTTAAAACACAATTGGTGTGTGGAAAAATAACGTTAAAAAAATCGTAGTCTCACCTCTGCCATGTTGAACAAGATTTCTGTTTACCTTCCGCTAGCAGCTTTTAGCATGTACTACAAATAATCTTTCCGGGGGAACCTTTGTGTAAGAACATGTGTTCCGGGTGTGCAGGACAGTTCAGACTGACTGCTCCACCAGTGTGGCAACCAAATAACTAAATACAGTTAAATACAGTACCAAGACAACTCTGAAGTACTCTACCGGACTATTTTAAGTTTTAGCTACATTTACTACCACTCCTACTACTACTTCCCTCCTCCGCTACATTCAAATGTGAAATACTGCACTTTTGAATCTTGTGAATCATACCCAACAGCACAGAGAAAGACAGAATCAACTGCGCTGCCACAACCTGCATACAAGTTAATGCATATGGAATAATAATCTAATGGTTTAAAATATAATTACATTATTCCGTAGGGCATTTTGCCTGCATTGTGGGTCATTTTAGTTTTATAATACATGTGAATTTTCAATGCCTTTATTCATAAATGAGTATTCATCAGGATCTGGATAATTCCTCCAACAAGGTGTAACATAGATTTCTGATGTGAGGTAAACTGAAGTCGTCTAAACTTGAAGCTGAATGATCGTATATTGATGTCATGTTACAACAACAATACAACAATGTGACTTCAAAAACAATTTAAATCAGACACGATCACAAATTCAGCAGGTTTACAGACATTGAAATGAATGAACAACTGTGGTCTGCAAGATAGGAAGAATAGAAATACACAATTTAAAAAAAACTGTAAACACGACTGCATCCATTTAAGATATTGGCCAAGGTATTTGTAGTGAAACACGCACAAACAATGGCACTGTGGACACGACTTTTCTTTGTGACTCAGATGGCTTTTTTGTGTGAAAATGAAGTCTGAGGACAACAGAGAACCCAGTTTGGTTTTCTGTTTCCATAACAGCATTAAGCCTTAATACCCAAGAGGGGCAGATGTTCCTGGCCATAGACCATCACAGACCCCAAAAGCCGCAGTTGTGCAAGCAGATACATTTGCAAATTTGTGTAAAAATCCATCTTCAAAATGGGCTCTGGGCCTAGAACCAAATTGGCCTCTGTGTTTGAGAAAACGCAGCACACACAACAAAATATTGTATTACTTTAATATTTGGAAAACTATCCAGATAGGTTTGCTGTTTGAGAGTCAACCAGCTACTTGACCCCTCTAAAAACATAATATATTGTAGTAAGCTCAACTCGACAGCTAACAGCAGAAAAACTGCCTTCACAACATGCTCTTAGAGCAACAGTATAACAACTTTGGCAAAGTCAAGACAGATTTTCACAGCCTGTCAGGAGCTGGCGTTCAGCTCGGAGATCTGACTGACTTGCCCATGAGGAATGCGTTTTTCACAGCCATCCCATGCATCACGAGGCCCGGGCCTGGCTTTCAGGGGGTAATTAGTGGATCTGTATAAATGTAAAAATTCAACTATTGCTCCTGCACTGGGCTTGTTTGTCTGCTGGCAAGAGGGTGCACCTTTAAAGCCCCTCTCCTCTGCGATGGCCAGTGTGGGCGAGACCACTAATGAGCACCATTTGGGCCCTTCATTTACAACACATGCTGGTTAATAGCCCACAACAATGGTTTTACTGCTGCTCAGGCCACTCTTGCTGAAGTGGCTTTCTGATGGAAACGCTACACATCCGCGCGAGATGACCGCTTCTGCCCCAGTTTGCTATTTATAGAGAGAAGCCACAGATAGATCATCCAGCTCAGTAAATGTCACTGTTAGAGGCTCTATATATCTAATATATATGTATATCTAGAATATCTATATTTAGCTATGTCCTTTTGTGAAAATCATGTCAATTCATGAATTTCTGTTATTTTGGACAAATAAAAGAGAGAGCATAGCACCAACACTGAGGGCTAGGTGTTTGAAGGGGCAACAAAAAAACTGCTCTCATACTGTGAGGTGAAATAAAATTGGCCACCATACAGCATTGTGTGAACAATAGGGGTAGAGGTTAACCTCAGTCTGTGAGGGAAAATCTGCTCAATTAAATTTTTATGTTTCTCTGGTAATTTTTAGTTTTGATGACTTGGCCCAGGGCGCCTGTGTTTAACCATAATTGCTCACATCTTGACTCAAGCAATGAGCCAAATTAAATAGAACACCTCACACCAAAGAGTAGACGAAGCATCAAAGATGAAAAAAAGGGGGATTTTGTCATCATCATAATAAAGCAGAGCACTGTATCCAAAGATCAGATCACTTCTCGACACGATTTATTTCTCAAAGGCTGAATGTAACTAAGTATTTAAAGACTGTACTTTAGCACAATTTTGAGGTATCTGTACTTCAGATAAGTATTTTCATTTTATACCACTTTATATGTCAACTCCAGGACAAATCAGAGGGAAATATTGTACTTTCTACTCCACCACATTTACCTGATGGCTATAGTAACTTTAAGTTTAAGAGTTTACACATAATAAAGCCATTAAAAGAAGCTCCAGCCACAACATTAAAATGTAGCTGCTTACATGCTAATGCATCAGCACTAAGCTGATAATATACTAAACAATAATACTAAATGTCAAGAGAGAGAGAATGCATATTCTGCAGGTACATTATGCTGTTAATACTTGTGCATTTTTACATATAAAGATGTGCATCCAAATATACTGTATTTGGAGTATTTTTGAGTCTTGTGACTGATATGGTTGTTGCTCAAAATGCTGAATGACTTTGGCTTTGCACATACATCATTCTGCACTTTAACTTATGGAGTATTTTTACTTATTCTTTTCTTAAGTAAAGGATATTAATACTTCTCTCCACTAAGCATGTATACTGGCCTCCCTTTCCAACCTGGACTTCTCATTTTGAAGCAAAACACCTCACGGTGAGGTCTTTCATGTCTTGGCCGGAGATCCACCCATACAGAGTTTATCCAGACACAGGCTGGTTCCTTTTAAACTGAGAATTATAGCCAACTAGAAGGATCTAGAAGTGGAATGAACTGCCATATTCACGTCCTTGACAGAAAGTAAAAGCTGCCTCTAGCGCTGCTATGATAAAATCCTTTATATCCCTTAATGTTCCCTCTGGCCCCGACGCTCCAAATAGCTTTTCTGTGAACAAATACCACCACGGCCACGGCCAAGTAGAAACAGCAGCATCGACATAGTGCAGAGCTGTTCTTACAGCAGCCAGAGTGCCCATTTGTTCAAGGTATTTTACTACATTGACATTATAAGCCTGCGCTTTTTAGTGAACTCTATTGGTAGCTAGGGGAACTGCAGCAATTTGAACAGGTCTGACACATGATGGCATTTGAGTGAACAATAAAGTCACATTTTCACAGTAAAGAGGATTGAGATCTGAAAACTCACATTGTTATTATTTTGCTTTGAGAAAAAATATCTTTAATCAAAATCACTGCATCTCTCATCGAGTAAACAATGCGAGGAAATATAGCTATGAAAATGGTTGTTAAAAAAATTAAGAACAACTGTTAACATCAACACTGAAAGAAATTATTAAATGTATTTAAAAAAATGCATAAACAAATAAGAGTTGGCATTTGACCATGACATAAATATGTGTCATCAATTTACATTTCTACACATTTAGGAGGTTAGTACTTCCTTTACATATAGACACAGAAATAAAGAAAAATAACAGAAATGTAGAAATATATAAATAAAAGTAGAAAAGTTCGAATAAATAAATGTGATTGTTTTGAATGCATGCATAATGTGAGGATTATATTTATGTCTAACATTGAGTTATGCATTTAATTATAATATATTTCTGTGTCAGCATTTATTATTTGATTTATTAACTGGCCACTTTATTTATGTATTGCAGCATTTATGTACTGTATGTTTATGCAAAGTTTACATAGTCAGTTTATTTTACCTTTATACAACACAGGCTAAAATAAAACACATACAGAAATATTCATTCAGTTAATATATTCAGTTAATATTTATTCAGTTAATAAAAATAAAGAATAAAAACAATATTTACAGTCACTTTAAAGCATACATATATTTTTTATTGGTGATCAGTGTTTGTCCTCCGTACTCATCTTCTACTGCTGAGCAGTTGAAAATATCAGTATGTGGAGGAGTGTGTTGAAATTCCAGTAAGTGTGGATTTTTTTTTTTTCCAAGCTGGTAAATGAAAACCAGAGATCTCAGCACCTGCCCACATAATTATTTAGTCATTGGCATTTATCAACAACCACATTAACTGCCACAGATAACAGGCAAATTAACTCCAGGTTAATCATTTAATCTTATAATTCAGGTTTTTAACATTAAGTAAAAAGAGCTGGGATATTTCCTCCAAGATAATTAAAAATGAAAGAATTGAAAAATTTGCTGTATTTCATGCACGACTGGCTTGGTCACACATGGTTTATGTGTACCACTCAGGAGTCCCTCATGCCACCCCAAATTACAGTGTAATAACATGACGTTATTACCTCACCTCCATATGACTCACTTGCATCAGATGTGGTCGACAGCATGCATTCAACAGCCCGTGGAAATTCAAACAATCACTTTCCTCAAGATGCCTGGGAGGGATTTAAAGCGAAACACACGTACATGCCTCTAAATGTTTATTAGCTGTTTAATATCCTGTTTAGGGTGTCTTTTATCAGTTTGGTGTTGTTAAGTCCCTTGGTTAAGTCACTGTTTCCTGTAGGTACCAGTGTTCCCCTCCTCCTTCTGTTCCACTGGGCCTTGAAATACAAATAGTCTAAGACAGAATCATACAATCACGAGGCATATTATGTGCTTATACACAACCTTTGCACCTAAAATGAATAATATACATGAAGTTTTTGCTGTCCAAAAATGCTGTTCTTATTTTGTGGTGAAAATATGATGCAGAATGGCAAAAGCTGGCTATCCACCGAAGCAGGATGTGGGTTGCCCTCATGTTGGGCATGTTTTGACTGGGATCGGGGAGTCAGATTACCTCATATTTCATTCAGCAGCCCAAGAGGCATTAATCATCCCGTTAAATCAAGACAGTTTTATAGTGTTGTGTGTGAGAGTGCTTATAACCCACATAACTCTACTGCTCACTTAAGACCTATGTACCCAAATGTCCAACTTAACAAGCTGAATTCTTGACAGCTGGGCATTCCTTCACAGCTCCAGTGACCAAAACGTTCCTTCACAAAAAGCAGCAACCGCAATTTTCTCACTAATAAAGTAATTTCAATTCTGTTTTTTTCTCCTGTCTAACTGTTTTTTTTTTATTGAAACACAATACTGAGGTGGGAAAAACTATAAAACAAAGATGTGAAAAAGGTTAAACTGATAAATCATATTTACCATCAGAGTGAAAACGCTTTTTCTGGTGCATTGATTTAAAGATGGTGGCGTTTACTGGTAAAATACAACACTATCAATATAAACATCAATCAATTCATTATTATCATCATACAATCAGTAAAAGTCACAGAAATATTTGATTATTAATTGTCACAAACTTTCCTCTTGTCATGGAAATGTCTTCCTTGTGGATTTTAGCAAGGCTCGGGTTTGAGTTTCTTAAAACAAAAAAAAGTATGCTTTCTTGTAGACAATAATTTTTTTGCATGCTCAGCTGACCTGCTGTGTGCTAACTAAAAGACTTTAGCTTACATTGGAAATGAATTGGAAATTATTCTTTGTAATTGTAGCTATTCTTCTTGTAATTTGTATCACATTTGCAGAAAATTTACTTTTACTATTAGAAAAGTATTCAGAAATTACAGACCTGCAAAATAAAGTTTTTCCAGAATAATATCTAAATAAGTAGTTGGGTTTAAATGGAATAGTTATTTCAATGTTATTAACACTTGATATATTACATTGTCCTTCCCAGGAAACTTCAAAGGAAATGATCAGGAAATTATTTACCAAAATAATCACTGAATAATTACTTGGGTTCAAATGGAGCTTTCCTTTCAAGAAAATTCCTATTTTCCTTATAACTTGTTCCAAATGTTTCTATCTGAGAAACTTCCAAGGAAATTATAAGGAAATTACAGACCAGTCAAATGAAGCATTAATAAAAGTTTTAGCTTTAGGAAGTGACTTTGGGATAGTTTTATAGTTTTGCATGTCTGTTCCCCAGTTGGGCACAACGGAAAAACAACAAATAAACAAAAACAATATTTGTATTTATGTGTAATGCGTGCTATTAGTGAAATTAGCTAAACAACTTATTTACAGTCATGTCAATGTGCCAGCGAGCACAAGAGTTCATTCTTGACTGTGGAAAAAGGAAATGTCATCTGCTGAAGAAGGTATGATTAAAAACTCAATTTAAAGCTAGTCAGTAGACCTAGAGTAAAGATTTAGTTTTTATGTATTAATTTGTCACACAGAGGGCTATGAAGTTTTGCTTGGTTAATTTTCCAGTGAATCGGAAATAAACCGTACAGCCATACTGTTTAACTTACTTTTAGTGATTTCATTACATTTGGAATGAGAGAGTTTTGGTCTGATCACATGCTTGCAATATAAATTTTGCATTTGAAGTTTATAGTCAAGCAGGACAGAACTCATCTTACAGCCAGCCTACTAATGCAATTAGTTTAAAAAGGGAGGGCAGAAATTAGAAGCTTGGCAGTGTATCTTAAGGAAGAGACCAAACACTCATGTGGTGCTGATTGGTTAGATACACACAGATGTTGTACATAAATGTCGTAGCCTATGGCAACATGCTTACACTTCAAACAAAGCAGACTTTGTGCTAAAACTGACTCTAGTATGAAAAACATATCCTTAATCAAAAGCTGTGTTTCCCCATTAAAGGTTTGATCAGAAACACAAATTACTTGTTTGTACTGTCTCTTTCACTTTTATTTCCAATGGCCAGCCGTTGTCTGCAGCAGGTAACATGACGGCAGATTGTGCATGCTGTCAGTAATGGAAGCATGGGAGTTCCTTTGCATATTAACAAACTGGAGGAATATCCAACATCGTCTGGAACTGAGCCTTAATTTGTCATTATAAGCCTGTTTGTGCAATACAACCCTCGACATCTATTCTTGTCTCAAACCTGCATTACACGCCTCTCATGCAGACCCGCCACAGAGTTTCTTCTCCGTGAACAAAGAGTGGCAGCAATACGAAACTTTGCTTAATAGTTTTTTTTGTGACTTTCATTTAGCTCATTAAAGGAACTTTCGCTCCCAAGTTGTTTTGGTCATTTTAATTGAACCCTGTGGCGTTTTGTCGGATAGTCCTGTTGGTTTGGGGTAGTGTCAAAACTCATCCAGCCTGTGTGGACCAAACAATCAAACTCTGGTCCTCCTGAAAACATGGCTCTCTGTTTCCAAGTGCACCAGAGTTTATTTCACTGTAGATGAAAATGCAATCC
This sequence comes from Scortum barcoo, assembly GCA_023238725.1. Taxonomy (NCBI): domain Eukaryota; kingdom Metazoa; phylum Chordata; class Actinopteri; order Centrarchiformes; family Terapontidae; genus Scortum; species Scortum barcoo. Next base: position 3,357,378 of record CM041535.1, read on the forward strand.
GACCAGAATAAGGGAAGTAAACCAAAGAGATAATAAAGATAAAATGAATGTTCAAATCCATATGATATCATGACTGTAATTCACTCATCTTCAACACCTAATCCCTCTTTCTCATTAGGGTCCATCTTCTCCTTCTGTACTGTCTCACTCGTCTCATTCACAGAATAAAATGTTCACCATGCTGTCCTGTCAGCTGCTCGTATTGTTCACCTTCTTCACCTTCATTTGATTGATGGAAACACCAAAACAATACCAGGCATTCATTTACCATGTACGCTGCGCTTGACAAAACACATTGACCCTTATCAAACCAAATAAAAAAATGCCACAGTGTTGAAACTCCCCCCTGAATCGCACCGAGTCTAGACTGGCTGTTGAACATAGTTGGACTATCATTTAGTGACGGTCGCCTGTCGCCTGTAGTTTCTGCAGCATGTACAGCTGCGTCTGCTCTGTTCAGCCTCTCTGTAACATTTGCAAGCATTTTGGCATCAGTGAGTGAGAACCATCTGACTGTCCACTCAGTCAGGGGTTTATCTCAGAGTTCAAAACTTTTCCCAGTTCATGTGATGGATTTCTTGAAATAATCACATAAAAACGTCTATGGTTGAGTGAGGTGAGTTCATGAGGTGAGTTGGAGTGGAATGACCTTTAAATGAATCAATGATTTAACCTCACTAATACAAAATTGTACTTTATTTTTGTCTCTACTTTTCTTCTTCTAGAAGCAAAAGTCTGCAGGCTGACAGCAGCAGCAAAAAACAAAGCACAACTTAATAGTGCCATTTATCAAACATGTCAGTTTGTATTCCAGTGTATGTTTTATCAGGTCCACAGTGGCATGAAAACTGTTTGTTTTGTTGCTTTTACACAATATTGTTTATTATATGTAATATTTATTGTTATTTTCTGCTATGCAACCACAGAATGGAAGCTACACGCATGTTGTCCACCAGCTGGCCGTCGCTGTAGTCTTTGTGGTGTGTTCAAGTAAACACAGGATGTGAAGGAACAAAAAGCATTTCATCATTCAGTCTTTGTTTGTGCTAGTTCTTTATGGTCAGGTTGCTGTAAAGGGGACTTTATTGATAATGGAACTGTTTGACAGTGATGAAGGAGGCCACAACAACTGAAATGTACATTAGGAGTTACAACTGGGGATACTATTGGCAATGGATCTATGGCAACATACAGGAATACACAGAAAGGCTAATGCACATAAAGAAAGCAGACAACATCGTATGTGACATTTTTTTGTGAACTTTTACATTGACTATGTGTCATCTTTGCACAGCTTATGTGTAGTTATCTATTTCATTCTTCAGGTCTTTCTCTGCCTTTTTGTGTTTTCAAAGGAGGAAGAAGAGGATGTAATTGGGTCAGTCCCTCGGATCATAAGGACCCGCACAGTTGTTTGCTTCAGCTGAGCATCTTAGTTTATCTTGTTAGTATGCTCACATGTGCACTGAACATAAACTGAGGCTGATGGGAATGCCAGTAGTTTTACAGGTATCTGGCACCAAAAGAAAAGTCAGAGGGTCACCAGAGTCAGGCTTCATTCTCTGGGGACCATCACAATTTCATAGCAATCTAGAAAGTAGTTTGAGACAAGAGTAGTAGTTTTTGAGATATTCCAGTCTGTAGTGGAGGACCAACCAACCGACACTTCGGTCCCTAAAGCCTCGCTCCTAACATGGCTATATAACTGATCAGAACACAGAAAAGCATTTACAGAAAATCTTGTTTTTGTCTTGCTCACAGCAAGGGTGAATGATCTAGTTTTTGTGCGGCAACACCCTAAAATACACATCACATTATTGTTATTGAGTTGTCTCGGACTGCTGTTGTGGTTTATTTCGATTTATTGGATTATTCCAACCATCACAGCAGCTGTTTGTAGAAGCACAACTTCAATCTGCCCTAGTTTACCCTCAATACCCCAATTCTTTAACCACTCATATTTTATTCCAGGCCCTCATCAGATGGAAAGGAGAACATTCAGCCAGCACAAAATCTGTCTAATTGTCTACCTGGTGCACAGTTTGAAATACCACTGAGGATTAATTGCATCGTGTTGTTCGGACTTCTCACTGCTCTGTTTCTACTCGTTGGCTACCAACTGCAACCACTCGTACAAATTCTCACCCCTCTTAGAGAGAGCAAATTAGACTGATCAAAGCAAACCGCAGTCTCCGTACAGATCTCCCTCCCAACACTGTCGTAATTATGAGCTTCATAAGAAACATGATAGACAATCAGAAGGAGTGACTTGCGCAAACCGAGCTGTCTGAAAGACCGATCGTGTTTATCCCCCACAAACCGCCTGACATCACTCGGCCCAAGATTGAATCGTCTTCTTGCTCCTCTGGCTTTCATTACCTCGTCTTGGAACCCTTCTGAAAGTCTTCTGTGGGGAAATAGTACGTTCCATGTAATTTCATGCAGTGATTGCCAAACAATAAGGTGCTGGAAAAGCTTGTTGTTAGAGCAGGCTCACACAGAGATTACTGGTATAAATGACCACCCTTGAAGAGGCTGTATGTTGAGATGATTATAATACCTTTCTATTCTTATTCATCAGTCATGTTAAATGCTGTCTTACTCTAACAGAATCTCCTCTCAAGTGCTCTGTTGGATCTAACAAACTGTAAATGGTCATTTTGAGGTGCAGCCATGTTTCCAATAAAGTTCCTCCTCCAAGATGAAACCAAAAGTACTAAAGTTTTATGACAAAATCTTAAATAAAAACCAATGGCACAGTAATAATTTCACCATGTGAAACTGCAGAAAACACAACTGGAAGAAATGATGATTAAATTTTCCTAAAGTGGATGAGTCAAGAGGTATAAAGGATTGTTTCTGATTTTTGTTTTTTGACACAACACTCACGTGCATTAAGAGTTATTGGTTGCTGTAATTATCCCCCCTATCCATACTGGCCATGAAGGCATCCTGTCCTAGTGTGACTACACTGTAAGAAATGAGGGATGAGTCCTTATTCTAAGAAAAAATCCATGTCAGAGTTAGAAAATCAAGTAGGCCATTTCCAAAGTTCCAGTCTTTCATGTATGAATCCCCTCTTTGTGTTTCCACAGACAGTGTGTCCTTGCTGAGCTGCAGCAAGAAGATGGTAACACAAAGAAGGAATTTCATGCTAAAAGATTTCAAATTTGGAAGATACATGCTTGATTTGGCTGTCTCAGACTGCTGACGCCTCAAGTTCACTTTGGCTAAACTTCATAATGCAATTCTGCACATAGTGAGGAGTGCAGATTTCACACATACAGATACAAAGAAGTGGGCAGTTTTTCTGCTGCATTCATGTGATGTTGGCAGAAAGGGAGGAACAGGGAAAATGGACACTTCTTTAGATCTGACTTTATGTTAAAAGAGACAAATAACACTCCAGGGGCCAGGGGTCAAGGTCAGCCACAGAATGGCAGCAGCTCACAGTCACATGGTTTCACTGAACACTGAACCTCTCAGATGACTAGCCGTCTCTTAGTCCACTTCTTCAGTTCAACTTAAAAAAAAAAAGAATGCAGTGTTTGTGAGTGTGAAAGTTGATTACTGATCCTGGAAACAGTAGTGTGACAAAATCATCCAAAGGTCCTGCTTGCTTTGCGTCAGCTGCATCTCATGGGATTAGATCAGTTGTCATCTGATCTGAGGTACCTCTGTGACAAAAAAAACTGTCTATTAAGTGTACCTTGAGCTAAGGACAAAATGCAGACACTAATTTGGATGACTATGTAGTGAGCTATATAAAGTATCAAAGACACTGACATCCTTTCTCTCCAGCTGATCAGAACTAGAGCAGTAGATCGTACCCGAGTCCAAGCATCAAACCACACTGTGACCATGAGACAAACATTACTCACTCTGTTGTCTGAGGTCTTTGCAAAGCAAATGATCTGCATGAATTTGTTTGTTAAATGCATCACGTCATAAAAATCAGCAAATCAAAGATCTGACCCGACACTTTGGAGTGTGGTCAGCTTGCTGTTGGGTTGCGGGGTAGCTCAGCATGGGCATTACAGTAGACTGTATGTACCTTCTAGGGAGCAGTTAAAAAGCACCTCAGTGGTCCACGGGAAGGAGAAAAGTCTCATTGATTGGTCAATGGTTATGGAAATGCCATGTACAATGACCCTGAGATCAGCCACCCTTGAGCCCCTAAACAAATCCATGGGGTCTGACTATGGGGAGCTGGATAGAAGGCAGGGGGAGCAGGGAAGGAGGAGGAGGGGGGGTTATATCCATGTGAAACCAGCCCAAACAAAGACTCCCTGTTTCTGAGGCCAGACAACCCCCACCTCTCCAAGCAAGATAAATAAATAAATACAAATGGAAAAAGAAACCATATACGCCCACTGAAAAGGCCCGTAAGAGAGTGACTGACAGACAATTGAAAAGACAAATTGTTACATTGTCTTTGGGTGGGGGTGGCCAAGGGGTTGATGCGCAAAGGTAATTACAAGGAGACGTGAACCAGGGGGTCAGGGGTCGGAGTATGTGTCTGACCCCAAGTTTTAGGCCATCTCTGGGGAAGAAAGAGGCTCTGAATTGGGCCAATGTCTCTCTTAACCCTTTCGCTAACTCCTGCATTGGTCACCCAGTGAAACAAAATGTCTTAGCTCTCTTTTGGAGGGTTTTCTTTTCCACTTTCAATACTCTTTCTTTCAATGCCCCTTCTCAAGAAAAAAAGGAAAAAACAAAAAAACACCATCTTTTCTCTGGCTGAGCTGAAAAACGCTGATGAGGCATTTGTCCTGCAGCTACTCACCCATGTTTGATTTAATTGCTTTTCCACCCCCCTGTGCCACAGCTCTCAGCGGCCCGGCTCTGACGGACAGTGCTGGAAGCCGGAGGGGAAGGTACTGTTATTTTGACAGTCAGGCGAGGAGACAAGGTTGACCTGACCCACGCTCACTTGGCTGGCTTTCCCATGGGGCTGAAGGGGCTGGGAACTGAAACTGGGAATAACTCTAGTCATCCCCACGTCCCTGCCTCTGGTACTTTGGTTTAAAGGGCCTCCTTAGGTTAAAGGGAAGATTAAGTTAAGTTAAGAAGAGTACATCGGCATTAAGCTGTCTTCATTTCTTCTTTCTGTTTTAGTATCGCATCTTTTGAACCAAAATGTGAGCTTTTTCAAACCTTGAATCAAAAGCAGCCAACATGTAAACCTGCCCATCCACTGTCGGGGGAGGAACCATTTGTTTCCTCTACCTTCTTCTGTGATCGCTCATTTTAAATGTTCACACATCACATTGTTTTGTCACTCAAAATGATCATAAAATCAGAGACACAGTGCAGTGGACTGCAGATTACTACCTGGTTAGCAGGTCATATTTATGAGATGTGATTAAATGACCATTTCATACTTTGGTCAGTCATCTGGCACCAAATACTGAAAAATATATCAACTAAATTGTGATTTGTGCTGTATTAAATAACAGTATAGATGATTGGGGGAGTGGGGGGACTGAACATATCAGAGCCACTCGCTCAAAGATTGGCAGAGATCAAGAGCTTTGTCAAGTTTTTGACAGCACATGCAGACCAGTATAAGTTTGTGTTGCATGAAATATTATTAAAATATCAGGAGTTTGGACTTTGGGGTAAGGAGGGAAGTGTAGGGCGTGTTTGCGTGAGTTATGAATTTGACACATTCCCAACAACAATGTCATAAGGACAAAGGGTGCAGAGAATCTCCGGTGGTGGAGGATGGCTGAACTCAGGGCAACATGTTTTCCTGATTAACTGCAGTGGGTTCCCGTTGAACCCGCTCTCGGGTCGGTTTAGGGGGAAAAAAAGGAAAAGAACTGGAAGGATTCCCATTTGGTTGTTCTGAGACAAGAATGATGCATTTGGCCTGCATCACCCCAGCCATAGGCAACAGCTCATGATAAAATGCAGTTAAGCCCACCGGCATACAAACACTTTCTCTGGAGTGTAATGCCACCAAGCTGTTCTTACCTCTGCTGACTCCTGCTTTCTAATGCTGAAACAACAGGATGGATCATTTAAGATGAATTTAATGTAATCTAATGTGTAGCCCGTAATTGCAATTTGTGGCTTTACTGACATGTGATTGTTTTACATGAATCATCTGCTGCCAGCATGTGAGCTGTAGCACCAGTTGTAATGATGTAAAGCTTTTTTTTTTTGCATTTGAAAAGCTACCGGCTATTCTGACTGACCACAGCACGGGCAGTTTCCATTTCTTCAGTGAGGAGAAGAAAAGGCCCCACACAGTTTTTATTTGGGTAGGAAGCAGGGCCATGGTAGCTGAGTTCAGTGTGTTTGTGTGTGTGTTGTGTGTGTGTGCACGAGAGAGGGGGGGGTGCGAATGGATTTGTTTATCGTTGCGCATCACAGTTGCAGCAGCATTACCCTACATAATCGATGGAGTGAAAAATGGCTCTAAACTTGTTTTGGAGAGGCGGGTTGGAGGGCATTTAGCTTGTGCTGTCACAAAGGCTCATTAATTGTAATGTTTATGCATGTTAAAGTTAGCCAGAGCACACTGTGAGCCCTGCTTTGTGTCAAACGGACAGCATGCATCATGGGAGAGCCTGGAGGGCCGGTGTGTGGGTGTACGGGAGAGCTGGGTGCCACAGAGCCCATCTCTGTGTCCACAGCACAGTGTGCCCCGGGCATTCAAGAGGTCCTTCACTGCTTTCACTCAAGTGGTTTACCTACCTTTTAGAGAGCGCTGCAAAGATGGAAAGTTGCTAAAAGGTGCCTGTGAAGCACCTCCAGACTGCTATCCATCTCAGCTGTACTTACTTTTCATCAGTCTCAATGTTTGGAAGTGAGGTGGAACACATTGTTACAGCATAAAATGGAGAACATGGAGTGTTGAAGCTTTATTTACCATGTGAAAATAAACCTGTTCTATAAGCCTACGCCACAACCATAGGAATCATGTCACGTATCACAACACGTCATGAGTGCAAGAACATTCCATCATTGTTGAGTAATAGACTGTAGCGGGACAGGTATGCTTTAAGCAAAGTGCCTGTCTTGTCTGTCAAACGGAAAGACTCCTCCAGTGTTGGCATTAGCAAGGCTGCTGTCGACAATTTTTGTAACTTTCTAAATTTGCTATTTAAATTTCTAAATTTGCTATTTGATATGCTCACTTCACACAGCGAGGTGAACGTATGCATGGTTTGAACCTTTCTCTTAAGCTATCTTTTTCATTGTTTACTCAAATAGTATGTATTTCTGTGTGTTTAGACAAGACAAAAGCTAAGTCAAAGCATCTCACAATTCTGTATCTCCATGAGATACAGTAAATTTGCAAAGATTCTATTCAATTTTGTAAGACAAAAAATTTTATGCTTTTCCTTGTTGTCCAGACCAGACTGGTTGATAGGCCAGACTGTGAGAAGACATCTAATGTTACCTCGCTGCATTTCTGGATACTGAAGATAACTTTTTCCAAGCAGCTTCCCCTCAGTGCCATTCAGATCCACCAAAAGTGCAAAAGTCGCCAAGCGCAGCTTTAAACTTTTAAATAGTTTGGCTGATTAGAACTCATGCTGAGTGAGTAGAGGATAATTACCCAATTGTAAATTAATACTATAAATTATGATGATGAATGGAGCCTTGCTGGAGCTGAAATCAAGTCCATGTAATTATACACAGATGGATGACTTTTAGATAATGCTCTCCTCTCCTAACCACATACAGTCACAGCACTTCCTTCAATGTGATGTCTCACTTTTTAGTACTCAGCGTCTTTCAAGATGATTATTCATGATGGTTTTCTAATAGACTTTTGGCTAACAGGTTGGAGAGCACAAAGTTAATCATGGTGAAACCATTTCATCAATATAGCTACATAACTGCTATGGACATGGCCAGCATCTGAGGGGGAAGGCTGGCTTGGAACGTAGATATGTGCATATTGAAGAAGTGATGCATATTGTTTAAAGTGGGCTGGCTTGGTCTACTTTCTGAGTAGAGTGGTTTTGCAGAATTGCAGATGAGCAATTTCTGCCCATTTGTTTGGCTGTTTCATTTCCTTTCACACAAATCAATCTGTCATTTCTGGCTTGCAGAAAGAAAACATGCGGGCGAATATGTGATAAGAGCTAAAGAAGCAGCACATATTACCATGCAGCACACAGAGGTTTCTTCTGTGCTTTATCAAATCTGTGGTCCCGCTCACCCGTTATGAATCAGGGGTGTTGCCACAAAAAAGCTCTAATTTTCCATTACAAATTTGCAGCGGTTACATGAACTTTTTATGTACAGACGGACTGAGTGAAAGTACGTCCCAGATCAAAATGAAAAATTTGCTCCTAACGTTCAACAAAAAGAAGTTTATCACTGTGAGATATAGCTTCATGACATTTTGAAACCTACAATGAGCTGCCTCAGAGCAGGACTCTGGACTCTCCGTGGGCCAGATAAGCGTTCACCTCCCCCACCCCCTGCTGAGCAGTAATGCTGCCACCCCAGCACGAGGTATGAGTTACATGAGAGGTATTTTGGCCTCAGTCTTCAAGCACACAGAAGCATCATTAAGCTAAAGTAACTGCAGTGTGTTTTCCTCTCGCTGTTCTTCTCCTCGCTGTCTGCATCCAAATGTCACAAATTGCCTGCATTAGTCATGGTGAGAGCAGTGCACCCAGGCAAGTCATCACAGGCCGCCGAGCACTGTGGCTCACCGTCTTGCGAAACACCCTTTCAGGGTACGGCTCAGTCTGTTTTCAGAGACCAGAATGGATGGCTATACAGAAATACATGGGACACCGCTGGGTTTAGCTTTACACCTTCTTGTAGCATAAACTGTTAACAGAGCAGCCACAGATGAAGCAGTCTGGTACTGAGGTCAACACTGCGTAAACCTCTGGTATAGATTAAGATAGAGTATTGTTTAATAGAGGGTTGACTTAACATGTATCAGTCTGCCTCTCAGGGCAATCCACCTTGGCTGAGTGACTGCTCTGCACAGCTAATTGAGGAGAGTTTCACAAATCTCCCATTGGAGTTAATTTATCTCTGTTTGAAGTGGAATCTGTTTGATTTAACTCTTCTCTGTCAAGGAATAGTTGATTACAGGTGAGTTGATTACAGATGATAAAACTGAAGTGAGGTCCAAAAACACACCCTCAGTTACAGCATAAAGTCATAGGTGCAGCAAAAGATGAAAACAACTAAATGAAAATCTTTGAGACTTTAACATTATACAGTGCACACTCACTTATCATTATGGGTCAACCTCCAAAAACCATGTATACTACATTTCCCATAATTTAACTATTATGCTCTTTTCGTTAAACCTCTATGCTTGGTAAATACCTTTTTTTTAAACTCCACCTCACTTTTAAACTCTGATAACATCATCAGAGTTCCTTTATCAGACTTCAGAAAGTTCCTGCAGATCCACCAAAGACTTTATATAACTGTTTTCTCAGGCTGAGTTATCTAACTATTGCAAGTAAACTGATATTGATGTGTACAATTACTTGAGTGGCCCTTTAATTAAAAAAAGAAAAAAGATGAAAATAAAATAAGCACAAATAACTTCCAGAATGGAATCAACTGCCCTTTCATCATTATCTCTGAGACATCTTTGAGCTTTCAGGTAAAAGTTACAGAGATCTGGTAAGCTTTAGCTGTAATCAACTTTGCCACTACTTTGCACTTACCATCTGGTGGTACTCTTCATGAAACTAAATCAAGAGAACAACAAGCACGCATATCTAATTGGCTGACAGCCATGGCCAGTGTTTTCAGCCAACAAGCTTGCTGACCACCCACATATCAGCCTAGTGTCCTTCCTTCTGCACTGTGTAACAAAAGACAAAAACATTTGGACACTTCAGTCATGTAATTACTTAGGCTAATCTGAAAGTAGGTTAATTATCAATTCATGTATTTATATCTTTGTTTGCCATATGATACATAGGTTTTACTATATATATATATATATATATATATATATATATATATATATATATATATATATATAACATGTGGACATGAACTGTGGTGAGCTGGTCACAGTAACACATGTTAACATAAAGCAGGTCAATGATCTGGTTTCTCCCCAACATCTGACCTTACTGTATTTAGTATTGACTTACTGCGTTTCAGTGTTAAGTGATACAAGATGCTGCTTCCTGACGCTTCTTTCTTTATTGAATGTGTCTGATTTTACTTCAGAAATCAGAAATGTACTTTAGCAGTACAAACATTTTTAGAGTTGCAAAGGCTATTTTGTGTCAGTTTCCGTTTTCTGTTTATTTATGTGGAATTATGTTTTTGTTTATCCCAGCACACTGCTGTCACAGTGATACTTTCCTTGTCTGAAGTCTGGTCCATGCACACTCGCACACATGTAAAAAAAATAAAACAAGGTGGAAAAAATCAGGGTTCACTTACCCCAACCCCGATTACAGGAACTGTTTCAGAGTTCCAGAGTTTCTTGTTTATGTGACCGCAGGGCACTGCAGAAAGCTGACTGTAACAAAGTTACTTAAAATGACCAAAATGGATATTTCTATAACAATCTATCAAATTAGAATGTGAAAACAATGTGACAATGTGAAAGGGGTCTATTTTATGGATGGAACTACAGGGAATTTTTACCTGACGATGGCTCCTCTCTGCACTCTGGAGCGCTGTAGTGAGGTTCAGCTCATTGTTTGGCTGTCCGACCCACAGCTTGACTGTTTTGGTTCACCCTCAACACACTAGTGGCCTCACTGTTACCCGCTGTGTCTTTAAACATTCATCTAAAAAGCTCTAAAAACCAAGTGCAGAGCACTAAACAGCAGACAGACAGTTTGTGACTAGCTGGTGAACAGAGTGGAGTTTTAGCAGTTAAAGAAACAGATATGTCCCTCAGGAAGTGGTGGAGACATAAAAAACAAACAAAAAAAACAGCTAAGAGTGAATACTGGATGTACACTCATCAAGTGGACACAAACATGACTCCAAATGAATGATGATGTTGCTCTGTAACAGCTGGATGTATAAATCAGAAAGTGTTTAAAAAAAAAGTTTAAAAGAATAAAATAAAAGATGTGTTATTGTTGGATTCAGTTGCCCCAATTCTGCCACTGGAGAGGAGACTATCTGAAAAGTATGTGTTTTAAGCAGGATCAATCAGGACAAAGGGGAATTATCCTGAACTAATAGTGACAGCAGATCTATGTGACTTCATCTGGAATACTCTGGAAATGAGGCAAGTGATAAGTCAAAGTAAAATTCACTGGACGGATGTTTTAAATGTTAAAACATATTTTTTTCTTAACTTAAAATGTTAAGAATCATACAGTCACCCACCATGTAGCGATTCTGTTTTGTGTTTTTTTTTTCATGACAACCCCTCTCACAACCTGCTGCTCATGGAAAGTCAAGTCACATACACATCCCTTCATCATAAAGCACATCTCCAGAGACTTCAGAGAAAACTAAATTAAACAGTCCACTAGTGATGCCACACAGAACCAGAGTATGACCCAGCTGAGGAAAAAGCAGAGCCATACGTGCTTCTCTGCTCTCTCCTGGTGTTACCTGACAAAAAGCAGGTGTGCTTGTTATTTCTTCATCTTAACATTGGTTATAATAAAGCTTGTTCGCCCACAGCATCCTTCATGTGCATACACCTCGTCAGTCTACAGCTGACGCCGTGCTCTGGAGCAGCTCCAGTGTTTAGCCAGCGCTCGCTGATGACAGATGCTTAATGACATACATGTTCGTTCTGCTGGGGCCAGAATGCCCTTTCATGGCAATACATGCATATGTAGGCAAGATTGTGACTTTAAACACTGGTGAATATAGATGGATAGCCCGTCTTTGGGAAACTCTGTCCTCCTAGAGGCCAGAGAGTCCAAATATTTAGTCTCTCCATTGTTAGTCACACACTGTTAAAGCACAAAGTTTGGAAAGTGAACGTGGCAGTGATAACAGTGACATCCACGCCTGAATGTTGAAATCTGCTTTTGTTTGTAGAGGCTTTTTCCCCCCCTCCATTCCTCTGCTGTACACTCACATGGAAAGTAAATGCAACCCTCTTCCCTCACTGCACGTCTTTGTCTCGCTGAGGTTTTGGCTTGTTTCTGTCCCTCTGGTGGTTTTTAGCAGGCCTATCACTCCTGACAGGAGGCTTCCTCATGCGTTTGAGCAAAGCCAGGTCTAGTCTGGAGACAGAAAAAAATCCTCCTGTCTCCTGAATTTGGAGTTTGCTTTAGCAACCATCTATGCACAAACTGTTGTTGGATGCCATCAGCCCATAAACCAGTCTGTATAGCATTGCCACAAACACTGCCACCCTTATTAAACCATCACTGTTTATTTGAAATGTTAACAGAGGTGTCGTCTTTAAAGTACTTTGGAGAATCAGCTGGCCTTCTTTTCAGCATGCATCACCACTCTGGCATGCAGAGGTCTCAGTTAATGGATAATTTAACTGATGAGCAATCTAAGCTTGTGTTATTTTTTCACATTTCATCTCACCTGGATTCTGATTTGATTATAGCTCAAAAATGATTTATGGCAATTTTTGACACCTGTATTTTTTATTTCAACTTTTGCTCCCAGCAAATTACAGTCAATTTTTGTTTATGGTGCCATCTGTCACCATCCATCCATACGGCATAATGCATTTAACATTCTGCATGCCGCTGCAGAATGTTCTCCCCTGGCCGCAGCTCAAGAAGAAAAAGAAGAAGAAAATGTGGAGGTGAGCAGTGTCCTCTGCGGAGGAGACGGCTGTAAAACACATTGATTTGATAAATAAGCTCAACAAAGCTGTTACTCTAAAAGGTCTGTGTTTGCCTCAACCACACTTAAAATCAAATTAAGTGCTTTGTTTTTTCTGTTGCTCTGCAAGAACAGTTAACAACACAATGCAATGCAAATTGGCCTTCATTTAAATGGGGGGATTTCACACCCTCGGTCTTATCAGGGAACGGGGCAAGGCTGGGAGGAGATGGACACTCGAGGCTCAGCAAATGGCTTGTGTAATTAAGTTGGATAAAGAAGCACTTCCCCAGCGTTTGCACGTCGGAGCTCTATTAGATCATCGACCCCTGTCTGATGAGTGAATGTGCACAAGAACTCCTCAGGACAACTGTTCATTGCCAGATTTAACTCAGCATTTCAGAACTTTGTTATGAGTTCAAAGTTTGATCAGAACAATGTGATCCTCTGCACTCTCTTGCAGGGATAGTTAATCTAATGTTAGTGAATTTCCCCATTTTATTTGGGAGGCTTCTTCCAGTATCCTCAGGGACTCACTGTGTCCCCTGCAACACATTTAGGGAACCACTGGAATGAAAGCAAGTCCTAGACCTGGTTTGTGTTATCATAACATTTGAGCCACCACCATCAGATTCTCTGATACATAAATAGCACAAACTCTTCATAAAACCTCCAGAAGAGCCGTAAGTTTAGTTAATGTACCTAATATTAGCTAAAATGTACCTTACATTAACTAAACTTATGGCTCTTCTGGAAGTTTTTCCACAGTCCTCAAAGACTCCTCTGAGCATCTCTTCTGCAAGTTAACAAGGATTTCTCTTTTGTAAAATCAAACAAAGACAGTGGCTGGAAATGACATTTATCCATGACTGATTTGTACAGTGTGAACTGTGCTTTCAAATATATTATTATTTTTAAGTGTTTATATGGGTGATACTTTATTGCATTTTTAAACAAAATGATACAAAAAAGAGCAAAAAAGTGTCATTTCTGGCAATCTAATCACAGCTTCAGATACAGTTTCAAAATCTTTTCTTATGGCGCATAAGACAAACTTTTGCTCCTGCAGATGGTTAGGAAAGTCTCTGAGGATTCTGAAAGTAGGTTAAACAACCTTCATCGTTTTTTTTTCTTTTCTTTTTTTTTTTTTACAAACACTGCTGGATATTTATTTCACTGGAATAGATACATAACTCTGTGACTGCCATGGGAGGCACAGCCTGGAGCTACCCATCCTCCACATTCCCTTGGAGGGATATTTTTCCTTAATTTAATATTAATTAAATGAAGATGTCTTCACTTTATTGAGGAGAACTTCCCTTATCATCCTCAGGGACCCATGCTGCTCCCTCAACCACAATAGGGAACTGGAATAAAAGCAAGCCAAAGATGTGCTCCATAACTACATTTTTATTCTGCTGAACTTGCATAAGAACTCATATATTGACCACAGCCTCGGGTTTATATTATATGCGTGCCTCCATTTGTCATTCTGCGATTTTCTTTTTCTTCATTATTCGCTACTTTGTTTGGACAAAGGAAGTACAAGCAGGGGAATGAAAGGAGGGGTTGGGAGGCTCCTGGAGAGTTTTTACACGCTGGGTAATTAAGCTTCTTGACTGACAGCGCGGTGCCAAAAGGCGCAGACGCACTCCGATTGGCCGCAGCGCACTTTACAATCTGCTCTTGTCTGCGAGCCGCGCACAGGCAGAGCGCCTCACCTCCCACAAACTCTCACAAGAGCCGGACGCACCAGAGGAGCTGCAGACAGACATCGTGGACTTTACCCAGAGCGCAAACTCTGCACGTTTTACGCACCGGCGGCAGAGCCCTGTCTTTTCCTGCGCTTTTCCCCTCGCCTCTCTGAATTTCTTCATGAAGTGAGGGCTCAGTCGCCTTCCACAGCCGCCCTCAGTTGCATCCGTTTCCCCGCTGCGAAGAGAGAAAGCATGAGGTGTGTGTGTGAGCCCCTGTGCAGGATGATCGGGCTGGCCGTCGCGGTGGCGTTCATGGCAGCGTGCGGAGCCTCAGAGTACGAGTACGTCGGCTGGAGTCCCCCGTACTCAGGCGGGCCCAGCTACGGGAAGCCCCCCCAGTGCGTGGACATCCCGGTGGACCTGCGGCTCTGTCACGGCGTGGGCTACCAGCAGATGCTGCTGCCCAACCTTCTGGAGCATGAGACCATGGCCGAGGTGAAGCAGCAGGCCAGCAGCTGGGTGCCCCTGGTGCACAAGAACTGCCACCCGGGCACACAGGTGCTGCTCTGCTCGCTCTTCTCGCCCGTGTGCCTGGAGCGGCCCATCCCTCCGTGCCGCTGGCTGTGCGAGGGGGTGCGGGACGGCTGCACCCCCATCATGGAGGCATTCGGCTTCCCCTGGCCCGAGATGCTCAACTGCGACAAGTTCCCCGAGGGCGACGTGTGCATCGCCATGACCAACACGACCTCCCCAGCCACGCCCACAGGTGAGTGCAGGCTGACAGGTCTGCAGCCCGCAGTCCGCCCGCAGGGTTTCTTCGGGTTTCTTCAGGGTTTGAGTGTGAGGGAGGCAGGGAGGTCAGCGCGGGCCTGCCGGGTCACAGCGCCGTGTTAAATGGAGTCTGAGTGAAACCGCAGGGACGTCCTCATGTTAACGAGGCCAGATCCTCTGTGCGTTTTAAAGTGATGATGATGACGATCAAATGGTTTTTTTTCAACCACTCTTTTTATTTTTCATTAATTGATTCATCTTTTTGGGCTGTAAATTGCCACAAAGAGTGATAATTATTTATCACAATTTGCCAAAGCTCAGGCTCCTGACTAGATTGTTTTTAACACTGAGGTCAAGTCTCCTTCTCAAGAAAGTTTGACCAGACCCCCAGTGGGATTTTTTTCATAGTTTTCAATCATAATTTCTCTGTATTTTTTATTTCTGGACATCAAATGCTGTTTGAAAGTGAGCCAGACTTAAATATGTAATATATATAAAGTCTAAGCATGTTGCATACTATAAATAATCACTGTGTGTAACTAGAATTTTGGAACATAAACTCCCCCCAGGTTGCTAAAACCTCAACCAAAGAATAATATATAATAATAAAAGTTTTTGATGTCTTGAAATAGCTTCTTCTGTCTGACTAACAGACCAAAATTCATTCAGTTCACAAAGAAAGGCAGATCATTCTCACATCGAATCTGGAAACAGCAAATATTGTTTGTCATTGTTTGCTCGATCAGTGAGTTAGGTTTTAAAAATGTTTAGTGATTTAATTTACTGTCACTCAGCTACAGTGCAGCCATTTGGGATTTCTTAATATAACCACGCATTAGCTGCCCCACTCAGAGTAACTACCTGACTGAGAAAACAAACAGCCAGCACTTTTGCCGCTGTGTAAGAGTCGACACCCGCGTAGTCAGATGAGCTTGAGAATGTTGTTTCAGTGGTGAAGGTGTGTTTGCAGATGCAAATCCCAACAGAAACAAACCAAATACAACCTTTTGGGGGGAAACAGCCATGAAACTGTGAATCTGATCCCATTTTAACAAAGTTAACCCACCCCCCCTCCTCGCAGCCTCCCTAAAGAAAGTCTTCCGTGCTTACCTTTTCTTTTCAATCTGTAATCTACTGTATAAACTGACTTCGATGTGAACGTGAAGCCACTTGCTTGCTGACTTGGAGTGATGTTGTAATGCTGAAAAGTCTCTAACAGATGGTAGTCATTTATTTCAAGGTGTTTGTTGAGCTGCAGGACAATGCTGGGAGGAAGTCCAGCAGTGAAAAGTGAATACCTGCATGTATTAATAACCATTTTCTGCCGTGCCATCCCATCACTGACATTAAAGCTGACAAAAGGTGGAAAGATGAGGACATAATTTGAAAAACACACTGTCCAAATAATGTGTATTAAAATCCAACCTGGCAGCGAGCGGGAGCCAGCAAAGATCCCAAGGACATGGCAATCCTCCGCCCCCCCCTTGGTTATCATCTATCACTAATGGCTCCTTGGCTGCAGATTCCCCAAACCTGTTGGGACTGTGTTTGTGTGTGTGTGTGTGTTGGTATGAAGCAGACAACACATGGAGCTTTCGTGAAGAGGGAACAAAGTAAAATAGTTCAGATTAATGGTCTTCCAGCACTAACCTGATGGGCCAAGCCGATAAATAGAAACCCTGAAAAATGCACAAAAGCAACGAGTCCGAGGAAGATAAAGCTCGGGCCGATCCTGAATAGTTTTGGTTTGAAGCTTCGGCGCAGCGTCTGCGACGGTCGCCCAGGTGAGGCGTACGCCAGGGAAAGTACAACCACCTCATTCACCCCAACCATAAAATACAGGGAATTTCCATCATCACATCATCAGCTCACTTATATTTCAATCTTAAACCCAAAATAGACCACTTGAAGACATTTCGGTCGAATTTGTTGGCCATAAATAGGGGAACTGTGGATCCTCCAGCAATTACACAGTGCTCACTGTATCCCCTGTGTGTGTGTGCGCAGGGGGGGGGAGTGGGTGTTACTGACTGACGTGGTGGTATGAACGGAGGCCTATTTTTCAGGAAAAGACTCCCTTTTCAGAGTTAGGGGGGACCACACAGAGCTGCACGCTCTCCAGACGTCACCTGTTATCATTTGTTGTTAGTGCTGTTAGTGATGAATAAAGCTGACGTTCTCCAGCAGGACATGAAGTAAGGCCTGTTAAACTCGGAGTGTTTCATTTTCGCCATCAGTGTTCTCCATGATGATGGTCATTTATGCTCTTTTTGGTTGAAAAAGACAAACAAAAGTGGCCTAATCTTCTCATCCCTTGTCCTTAATGATTGTTATTAGAGGTCAGCTAACAGTGCTTACCATGAGCACAGGCCGGTGATAATTGATTTAAAGGAGAACCAGGCTCATATAGGCAAAGGGACCCCATGACACTGTAAACAGTGTCTGTTTTCACAAGCTCTTTACACCTGGGTGTTACTTTCACAAGCTTTTGTTAAACACATGTAATGGACAACTGGCAACGGAGAGAAAACTATTTGTTTTCCCCTTTTCTTACCCCTGTGCCCAATCGATCCAGACCCACGCTGTGACAGTGAAATGTAGTTGGGCTGAATTAAATGCTGCAGGATGCTGCGATCACATTGCTTGTCCAAGTTTGTTTGGAAAGTAAACTCAGCTGTCTGGCATGAAGTGATCATTTGCGGTATTAGAAAAAATTGAAAAATCGTGTTGGTAAAATATTCGCAGATATGCCTCTAGACTGAATTACTTTTTGGCAAAAACACGTCTTGGCTCTTTGTCTTCAGTCAGGTTTTTTTGTCTTCGAGCCGGCTATTATTACCTTTTTTTTTTTTTTTTTTTTTTTTTTTTTTTTTGAATGTCAGACCCTTTCTTTAAGCTTAGATTGAATATCATTGCCATTTATTACTTCCACATTTCTAATACTTTTTTTTTTTAAATTTTCATTTAAGGGCGTATACATCACTGTTGGGCACTGTTGGAAAGATCCTTTTTGAAACTGCCTAAATGTAGCAGAGAGTGAGGAAGAGTGTTTACTGCAGCTCTTAGTTACAGCTGGCTATAAAAGCTGAAGACATTCCTCACTGAGGTCAGGGCATCAGAGCGTACGAAGCCCGAGAGAGAGCAAACGATTGACACCAGACATTAGATAGGCTCTGTGCATGCAGAGAGAGGTGAGCTGTATAGAGATCTGCTGGATAAAATGGAATTTGAGGGCAGTTTGGTGAGTTAAGAATTTATTTGAACTCCTCTTAATCTTAAATGAGAAATGGCTGTTTTGTTTCTGTCTTAATTCTTTCTTTGCTCTTTAAACCACATCCCATATGGGTGGCGATGTGAATAAATCCAATGTAAAGGCATGTGAATGATTCATTGCTGGTATTACTATGACCTGTATTTCATATTTGTGCTCTTTCCCACTGATTTCCAAACCATGCCCCTTCTTTCATCCACAGGTTTTTCTCCCATCTGCCCTCCATGTGACAATGAAATGGAAACAGACACCATGCTGGAGCACATGTGTGCCAGTGAGTTCGGTAAGTGTCCTCCCAACACCCTCTGCGCCAACACAACGTGCCAAATATCCCATTCTGATTCGCCTTGACATGTATCAGAGCGCTCCGTGAAATCAGGAGAGCAGCATGAGATTGCATCAATTCTATCTTCCGTCTTCAAGCTCTTAAAATGGTCCAGAAATTCTTAACAAAGTATGCAAAGCTGCATTTTCCCCCCATTATGCACCCTGTATCTGACTGTATTTTCCTACCCCAGTGAACTCTGCAGAACTTGTTTCATGCCAGCAGGGTTCTTGTTTGAATCAATGAAGCGCTCTGATTTTGTGTTAAAGTTACATGTGGGGTTTTGTCTCCTGGTCAGATGTAGCAGACTTGTCTGGTTTGGCAGAGGATGATGTTCTGTGAATAATGAATTGGGGTCATTAAAGTCTTTATGTGGCAGGTCCTCGCGGTAGTAAAGTGGGATGTTTGTTCTGCTGTCTGGGCTGACTGTTGTTACAGGATGCCTCCTGCACATGCAGGATAATCCACATTAAATGTTTCCCTAATCCTAAAAGTAGTTCACAACAGACCATGTATTTGTTTTGTTTTTCTATTTTTATATATTTCTTTTGACACAACGCATAAAGGCGTAAAAAATATTTGAAAAGCCTTTTACTTTAGTTGGCTCTTAACCTGTGTTGGTTAAGGAGCTCAGTGGATGGAAAAATGAAATATTGGATCTGTAATAATCTGTTCAAACACAAAATCCAGTTTAGAATCACGACAGATTATGCTAAAAATTTGCTGTTTTGTCTATTCCACTACACGTCAGCGTGCCCTCTCAGTAAGTTATCATAGTCGTCTTTGCTAAAATGGAGAAAACCAGCGAGCTATGCTAAACAAATAAATCATAAGACACAAACTATCGGCAAAGTGATGAAAAACTCACGGATGAAGGTAAAACCGCTGTAACAATGTTAATTCTGCAGTTTAGCTTAGGATCAAGTTACACGCATTTGAACTGATTACGCCCTATTATGTGTTGTGCGGTAAATAGATGAACGCTCAGGCCAGAAAACACGACTTCAAATGAAAGTTAATGTTGCCCCATAACAGCTGGTTGTGTAAATAAAGCAGCTGTTTGTTCTGTTCACCATATCAACTTAAAAGGTGATGATATGTCATTGTTGTGCTCACAACATGTTTCTGCTGCCTTGTTAATGCAGGCTTAAAAAGTCCATGTTTCAACAGCTCCATTTTCACATTAACAAACACACAATCATATCATTCATTCTGAAGGAGTTTCGTGGCCTCTAGAGTCACAGCCTTTGCTTGCCAGTGGTTATGGAGCTTTTGGAATATGATCGAATCTAGAGAGCCATATGGCACAAAGACAAGGTCAGGGAACTGCAGAACATTTCTGAACAAGTCAGGGATTATTACGATATTCTAGAGATGGATCACCTATCATGAAAGCAGCCAATTTCACACATTCATGTCATTAGAGTATCTTCAGTACAACCGGACTGGAAAACCAGACTGAAACAGCAACAAACCAGGAGAGAAGGAAGATCTTCAGGGGCTTGCGATTTAGTCATGGAAATTTGCATGAGAAGCCCAGTACAAGGCTCGCACTTTGAGAGGACATTGGGAGTTCAATTAAAAACACAAACATCGACTGAAGCGCGCTCATGAGCACTTCCAGGAATAATATGTGCATGATGCACACAAGATGCAAGATGTTCGTCTTTCATGTTTTATTCGCTGGCTGGACCAAAACTTGTGGCAGCTTGAATTCCAGGTGCCATGCCGAGCAAACATAGACTGGATGCACATTGGAAACAGACCTCCTTCCAGTGCTCAGGAAAAGTTTAAAGTTACATTTGTTTAACGAATTGCCTTGTTGTTTATGCTGTGGTGATGGGACTCGCCTTTTTCAGTCTGCGTCCTGGTTTGCCAAGAGGAGAGTGGCACATTATTGGCTCGTTTTATCTGGGATGAAGACAGATGTTGTTTTGCTCGCTTGTCATAAGTCCCCCGACCAGCTGACATGTGAGGATACACAGACAGATTTAGTATCAGGCTGAGGATGAGACGCCGTGCTTCTTATGTTACAGGTTTGAACTCACAGGGGACCGACCTCCTCTGGAATGCGACAAATGCTGCCGCGAGTCACTGTGGCATATGAGTTGATTACAGCGGGTAGAAGTACAGCCAGACGAGAGATAGCATCGCTGGTTATATCACCAGCTCGACCAGAGATTTGTTTGTTGCTTTTTCCACAAGGATGATGGAATTCAGTTTTGCTCCGAGGAGCAATCTGCAACTACGAAGATATCTGACAGCAGCTGAAATCAAACATGAGTTAATGTCTTGTCTCGAGGAAAAAGAAAATATGCATATGGAAAAAAAAAGCCCTAGCCCTTTAATCATGATGTGTTTTATACCCCCAGCGCAAGATAAGACCATCATCCTGATTGCTTTCTGCTAGTTGTGACTTGACTGAAAGTGGACACACACGATAGGTAGTTTTAGGAACAGACCGTCTTTATTCAGTTGGGAGTAGACCACAAAATAGATATGGTAGATAGATATTTCTTGCTCTTCTCCATGGAACACGGGGATGGAAAAGCGAGGAGAGGCTTGAGAAATGAATCAGTGACTCGCTCTGAAGTCTTTATTAATCTGTGCGGACCAATCATGTGTAAAATATCTCCAGCCTGGCAGTGAATTAGCATTTTTGTCCACTGAAAACCTCACTTACTGGAAGTTGTGAAAAGTCTGTTCTCGGTTAAGGTAAAAATTAAGTGTGAAGTTGTGTTATTTTTTTTTTATTTTTTTTTTTTTGTAACAATAGTGTTTGTAACATTTGACGCCGTGCATAATTACTTCCCATCAGTTGCACAAGCTCATTTGACTTTTCCGTGTGGTTTCATCCTGATAAAAGCAGAGAATGCTGTGGCAAGACAGCTATTGACTGAAGGTGGCTGGAAATAAATTTGCTCTGGCGGAGGAAGAAAAAGTCTTAAGTAGATGTGTGTTCTCAATCATATACACCAAAATCATTGTAACAAATACGAGGTTCTCAGTCCAGGATTTTAAGTTTCTGTAAACAGGAACTTAAAGTACTGAACCTGGCTTCTCCGAAACCCTGATAAATCTCCTTCTAACACACACAAACACACACTCATGTATACACACATCCTATTTGCGGCACTCAGCTGGTAACAGATTTACAGCTCATCCTTCTCAACACTTTGTTCCCACCACAGTTTATCTCTGCGCTTAAGGTTTTACGGTACCTCATTGTCCCAAAAAACTCCAGCACCCTTCAATTAAATCTCTCCTCTGCCTAGGAAGGCTCACTTTGTTGTTGTTGCCAAATTGCTCCTTCCCTTTGCTGATGCAGTAAACAACAGGGCAGCACTGATCACTTCAGCTTATCAGATCAGTTGTGTTTCCATTATTGTGAACAGGGAGCAGCACACATCCTCCTGCTGGGTTTATGACACCCCGGGAGCTAGAAGGTCCCGTCTGTGCCTCTGAGCCAGTAGAGGAAATCAGGTCAGAGGTCAGGGAGCAGGACAGAAAAGGGCAACAAAATAACAGTTTGAACATTGCATTACTTGACATTATTGAAAGAACAATCAATTTACAGTCAACTTTACATCACATAATAGCTAAATCTAGTGTTAAGAATTTTAAAAGTTGAAATAGGCAGGTCATCTACGTGCACATATTAATATTTACTGACTTTAAGCATAATTGTATTAAGATATAAGATATATATCATTGCATCATGTTATCTTTTCTACAGAATTCTATATCAAATGAATTCGAAGTCCAAAAAAGTTGTAATCAAATTGTTGCTAAATGATTTACTGAGGGTTGTTGGATGTAAAGCTTTGCAGTGAAACACAGATCATTGCATTAAATCTTTCCAGCCTCTTCTGCGATATTCAGTCTCATGAAACAAAGCAGTTCTACATCCGACCCCCGTTACTGGTTGCATAAGTGTACTGGCTGTGATCAGTTTAATCCAAAAGATTGTTCCCCTTTATTTTATTTTCAGGAGAAGATTAGAGGAAGCTGTACAAATAAACACCATTTTGTGGATTTCTGTCCCTGTTCTGTAAACCATCTTACAACGCCAACTTTAGAGCGCTTCTCGGGGGTCACGGGTTTATGTAAATTTCTCCGCTGTGGAGGAAAAACAATGCAGGTCATTTACTTCGGAGCAATACCACAATTTAGCACTATAAACAATTGAAGTACAAGTCGAAAATGTTACTTTGGTAAAAGTACACAAGTATTATCAACAAAATGTTTCAAAACTAGAAGTCATTATGAAAAATGGATCTTTTCAGAATGTTGAGCTCATTACACAAATGAGAGACAGAATTGTCAAAGAACTTTTCCACCAACTTTAGTCTATTTTTTGTGAAATATAGTAAATTAAAGAGTAAGAGAAAGGTCACAAGCATATCAGCAGCTGATATCGATGTATTCCAAGTCCTAAGAAGTTGTAAATCATTGGTGTAATCTGTAGAGCATCATGTCTTATTAGCAGGTCATATTTTTATGTAGAATCACATTCTGCCTAGTAACTAGTAAGTATTACCAGTCAGAGAAATAGAGTTCAGTATAAAAGTAAAGTGAAGAGCATCAACATCCCTAATAAGATGTGATCTTAAATACTTTTGCCATATCAGGATATTTAAAGATAATGAAAAATTATTTTTATAATTATAGCCACGTCGTGCAGCTGTAGCCAGAACGTTGAGTTCTTGCCTGGTTCAATGAAATCCCTTTTATGCTCTCAGAACGATATAGCTTTTTTTAGGTGGCACCAGTGCAGGAACAATGCCAGCTGACTGTGTGAGTGAGCTTTACAGGTCGGGTCTGATTCACCCTATACAAGGAGAATAGGCGGACAGAGATGCTGCAGCGGCACTGCAGACCACCTACTGGACGGATTTTCATGTTAAAGTGAAAACACTTGTTTAAACATCTTCCTGCTCTATTGCACATTATCATTATGTGTGGGGACGGGGACGGGTTAGGCAGCCATAAGCAACGGACAACACTGTTAACAAAGAGTTCAATTATTTGATGTTAACTTCTTACTGTACACTACTGCTTCAAACAACACGAGGTGCAAAGAAAGTTCATAGCGTCAAAGGATTATCAAGGATGGAGGATTTGTCAAGAAGTCCTTTCAGGGGTGGGCTAGGCCTTCTCTTTTATGACTCACTAATTATGAATGCTGCCCATTTTGATTTCACTGAACACTAAGCCTCCTCATAGAGACTGTTTGAGAGACTAGAGACGGAGGATAAAAGTCTTAATCCTTACCATGTGCACCCTTAATACTGGGAAAAACAGAGCGGCCCCTTTTTAACACTTTAATTAGCAATGGGAGATACGGGCTCAAAGGAAGAGATGAAACGTTTGGAAGTTTCTTAAAGTGCCAATTCTGGTTTTTATGTCAAGCTCGATTTTGCAAAAAGTGAGAAGCGAGGGATTTGGTGTCTAAAACTGTGGAGAAAATGAGAAAGGAGTTAGTTTTATCAGCCCAGATCTTTGCTGGAGTGTGAAAATGATTCATGCTCAATCAGGCTGTTCCCCGCGCTGTAAGTCACAAGACTTCATCTCCGACGTGACTCAGTGATTTATCCCGACAGTGGCTCCATCGGTTAGATTGGACATAGCACGCGCTGCGTTTTTTTTTTTTTGTTCTCATGTTGCCGTGTCACCGCACCGCACGCACATCACTATTGGCGGAAAATGAGAGGACATAATTCGTGGAGGCATATGGAGATTTGGACCACCAAAGTCTGACTCGTGCTCTGTTTCAGAAGGGGAACCGGAGGAAACAGAGTGATTACAAGCTTAAATAGAGTTTAGTGAAAGATCAGGAGTATTATGGTCAATCTTAAAAGCAGCCTGAGAGGCAGAGGGACGTGAAAGCCAAAAACAAAGGTGTGCATCAGTTCACTGTTTCAAGATAATTACACATTTTCAGGCAACTGCAAATCATGACTACACAGATGTATTGCTTTCATCAAATGATAACTGACCTGGACCTGGACATTATCTATTTACCATGAAAAATGTTTTTTGTTTTTTTCGTGTCTATGAAAGAGAGAAAACACAAGTGGCTTTGTGTGTCATTTCATTTGGTCTTTGATGCCACACATGGTCTTGGTATCTGTCTTTAGTATCAGACGATGGCTGAAACAAATATTCTGTTGGATATTTGCCCGAAACCCTGTATTACGAGGTCCTACTAGGTTTCTTTGGCATGAACAAGATCAGAACCATACCATGCACACATGCAAAAAATGAGCAAGACCTGTTTTTAACCACAGTGCACAGTTTTATTTTGAAACTCACATAATATATGTGTATAAAATCACATATACCAGGATATAGAATTTCACCCATATCGCTTGATCCTATAACCCTATAATCTGCCACAATCTGCATGCTTGTAATATCTATGTATTTGTTCATCTACTATAAATATGTATTGTATGTGGCAGTTGGTGTTGTGCCTAATCAGAGTCAAGAAGGAGAGTGCAGGCTCAAACCAATTGATGTGAATGCCACTGATACCAGTTATCGTGTTTCATTTTGCAGTGACACAGCATGCAAGTCTGGCATTTTTGTACTCATAAAATATTTACCAGCAGTCTTTAGAGGCAACAGTGTGATCATCAGACATTTTGTACAAGGACTAATCCTTTAAGCATGAAAGCATGAGGTAACAGTGTTTTTTTTTTTTTGTTGTTTTTTTTCCTCCACCGACAGCTTTCAAAGCCAAGATCAAAGACGTGACGCGAGAAAACATGGACCGCAAGGTGATCCTGCAGAAGAAGAAGAAGATGCTGAAAGTGGGGAACCTGAAGAAGAAGGACATGAAGACACTGGTGTTGTACTTGAAGAACGGTGCGGACTGCCCCTGCCAGCAGCTGGACAACCTGGGGAACCAGTATCTAATCATGGGCCGCAAGGTGGATCAACAGTACCTCCTCACCGGCATCCACAAGTGGGACAAGTCCAGCAAAGAGTTCAAAAAGGCCATCAAGAAACTCAAGACCTACAAATGTCCCACCTTCGAGAACGTCTTCAAATAATATGACCGCCCCACCCCCGTCGGTCGCATCTCATCCTTCATATGAACTTGCACAAGCATTAAAATCCCAAACTTTGCTTTCTATTGTTCTTTTTATATATCTATATATCTTTGTATATTTACAGATATACTTTGAAATGTCCATTGTTAAGTTTTAGTTAAATGTGGTGAGTGATGACACTACAGAATAATAGTTGGGTTTTGCTTTTTTTCCCCTCTGCTTAAGAAAAGGACGTTTTAGTAAAAGCCCCTCATTGAGATAAGTCCCACTATATGTATGTAGATAGTTTGTTACACTATGTCATTCAACAGATGGGTGGATTTTGCTTAAAGGAATAGTTATTTTGGGAAGTACTTTTGCCTTATTACTGAGAGTTTGATGATCGACACCACGCTCACGTCTGTACAGTTAATATGAAGCTAGACCCAGACGCTTAGCTTAGCCTAGCAAAAAGACTGAAAGTAGGAGGCTTCAGCTTGGCGTTGTCCAAAGGTTAAAACCTATGAAATGTTGTTGTTAGATTTTGTTTTATGTAGGACAGAGGCATCTCTTCCATCCCAGTCTTTAACATAGGCCAACCATCTGCCGGCTCCATATTTAGAGGGGTGTTGGTCTTTTCATCTAACTCACATCTAGAAAAAAACAATATTCTTTTAAACCTGTCTTTTTCTGATCATGTAATAATAAATCATATAATCAATGATTAGACCACAGCATTGGTGGTCAGCTTTAAAAGCCACACCGTACAGGGCAGCTCCACAGAGGGATCCTGTTGAATAACTTATTGACAGAAGCATGAGAGAGTGCTGCCGTTAGCTGATGTTTGTCAAACTAGAGACTGCACTACCGGGAACTTTGATCGTTTCTTTTTCATTTCTTCATTTCATTGTTTCATTTCTTTTTGTTACTTGAAGAATCTTAAGAGAATCATAACCGCCAATCTGCAGCAGAAGAGAACGTGTAGTCCTGTGTGGCAGATCTCTTGATTTCATTGTTGTGCGTTGTCCACCTGACATTTTGCTAAATATTTTTCTTTTCCTTCTCTCCTCTGTACATCCAGTCTTACCGCAGTGATCAGTAGTTGTTGGTGATGGAGAAACGCCTTGTAGTCACACATGTTTAAAAAAAAATGATCAAAGTGCAAATATTGCCAACTCTGTGTTCTGGTTTGTTTTGCTCAAGTGTCGCAGGTCCATGTTAGCACTATGTTGTTTCAAATTTGAATGTCAGCGGTGCATTACTACATATTACATGTACATACAAATTTTACATAAATATGAAAAACTGAATGTTGTCTCTTATGTTATTTAGTTGTTTTTTTCCTTGGATTTGTAGTGACACGGCCAGTGTGGTGAGACATCTCACCAACTACGGAGCAGACTGCCATGAAATCTGGTACAGACAATATATCCTAATGACTTACTGAAAATTGGTGGGTGGTCTGTTGGTCCTCCCTGTGAAAAAAAATTTAGCAATTTAACCAAGTTTCCTGCATTTCTACACCACCCAACCTCTTTGATTAAGCCAGAAACAGCCACCTGCACTA
The DNA here is from genome assembly GCA_023238725.1 of Scortum barcoo. Lineage (NCBI taxonomy): Eukaryota > Metazoa > Chordata > Actinopteri > Centrarchiformes > Terapontidae > Scortum > Scortum barcoo. The sequence continues at coordinate 3,384,775 of CM041535.1, forward strand.
CATCCCAGATAAGATCAACAGAGCAAATACAAAATATTAATAGCATGTCACACTTACAAGAGAAGAAAAAATGCAATAGCAAAACTATAACTTTGCTCCCCCTAATTGAGTAATGGGGATGCATTTACTCTGTTGCTCAGGCACCCAGGATAACATGCCCTAGGATGACATTTCTGTGTTAATTCATTAATAAGCAAGTTTCTTTACCCTGTTAACATGCTAAACAAAGACGGTGAACATGGTTACGTGCAAATCTGCACAGAATCCAAAAGACTCCCAGTGGAGAGGACCTGTCATACCTGCCGACATCAGCATGTTAACATTGTCACTGTGATCATGTTGGTAAGCTGACATTAGCATTTAGCTGAAAGCAGGGCTGTCCCTAAGTAGCTACAGCTTCACAGAGCCGCTAGCACAAGTCTGGATTACCAAACAGGCAACTTCCCCAATGCCCCAGAACCCCAGGGTTCTAAAGAGTCAAGGTTGTGGAGCAATTACTTTGTGGTTATTTAATTAATTACAAATGTGTTAGCTAAAATGCCCCATTAAAGCACAATAAAGCCCAGTGCCAAGATCTAATTTTGTAAACGTTTAATATTTCAGTTGAGAGCAGACTTCCACAGCACATGAAACAAAATGCATACTTAACAAATTTACTGATGTACGACAAACCAAGTGTGGCTTCATTATTAGGTTGTCTCATTAAAGCTGCTTCAGTCATCTTGACAGCGTCCTGCCTTGTCTCATCTCATCATAATATAGGAGCAATGACATCAATCCAGTTAAGCATATAAGAAATATCATCACGGTAAAGCAAACTGAGTTTTGAATTGATCTGCAGATGGTTATTTCTTTATTCTGTGTGCCATAAGAGCAATGACTGACTGTTAGTTACATGTAAATATTTTGAATCCTAAAATTGTCTTGCAAATACCTTGCGACTTCTTATCTTTCTGTAAACCATCATTTTGCTCTTGGCACGTGATGTGTGATGCTGTTCAAACAAAGTGGAGTATGAGCTGCCAAAACAGCCAGCTTCTGCTGTGTAAATCATGTCAGACAGAGAGCACTTTCTGCGAGCTGTGCCAAACAAACATTTTCACGCTTTTTGGAAAGATAAAGCATCAAGTTGCCAGATCTGCACACAGGAGGATCTTTCATGCACGCATGTTTTCTTTTTCTCCCCTTCCATCCCTCTGATGATGCTAAATTCTTGTCTAGGTGTCTTCGGATTCAGGTTCATTGTGGTTTCACAGGCTGTTGGTGCCTCGGTATGTGGTGTGTAAATGCTAATCCTGAGATATACATCATTAACAGCCCATGCTGATAGCGAACTTTAATGCTTTCATAAGCAAAAGGCAGCAATGTCCAGTGAACTGTCAGCTTTAAAGATTTGTTTTCACAGAGTGTGCTGATGGATACAGTTTCCACGCCGAACAGACATAACCTTCCCATGCCATTTAATTTGATTCATGAACAGTAACATGCAAAACAGAACATGCACAGAATCCAAAACACGGAGGCAGCCCGTGTTTTCCCTGCACATAGACATTTGACTAACTCGATGATGAATGTTTTAATGTAAATACTTTTATGAGCGGTACAACATGCGTAAACAACAAAACATGAAACCATTCTGTCAATAAAAAGGCTTGTTAAAAACCAGGAAGTATCAAACGGACCAACGTCTCGGCCATCTGGTTCTAGTAACGGCTTTGGTATTGGAAAATATATCTCAGATGTGGACTTTGCTTTCTAATCATTACTTCAGCTGCCTTCAAAAGAGGCCCAGAAAACCCGGGGCCAAGATCCAGCTTTGTCCTATTAAGAGATGATCTGTAAAAAACATCCTGTTGGATTCGCCGTCTCATTAAAAACCTCAAATTGACAAAGTTGATGAAGTACCATTTTGACTGGTTCCATGTCAGAGGCTAAGCAAATATTAAACTGTCCCTTCAATATCAATACCCCACCTTTGAGTTCAGTCAGTGTGATAACATGCTACTAATCTGACAAGTGGAAAATCTGACTGGATAGAGAGCTGTCAGTTGTAAGTGCACCAGAACCTATGTAAATGTGCTTTTGTTCAAGGATGAAAACTTACATTTCCAGTTTACATAGTCACATTATATTTGCAGTATTGAGTCAGAAGTGTAGCTCACAATATTTAGCGGTTAATGCATGACGGTGTGCTTGTCCTCTGTTGCATTTCTAACAGAGTAGGTGTCTTTGCTGCCTCCAGTGGATGAAGTGCCACTTCAAAATAAATTCTGAGACGTGTAGAGCACTTGCCATTACCACCGATGGTGCCAGACTGAGGTTGTAAATGCAGCATTTTATTTGAGCTCAATCCCACATACACCATCCTGATGCCTGTACACACTCAACAGAGCACCAAATATGTATCAATCTGCAGCTGAACACAGGACTGAACAAATGCACTATATAGCCCTGTATAAGTTGCATTTGCTAAAAACTACAGTGCCCATTAGAGGCTTTTTAGAAATTGAACTGTATTTGTGAATTTTGTTAAATATTATATCTTCTATAGAAACAAATGGGTTCTGTGGAGTGCCACATTACATTATTACATTTTTATTATTACATCACAGGTTCAATAATAAATGTGATACATAGTATAAAAAGAAAAAAAATAAAGAAGAGAGAAAAGAACAAAAAAAAAACAAACCCAAAAGCTAACAAACAAGCAAACCGCTAATTAATCTAGCAAGACAAATACATACATAAATCCAAAAAGAATAAGATAGATAGATAGATAGATAGATAGATAGATAGATAGATAGATAGATAGATAGATAGATAGATAGATAGATAGATAGATAGATAAGGGGGGAAAGGAAAGAGGAGAAGGGGTTATATCCATACATTCACATTGTTGGATTTTTTAACTATAAAACAAATTACAGTACATAACACATTAACACTAGACTTATTCTTAAGTATTATAAGGTCTAACTCGTACAGCTGTTAGTGTTATTTTGTGCACTCTATTCTACTATAATTTCCTATTAAAGCTTTGCCACCCTAACTCCTGCTGCACAGAGACTTTTCCGACCTCTGAGATCACAGTTAATGTTGTGTGTGACTAATAACTCTGTGCCAGAGGAGTCTCTACTTTCCTCTTTATCCTTTCTACATTTCAAAGCCACATCTGGGGAACTTTTGGACACCACTGTCTATTTAAGATGCAACTCCACATTCTCACATTAACAGGAGGAAACAATAAAGTGTTATTAAGACTTATAGTGCAAATATTTGGCAGCAAATAAGCTATCGTAACATGACTTTCTTTTTTCTTTAATTTCTCCTCACCAGGTCCAAATGTTTTGTTTTATGGATCTCTGAACCATGGCTGAGCCTTGAGGTTTTAAAAAGTGAGGCACTCCTCTGTTCTTAATCCATGTATGTGCCTTCAAAGCTGCTGCCATTTTCCCAACTGCTATAAAACCATCCATGTATTTAATGGTATAGCTGTGTTCTCTGTTTTATGGTACATCATCAGTAGCCAGCAACTTAAAAGGGTAATTCTGTAGACTTTTGTGTAGGCAGCTCAGCCAGCCATAATATGCACCATCATAAATGTATACAAATGACATTTAGAATATAACATTAAAATGATTTCCTGTAGTTACAAATGTGAAATACATCCTCCTTTACGTTAAGTTTGGACTGGATTTTGAAATTCTAAAATACAACATTAGCATTGACCATCCAGTGTGTGCAACTGCATAAATCCATTTAAAGTAATTTAAATACAGAATTCTTCGTGGCTCCTTCTCTGAACCTGAGGAACAGAACAAACCATTAATGTTTCTGGCTTGTCTGCAGAATTCAGGAAGAGGGATGAGTCGGCACACTGTGTTAGAGCCCAGGTTTCTCTGGAACTGGGATCACAGTCAAATTGGCCGATTAGTCATATCAATCTTCTGGCTGTTAACCGCCCAGAACCTCAGGCTGTTTGCTTCTCGATAGTGGCGCTCGCAGCGTGCGATTACGACTGTAACAGCTATTGAAATCCCGGGGGAGAAGGGTATAACCTGACAGGAAAATAAAACAGAGAAACAATTGTTTTCCTTTTCTCACAAGTCCACAAACAGGCAGAGGCGGGGGGTGTGGAATGGACTACACATGTGGCTGACGGCCATATGTTTTTGAATAATAGCCATTAGTTTTAAGAGGATGATGTCATTGTAGGTTTGCTGTTCCAGTAACTATATTCCTGCAGTCCTGGACCGGATCCCTGCAATGACTCCTGCAATGCATGAGTCTTATTCTTCACTGAGGAACGTAGGGAAATACTCAGTAAACATGGATTGATTGGTGAGTCTGTTTCCTCATCTCGATCACGTTAAGGTATAATCAAATCAGGCTTTTGTTTCAAAAGGGATTAGTTTTAGGAGGAAAAAAAGAAAATGTCTACCTCCAGCATTGGTAGATTTTTGATTCACTTCGATTTTAATTCATAGCTTTCAGCAACCAGTTAAACCTCTTCCTCTCTAGAAACCTCTCACAGAGTCTTATCCTCTTTGCCTGTGGACTTGGATGAAGATGTGAGCAAATACGAGTCTCTGGATAAAGTGGTGTGCTGCCAGTGTCAACATGGCTGTGCTGTTTTGGGAGCGCTTCACTGACGATCAATCACCAGCGACCAGCCACAGGTTGTAAAAACATTTGGTAAAAAAATGGGGATTTATGATTGGTCATTAAAACCCCTGAAGACCTGTCAGAAATAACCACAGAGGGTAATTCACAGTTATGCTGCAATGGAAGTAGCTGGGTCAACTTTGGGGACCTGATCCTAAAATGTTTTTGGATGATTGATTCCTTAGGAGAATTAACTTTTGGTTGATGCTTTTAATGGGAATCAGAAACATTTTGGAAATTTAGAGACTGTTATATTTAATAACTTACTCATTGGTTTCCACTGCATTCTTAGTTGGTTATGCAGTTCATCAAAAACAAAGGAAATCCATTGTACATTCCCACAAAGCATTCATTTGTGTAATCTTTCCTCACAAATCCATAAATTCACATAATGTCAATCAGTTTGCTACTTCTTACTATTAAGATTTAAAACGTAGCGAGCTATTCCACAAATAAAACTACAGGCAAACTGAGCTGGGCGGGTTTTCCTGTTTGCAACACACATTGGGCACATTTACAACAAATTCTTCAGTTGCATCAGCCGTACAGAGCCGCAGTTGATGCATGAGGAGAGAGCTCCATGAGTCCCGGATCAGCCAAATCCATCACGACAGCCAGTTAAAAGTTCAGTTGTTGCTCAATAAAGCCTCTCCTGTTTCCAAAGCCAACAATATTAAGTGAATTTCATAAATTGTTCCCCCAATAAACCACAAGCAGCTGTTACTTAGCACAGTTATGACCAGGATGCAGCAGAGGGTAAACCCACCTAAACTCCCTTTTACCAGAATTTAACTTGACACTGGAGATTGCTCATTCCTCTGACGTGCATCTTCATTACCTAAGTAGTGTTTACAAGGAATACATACTGACATCATTCTTTAAACTCTCCTGTGATTTCAGACGTCTCACATCAAAATGAACAGTTTTGTTCCAAATATACTATAGAGCGTGCAGATATTTGCATATGAGCACTAACTCATGGAGGAGCTGAGGCTGAAAGTCATTAGTTTAGCAGGTATCTGGCCACAAACCAAAGTTTTGGACAAAATGAAATTTTAGTCAGATGATGATGTCCGATAAAAGTAAGGAGATTGAAGTTATTACAATTTATCCCCTGAGGACCATGAATGTATATACCAAATTTAACAGCAATCCATCCAATTGTTAAAATAAGTCAAATAAAATAAAGTACTTACTATAATCAAGTAATGTTCGCCATAAATATGGCAATAGCTGATTCCACTAATTATTTAGAATTAGTCTAATCAGAAATTATTCTTTCATTTAGATATTAAGGTTTAAAATGTTGCACACCATCTTTATATTTTGCCTTATGCAGTAATGAATTGCTAAATGAGTTGTAACATCATTGTTATGTGTGTTTTGAAATATTGTTGCAGGTTTCTACTTGAAGTCGTCCACCAAATTGTTTAGTTTATGGGGAGGGCTTTGTCTTTTTAAATTGTGATACAGATTTAACTCTACACCTAACACCAATCATTACCAAGTTATTGTTTAGTTTAGTTTATTTAGTGTAGTTTATTTTTTTTCCACACATTTCATTTAACATTAAGTCCTCATTCCATTTTATTTTTTTCTAATATTTCCGCCCCATCATCAATATTTTTTTAGCTCTACTTTTTTAACTTATTTGTACAAAGTTAGTATTTGTATTCTATACCACTAATTGCTGAAACACTGTAATTGTTCGACTTAAACATGTAAGCTTAATTGTTACCATGTCTTGATTCCTGCTACACAGAAAGATGTATTTTTTTAACCTCATGGTATTAAGCCAACTGTTCAAATCCAGAAAACCTTATTTTTAATTCCAGTAGAGATCTCAAGTCTCCAAACATACCAGGGTGAATTTCTGGGAAATGTATGCAAAATGATGCACAACACATCGTCTATTTTCATCTGAGTATTTTCTAGGCGTTTGTAATGATTAACCTTCACTAAACAGAGGAGGAGGTCTACAGCACCACTTATCAGCCACTTATGTGCTTTTCCACTAGCACCTACTTGGCTAGACTCGGACTCGACTCGACTTGGTTTTTAGGCTTTTCCATTTACGTGTTAGTACCTGGTACCAGATACCACGTCACATTTTCGGCATTTACCAGGTTTACCAGGTAAATGCCGAAAATGTGACGTCAGCAGACAAGCAGGCCACTGATTGGCCAGGGCATGATGTCACTTAGATGAGTCAGGAGAGCGACTTGTTCATAAGAGTCAACCCTGCCATTTTTCAAACACAATAACAGCAAACACGATACGATCAGAGATGGACATTTTCTTCGTCTGGAGGCCTCCATAGTTGTTTCGTGTTTGTGTTTCAAAGCCGCGTTGCTATGTTATGATGACCCCACCCACGCTGAGGTGGGACTCTGTTGTAATGGGAAATTACCGAAAAACTGAGTCGAGTCGAGGTCGAGTAGTGCTAGAACTGTGTGATGGAAAAGCGCCATTACAGTGCAGTCCTGAGATCCCTCAGGCAGCTCAGCACCCATTCACATCTTGACTCATGTGGCCTGATGGGCAGGTGGGGGAACAATCCACACATCACCCTAACAGCTCTCAGGGGTCAACGACCCTACAAGAGTTTAAAATGCCCGAACTCCATACCAGTCTGTCAGAACTGAAGAAGCTTCTGGGATGAGAGGTGAAACATGTTCAAGAACCTCAAGCAAGTCCAATTGATTTTCTTCTGAGATTTTACCAAGATCTGGATGACTGAGAATCTTCACAGACATCTGACAGAGTGGTGAAGCCATTAAAACGTCTCAGGTTGGACTTTTTCACTTCAGTGAAGAGTGAAGAGAACAAGCTAATGCCAAATGTACAATCCTGCCAGAGAGGAATAAGATAATTTTATCAGCCTTAAATCCAAAGGGGGAAAACAGGGTAAAACTGTATGTGACATCACATCATGCATCTGACAATGTTGACAGTGCAAATGTTTTGCAGTGAAAAATATATGCAGACAGATGTCAAACTGACATTTTTCAACACTGCTAACAATTTCAAATGAATCGCTTAAACCTTTCCAGCCTTTTTTAAATTTTTGATTCATTTTCCAGTCCTCCAGTTATCAAACCACTGCCCACAATAACCAGAGAGATTTAAAGAGCATGTTTAGAGCTCTTTGGACTAAAAGTAATTGGACAGGTTGGAATTTTGATCACCTAAATGATGACGGTGATGACACCACTCCTGAGGTGAAGAACTTTAATGTGTGAAGCAAATTTCATGGCAATCCATCCAATACTTGTCGAGACATTTTACTTACAAATGTCAATGTTCTTGTGGCGCAGGAGAAAAAGTTAAAGGGTCATCAGCATCAATAAAATCCACCACTTGGGACCTATGAATGCCTACACCAAATTTTGTGTCAATCTGTGCAGTAGATCTTAAGATATTTCACAAAATAAGTGAAGTTTTTTCCCCTGCTCTGGGTGTTAGAGTAAAAGTCATCACCATAAGAATTCATCCTCTGGGTGCCAGGGATATCTTAGCCAATATTATACCAATCCATCCAACAGTTGTTAAAGCATTTCAGTAAAAGGCAAAAATGTCAACATGCTGGTGATGGGCCGTTCACAAACTTTACATCAGTGACAAGATTCACAAAACACGGATCCCATGGCATCTTTGATTATTCCAAACAGCCTACTGGAAAATTAACAGCTGATCCATCAAGCCAGCAGTCACTGAAGATAAGTTACTCATTTATAATTGCAGCTTTCACTGACTACTATCTTCCCCGAGGTTTGTTCCATCACAGCCTTTGTAACTCTGACAGCATTAGTGATTATTCTCCAGGTCGACTTTCTAACTTACTCCAGGGGGGCGGCTTTGAACTGTGGCCGCCTGCTTATTATGTTATCATGGTATATTTATGCAAAAAAGACAGCTTTACGGGGTTTTTCCACCTGAAATAAAGGCACGTTGCATATTTTGTTTTCCTGGCACGGTTCCCTTTGGAAAATGTTGAAGGTACAGGTGGTCTTTGAAAAGAATGCACATATTTAGGAGGTGTACTTATGAATGTTGTCTTTCCAAGATAAACTATTTCCTTATAACCCCTTTGAAAAGGTGACATGACTAAATGCACAATGTTAGCTATGTACAACAACTAGTGTATCTAAACTATAACCTTCAGATAATGCATGTCCTGTGTGTTTAAACCAAGCACCAATAAGCAGGCTTGTTTCATTTGAGTCATTGTAAAAACCTGAGAAAAATGTGGATTCTCGGACTACTCAGCAACATGTGAAAGGGCAAAGATATCATGATGTTAGATTATAGACACAGATAATTTTTTTAAAATTATGTTTGATAATGGCTGCAGGTGATGGTAGAAAGACAGTCTAGTGTCTGTTTGCTTAATGGCCTACTATTAAATTTTCTGAGGACTATAATTCTGATTGTTAAAGCAAATTAAAGTTAACTTGAATATTCTGATTCTGTTCATCAGTTGGATCTGTCATGTGAGTCATGATTTGGATTATACTACAAAAGAGGCTCCCTAAACGTAACTCTCACAGAGGTAAGGAAGCCAATATACACCAGGAAAAAAAAATAAATAAAAATAATAATAATAATAATAAATTTTCAGAATGACAAAAAACACATAAAACTTTGACTTTTTTCACTTGCTCATACATTACAGTTAGGCATTAATTTTTGACAATTTACAATTGTAAGAAAAGTGATCATTGTTTGTCAAAATTATGTACTAGTGAGAAATTAGAAGTTCACTTCACTTCATATGGAGCTGTGGTTATGAATATACTCACAATTACAATTAAAAACTTGTAACTATAAGTGCCCTGATACTGTTATCTCATAATTCTGTCATATGAATTGTCTTAACTGATTTAGATTTGGAAAGTCAAGATTTTGGTCTAGTAGATCACAAATTTATCTCAGAAAGGCTCTTTGACTGAGTCTTGCTATTTCTGCCTGTCTAAAGGAAAAGGGCTTCTATAACCTGCTTGGAAGGTATAATGTGACCCCAAAAACCACCTCCACCTTACAAAACTAGCTGGAACAAGGAGGCGAAAGATTACATCCGTTAACATAACACTGCCTAATGGAGTGTTTACTGTACGTGACAGGAAATGAAAATGGTTGCTTAACGGGCATGATGTAATTGGTTGTTTTAGCTGTATGAGTGGTTCTACCCCAAAATGCCGCACATCCCTTTTAAAACAAGGATGGAAAATAATACCATTCATTATTTGAATTGCAATAGAGTCACAACCCTGACGTTATAGCTAGCAGGCTAGCGGCTGCATTGTCAGTAACTCCATGTAACTCACATTTAGCGCTTCTTTAGTCTGTATATAGTATAGTATAGTATATAGTTTTTCTTATTAGAAGTTGACCTTAAAACAGAACTTGGTTACTTTTTAACATACAAGAACATGTCACATGGAAATTCACCAGCCAGTTCCCATTTTATTGCAACTTGGCTTCTTCCATAGACATAACTAATAGTGCTCTCTTCTAATTTCATTGCTCCAGCTTTTTATTAGTAATGTCTGCTATGTAAAACCATCTCCTTTGTTCAGTCCACTGTCCTGCTCTTAGCCAGTCCTCACTAGACTAAAAGTCTCACCTCACTTTGTCAAACTGGTGATGTTTAATATGCACTGGTTGATGGCTTTTGGAAAAGTTTGTCAAAGAAACTATTAACTTAAAAAAATATGCAACAATATACAACAGTATCTTTATTAAAATGATCATCCCTATCAAATTTAAATAAATAAAGTAGAAAGCATATTAAATAAGGCTTCATTCCAAGCCTTGATTTTTTTTTTTGGCATTAAATATTATCATGTCATGTGAGGTTTTCTTACCCTTTTTTGTGATTTTAACAAAGACAGCATGTCTTTGCACAATTGTGAATCTCAAATGAACTGTTCTTGTAGCACACTCTTTCACTAGGCGTCATCCATCCTCTTCACAGCACACAAAATCATGTACTTTTTATTTTGCCAGTGTTTGTTTACCGCCGCAGTTAACGCTGCAAGTTTCTGCCAAGTCAAAGCTCATGAAAAAGAACCTGAGGCTGGTTGGCACCCTGTGATGAGCCCATCAAGTCTGGGCACGGCCTTTGACAGTGGTTTGTTCACGACATGTCTGATGATTTGGGCCTTTGTGTTCGCTCTGATTAAATAAACTTGAAATCACAAGCTTCTGAGAAAACACTCATAAATTTCATGTCAGAATGATATTCCAGTGGGAGGATTTTTCCAAGTCTATCTGTTTATATAATACACTTTAGGAATTAAAAAAAAAAAAAATTTCCCTGTGGGTCCGTGTTTCATTCATGTGCGCGGGTGCTCACACACTGACACACACACAAGTGGAAGCCATGCCTCATCGACACATGTTTTTTCTGCACTCACCTCTCAGTACACAGTGTGGTCTAACAGTCACAGTCCAGTCCAGGATTTCACAACCTTTTCTGGCGCACCATCCCGTTTTGAAGTCCATGAATTGTGTTCATTCCAGTGATCAGGAGCACAGACGATCCAGCAGAGAGACATTTCTATGGGCATATTCTAACGCAACAAGCAAAAAACAAAGCTCAGGTTTTTACCCTGAGCTTGACAAACACTCGTCTCCTATATCACGACTTTAGGCTTTGTGTCCTGTCAGCAGACCTTTTCAACTGCAAAAGGCCAACCTGGAAGTTTCCATATTTACACCCTCTGAGTGCTTCTTATTTCAATGTCGTGTTCTTTTCTTTAAAAACCATGAAGGTCAGGGGATGAGTCATAAACTTGATATAAATCCTTTCAGTCTCATTGAATATTCTTCTCAATCCGTGACTCCAGTTTGCTGTTCACGTCACTTTGCTGCACTATGTAGGATGAGAGTAGCTCCTATCAAAGATGTGATGACACGCTTTGCTGACGAGAACAGCGATAAATTTCCTGGAACTGAAAATGTGCATCACTCCTCTGGCCAAAAATAGGTTCTGGGAAGTAATGGTGCGTTCAAGTTGGGTCGTGTTTACTGCATCCTTGAGAGGGGTCCGTTTGAATAACCCACTGATGTGGTAATCAACACTTTGTAGTGGGAAGTTGGAATTTTCTAATAACTTTGAGTTTACAAGTTGTTACGTACTCATTCAAAGGGTCAGTTCATGCAAAACAAAAAACACATTTTTCTCTTCAAGTGGTATCTCACTTTGCAGATGGCTTTGCCTTCATTTGCTAAAGTTTTGAGATATCCAAAACTTTCTCTTCTTCCCAAAAAGGAGCATAAATCAACACCACTGTCCCTGTTTAGCCTGAATAATCTACGGAACAGTTCTGACTGGAACTACTTTCTACTTCTACTACTCTAAAAAATAGTCCCAAATAAAAAGACAGCTAAAAGCCTTTGCAAACAACACCAAAACATCTGTGCAACTACAGGAAACTAAAAGTAAGGTAGAGAAGATGTTCTTAATATACTATTTTTTCTTTTGTTATTGTTGTTGTTTTAATTTTGAAGTATTGAATTTAAAAAAACATTTGGATTTTAATTCAAGGATTTCTGTTTTTGACACATTGTATTTCTCACTTTTTTTCATTCCTTAACATAAGAGTCAAATGCAAAAAAGTTAATTCAATGTTTGTTAAACCACAAAAGATAACATCAGTATTTGGATGATGCTACTGGTCCAGCAACAATGTGCTTGTCGATAAATCTAGGGCAAGCAATATATTTTAGTATTTTTATTTTAGTTTTTGAAATTTTCTTTACATCCCAACAGCAATCAATAAATAAAACAAAAAAACAAAAAAACAAACAGAAAATAACCTCTGTGGCTGTCACAGGAGTGTAATAAGACTGTCCAATTGTTTCATTTGACAAGTGCATGACTTTATTCTTTCACAAGGCAAGGCAGACATATTGTTAAAGCTGGTGCAGTACTCACACAAGAATAGCAGCAAAAAAAACAGAAAAAGGCTTTGACCAAATAGAGGTTAGATAAAGCAAGAGCATAAAGCAGAGTCAACATCAGTACAGCTTTTCCACAATGGCGAGAAGTGAAGAAGTTAAAGGGCCTGAGAGGTGATGCTGTGAGTACAAACATTAGCCATGTTGGTTGTTTAAGCTCCTTATGATAAGGTTAGGTGATTTCAAACATGTGAATGAGACATGAGTTAGTTGGACACAGTGAATGAGGACTATGATCCTCTGTGCTCCTCTCTCTGCTACTCGTTTGTAGACTCGTCCTCCTTCAGTCAGGCAGTGCAGCTCAAAGGGGCGGTCGGATACTTTCATAATCTTGTTTACTGTGTCTGGTTTCTGCAATGTTGTCTGTCCTAGCTTTAAACCAGAGGTAGCTAGGTAGCTAACTTATCTAAAAATGACTTTTAATCATATTTTCTAAAACTTTGTCCTGACAGTAGTACAGTACAGTAGTACAATCTGTGATAAAAATTTCCACCTTCTGCCACTAAGGCCATTTGACAAGAATCCACCGTGCGGTCAAAATCAACCAATCAGAGCATGCACAAACTCAGAGTAGACGTAATGGTGGATAAACAACAACAACTGAACGACTATGCAACAAGAAAACAACAGTAAACAAATATGACCTCATAGGTTCAGTTTGAAGGCAAAAAGATGCAGAAGCTTGCTTGCACTCAGTGGAAACTGTTACTTGTTTTATGCACACATTCAGGTGTAAAAAGCAGATTAGAAACCCAGTTACCTGCAGCACGGCCAAGGAGATGAGGACTAATCTAGCTGGAGAAATCAGGTTTCTCTAACCCCTTGCCCTGATAATGGAAATCAGGTTGCTACAGAAAGCCTTTTTCAAGTGTATATAAATGTGCTGTTTGAGAACACAGGAACAAACTAGGTGAATTATAGCAATGGACAAAGCCCAAAAGTGCAACTGAGCAAAACTACCTGCTTAATTATCATAATCATACATGAATTTGTGATTCAGTGGAGTGATGGCAGGGTCTCAGTGTGTCACACATCCATACATCCATCAATCCTGGGAGAATTCAGGCTGTGGTCCATGACTTAAAAACACACTGTGCCACCAGAGGACTGAAGGGAAGAGATGTTGAGAAATAAGCAGTCTGCCATTGCAATGAGAGCAAGGTTGAGGAGGTTAGATGGATGAATGCATTTACTCTAAACACTGATGATCTGCTTTTAATTCCAGAATGCTTTGTTCTGTGAGTGAAGTTTACAGTTTGGGTGGGTTTTTTTCAATCATGACCAGACGTCTACACATCTAACTTTGAATAAATTAGAGCTGTCGAAACACAAACCTAATCCTAATGTTAATTTCAACTAAAGCTGTTCCAATCAAGATAATATTCATCCGCTTTTAGCCACACTGGCGACTGAAATATCTCAACAACTATAGGATGGATGGCCATGAAATTTTGTGCTAACATTAATTTCTGACTTTTCAGCCAGGGCCACCATAAAGTCTAAATGTGGTGTTGCCTAAAGCATTGGTTTATGACCAGATACATGAAAAAGTGATTCTCACTGTATGTACTTTGTGTGTAATGCTAATTAACAAATTAAAGTTACATTTAAATTTAAGCACGCTAACATGCTAAACCATCACACTGTTACACACATAATCATCGTCAACATGTTTGCATGACATTAGCACTGATGCAGCCACTAACTGTCAACTCTGATTCGTGCTTCATACAAAGTCAAGATAAAATAGTGTGAATGCTGCAGAGTTCTTATGAGAACTTTCCCCAGATCAGGATTACCAGTGAAGAGCCTCACACTGTCAATTTATTTCAAGAAAAAATCCTCTCAATTGATCTGAGAATAAATCAACTCCATTCCTTACTGTCAGCATCACAGAAAAAAGGACAGACAGCTCTACTGAAGATAATAACAGACTGAATGAATGTACATCTGCATTGTTTTGTCAAAATATACAGCAAAAAACATGAGCTGGTTCCTTGCCTTGTAATATAATGCATACCTTGTGCTGCCATGACATTATTAGCTGGGTTACAGTAGAAATAGAGGAATGCCTGTGCAAACCGTGGACAGCAGGATAATCTGAAGAATGAGTCTGGAGAAAAGGCCGGCTCATATTTCACCAGCCCTGAATAGGCAATTGAACCGCTATTTGTCCAAGCCCGCGGGGCTCATAATGAACGACATGGTGTTTCTGTTAGGGCAACAGTATCAGGTCAAAGATCGGCAGCGTCAGCGAAAACCTGACTGACTGGGCTTCAGCTGAGATGGGATTTTGAAAAGCCTGAGCCGATAGCAGTATTTTTAAAGTGAAGCTGCTGATTGTGAGTGTTAACACTTGGAGATGTGTGAGACGATGACAGACGTGTCAGTGTGGAAAACTCTGCAACCGCATTTTAAAAAGTGCTAAAGGAAACATCCATCAAATGACAGCTGATGGCATTAACTGGCCGATGTGTGGCATTTACTAAAAGGTCAATATTGACTCGCCGATATTAGGCGAAATCCAGAGAGAGGAAAGAACGTCAGGAGGTGGTTTTAGACACAACTGCTGTGACACAGATGTATCTCTGGATGGACTTTGTGCCAACAGCAGCTGGTAACAGAGACGAGCAGATTATGGAAGATGAATAAAATGTGGCCGAATAATCATAAAATGTGGTTCACTCTCCTGGATATCCTTACAAGCATCGCAGCCTCTGTCAGTGATTTGAATGTTTTTTTCTCTCCTTTTCAAAGGTCATCTCACCAAAGTGAATATTTTCCATCTCTCTCTGATGTAGACTGACGTAGGAGAGGGAAACCCCTCATAAAACCACTGTTCCTACCTTAAAGGCTGACATAAATCTAAATTATGGGAGGGCATAGCACACATCACAGTAATAGAGTCAAAGAGATGTAGGCTATGTGAGGACAGGGATTATTTTACAGGGAAAAAAACATTTTGTATTGCTTTATACCTGTACTTCAGTAAATATCAGAGGGGGATGTACTTTTAACTACATGCATTTAATAGGTACGGTTACAGGAATGATCTGATAAGCATTTAACTCTCAACCAGCAGATAAGCTAGCTTGTTCAACAGATAAAAAAAAAAAAACACAGTTGGCGTGGCTAAGTCAGAAAGTAACAAACTCCATCTACAAGCAGCACTAAAGCTAAGAATTAATTAACAAGTGACATCTTGCTTCTTTTTTTTTAAAAAAAGTTGGTTTTATGGAGGGTAATGTGCGGGACAGAAAAGGTAGCTGCTAACATTAGATGATGAACGAACATAGCAGAGCATTTAGCAAGTAAAGACACAGACATTTCCCTCAGGAGTTGATTAAGGACTAAAACAGAGCTAAAAGAAGAGTAAATGGTAAATGTGTGACTTTGCTGCACTGCACAAAAACGTGTTCATTCAGCTTTAAGTACTGTTTACTGATAATGTTCTGTTTTTTTGTTGACCGTGTTGAATACTTGTGTAGTACTTATTTACATTATATTTTGTACTTTAGTTTTACTAATTCTCTGTAGCCTTTTGTGTTCTTGTAACCAATATGAATGTGTCTTATCTCCATGCTAACTAGAAGAGGAAGAAGAAGACCCTTTATTTGTCCCTCAATGGGGACATTTACATATACACTGTGTTGTTTTATTTTTGTTTTTTTTTGTACATATGCAGCACCCTGAGCAGGCTTGGAGTTCGGTGCCTTGCTCCAGGGCACCTCGGCAGTGCTCAGGAGGTGAACTGGCACCTCTCCAGCTACCAGTCCACCTCCATGAAGACTGGTCCGTGGGGGACTTGAACCAAAGCAACCCTCTGGTTCCCAAGCCAAGTCCCCTATAACTCCATTATAATGGTACTATGGCTGCCCTGGAGAGAGTTGTCCCCTGAAATGTTATCCAGAGGTGGCAAGTTAGTGTTTTAATGTGTCCATTAGTCAGTACTCTGGTGGGATTTCATGTTGAGGCCTGAACAGTGAGGTCTGAGGACCTGGCATGGGGCTCCCTCTAGTGCTGCATCAGAGCCATGCAGTTTAATACAGTGTGTGACGGAGCGTGTGAAAAAAGGGACTCAGTTTTCCATCACGATAACTGTGTATTTGGCTATTTTTCTTTTAGGGTGGCCTCCTGTCATTATCATCCTTCCAGCTGATCATCTAAACAACTGTGCACTTAATTAAAAATAACATAACTTAATGTCTACTTTTTCAGGCTTTCAACCACACAACAGTCTGAGTTGCAGTAAACAACCTTATCAACTAAGACAGACGGTGAGAGGCAGTGAAAACAAACAAAAAAAAGTGGACCATGCGTACCTCTTTTTAATTTTTTGTGATTTAATTAGGTGTTTCCAAGGTCAAGAATGAACTTTCATGCTCAATTATGCTGTTGCTTTTATATCTGTTGTCAAATAAGCTGAGAATAATAATAATAATTTAAAAAAAGACTCATCATCAGGTTGTTTCATGTCCTTGGCATAAAAAGGTTTATGATGATCACTGTGATATGAATCTGATTATTGAGGAGAAATTAAAGAAATCCTTTGAAAATAAAGATCTGAAGTGAAAAAGAGCAAGATCTTAGTTTTAAAGTATATATTTGCATATATTTACATGCTTTTGTTATGCTCTCATTATTGAAATTGCAGTGTCAGTGCTTTTTTATGGAAATGACAGCTAATTTCCTTAAATTACTTGTAATTATCAGATTAAGTATTTTACAACAAGGAAAACACAGGCAGTATTTCAATTTAAGATGCTTCTCTGGCTGACAACTGATCCAAGTGTGGTAAATTCCACCGAGCTGGGGCTAAGAGTAGCTTAAACCAAATGTTAAAATGATTCTCACATACTGTCTGACCTCAGGTCTGGTCTCTGGATACTGGTCTCTCGGTCACTCGGGCCAGGAGAGGATGAGGTGAGATGCTGTTGGACATCTACACTGATATTCAATCCTCCGCTTGGCAGCACAAGAGGTTCCTTATTCTTGATTCTCGCCACAGAGGGATGCCAAGACAAACATGTAGCCGGCTGGCAGCCGTCCATCTCTGTGGGCACGACTGGCGTACGACCGGCAACCCCCCACCTTGTCTCCCTGCCTTCCCTGAGAGGTGACTGCCATGTGTGCTCACAGCATGCTTCATTTTCATTCCCGACTAAGGTTAGGATTTTTTTCTCTGTTGGAATCTTAAATGGAAACAGTCCTGATTGCCTGCCTGTGGTTGTTGGAAGGGGATGGCAGTGGTTTAGGTTGAAATGCTATCAAATGAGGTGTGGAGGGGTGAACCCTGATATATTTCCCCTCTTCTGCTCATTTCTTCCTCTACTTGTTTCTGTTCATCTGAGGAGAAGTGAAATAAAATAAACTTAACTACATTAACTTCACATTAGTTCATAAATTAAATAAAATTCTAAATGATAAAATGAACCTCAGTTGGTTCTTTTATTAGCTTTAAAAATGTATATATTTTTGTACAAGTAAAATTTGATTTTTTTATAAAGCATAATTAGTGATCCACATGTAAATTGAATAACTTTATAAACTGGTTGGCAGACCTGATTCCAGGTTCAGCCACAGAATCTAAGTGATTAAAGCCTTTAGATGCTGAAAAAATGTGTTTTACAATAATGATTTAACCCTAAAGTTTTGTTTGCCCTCTTTAACAGCTCATAACAATGGGTTTTTATCGTCTCACTGTCTCTGTTGGGTGTTATAGGTGCTTATATATATATATATATATATATATATATATATATATATATATATATATATATATATACACACATATATATATATATATATATACATATTTATATATATGTGTGTGTGTGTGTGATTACTTTTTTTGCTAACTAAAGGACTCATATTTCATGCACTGACCATTTAACATTAAAAAAATGACTCATTTCATAATTTTGTGTAATAACAGTGTTTTTTGTTTTACATATCAAATGTCCAAGCCCAGGTTGCAAGAGATGGAGTACCCTTCAACTTCAACAAGGTTTTATTTGTCACATATACAAACAAAATACTGAAACACAAGGTGGTATTAATATGCGTCAATATGCATTAACGAAAAATAATTATAAAAATAGTAAACATAAGAATTAGAACAATTATATGAATGGTAAAAATACAAAGATAGAAAATATAAATATATATAAAACAAGTATTCAGATGCTAAAGAAGTTTTTGTAGTGATTTGGTCTTGCAGCTGTTATTATTCTCTTTTGACAGCTTGCCGTACGTAGGAAGTAAAATCACTTTGAATAAAACTCAAGTGCTGCATCACCTGCATGTCTTGTGGCCAAACTACCCTTAGATGGTGCTGTTCTCCAACATTACTGAGGAGACTGTCAGCACTTTAACAATCACCCAGCATTACAGGGAAGAAAATATAGAGCACACTCCTTACATCCCCTGTTGTGTCTCATTGTTCATGCAAACACTACATAAGAAAGAAGAAAAGCACCAAAAGAGCACCACCATTAAAGACAGAATCATTTGAGGTTTGGGTGGATATCCCCAGGAGTCATAGTTTATTCATAATCATGGATGGGGGTAGGTGGAAACGCTCAGCCTCGGGTCCCATGTGTCAGAGTGATTGATGGTATGTTTAACTGTGGACTATTGATCTGCTTCTATACGTAGATGTGGTGGTTTCCTTTTGTGTTTACTGTGGCGTCCCCAGAGGACCACTGATCCCCTAACAACACGCCATTCTGCTGGGTGAACCGCAGCAGCTTCCAGACCAGACTCACCACAAGTGAAGAGAATCTAATAAGATAAGAGATATTAACCGTTTCTCTGAAAATAGTTCATGCATTAATCAATGTATTATATCAAGCTGATTGTTTCGGTTTTAGGACCCACAACTTTATGGTTCTGGATCACTTTCAGCACTTTAAATAGCCAAGTCTCAAGCTAGAAACAGTTGAAGTAAAAGCCTAAGATAAATGCTGAAGTTAAAAGAAAGAAAGGAGGAAACCCACACCTGCCCAGAAAAACAGAGTACGTGACTAGCTGCTGAACATTTAGCAGCATTTTTTAGGACTTGTTGGAGCCCAAAATAAAGCCAAAAGAAGAGTGAAAGCAGCCAGACTCGACTACAAATGAGTGTGAATATTATTCATTGTCTGTCGGATGTGTAAGCAGGCAACTGTTCACTAACATGTTATCCATATCAATTACACATGAAGATAATGTGCAGCATGTTGTGCAGCCCCCAAGTGGCCTAAAAAGAAATTGCTTTAAACATGACAATTTCCATGAAAGGAAAACAAAAAAAAAAGCTTGTCCTCTGCTAAAGCCTTAATCAAGAGAATTGAAGGTCCATGTTGCTGATAAGGAATGATCAACCCTCTGTCATGGCTGAGAGCTGGGGGATTTTCCCTTCCTGCTTCAGTTATCTCCCTTTGAGGTTATAATGAGGTTAGCGAAGGATTTGCTGAGTGGTTTTCGCCTGGCATTGTTTTCTTCCCTCTCCCGTCACGCTGGCAGGGGTACTGAGCTTTAATCCTCTTCTTGTTTTTGTCTGTCTGGCAAGGTGAGGATAAGTGCAAGGTAACAGCCCGGGGATGATTTCAAGTAAATGTGATCCACTATCTCCTATAGCTGCAACAATGGCGCTACCATCACAAGGGCCAACAACAATGCAGGAAACATGCTGCCATCTGCACATGATGATGAAGGAGTCGGGCAGAAGTATGTCTCATTGTTTGACCTGAAACTGTCCCTTGGAACAGTTCTGACTGAAAAGAGCTTATGAAATGCATAATTTCATCAAGTTTCATCAGAATCAGATGGGAAGTGTCTCATATTTTGCATGTGATAGACAGCAGGAAAACTGAAGAAATGAATAAACACATGATGGCTGGACACCAATCTTTACAATAAATCAGATGACACCACCGCTGTCATCGTCAATACCACAGAATCAAGATAGTTTGTCGCTTATATATTCATTTATTTGTTTATTCTACTGAGTTCTTCTCATTTATCCCAACCATTGTAAGCACCAAAATGACTAGAATGGAGTAGAAAGAAACTATGCAAACAATTAAAGGAGACAACCAGCCCAACCCGGTGTCCAATCTGTCTTGTCAGTAAGTTTCTGCCAAGGAGGAGCTACTGCGTGTCTTTGTGGATGGTAGTTAGAAGGACTGCTGGAGGAAGGATTCATCTTCACACAGTGTATAGATTACATGTTCTTTTAAAAAGAAAAGTGAAGCACATATGAAAGTCAGAAATCAACCAAAAAAAAAAAATTTGGTCATGACAGACCCATGACTATATGCTATATGGGCAGCCAGCTCATTCTGCCTTCAATAGACTTGCAGCTGAACTGATCCACACTCTGCTTCTTATCTTAGCTGTGACACAGGATGCTCCACCTACGGGACAAATCATGGAGACAATTGGCATCAATTAAGCAAATGAAAATAAGCAACATGGCACAAGTCCATGTTTCCTCAGCTCCAGAGCACCTTGGCGGTAGCAAAGCCCCGGAGCACATAAAAATGTTTGGGTACCTGACATCGACATATAACAGTAAGTTCATTTTATTGTGTGTGTGTGTGTGTGTGTGTGTTTGTGTGACAAATGTGCAGTTATGTCTTTAAAGTGCAAATGCTGTCAGCGTGCATCCTGAAATAACTAAGAAGACTATTATTTGTGATTAATCCCCACCCCCTCTTCCCACCGCAGTGATTTCTGTGCTGTTTTTAACCACTTTCTTTCTCTGTCCCACTCACTGAGATCATAACATGGGATGCCGGCTAAAAACAGTGGGCCATTTGCAGATTTGACCCGTGACCGGCCTGTCCCATTAGTGATGTACGATACAGAGTTCTATAACCCAGCAGAGTCCACAGTATATCCTCCCAGAGCCGACAGACTGGCTGATCAGCACTCGATTCCCTGCTCCCAATTTCACAGGGGCTTGACCGCTTTCCACCAGCATACACAACCTCTGAAAAATAGGCCAGGTTTCCATTGATCACAGCTCTTCTGCAGATGAAAACGTCATGGTCTGTAACTCCAAAAAGTTCCATCCAAGCTAACCACTCTCATGGTGATCGTTTTAGGACTTAGAGCCGTTTGAATAAAGAGGAAATGAACTGAAAAATGTAGCTCTGTCAGAAGGTTATAAATCTGCACTGTGAACGGAGGTGACCCGTACAGCCTTTGCATGATAAGACATGACAGAGCCATTAACATCCAATAGGAATCAGGCCAACTCATGTTGGCTTTTCTACACGTCGCATGTTTCCAATAATGCAGCTGGCAAGAAACATGTCTCTGAATGCCTAACCTAAGCTGTAGCGTAAAGATGTGCCTCCACTGCACTAAATAACTAGCATGCAATGGGGCACCCAAGCACACATGTTACACCATGAGTGAGGGTGAATTTGAGTGTCTCTGTATGCAGATTTTTAGATGTTCCAAAGCAATGTGGGATGAGTACACATACTTTTAGTGCCTTGCTAAAGGGCATTTTACCCGCCTCTTGATGAGTATTGGCTCTTAGTGAGGATTTAATCTGTAAAGTTGCCATCAGGCAACAGGATGAGTGTCAGAAGTTTGATTGGAGTTTCACTGTTAGCACATAATTGCCAGCCAGTGTTAATTTCCCTTGCCCTGTTTGAGAAGAGGGTGGGGTCGTGATGAATGAGATTTGCAAACAGAGTCCACAGTCAGCCGAACAGGTCCATGGAGTGCTGCTGGGAGCTGATCTTGCATGTATTTCCTAATAAATCACTGTGCTGGACTGAAGGCCCTCTGTGGCAGAGGCTCCTGCACACATGCCAACAGTACAAGCCAGACACAACACAGGGAACGCAAACAGGAGGCCACCATTTGATACTTAAATCAGTCCATATTATTGATAAATCTGCTGAGCAGAGAGAGGGGGAAGGGGGAGTTGAAATGAAATTCAAGTTACTGTAAGCTGGGTATTTAAATGATAAACTGTGTAGTTTTACACACAGATTTCGGTTATAGATTGTGCTCTGGTAAAAAGCTGCCCTTGTGCATTCATTAATATTTTCATATGAGTTACTATATATAATGTAAGAGGGGTTGTTTGCATGCAAATCTGCAGTCCCTTCAGCTCTGTGAAGCATTTTAGTGTCTTTCAGCCCATCATTTTGGTTTTACAGCCCCACACAGCTTCACTATTTGGTTCACCCTCCCTGCTCTCATCAACCCAGATTCAAGACACGTGGAGTTGTTTTCTGTGCTTTGCTTTGCTTTGCGTACCACCAAATAGCAAACACACAAAGTTGACTCACTAGTGAATCTAGCAGCTAAATAGCCAGATAGTTTACTGAAAAGGTGGTGGAGAATAAAACAAAGCAAAAAGACAGTGAATATTGGATGAAGGTGTGTCAGACTCCTGTCTGACAGATATGTAAATAAGTTATTTTTTGTTAACACTTTAGGCATTAGAACTTTATGAGGCTGTAAGACAAGTGAAGGTGAGATGTTCAGCTTGTTGTGGAGTTCTGCCGGCAAGTAGCTAAGTACTGCTTTAAAGCCACTATGCTTGGGTTTTAAAAACCTTTGGCTTTTGCATTTCCAATGGAATTATAAAGACACGCCCCTTTTTTAAAAAAAAGTTTTATTCTTTTACTATTCATTTATTCTGATAAATCTAAATACTATGCATTGAGTGTGTGCGTAGTTATTCTATCTATATTTACTATAGAAGTGTTATAGTGGTACTGTATGAGTAGAAGCAGTGGCACTACTAGTAGTTGATGTGTTAAAGTAGCAGCAGTAGTGGAAGGACTAAGGAAAAGTATTTGTGATAGTAATTGTAGAAATTCATTCTGAAATAGCAGGCAGTAGTGATAGTAGTACTGAGAGGAGTGGTTGCAGTAGTAACAGTATTATTAGTAGTACATGTTCTTGTAGCTAAACCATAGAAACAGTAGTAGGAGCATCAGTAATAATAGCAGAATCACTAATAAGCTGCAGTGTGGTACAATAATGGTAGCCATCTGGTCATACAAGTATGTGTATTGTTAATAACATCTGTAGTAGTTGTAATAGTTGTAGAATAATAACATTCACAATAGCAGTGGTTGTGTTAACAGTAGTAATAGCAACAGTAAAGACATAGTAACACAAGAAGTAGTAGTAGCATTACAGTCATAAGTGAAGGCAGTAGTTGTAGTGGAAGTTGTGGAGATCTTGCAGTATCAGTGGTACTGGTAGTGGTAGTGGTGGTAGTAGCAGTAGTAGCAGTGCTCTGCATAATATTCTCTGTAATGGAGGCCAGTACTTTAGTGAGACACTGATGGTTGCAGTCCTCATTTTTTTGCACTTCACAGAATTTAATTCCCTGATACGTTCCAGGTAGTGGACGTTCTGGCAGACACATTTATCACAGCAGCAAAGAAATGTCTGTACTATTGATTTATGCAGTAAAATTAAAAACAATCAAGATCACTCTTATTGTCTGTCTCAGTATTATAGACTGTAAGTGTGTGTGTGTGTGTGTGTGTGCGTGTGTCGTGTCTGTGCATGTTCATTTTATGTGTGCACCTAAGTGGAATGTCTTTGTATGTGTGTGTTGTCATGCAAACAGCTGCACCATGTTAAGCATACGACTGCAGTGTAGTGGCTGGAAACAAGTATGTTTATGCACACCACCTGAGAACTCGTATGCAAATACTGTTTCTAGGCCTGCACATTAAATAACACACCCAGAGAAAGAGATGCCGAAACCTCTTCCCAAATTCATTTTAATGAAGATGAATGCACACAAAGTGAAAACATTTACAAACTCCATTACCTGATGCCAATACAAGTCTGGGGAGTATAAATACTTCTGTGCAGCTCAGAGACTCATTCTTTTGTCTGTTAACATCCATCATAAAATAAAACTGCTGCAAAAGAAGAAGGAGAAATGAAAGGGGACAAGATGTTACAGTCATCGCAAATGTAGAACAAGGCTGTTCACTGTCATACACCCTCACAGCAGGATGGAGACTCCCTCAGTTAAGGCCGCTGGCTTCATATAATGTGTAGACTGATGTCTGTAATGACCCGGAGACGGGAAGACAGTGCACCACCAAGGGATCCTTGACTCAGAGCTGCGTGTTTGGGCTGGCAGTCTTATTTTGGGCTCAGAGTGCATGTCTCCCAGATAGCAAAGAGCTTGACTCAGACTGTAGAGTCTGTATGACAGCACAAGGATTGCCAGATGCATCTTTAGCCCTGCTGCATCCTTCTCTGTCATTGTGTCTTAAAATTCTGAGGCACACATGGCACAGATTTAATAAATTATCACACAGTGTCCTCTGTGTTGATGAATGTAATACATATTGTTAGGGAATGAATGCTTTGATGTTGTGTCACTGATCTCTTGGCTAATAAGATCAAGTACCAAACATAGGTTACTGCTCTGTCTTTATACTCTTTAATCCAGTGCAGCTTAAAGCTGCAATAATCAATATGTTTATATCAACAGTGGACCAGATGATTGTGTGTTATTTAAAAGAGGTCACTTGTAGTGACAAACCCACAATATACTAAATATGACCCTACTTTGCAGTTCCCCTCATTTCTACAGCATGTTTTATCATCTTTTAGCTAATTTTCCCACAGTTTTACTGTTTTGGTTCAGACTTTGCACAATTACCAACAGAAGAAACCTGCTGTTTTCACCTGTTCAGCACCAAACAGTTAGGGAGTCAGGGACAATCTCAATGCTAAATTGTATTTAGCAGAAAAGGAGCCAGAAATTTCACTAGGTGTTGGTGGAGACCAAAACAGAGCAAGAATATGAGGGACTACTGGACTTACTTTTATCATCTGGCCACAAACACAACTCCAAATCAACGCTAATGTTGCTCCATGTCTGCTGGTGAAGAGGCAGCTGCTCGCTAAAGAGTTTGCCATCTCAGCTTGCTCAGGATAATACATCAGTCCTGTACTCAAAGTTTGTTATGCTGCTGCCAAGTAGCCAAAACTCTAAACAAAAAAGGCAGGTTCAGGTTTTTTAGTCATCTTAACCTACAAATTGTTGATCCCGAAAATTGGTCTCTTTTAGTATCTAAATGTGACGTCCTGTCTTTTTTGTGTGTTGCTAATTTCTATTTGTATGCTAAATGCACTTTTTCTGTGTTTCCCCTGTGGTGAAGATAAAACATTTGAGTCCTCAGGGGGCCAACACTGCAAGATGTTCAAACTGAAATGAAGGACTAAAGATGGCTTCAACTGATTGTTGCAGATTATTTGCAGATTAACTGCAGCTCACATGTGAAATCCACACTTACTTACTTACTTACTTAGAGGATGTGTTTTAAGCTATCACAAGCTCTTCTGTCAGCAGAATAGCTCACATCAGCAGATGTATTCTATGAGAAAAGACAGATTTTTCACTTTTACTGAATAGTGGCTGCTGGCAACAAGCTATAATTATAATAATGTAATGGTATACTGATTTCTCTTGGTTTCTCAAGAGCCTCATGTATCAATTGCTTTAATAACAATGTCATAAGATAAGCTCACAGCAAAGTGTTTGTTTATTTCTAATAATCTTTATTGGTCAGTACAGAACAATCACACAGAAGTGTACAACAACATATAATCACAAGTAATAAAAAGTATAAAAAACACCAATAGACATCTTTGTTTACACTGTAAGAAATCACAGAAATGTAGTTTTACTTTCATTAACCAGGCAAAAAAAAGGTTTTGTAAGTTAGAGTATTTACATTCAGGTCAGTTGGATGTGTGAATTTGTTTGAAAATCCAGACTTCAAGGCTACTGTTACCCACGTTGCCATATGATGAGTGTTTAATCATCAGCATCAAAAACCACAACTCTGTCAGCAGTTGCAGACCTGCACTCTGGTCACCTGAAAGCTCTTCATTCATCCTTGAGCACGTACCTCTCAGCAAAGGGCGTCTTGTGCTTGTTTTCGACTCAACCCCCAACGCTGTTGTCTGCAAACGCATATTGTCTCATAATTGTAATGTGTGTGAGTAATTGCCTGGTGTGCTACTGCGATGCATCAAGCAATTTCAATCAAGCACTCAACATTAGAGCACTAAAGTGTGTCCAGCCATCTATGTCCGCTTACCATATTTGCCCATTTACCACCGGGGTCTGTGCAGAATATAAATCAGAAGCCCTGCATTATTTAGAGAGTGAAAGAGGGGAGAGACAGAGAGAGAGGATACAATCAAACTCACTAGTCAACTGTGACCCTGTGTGATCAGCCAGCCACTGGTCTGTGTTATATTGAGGGATCTTAAAAGAAGAGAAACTGCTAACTACTGTGAGGCTATAGCTCAGCGGTGTGGTCCTGGTACACTGCAAACAGAAACTGCTGATGGCTAATGCAACACACTTTTAATGGTGCCAGTTTGCCAAAATGAATAAAGGCAAAAAGAAAAAATAAAAGAGGGCCCAAGAGAGAATCCTGATACTTACCTGTAGCTGACAGTACATATGATAAGCTCTTTATTTTTCTGTCGTCATATTAGTTCCCAAATAGGTCTACATGTTGGTATTAGCATGTTTCCACCCATCAGATTAGGAACAACACTTTGACACCGTTTTTGCATAAATTTCATACTGAGCTGATAAAGAAGAAAAAACTATATTGACAAGCAAAAACCTCAGAGATCCACATTAAAATAGAAGAACGCAGCTACGGACATGATTTAAATTACACGAAGACCCCCGAGTCCACAGAAAAACACTGGGTAATTGCAGCCGTATTTATCACTGGGGTGGTGTTGAGAAATTACCCACGTAGGTACTCCAGATGGGATTAAAATCATTGACCAGTGAAGGTAATGTTAAAATAGCTTCACCTCCCTCAAAGAAATAAATCAAGTCAGAGTGCTGCTTAAGACTCATTTTATGAATATTAAAGAATCCAAACGGCAGACGTCCACTTAATAAACCTGGTCTGAGATTGGCACCACCATAGGATGGTTAAGAATGACTAAACATCTCTTCTTTGTGCATTTTAAGAGCCTCTCATTTATATGTGAGCCTCTACAATGATGTATGGGAACTTTGAGTGAAGGAAGAAGATGAGTTTGTAGGGGAAAAGTACAACAAGATATATATGGAAGTGTGTATGCGTGTGTGTGTGTGTGTGTGTGTGTGTGTGTGAACCCTGCTGGTTTATTCCCCTGCTCCCTGCATCAGTGGAACTCATATTTCACCTGTCAGGATCAGTCATCACCACCACTGTCATGCAGATCCCCAGAGCCCACCATCTCCCCTGTCTGGCCTCTCTGTGCTTTTTGGAAGATGCACAACCACGATGTACTGAGCCGATTTTGGCTTTTTCAGTAAGAAAAAAACAAAACAAACCAATATCGCACAGCCAAACTCAATTCACATATAACTGAGTTCCTTATGGGCTGACATATGTGTCAGAAAGTGAATCTGAATCACCCACGCTGAGCTAAACGAGTCATGCTTCAAGATGCTGAAAACTGATGGTGTTCAGCTCGGATCACATGTCTGGAAAACTGAGGGGAATTTTCATACAATTTCAAAAATTAAATCAGAGGTGTGTTTTATTTGATTGTGCACCGGAACGCACCTATGACATGTTTGGTTAAGTTGTGTCAGGTTTCCTCGATGGCAGGTGCAGATATTTAACTACATCATTGTAAAATTGTACCTATTTAGCTGTTCCAAAAAATAAAAAGATTTTGTTGCCTTTTCTTCTTTACTAGTTAACATTAGCGAGCTGTAGACTGGAGAAAATATGACTGAATTCACAGTGCCTCTCACAGACCACCGACAGCTACAGTCAGCTTTTGACTTGATGACCCTGACCTGAATCAATCAACACACCTTAAATAATATATCTCTATATATCTCTTGGATGACATACGCTGCAACACTACACTTATGCATATAAAAAACAGAACCAAGAACTCAGGCAAAAATGTTACCATGGTGACAGGTTAGACTCAAAACTCAAATAAAGTCATTTTTTCACTGAAACAGCAACACATAAAATGACATTTTTCGCTTTTATAGTAAGTGAAAAGGAGTCAGTCTGCACTTGATCGCTCTGCCTCAAAGACCAGATGTGAGTCACAGTAAATTGAAACTGAACTGCAAGAACTGAACTGGAATTGTGAGAACTGAATGTGGCAGAGTTAAATTTTCAGAGAGGATGAAATACGGTTTCAGAGCAAGTGAATTTAATTCATAATATATCATTTCAAAATATTCATATACATCCAGTTTCCAGTTGATCAGAATTCAGTTCCAAACTCATAAATTCACCATCATACTTTGCTATTCAGATTCTACTTCTCTGCTGAAACATCTGCCAGTAGTTCCTCTGTCATCCAAAATCTATGGTATAATAACTTTTTAATTTAAATATTTAATAATATAGAAATATTAAATAATATATAAATATGCTATATCTTCTGGGAAAATTCTGCTCAACAGAAATACAACCTGCCATAATGTCCACACTGCATGAGTTTTTACATGTACCTCCATGGACTTGTACATAATGCGTCATAAAATAAGGATTTCAGGTTGAACAAGCTGTGATGATGACTTTTTAATAAAAGAAGGGTCATTGCTTTGTTAGGGATCTGTCCCTTCACATCACAAGCTACTGCTGTGTTTCCATGCACAGCGCAAACACACACACCAAGTTTACCCCCACACTGTGAGGCCATCCAAACGGTGAGTACAAAATTATGTAGAGGTTTAATTATACGCAGATCATTTTGGGTTGTTGATGCCGGTGGGGAATTTGGCAACAATATCTGCAGTCAGAATCTGATGTAACCCACGGTGTCATTTTTTCCAGCTACATGGATACAGCAAGTTGCAGTCCAGCAGGAGCGTGTTTTAACAGGGGCGTCTTCTGAAGCTGAGTCACAGAACAGGCGCTCCCTCCTCTCACACACACTGGCAGTATGAAGGAATAAACATTTTCAGCACTGACTAAAGTGGCAACATGCAAACATGAAAATGTTAAATCCTAAAGCTGCTCAAACGCTTGCTCTAAACCTGTTCACACCATTTCTTCCCAGATCAAATGTATTTATACAGCCCAAAATGACAAGAGGATTCACAAACTGTACAGTGTCTTCTGTCATTAGATTCTCGATTTGGATATGTAAACAATATGCAAATCTATCATTTAACAGAGAAAAAAACAGAGGAGGGAACCTTCCCGCAGGACTGATAGATGTTGGGTACACAGAATAGACTAACATAGTAAGTATATAGTGTGGACAATCAGGATGACAAAACTATAAATATGAAGAATTAATCTGGATATAGAGGACTTCAATGAACCGAAAAGTGTAGAGTGGCATTAATGAAGATTGTAAAATCACTTTACAGAAGATCATCCTCTGCCAGGTGACTGACAATTTTGACACTGTGAAGATTTTTTCGGGACGTACAGCAGAGAGCAGACGGATGCAGCAACACTGACCACCATCATGAAATATGTCCAACCAAACATTCAGTGCTAAGATGGTTTCAGTGCCATGTCAGGCCACTATTCTGGGGTGCAGGCAAGAAGTGATAAGAAGCCAAATGCAATTTTTGATCACCCCGTGCCCTGAACATGGTATTTAAGGATGCCATGTGTGCACTGCCTTTATGGAACTTGACCTTGTGCAGAATATGGTGGACTTAATCAAAAAATAGCCCAAAGCCCCTTTCTGGGTTGATTTGCACGTCTCTATCAGCAGTGTACTGGACAGTTACCAAGCTTAGCAGCAGACTCTGAGACTATGACAAAGGATGTAATGCTGCTGGTTTGGCAAAACAATTAGAATGTTCTGGGGGCTTATTTGGCCTGGTAATGCGAGAAAAGCATTCGCAAGATCAGAGATGGCCAGCAAGTTTTTGGAAACCAAAACAGTTGCATTGTGCGAAGCGATGGAGGCTGCTGAGTGCCTGAAAGTGATTCAGCTTCACATGAGGCTGGATTCCTCCTTTGACAGTCTGTGGGATGAGTGTCGTTTGACCAAAAACCTTGAAGATTGTGATGATCCTGTGACGTACAGAAACGCAAAACAGCTCTACAGTCCCAAGCGCTGGGAACTAATGATTTAAGTGATGGTGAAGATGAATGAGGAGAGGTTTCATAAACTGGGCCTGGCCATGAGTGCCGGTCTGGGGAGTCTAATTGCGAGAGCAACCGAGAAAGAAAACTACAACTTTAACTGAGCATGTTGCCCACCCTGATCAATATCAACCCAAACACAAGCAATACTGAGGTGGTGAAAACAGCAATTGCTGAAATAAAAAATGAAGGGGATGCTGGCAGGCTTTTCAGAGAGGTCAGGATCGCTGCAGAATACACTGTGGGTCTTGCCAAGCTCATCAGCCTCAGCTGAGAGGAGCTTATCAGCACGAACCTGAAGACAACGTCACACACAAGACCGGTTAGTCTATTTGTCCTGCATACTCAACCAGATGAAACTGACCATTTGTGCCACTATGATATTGTTCAACAATTTACTGCCAAGAACGCAAAGTACCAAAACGTGTGTGGAGAGTTCAAGAAATAAATTAGAATAAAATTATGTTGCATCACTACATACTTCAGAGTGAGTGTGATTATGCTGAATAAATACTCAAACAAATATTATTAATATTAATAACATTCATATTAATATGACCTTGTTTCCATATTGTATGAAATGTTTAAACTTTCACACATTATATGATGTGTAAATGACTGCAGAAACTCATGTTTTCAAAGTCGGTTGATGATTTTTGACCAGAGTAAAGCAGCTAGGTGTGAAAAGTCTCGAGGAGCAAAAGTCACCATCTGAGTTGTGCATCCTAATCCTTGAATTGAGATGATCTAGGTTAAAATAATCTTCTTTTGAGTTTATGATTATTAATTGCTGTATAACGTATAACTGTATAACGAGCACTACACCAGGTGGTGGTGCTATTATGAAGAGGTATGTGAAATAAACAGGTGGGACTTGTTGTTTTGAGGCCATTTCATTTATCTAAATTGTTTGTTTGTTTAACATTATTTAACCAGGTTAAACCATCCAAATCATATTGTGATATGATTTTCATTTCATTTATATTCAACCTTGATGATGGCCTAGTAGCCTGCACCCCCCTACCATAATGTTTTTATGTAATTTCAAATATAAAACAGTAAGTTCTTTAATAATTTCTCTCCTGATGCACCAAATGATATATTGTTCTAAACATTTTTTTTTTTTGTTTTCTTGGAAGAGTTCTAAATTACGATGGACGACCCCCAGGCCATTCGTCACTTCCAAATTTGCAAAACATAACCTGGCGTCCAGTGTTTCAAAAATAAAATATCATGAGTGGGGCTGGCTAGTTTTTGTTCCTGTTTTCAGGGTCACTGTCAGTTTGATGCCCGTGGTGTTGGTTGCTACGGGCTACGTTCAGAGATTGACTGATGGTGGCATTCGCTCTCATTGTGTGGCAGATCAAACTGAAAAAAGGGAGGAAAAAAAAAAGAAGTGAGTCTGGAGCCAAAACAGCACACCAGCCACAGACAGGCATGGCACGGCCGGCTGCCACGGAGGCTCCCCACAACAAACTGGGCCAGTTTTGAAAAGCTTAATTGCAGCTGCCTGCTGTGTTTTAGAATAATAAACCTCATTCAAGCACACTTGTTTGAACTTTTGGTAAGAATCCACTATCTACACAGAAATGATCCCTGCTTCTTTCCTCAGGGAGCCTGGTGGAATTATATTCTATTACCAGAGGCAGGGATTTCACCCATAAATCCACAACCTTTAGGAATGGCCTACATTTCACTGCTCATGCTTCATAAGATATCTGTCACTTAGTCCTTGCATTCATGTCCTGTGTTGCTAAGTGCAGCAGTTAGTGACAATCCTTGTTAAACGCGAGCCGTAAATACGTTCGGCATGATGCAAATATGCCGCTAATGAGCTGAGCCAATGAAGGAGGTGGGAATCTGATTTTGGAAACGATGTAAAAGAGGGAAGAATTAATATTCAGGGCTCAGCTACAACCACCCCTCCATAATGCATATCATGAATATATTCCACCACTGAGTACGGAGTAATGACATGCAAAGAAATCTACAAATGAACAAAAATAGATCATCTGGCCCTGACACATTTTCTCACAGCTCCATTCGGTGGCCAACGTGCAGCTGTGATCAAAGAGCACTTTTTCAGAGGGTGCAGGGCGGCCTGGTGGCGAGCCCGACTCTGTCCGTAGATTGGAAGGTCACAGATTTGATTCCTACAGTAGCCAGCACGTCAGTTATCGGTCAGAGACCCCCGCTGAGCGCCTACCTGCGCCCTGGATAAATGCAGAAAATGTGAATGCAGTGTGCGGAAGCCCCCGAGGACGTGACATGTTTCCTGTTGCAAACATAGCTTGTCGTAACGGTCCAACCATCTGGACCATGGTGACTGTGCTCAAGGGCAGATGAAAGACATTTGCCCGCTCTTTTTCTTTTTTTTTCTCCTTTACAGAATGCAATTCTGTACTGACCCGATATTCTGACCTAGTTGAAATAATCAGCGGCGGAGATATTTTGCAAATTGCATCACTGACCCTATTTGCACATAAATGCTGCCCTGCAGATATCCACCGCCTTTAAACCGCAACCCACATTCTGAAGCAGACCTCGAAGGAGGAGGTGCTGGAGACATCTCTATGAGCTGGTCTCATCAGGATATATTTCACACGCCTTTGAC
Organism: Scortum barcoo; assembly: GCA_023238725.1. Taxonomy (NCBI): domain Eukaryota; kingdom Metazoa; phylum Chordata; class Actinopteri; order Centrarchiformes; family Terapontidae; genus Scortum; species Scortum barcoo. Next base: position 3,418,123 of record CM041535.1, read on the forward strand.
TCCTGCTGTTTATGTGGTGTGACAGCTGCTGCACTACCGGCACACCACAAACATCAGCAGTCTAATACGGTCCTGTGAGGAACTTGGTGCCTAAGGGTTCTATAATTAGTGGGTTATTCCCATCATACGCTACAGCAACTCGATAACTTCTCCCTCTGAAGAAGACTGTAGCAGCTAGAAGTTTCTCTGTGCTCACTTCAAACCTCAGCCTAACAGGTGTGCATACGAGCCGGATTTTGTGACATCAAGTGTTTTATAATCTGATAGTTTGTTCTTATGTTTGGGCATTTAAACTACTTGGTTATAGCTTGTAAAACTTTGTGGTTTGAGTTAAAATGATTACTATGTTAAGGTTAAAGGAGCTTTGAGATCATGGGTACAGTAACAAACATCTGATGAAGGTTCGGGAACAACAATGATGCATGCATTGATGCTTTAAAAAACAATGTTCATTGTTTTTGTGTTGTGTTGTGCATCTTTTGCTAAACACTCTCATGTCTATCTGTTTTGAGCAGAAAATATCATGGGTCATATTTCCACACCTTTCCTACATGTGAAAATCTATTGCCATTTGTCTAATTAGTTCTGGAAATGAGCTGAATAATGACATATTTGGTCATTTAGGTCAAGAACCTGTTGAAACCTTGAGGCAGAGCAGAGGTTTTGTACAGTCAGTGACACCCATGATGCCCACTGATCCCACTATATAGCATCAGGCTCCCACAGCATGTTTCTCCTCTCTTCTCTTTGGTATTTTAATACATTTAGTGTTTGTGATGTGATATTTTAGATTAGTTATGTTTTGGATAAAGCATACCTTTTCTTCTTTTAGAGCACAGCTATACACAACATTGACAGAATGCTCCATCATGCAGTGCATGTGACTGGAAATGTAATTTATGAACTGAAATAAACATTTGTTATGTGTTGGCTGTATAAAAAAGGTGATATAGTGTTGCTTCTGTCACATCTATTGTCCATATAGAGCCATGTGTATTATAATATAAATTACTTAATAATATTGAGAGAGTGTCTTTCTGACATTTACATTTTTTCTGTCTCTATCACTACTCCTTAAGACCTTACAGTATCTCTGGATCACACAATATGTTGTCTGTGTTTTTATCAGGGAATTTTGGAAATCTCCAAATTCCTGGCCACGCTGCTTGCTAAACCACAACATCTCATCTTCAGTGTTAATACCAAAAGATGCACCGTGTGTGTGCAGGATGTGAAGCTGTTTAAAGGTGCCTTTGACAAAGAGCTGGGCTTATAATGAATGAAAAGTAACTAGTACTACTGTAACTCTTTACTTTTGCTGTATTAGTATTCAGTATTCAGAAAAGTAATGTCATTACTTTTTCAATGAGTGGCCCAAATGAGTAAATGATTATTATAAATGTAAAAAATACAACTAAAAGGTTTAATATATGAAATAAAACTATAAATTATTAATGTTAATTAGTTGTTGTATTTCAACAATTAATACCACCAATAGCCAATAATAATAATAATAATAATAATAATAATAATAATAATAATAATAACAACAACAGATCAGGGCTCATAGCGGTGGTCTGCTCATGCTGTCCCCTCTGTGTGTGAATGGTTTTGGGTGCAGAGCCGCTGTGTGCTGATGAGCCTCCTCTTCCTGCCCTCCTCGGCGGACTGAGGCGGCCAATGGGAGCGCGGCGGGGCGGAGAGCGGCGGCTCCTCGTACTACAGCGGAGTCCAGCCGCCAACAGCAGACGCGTCTCCCGCTCAGCATCCTCCGGTTCATGGATTATACAGTTTCGCTCCAAGTGCAACATCAGCTGGCGGTGTTCCCGACGCACCTGTACCAGGGCTACAGTGTGGAGTTACAGGTACGGCTCTCCTCTCTCCTCTGTCCCCCACTCTCCACGATCAGAGGCGTGCATGCGTGCAGGGCAGTGAGTGGGACTTTATGGAGATGCTCTGCTGCTGCTCGGTTTGTCGCGCTGCATGCTGATTGCTGCTCCTCACTGAGATTCTTGTTGCGTGCCGCCCGGAGAGGAGAGGAGAGGAGAGAGGCTACGGGCTGGCTGCTGCGCGGTGCATGTGTGTGTGTGTGTGGGGGGCAGCCTGCTGACCCCACGTCTCAGAAACGGGTCCCGCGTGCTGGTGTGTGAGGGCCACCCCGGGAGGTCCCTGAGGGGAGCCCCGGAAGCAGTGACGGTGTCAGGGTTTGGACTGCTGCTCTTTAACTTTGACACATCGAGCAGCTGCTCTCCAAACTCCTCGTCCCGCAGGATGGACACACATCCACATGTTTCCGTGCTTGATATCCATCCCTGTTTGTCCACAGCAGAAACAAACAGCATCAACAGCCCGCACATGGTCGCTCTGCATGCAGGAGGAGCGCGCGTCGATTATCTCAAGGTGACATTTAAGGTGGATTAGAGGAGCAGAGATGGAGCGAGGCTGCTAAACACTCCTCCATCACCTCTGTGGAGGAGTTAAGAGTTTGCTGATGGGGCTCCTCAGCTCACGGAGGGACACACTGGGTCATGGTGTCAAACAGAGGAGGGCAGGAGACTAAAGAAACAGTCACTTAATTTAATTATTTTTACCGAATTTGTGGTAGATGTATCAGACTGGAGTTCCACCTCTCATCACACCATGTCTGCAGAGAGGACTCCTGACAGAGAAGTTGCCATGCTCTGGAAAAATATTGGCAAACAGGCAGCAACAGGATTATTTTTAATATGAATCATAGGTCTCTTATTTTCTTGTTAAATTGACTGATGACTTTGTTGATAAAATGTTCAAAAGTAGTGAAAAATCTCCAGTATGATCCCTCAGGGCACAATGTGACAAATAGCTGTTTTTTTCTGACCAGCAGTCAAAACCCAAAGACGCTCCCTCGTTTACCTCACATGGAAAATCACCAGAGCTTTATGAGTTAACTGATGAATAATATAGTTGACTATTCACTTTTGTCTCATCTGTGTGGTGATTTATTTGCCATCCAGTACTTCGGTACTTGTTTCCCTCTTACACAGAGACAAAAAGAAATAGAAAATTATTGAACACGGTTGTGACTTGTATTTGATGTCTCTCAGGTGGCTTTTGGTTTTTATCAGATGCAGCATTAAAATAGTTGCTTTGTTCAGGTTTCTCCTTACATAGCTTCAATATCTTTTTTATATTTAGCGTTTTTGTTTTTCTCCACCCAGTAGGGTGTTCACTTTGCTATTCTAAATTAGGACCTAAATGAACCGTTATTTTCATCATTTAATCATCTGTTGATTATTTTCATTGATTAATCAGCTAATTTTTTGGTCTATAAAATGTCGGAAAATTGTGAAACATGTCATTATATTTTGTTTTGTTTTGTCCAACCAACACCCCAAAAAAGTAAGTATATTGTTTAAGTATGTTAGAAGAAAAAAACCTGTTAACACACTTTTGAGGAGCTGGTGTACTGAACTCTCAGCAAGACATTTTTGCTTATAACGCTTATTTGAATATCACAATTACAGTTAAATATCAGAAACAAAGTGTTTCTGGTGTGCCGTATTTCATTATTTCCTGAGAATCAGGAAGATCAGATTTTGTTTATGAATGCGTCACTAAAACCAACCCAAAATGTGTGCAGTCATAAGCAAACACAGAAAAACATCCTTTGTAAAGCAACATTTGACACTTTATTTTATGAGTACAGTAGGTGTCACTTTGGTCAAACAATACATATTTCATGTTGAAAGGAGCCTTCCTTTTCTTCTGCAGCACAGTTCAACACACACTTAACATCCAGATATGGATGAAGTGTTTAATTGTGCAGCCTCCAGCACGACAAGAAAAAGAATAATGCAGCATTTCACCAACGAGGCGCTCCGAGCTCCTCCTCAATCTGCCTTGTTTAAAATTGACTCTCCCCCTAAGAGGTGTGATATCTTCACCATCTCCTCCTGTAAACCACAAGATGGCTCCATCTTGGCACCGTGGAAGCTTGTTGCCATGACACAAACCTGTCTGTGTTGCTTGTGCTCTCCTCTAAGACAGTAGATGAAAGTTGTGCACTAACAACACTCTGCAAACAGCCTCAGATGGTGAAGCTCCTTCATCGACCCCTACGTTAATATCCCAGCAATTTTCCCACTTCTGTTCAGGCCCTCTAGTCATCCTTTCTATTTTCAAAAAACTTAAAGTAGGGAAAAAAACACTTCCATTATTCCCCCGACTGCTGTCTATAATTTGTGGTGCCTATAAATAAGACTTTGAAGCTGAGGGCTTCGATGTCATCAATATTAGTTTGCTTTTGTAAAGTTAAAATTGTCTTGCCTCTTTGTTGCTTTCCATTGCTTTCTTGCCACAGTATTTTGCAGCTCTATCTCCATTGTTTCTTTCTCAGAAGGTCAACAGCAAAGGGTCTGAGGATATTTAAAAATAGCACAATAAATAACAAAAAGCTCCAATAATCTGAGCAGAGCACATTTATTTTCACAGAGCGTAGAAGTTGTTTCGAAGGAAACAACAAAGCCAAGTCAGCCGCATTGTGCGAGAAAATGTGTGCTTTATCAGAGGTGATAAATCTGCTTCTTTAGTTTGTCTTTAAGGGTACAAACTAACCTTGGGTCTGCAGAACAACGTGTATCTGTTATAAAACTAATACAATGACCTCACTTGTAGTTATCCAGAGATATTCAACAAAGAATCCAGAAAATGACACCTATTTTCACAAAGGGATTGAGAGCACAAGTGTGAAATTAACAAAAAAATATATATTACTATTGTCCTGACTATTTATCGTGTATGTGGGCAGGCTCTCTCAAAGACCACAGAAAGTGTGCCTGACACCCCGTGCAGACTTGATGAGACTGCCGTAGACACTCATGGACGTGCTGGGACTGTGACTGTTAAGTCTGTGAATCTGCAAGTGTGGGGAAGCCCAGACATTTGGATTCAGCCATCAGACTTGTAGCTCCTCGAAGGGTTGTACCATCCTGATAGACGGGTTTGTTATCTGTGCCACTGCTGACCTTATAAAGTGGACCAGCCGGATGTGACCGATCCAAGCTCAACACTGTTTCTTTGTAAATGTCTTCACTGAATTCAAACTCTGCCTCCCTTAAAGAAGATCCCAGTTAGGGCTGTGTGATGTGACGATATGTATCATGTGACAACAGGAAAATGCCTGTTTTATCATGATGTACTTTTGTTTTTTAGTTTTATCGCAAATCACACCTGTTACAATTTGTTTGTAACACCTGTTACAATCGACATTTTGTGGTCTTTTCAGAAAACTGTAGTTTTTTATGCCACCATGTGTGCTCAGTTTATATCAACTATTTGCCCACTCAAGTTACAGATGGTCAAAGGTGTAACGTTAGTGTTAAAGCGTATGTCATACAAGAGAAATCAGAATTGTCAAAGTTGTCATATTGACAACTGTGTGTTAATTAATTCTGTGTTAATTTATTCATTCATGCAACTCATACACGGAGTAACAATGCAAGCAATCATTCCACCTTAAAAGTTGTCGGTAGCCTCCAGCAGCCTTTGAGTGACACTGTGAATTCATTTTTTTATGATTAACTATTGTTAATCATAGTGGGCCACAGTGCTTATACCTTTAATGATCAACTTAAATCTCAATAAATATTTCATAACTGTCTAAGGAGGAGACTTGATATTGAAATATTTTAGTTTCACTTCAGACAGTTTCGGTCATTCATAGTGTTGTACTTGATGAAAAGTGCCACAAATTAGTGCCACAGGGGTAACAAATTAAAAAGCAAAAAACAGAGCTGGAGAGAGAAGCTCAAACCGAGTTTAATTAATCCACACAGCTGGCCACAGCATGAGGTGCGAGTGAAAAGTTGGATCATTTCTAACTATTTATCAAACCACAGTTTATTGAATCAAACAAAACGTTGGAATAAACAGACATGACAGCTTTCACTGTGAAATTTTGGTACAGTCCCGTGCACTTCCCATGATGCAACTTGATAGTATCTTTCATCATCCTGGTGAATGTGCGCATCTTTCAAACCCCATGCCACCAATTTGCAAAGCAGGTTTTTTGTTGAATATTTGTAGTTGTTATTTATTCAGCTCCTCGGGACACAAACATTACACAACACTAAACGGGCTGAGTAGTGCTTTAGTTAATTACAGCCCATCATACTACACTTCAAGAGGAAAAGAGGGTTGATGTGTGTGAGAGCGAGTTGTTTCAGAAGGAAAGAAGTTTCCTTTCGCAGTCTTTGCTGGTAGTGCTCGATAAAAGTCATAGATTACCTATTAACCTTTAAATAATGATTCCACAGTCGGAGCCAAAGCCATGCAAAACGAAGCGGAGAGCTTAGCTGTTGTACTTGAGGCTTCAGTAGAATAATGTATCATTTTGTTTTCCCTGATTGGCTGTTGCTGCACCAAGAGAGTCCTTTGAATCTTAGAAGCACTCAATATATGGATCCACACACCTCACCTTACAGTTAAGTGCTTTGTGAATAAGACTTAGTGAGTCTTTTGCCAGAGAAAGAGTTTAACATCAGCCATCTGGATGGGGTCTGAAGTCTGAAGAGCTGCTTAATCTGCGGTCTCTTGCAACAGGTGTGTGCTGTAAGAGTCGGGCTGTAATATTTCCCTCACAGCAGATGATTGGAGTTCGAATCCTCGTGCTTGATGTTGTGCCTGCACTGGAAGGAATTAATCTCATTAGGCTGACCAGTGTCACAATTTTATTGTTGCACCGACTCAACATTTGCTCTAAATGTCTGCTCTGGCCAGACACCAAGCTGATTATATTGCTGAAGTGCAGGCAGTCTGCCCGGTGCGCGTGCTAATGTTTTCACTCAGCAGATCTGTGGACGCCGCTTAGGTCACACTGCATGGGAATAGGCCACTTAGCAGCAAACACAAAGTAGCTGCTCATTGTTGTGACCCCGAGGCATGGCATTACAATTTGGCTTGCCTCTGCCTCCCCCGAAGCCAACGCGACAGAACGATAGAGACGGGATGGGAGGCAGATCGCTGCACTGAGCTCTGGGATGGGAAGTACAGTCTCTGCTGTGTAAGTCTGGCTAATTTGTCCCCCCCCCTCGGGAGAGATGTTGGGGGCCCCGGAGCACCAGCTGGACAAATTGCTGCTGATGATGGAGGTAACAGTTTCCACGGACCTCACAGGTCACAGTCAGCTCAGGGAGGCCAGACAGCTGCTCTCATCCTCAGATCTGCAGCGTTTCTCTCCATCCTTCCTCACTAAGGCTCCTACCAGCTGGTATTCTCATTTATGTTCAGGACAATGCTGTCTTAGCTGGTTCCTTTGTCTTATGTGGATTTACTCAAACACACGCTAATACTGAACTGGAAAGTGTCATTGAGTGACGTTTAGTAGGTTGCTAGCCTACTGGGGCAGGTACCGTTAGCATGGTAAACGCTAAGTTTTCACCTAATCCTAGCTAGCTTGGTTAGCAGGGTGCATCCATAATTAATGTTAGCTGCATTATTAATTGGAATGCTAATTTTAGCTAGCAAACAGGCTTTAAACAAAATGTACATACCACTTCTTAGAGTAAAGTAAAGTAGAGGTAAAAATATCAAGTGATAAGTAGACTAAATGTCTCGTACAGTGTTGCTAGCTAGTTGGCTGTCCTAAAAGTCACTAAATGACATCATCGCCTAATTTGCATAATTACATTTGCATGTAATTGTAATGGACGCTGTATCTTCTGTTGGTCTTCTTCTGTTTTTTTTGCCACTGAAACAGGCCATCACTTCTCAAAATAACTTCATGAATTAAGTGCTTTGTGTAGACCCACATTACATAAATCAATTTCGTCCTGTATTGTTAAATGTTAATAATTCATTTGCAGTGTGTGGATGCAGAGTGGTGGGTCTCCTCTGCTCTGACTGCTGCGTGGGGCTGTGAGACCGACCGCCGGAGAGCGCCTCGTGACGGGGGAGGGGCTCACGTTAAGGACAGTAACTGCAGAGCGAAACGTGCTTTCACATCAGAGTCTCCAAAACGCCAAAAAGTCTCCAACAACACCAGAAAAAGTCGCTAGATTTGTCGCTAGTACCTTTTGACAAAAAAAGTCGCAAAGAGGGTTTGGAAAGTCGCCAGATTTAGTGAGAAAGTTGCCAAGATGGAAAAAGCATATCCTGCTTTATTGTCTATTTTATTTTAAAAACATTACAAAGTCCTGCTGTGTTGAAGAAGACTTGAAACTAGTGACTGAGACCATAAACCCATTCTGAAATTATTTACAGAGGTAAAAATATCAAGCGATAAGTACACTAATTTTCTCATAGACTACGAGTCTATGAAAGAATGGAGGTCGACATTGGCTTTATTTTTCCACTTTTCGACTTCTTTTATGGACAGTCTATGGTGAGTCCTTAGGTTGCCTTTCCCATTTCTCTTTAAGTATTAAAGCTTGTATGTTACAGGGCAATAGCAGCCTTTTTGACAGAAACATGGGCTGTAAACAGAGTTTTGGAGTTTATGCCTGTAGGTTGTGTCTCACTAAACAGCGGACCACGCTGGTACTGCTCTGGCTAACAACACATTCAATTAGACTGAACATGGGACCTCTTCCAACGCTGAGAATGAGGCCTGTTGCAATCAAGGACAGGGTAATCAACATTCAGGGACCGGCTGGAGCAGTGATTGCAGCTAATGCAGACACCTTGCAGTGGTAGATGAGATGGTGATGACAATGTTCTTGATAAAGTTGATGATGATAAGGGTGATGATGGTGATAAAATAGATTACTTTCTCAGCAATGGGCAGACTTGAAAGAATCTCATCGGTGTGCTTAAGGGAGAAATTATAGTTTATTACAATTTATGCTTTATTTTTGTTGCCACCAGACAAGTTTTCTGATTTCAAATAATCAACATTGACAAATGATACAGTATGTCTTAGTGGCTTCGTCAGTATAATTAGTACCAGCCTCTCCTATTACATCCTGGTAGCCCACTCAACACTATAGGGATGGAGTTGTGTATTACAGGCTCACAGGTGAGTCTGACGCATACTACAGTAAGCCAAATTAGTCATCATATTCTGGTGGCACTGTGATGTAACAGGCATGACACTGTGATTGCTTACCTCCACCTGTGTGCCATTGGCGGTGTGACTAATGAAATAACAGAGTAGATGAGATAAATAAGTCCACAGTCTGCCAGCTGCTCCTGTAATCCAGTTTGTTTCTGTTGTGGCATCACTCCAGGAGTTTTAGGCACATTCTCGTCTTCCACTCAGGACTGAAGAGCGCTTGTCTCTCAGCACTACATTTTGTGACTCTTAGATGGCATCTTTTTCAGCCTGAGCATTCTTGCCTACGCAGGGTTTTACACTCATATCTGGCCTGGAGAGCTGCATTGGAGGCCCTCCAAAATTCATGACCGACAAGCTCACTTTACTGCTTATCATCATTCACTGTCAGCAACAGGTCAGGAAAGATAACTACCATTCATTTCAAAAGTACAATTCTGGCCATTGTGCCATATCAGTGATTGATTCGTTCTGCTGTGCTGAGTGTTTAAAACTCATCTGTTTCACTTGCAAAGTCAGGCAAAATGAGAAAAATCTAGGTGGTGTGGAGAGAACCTATGGAGGATATGAATAAATGGTGGACTATGAGGACCATAACCTCTGACAACTTAATCACCACTGGCTGTATTTTGTTTGGATGCTTTAATTTGCTACGCATCAGCACTCGACAAAAGTGGGTGATGTATTGATGTTAGAACTATGAATCTACATCCAAGCAGCTCCAAAGCGGTGTCTTTTAACTCTGAACTTCATTTTCCCTTCCAACACCAGGTATTCAGAGATTGCCTAACCTGGAAAATCTTCTCTAACAATATTCAGACCATCACGAAACTGTAAAGCTCTGCAGAGAAACCCAGAATAAATCAATTCTTTAGCAGCTCCGAACAGCTTTAGCGGGGTTAGCGGCTCTTTAGGGTGATTCACAGACAGCTTTAATGGAGTTGAGGTCAGGGAGGAACCACGGTCTGACCGCACTGGCCCACACTGGATATGTATTAAAGAGGCCACATTGTCAAAATGCTATATTACCACAGCACAGGTCGTCTAACCCAAACCATAAACCTAACTACAACTATAATTAGGGCTGCCTTTTTACATTTGGTGAGAGTGTCCTGCTGTAAAAACATAATTTATTTTAATTATTTCTCAGATAAAAGATTAGCCGATGATGTGTGATGAGTTGGGGGGACCGCCGTGTTCTGTCTCTGCTTTAAACATCTGCCATTCTGACTTTTCAAAGCTTTGAAGGTTTCTGCTTTACCGGCGGCAGGTCCTGAGGATATAGTAGCATTGGCGGTCGGATGGTCAATTGCTTAGCCAGTCTGTCGGAAGGTCAGTTGGTCTGTTCTTATTAAAATTTTGGAGTCCAACTGTGAAGCTTTGCTGCATCTCTCCATTTTTTCCCCTCACTTCTTGTCATCTTTCCACTGGCACCATCTGATAAAGGCATAACGGAGCTCTATTTGATCTGAGTCACTATGTGTCTGCTTATTTTTTTCTCCCACACACGTCTAACTGAACAGTTTGAGGAAGACTTTTAAAAACTGCAGGGAGGAATAGTTAAAGAAGAAATGACCAGTGTGGGTTGGTTGGAGGGAGGAGCAGCAGACTCCCTTTTGTGAGAACCAAATACAGTTTGCTGTATTTGTGAAGTTGTGTGCAGTAGTTGAAAGGACATGGTCATGGTCAAAACCTCGTCATTTTGTGAACAAGTGCCTGTGGAGAAATGCTTTTTAATTAGAATCTGTGATTCAGGTTTCACTTGTAAAATTTGAAGTGCAGTCCTTACAGCCACCAGTAACTCATAGACGCTCACACCTCCTGGAGCTTGTCATTCTCAAAGTTTTTCAAGTGTCGTGAGAAATATGCAGACTATAAGCCTTTTTTTTTTAAACAGGACCTCATTATGACTTTTACTGCATTGGGCGCTTCAGCAGTTCTTTGTGACAGCAGCTCAAAGCTGCAGCTTCCCAGCACTCCTCTCTCAAGCTGATACTCTTAATGTGTGGAGTGGCTGTGATTAATTGCCAGTTTTACGACTTGTAATAGTGCATATGGAATGAATGACCAACTTCTAATTTATGAGTTATCACGATCTTCCACATGTAGTCATCACTCTCCATTAAACAGGTCTACACTTTATTGGTGATGGTTACTTTATTCTGAGAATTGAGGGACATCCACTGCTGCGGTCTGGTTCATTATTTTTCAGATGGATTATTATTTTTCTCTAAGGGCATTTTAAAACGGTTCGCATTAGCATTAGTCTATTTGACGAAATCCAAACTGGGGGGGTTAGGGTTAGGGATAGCCAGATAGCCTATTTTAAATATGGCTGTGCATTAGATTCATGCATTTATTCTCTAATGTTTTCGAGCAGTAGAATTCTCCAGGTTATTCCTGCAGGTTTACAGTCACTGCCCATGATATTTCCTGCTTTTACACTGTAAAAATTTCAACCTATTTTCTTTGGCATACATACGGATTACTACCACGGCTGGGAGATAGTGAAAATAAATCATAAAACAAAAATCATCACATTATAAGGAAATACGTCATTACCATGGTATTTTGAGAAAATATCTTACATTTGAAATGATCATTTTCTTTGTTATTCTAGTCTTTTTTATTACTATATTTTTATTATAAATTATTATATATAATGATTGTAAGTTTAGTCGTTGAAATATAGATTATCACTATTATATGTGCCAATAAATGCCAACCAAAGTGAGTGATTCATGATAAGCTGATAACTAATAACTAGTCTTTAGCTGTGGTGCATTACACTGTGAAAACTTGTTCTGTAACTTGCAGGATGTGTCATCACTAGCTATGATTACATGCACATTTTTTTGTCATCTCATTGAAGATTTCAGATAAACTGTTTAAATGGACTGTTATCTAATAAGGTTTGGTGTTTACATGTAATCCAAACAGCTCTGCAGAGTGCAAAAGTGATGAATACATCATGCGTTTGATCAGCTCCCTGAAGACCTCTATCGTCTGTTTCATGCAGGAGTTCCAGTTATTGTGTTGCTCTTAACCAAACAACAGTCTATTTTGATATGTTACGTTGATCAGTTATTATGTTACATTGATGATCTTGATATATCTCTTGATAATGTAAATTGTGCTTTATGTACGTGTGTGAAGAAATGTATATTCCCACACCTCTATGTCATGGTGGAGGACATTTGCAGAAAGGGTGCAGCTAGTAAAAAGCCTGGTTAAATTGTTTACATGGTGAAATGTTTTGTTTTTTATGCTTTATGAAAGGATTTAAACTGCTGCTGTACAATAGATTAAAATTTATCAGTTTATCAGGGCTTGTTTGTTCTGTCTGATGTATCACTTTTATCCGATTATAATTCAAATATTAGGCTCCATATAAAAGTAGCCACTAAGATCCTTGAGACATCAGATTAAACTGAACTTATTATTATTGTCATTTGAATAACTAACAAGCAGCTAACCAGTTTCTGTATTTACTGATTGAAAAACTTTCACAGAAGGTTCAGTCAGCCAACTCTGTCTGGTGCAGACCTGAATGTGGCTGAAAGAAAGTCTGACATTTGGATTCTCGTCTCACCACACATGATTTCCTGTCATTGAATGGCTGCCCAGTGCCCGGTGACTACTAATTCATCCACACAGCACTCTGTAGAGAGTGTAGTTAAGAACATTTTTCCAAAGCACAATGCATCATTGCTAATCTGTGTCAAAAAGCTTCCACTATAATTCTTCACTTCACTGCTTCTTCGATTTGTAGTTCAGTTCATGTCTGTGGGTTTTTCCAGTGATGATGTTTGATGTCAGAGTGATGTGAGTAGAATATTCACAGTACTCCTCTTTAATTTATGTTGTAATTTTGTTTTACCTATTTTAACCATTGTGAAATTACAGATAGGCCCATATGTGTGTATGTTCTTCCTGCTCCTGTGTGGGTTTTCTCTGGGTACTCTGACTTCACACACAACCCAAAGATATGCAGGTCAATTGGGGACTCTAAATTGGCTGTGGATGTTAATTTGAGTGTGATTGGTTGTCTGTCTCTGTATCAGCCCTGTGATTGACTGTCGAGCTGTCCAGGGTGTACCCGCCTCTCGTCCAGTGACAGCTTGGATAGACTCCAGAACCCCTGCAACACTATGTGAGGATGACTGGTATAGTTAATGAATGGATGTTCTAAAGTACAGTCTTACCCAGTTAAACATGTTGCTGACTAGTTGCTGCTGCCCATCAAGTGTGAAATAAACAGTGAAATAATGAATAAACTGTGTCCTTCGTGGTCTGTTTTGTGAGTCAGCAGTGCACTTGGTGTGGTAGCACTGTGGCCAGATTCAGCTTCGCCAGAGTTGCACACAGACTGGGATAAAGTGTTCAGGGTTGGTGTCAGTCATGACCTTTAAAATGCCTCTTTTTAAAGCACTGTGCTGTGTGCTACAACTCTCTGACAATTTAATGATGGGGAGAGCAGTCAACAGCGTCTCACAAGAGGAATCTGAGGTCTCCGCGTGGGAGGTGCTGAATCACCCCAAATGAATACAGCTGCACTTTAAATTAAATTAACAAAGGAGGAGAGACCACATTTGGTTTTTATATATCGCTGGTGTGGAGTTCATTGCTCAATATAAAAATGTTGAGAGGTATTAGGCAGAGCGAGGCATAACTGCAAAGACAGTGTTGTTAAAATCTGTAGAGACGGCAGAGTTGGTCATTCTGATTGTCAGTCCACTGCTTTGATCCAAACTGAAATATCTTGACTATTGGATGGATCACCATGAACTTGGTACAGTCCTGGTCCCCAGAGGAGGAATCTGAATCTCAAAACTGAAACTTTTCATCAGTGCCACCAGCAGGCCAGCTCATTTGTTAATCATATGTACCTTTCCCAACAGCAATTGTATATATTGCCATTTTACTTTTGTACTGACATTCACAAACCCCATTAGAGAACTGTAATGATAGCCTGACTTTTCATTCAGAGCCACCAACAGTTTTCACTTCCTATGAAATATCTCCACATCTTCAAAATGTCAAGATGGATTGGCACAAAATGTGGTGCATTCATGTGAGGAAAATACTTTATTTTGACAACTACTGGATAGATAGCTGTTGAGATACAGATATTTGTGTTCCAACACAGTAATAACTTTGGTGATCATTCGCATATAATACTCACAGCATTGCCATGCCTAAGTATAACTTCATTCTTCACTGTGAGTGTGACTCTTCAATCATCCACGTACAAAAGCTTTTGAACAGGACATTGGCACTGAACACAACTGTGCTTTTGGTCTTGGACCTGATCTGGGCTGGTGTAGAATCTAGTTATCTGTGTTATTTAATTTTGAATGGCGCACCTTTTTCTTTCACTCAGGCTCAGTCACTGCTGCACAAAGGCTCACTATGCATCATGGGATATTACTGGGTCCAAAGTACCTTTATTAAAAGGATTTTTGGTCAGAGTCTGTTGGTATGAAGGACAATCAGGTGATACACATTGTCTTGCCAAGGGGACACCTCCAAGACGGGCCAGTATGAGTCCAGTTTGTCTTTGCAGGCATTTGTCCAGCTTCCCAGCTTAGCACCCTCCCTAATGAATTAAAGCTGACCTTTTAAAGCTGCAACATCTGCCGGGCACTCACTGCTGTGACCTCCCTTTCATCTCTGCACTCCTCCACCCCCCCCACAGTTTCATCTGCCGTCCCCCCACCAGCCTCTGGCTTCCAGCCCCGCGCAGCTTGCCTCGGCTGATTTGCTTGCGGCCCGTCGTAGTTAAAGACAGATGGTAAACATTGTTGACTAGGTGTGAGAAACAAGCTGGCTTCCTGCTAATTTGATCGTCTACGTGAGTCTTGCTGCATTGTCCCCTCTATGACTTCTCTGTCCCTTCACCAAAGTGGCGATGCGACTCCTGTAATGAGCTCGCGGTGCTGTGCTGAGAGAGCCGGGCTGTAATGCTGTTGACAACAGCTGCTCTGATCAGATATTGATGATTGAATTGTGTAGAGAACCCCCTGTTGGTTTATGGTTGTGATGCCTTCCCCTATCCAATTACACCAGGTGAAAATTAATATTTTTCCCATTTTCTCATTTAGAAGTGAGTCAACCTCTTGCAATTACAGCGGTGTATCTGACAGTAAAATCCATTAGCTTAATAAATTGATCGCCAAGGAGAGGGACATGTTAATTCAGTGAGCAGTGGTTGCTCTTTGGAGAGCTGTGCTTCACACTCAGCAGGACTTTTCTTGCTTCCCTTCCTGTGCTGCTGAGTGACAGACACACTCTCAGGGACGAGGAGAAAGTGCTGCCGTCGAGTAAAAGGTGAAAAGATCCTTCAGGTTTATTACAACCTGGGTCTCATTGTCGTAGTTATGGCCACTGTTCCTGTTCCCAGTGAGTGAATTGCTAAGATCTGAGTCTGACACAGCGAGAAACACAAGTCGATCAGAGACTTTTTAACTGAAATAGAAAATAAAGGTGAAGCCACTGTCTAAACTATCTACTGTAAATATGCAGCAATTTGAATTCAAATCAGGCCAAGCCATGTACTCCTAAAATAAACTCTCTCCCACTCGCCGTGCCACACCGTTGGTTTGTCTGGTCTGACTGCTCGTTTTTCTTGTTCATTCAGACTTTGTTGCGGCAACTAGTTTTGTAAATACAGTGTTATCAGGACTGACAGAGATGACATAAAAAAGAGTTAATAAGCCACAGTAATTCCCCCAGAGCTGTGCGGTGACAGTAAAACAGTAAAATAAACTGACTTCACACGTAGACAAACACTTCGGTCAGAGGTCACATCCCGACAATGAATACGACTAAAAGCTTCTCCAGCGTGATGGTGCATTATTGACACACACTAGAAAGATAAACACACAAACTGTTCATTTAGTTTCTTTATCTGTTTATTCCACATTGCAGCATTAGGACAGTTCGGGTGAAAATATAAACGTAACAAAACAACTAGGAATGAGCCCTCCGCTAGCTGTGGAGAATAAAATCTAAAATAGGAGTCGTTTTCGGTCCCAGGCTGCCGCTGCGTCTCCTCCTGCTGCTGCTGATGTTGCCGCTGATGCTTCTGTTTCTTAACAGAATTTAGGGTGATTAATCATTCATTTTCAGCATCTGCGCACCCCTTGCTAAAACAGGCGGCGGGCCCGGCGCTGGCACAAGCTGATAGAGCTCTCCAAGCCTCACATTTATGTTGTTTGTCGCGCAGAATCACGAGCAGGAAACGGCGCTGCTCTCGACTGATTACAAGAATGAGGACGAGAGCGGCGTCACTGATTTATTTATGTTTCTCTTCTGCACTGGCCTTTTGTCTGCAGACACACCTGACATGTTTAATCCTTGTTCCCATCGTGGCCTCTGGGCTGCAGAGAGCAGAGGGGCAGCAGAGTACATCCTGCTATAACTCACTGCCATGGTCCTGTCACATCCTGCAAAGGAGATGCTAGATGCTAAAGATGATATGCAATGATTCAGTTCAGTAAATTACACAAAAGCTGCATGGTACTGAAGTTATGCTGCAAAATAACATATATAGTTGAGCCTGACCATTACACTGGCTGGGGTAATTTCAGGTTGTTACAGATAAATCAGTATCAAAAGCTAGAGATATGTCTGAAGTACTTATTGATTTACCATATTATCAGATACAAAAACTCATTTAAAGAAGTTATAATTGAGGTTTTTGTCCACACGAGGATGAGAAGCTATGAACACACTAGGATTGACTGCTCTTGGTGCTTGGCAGGTAGCATCAGTGAGAGCAGAGCGTTTTAGGCTGCATGCCGCTAACAACAGGGCTGCTGAAATACAGTGTCAAGTGAAACAAATGGTAGACGTAAGTTTCAGGCTTTCAACCCAAAACTGTTAACTGAGAGATGCTAAAACTCTCAGCAGAACTGAGGAGAACTGTTCTTCCGTCACTACAAGTGACTCCTTTCACGTAACATTTCACCCATTGTTGATATATGAAATTGTAAATTAGTGCAGCTTTAAATGTTTTTATAGACTTGTTCACATCACACACTTGATTAAAAACATACTCCAACAGAGCCTGAAATATCCTTTTAGTTCCTGGTGTAGGTCAGATTCTGAAAGCGTAGTATCACACCTTCTGCTGTACAGTGATCATCTTCTCTTGGTGCCGTACTGCTACCTGACAAAGTATCTGGTATTCAATGAGGGACATTCTGTTGCAGACTCGAGATTGGACTGAGTTGTGGTTTGGCAGTTTTCAAATGTGTCGTTTGTTGCATGTAAATTGACAATAGCCGGTGAAAAGAGACAACAAGTGTAGCTGATGTATTCTATATATTGGGGTTCAGTAAATGATCAGAAATGAATGAAACAAAACAAAAACAGCTTCAAAGCTTCAGATTAGGTTTTGGTCTCAAGTTTTAAAGACGTGAGTTGTAAGTGTGTGCGGACTGCCAGGTAAATGCTCAGGTCTTTTAAACTCCATGTTCATTGTTAAAATTGTTAAAACTCCAAACCCAGGCTGAGGTAACGCTGATGACATCATCCTAGTCAGATGCCCTCAGCATGCCCTTTAATGTTTGTCTTAGTCAGATTTTATATGGTACATTTTTATATATATGACTCTGATATGTCTTATCATAACTAACTAACCATTGTTGCTGTTGTTTAAAGTCATTATTGATACTAATTTAATTTCCAGCGAATCTTTCTGTCTACAGTGCACTGAGATGTGTTTTTTCATACGTAACCCTTGAAAAGTTTTCTTTTTTTCTGAAATTCTTTTGTGTCATGTCTCACTTGCATTCCCTCTGATCTCTGGAGAAAGACTGTTATGATACAGTGTTATGTATTATCTTGTGACCATGGTGCGAGTGGGCGCACTCTCAGCTGTGCCTGGCTCAGGTACAAATCTGCACCATGGCAGCTAGGCAGATAACTAGCAGAGCGAGTTAACCCGGCTCTCTCACCGACTGCTGCTGAGGCTGACTGAGACAGGCTGCGATTATGACTGATGACACGACAGAGCTTTTGGGCGCTGCTGTCGTTGTACATGGCTGTGGCCGCTCTTTGGTTGTTATGATTATGGCTGTGGGTGTAACACCAGCTACATGCGGTGGTTGTGCTGGCCGAGCCTCGTATTGGACTGCGTGTGATGTTATTGGTAACACTGTCATATCCGAGAGAAGCGCTGTGCTTTAAATCTTTTAACAATTTAATAAGGTTTATTGATGATTTCTCGGCTGATAGGATGAGCCTTATCCATGGCATCGTTATCACAGCCGGTGGACATGTACTGTCAGTGCTCTGCCTTTTCAAATAAGTAATGAGCAACAAATGCATAATGTAAAGTGTCACATCATTTCTCCTTTCTGTAGCATGTGCACAGCGTTTCCCTAGCGAATTATAACTGGAATGGAGCAA
Source organism: Scortum barcoo (assembly GCA_023238725.1). Taxonomy (NCBI): domain Eukaryota; kingdom Metazoa; phylum Chordata; class Actinopteri; order Centrarchiformes; family Terapontidae; genus Scortum; species Scortum barcoo. Next base: position 3,436,568 of record CM041535.1, read on the forward strand.
CACACTGACTGATCTTAGGGAACACAAAAAAGAAAATTATTCCCCACCATGACTCTCTGGGGGCTCCGCAGATCAGTATCAGCAACAGCCTCAAAATCCACTATTGGTGTGCCTAAGATTTATAGCATGCATGTCACATCCCTTGGAGCTGCACTGAAAAGTAACTCATACATTTTCAAATTCTTCCATTTCTCCAAATGTTCCTTTACTTTAAGACAATGATGTAATATTTCTGTATTATTTACTCTACCTGTAGCTCAGCGTGTTGGAAGTGACTCCTCCCCACAAAGCTCATCATTTATTTATACATCATCAGCAGATGACGTGACAATACATGACAATATCATTTACTTAATGTCAAAACAGTCAGTGTACCCACAAACAGGATTCAGCATATTTATCTTAAGACAATACTTCTGTATTGTTTCTGCACCCCGGTTTGTATTTATAAAGAGTTATTAAATGATGCTGCAGTCTGTCTTCCTGTGCAGTGCCTAAAGTAACAGATATGTGTTTGTGATGATTTGATGGTCACATTTTGTCTGGAAAACAGTTGATATATATAATAATTTGTATGTGAGACATAACAAACAACAACATTAAGCATTAGCTCTAAAAGTTTTTTTTTTTTCTGCGTCCTTGGTGAAGAAAATTCAAACAAGTTGGAGAGAGTCTGCTTTTATACCCAACGCGACTTCAGTTCTCATCTGTCCTGCTGCTCCTAATGAAGACGTGCCCATGTAAATGAGGATGAGTTGAGGCTGACTGCTTCCAAATATGAAATGTGAGCCCCTAATGGAAGCCGGGCTGAATTAGTAATAGAGATGCCTCAGCTGTGTCCGTGGAAAAGGAAATAAAAGCTTTTTGCGGCCGTCTCAACACACAGCAATGAGTTCAGTCATATATTTTAATGAATTTCCAGGATAAACTGTCAGCGTGATCTGTCGTTGTTATTTATTTATCGCCAAATTTAATTTTGGCTTCATGGCAGAAGTTTTAGTGGGAGGTTTGATATTAAATGTTTTTTTTTCTGACTCATTGCTTGCAAAAGCTGCTCAGCATCTGTCACTAACTCAAATGCTTGAGGTAATGAAATATTGATTAACAATGATGAAAGTATAAAATGAGATTATTGTTTACTTGCTCTATTACATCTTGGTTGGTTTGTCTCAGCTCCCCGCGGACCTACAGGACAAGGCTGCGTGATAGTGACAACAAAAATCGGATGGCTTTTTGTATGAATAGTAAATCTTCTGGACATAACTCATGCTCATTTCTTTTTCAGCACTTTTTTTTCGGTCAGTGAATGAGGTCCAGCGTGGTTCAGACTTACAGTTTTAATAAAATAACAGAGTTTTACCTCACTTCAACGCAGCACCAGAACATCTCACATCTCAGGCTGCCAGAAACATGCACTCTTGAAAGAATTTTTCTGTTTTGAACTTTGCGTGTTCAGTTGCCACAGACTGCGTCCAGCTCAGTAACCATGTTTCCGTTTGTGTCTTTCTCCAGATGAAGTCAACAGACGTGGACCAAGGGCTTTTCACAGACAGCTACTGCAAAGTGTGCAGCGCTCAGCTCATCTCCGAGTCCCAGAGGGTTGCCCATTATGAGGTGAAGACGCCCCCTCACATTACCTCACATGACTCTGATGTGTTACACTCTTGTGGAGTTAATGAAAGGCTCGGGGTCAAGCTGTTTTGGCTCTGTCCCCAGAGACACTATACACCTGAGCCCTACAGCTGACATACTGTCAATAAACACACTGCACACCTGAGTTTACCTAGTTATTTTTTTCATTAAACCTCAATAAAGAGGAGCAGTGAAAATGGGGGAATAATACCAGTACAAATTAACCTGTGGTAGTGATTTCCTCTCTGCTCCTACTTCAAGTGGAGTTCATGCATAATATCCAAAACACTGACATAAAGGTGCTGTGAATGCTTTTTAACAGTGAGAGATCACTGCCATATCCCATTTGATTCATTAGTGTAATTACAATAAACAAGCAAAGCCATCAGTGAAAAGCTACACTGAGCTGTGTGGCGTCATGACTCCCACTTTGTATTGAAAATAGAGGATGTGTGCAAAAATACAGTCCAAAAATACACCAAAAAATAAGCCTATCGTGATCTGTCATATTTATGCAAGAATAACCTAATCCACACACTGAAAGCCAATAATGCCACACAGCAGGTGTAACATGTTAGTAACATGGTGTGTCCTCTGAGCTGCTGGCTTGCAACTTGTAAAGTCAGATTTTAGGAATCACCTGCTTCTCATGTTCAGAATTGGAGGGTGCAAGCATTCAGGACATCTGGAGTGTTTGCAGTCTTCGGGTCGTGTGTTGGCGTCGGTGGTCGGTAAATAGCTGCAGCTTGTATGGTGACTGCTTGTTAAAATCTGTGTTGTTTTTGCAGGTGTTGATGGTAGAAGATGCAATTTGAGAGTGTGGAGGTCATCTCTGTGTCATTGCTGTCAAGTCCTCAGACTTTGGTGATTCACTTCATATTCACTTCAGTATTTTTTGTGCGTGTGCTGGATTAGTTAGCTGTTTATATTACTTCATGACTCAGGCTCATGGCTCACAGGATGGAATGACAGCAGGGGAGGGAACAGGTTTTTCAATTTCAGTCTCTGACTGAATGAGGTATGTACACAGAAAATGCACTAAAAATGTGTGCGTGAGTCGTGTACCTGCGTATGCCACCACTTGATTTATTTTGATATAGAAGGACCATGCTTGTGAGTCCACACCAGCCACCTCAAGGTTGTCAAATAAAGCAGCCAGTCGTCTGAGTGTTGTCAGGTGGAGGACCTTTCTCTCTGTGCAGATGCTGCCTCTCACTCACTGTCACTTTGTGTTACAAGAGCAGTGAGTCTGATGGCGGGCCGGCTGCTGCTGGACATCTGCAGTAACAGGAGATGAAGGGACTCATATGAACATCATGGTCCACTCTTAAGCACGAGCAAAGGTCGGCCGGTTGCTGTTCCCCTGGAGACTGGATGAAAATTGCTTCAGACCCTGAGTCAGTTTTGCATTTTTATTGATTTTCCGGTGTTGTTCCTAACAGGGAGCAGGTTGCGGCTGAGGTGAAATCTCATCAAAGAGAAATAAAGTTTTAATTTAATTTGACAGTGTCACTTTGTTCAAAGTTTACATTACTTTGTCTTTGAGTCAACTTTTCTTCTGCAACTCTTAACAAGTCAAACTCTATTTCCTGTCGGACGCTGTGCTCGCTGTGGTGCCGTGGAGTGCTATTTAAAGTAGTAACTGTCCACGGGTAACAGGAGAACTGCTTTGTTCTTCAGGGCGTTGCAGGAGACGGGAAGTGGCTGTACCAATCCAAATCAAATATTCATTTTGTTATTGTGTGGTGAATGCTGAATACAGCACTTGGCCTGTTGCCTCCTGGAGATGGGGCATATTTGGATTTTCTTTTAGCACAGTTAGGGTCTAATGCATCGTGACATGTTTGGGTCACGGTGACGACAGCAAGAACAAAAAAAACAGATGAGAATAAAGGATGTGCAAACTTGACTTTCCTTCAGATACAAGAGGTCGGTTTGCACTTAGGAAGATGAGTTGTTTAGCGTGCACATATGTGTGTATAATTTCTTTAGTTTTGTTTCACTGTTTAAAGTGGTAACAACAAAATCAGACTGCTTTGTTGAATATTGAGACTATGTTATAAATAATGTCTTTGATATAATACTTTGATAACATCTCAGTTATCACTCGATGTGATGCCTGAGCTGAATGATATTCAGTGGTTAGAGTTTCAGCACAGATTGTCCCTGACTTGCATCTGAATTTGGAGTCCAGGGATCCAACACAGTGCTGCAACATCTTCCATCAAAAATACAAACACCTTTCTTTGGAATAAATCAGGATAATGATCATGAGTGGTGATGGACGCCGTGGCCGAACACACAAAAACATTCAAAAGAGACGATATAGAGTGTGTTCAATACATGTTGCTGTCGGGCTGACTGCCTGAAGTAGCTCAAAAAGACTTTGCTTAATTTGTGCAATTGATCACATCAAGACTAAAAAAGTGATTTTGCCCTTGACAAAGCCACGTGTGAGCACTTTCACCTGACAGAGCGTCATATGAGGTAGTTGGTGTGAAGCATACTGAGGCCTTGAGGATCAGAGTAAAGACAGTGCTTCCCTGACTCTGCGACTGACATGTGATCAAAAACACTTCATCAGCATCTCAGAATCTCAGAATATGGCCTAGTATTCATATGTGACAAGGTCCATGACATCGATAATTGTTTTGTTTGTTTTCCGGCCTGGAAAAAAATGAAACTTTAGTTGGTTAAATGGCTGAAAGCAGAAGACTGCAGCTGTACTGAGCAGCCTCCATATATCTGGATAAAAGTAAACAGGGGCATTACTGGAAAAAAAAAGAAAAGCACTAATAGTGAAATCTTCCATGAGTAAAATAGGGATTAAAATTGTGTATTTATTTTTTTTAATCAAATGGAAAAATTGTGAAAGCCTTAAGATTAATTCCACATCCCCCCATCAGATGTAACATTTTTTAAGACTGGTCATCTGAGTCACACTGATACGGTGATCTGTGATCTAGTCGACGTCCCTTTGCATCTTGGTACATTGCTTTTAATGGAATTTTAAACTGCAATGTTAAAGCAGTCCTTGGGTGACAGAAGAGACTGGAGATGTAATTGATCCTTAAACCTCCTTTTCAAACACATCAAAGCCAGTGCTGCTCTTCAGAGGGGATCAGAGCTGTCTCTGGTTCACAGTTCAAAGACTCGTGTGGCTCATGTTAATTTATGCATCTGTCTCTTTGCATGTGTACTGGATTGGGTGCGCCACAGCCTCTCTTGACGGGCTGCCCTGCTTCAAGTGCTGCAGGAGAGCCTCTTTTAAATCACTGCCTGTTACTTCAGAGAAAATAGAATGGGGAGTGACCCCAGAGTAGTCATTAGGCGAGGTGTGGGAGTAGTAATGCATGTGTATGTGTATGTGTGGCAGGAAACTAACATGGAGCAACCCTTTCAAACAGATATATTACACGTCTTTAAGGCGACTAGATGTACAGTACCTGTTTCACTCACTCGTTAAAGGGCTTTCTGGGGAAGTTTTTCCCTTATCTGGACAGAGGGTGTTGTATGCTGCACAGATTGTAAAGCCTGTTAAAGCAAATTGCGATGTGTGGTATTTGCCTTCATTTGCCCTTTTTCCTTCCATGTTCTTAAAGTCTCTCTCTGTCTCTCTGTCTAACACACAGACAGACCAACACATTGATAATGGACCCGTCTCTGCATCAGAGATAAGTCTGTTATGTTAAAGATTGTTGAGGTTAGCCCGCTGTACGTAGCTGCTCATATAAGTGGTTAATGTTAGTTCTTTAAATCTGACACTGAATGTTTTCTGTCTCAGTCTGGATGAATATAAAAAAAAGGGCTTACCCTGAGAAAGCTCGACATAAAGTACCTAGAAACTTAAAAAAACACAGTTGTGAAAGCTGTTTGATCAGTGCGATCAGCTGTCCCATTAATTTTCATTTTTTCACAAAGCCACTGTGTTATTTAATGATTGGGTGTGTCTCTACCGCCCTCACCTAGGTTATCTACCACCACAGATAGAGTCTAGATAGAGTACACATGACCTGGAGACTGGAAATGAAACTGAAACTGACACCAGTTTCTCTTCAGCTGACAAGCCCACAAAACACACATTATCAGTGTCCAGGTCTGTGAGGATGATTGATTTAAAAGAGGGGAGACCCAGAAGTTGTGTATTTGAGCAGCATGCACTATATGTGCCACAGCACGCTACCATTAGCACGGTGGCCTCCCTCTGTGGCTCTGTGTATTTCAGCCACTTCAGCCTGAATAAACTCATTCCCCACATCCAGGGACAATACCTGTCAACTGGTGTTTTTCGGCACTCGAGAGTATTTTTGCAAAATGCCAGCCATGCCAACATAAACTCATGATTCCCTTACGAAACTGTTGTGCTCTTTGTCCACTTCATGTCCTCACTAATTGGTTTCCATTATCTTGGATGCTCTGCAAAATGCGTTTGCCTATCACCGTTTTATGTGCTATTTTATTTGTGCTGCTGACCGCACAGCAATTGTCTCGCTTGGTTTGCAAGAGGAGTAGAGGGGTTTAGGAGTTCACAGATATAGTGTAACCAAATATAATGACTCACTACATTCTCTCACTATTAGCCTGCTGTGGTTTTTAGGTTTAGTGGCAAAGTATTCAGTGGGGTTTACCACCAGATTACAGTGATACAGAGAAAAGTCACACTAAGCTTTGAGTTAAATAGGTGCTGTGTTGGCCCACAGCAGTGTTGAGTGTGAGTATAGTGCCATGTTAAAAGTTAAAATGATGTCTGTAATAATTTTTATGGTGTGAGGAATAAACAGACCTGAAAGGAAAACCTGTTTTCTCAATCAGCTTATTGCTCTGAGTGATGGGGTCCCACACGATCACACAGTATCCTCCCAAATTTACAACAGTTTTAGTTATTTCACTGGAGAGATTTCTGTATTTGTTTCTTTCTCTGTGCTGTCCTTACTGCTGTGAGGTGGACACGGCTCAGTTGGAAATTGGCTTCTGTGCAGCAAACAGGATGAAACAGCATTTGAATTAAAACGTGTTGCCAGTTTGGGGGTTGTTTGCTTATGTTGCCAGGCCTCTGTCAGTCAAGTCTGATCAAACTACACCCAAGTCTCGATGAAGCAGGCTAGCAGTGTTTTCAAGCTTTCTTTCACACCTGTAGTTAGGTAGCGTCCAACAGTGTTGGATTTTTTTATTTGGTTGGCTTAGCGCTCAAACTGTACTGTCAAGAGCAGCAAACATTGTAAGCAAAGGTCATGTGTCTACTGGACAAAAAATATCAGCGTGAAACTCACCGACACTTCCTGATCTCAGATTAATGCTGTCTTGGGTTTTCTGGTTTTGTTTTGGTGTTTCTGTCAGTCAAATACAAGACGGTGAACAATACGAGCAGCTGACAGGACAGCAAGCTGTTGAACCTTTTCTTCTGTGAATGAGACGAGGGATGTTTTTCCAAGCTTTAGTAATAGTAGTAATACTTCTGGACAGAGTGTGAGGAATCCCATGTAAAGCACAGTAATGAACCAATAGAGGAAGTAAATATCATATCCTGAAGTTTTATTGTCACATTTATTGTTGCACAGTATGTTCATTATTATAAATATATATTTTTAGGTCTAAGAGAATTTCCTGAAATGTTTTATATAGTGAAACACAAACAACTGAAAAAATGAACGTGGGAATAAGCATGTTTGCCAACAGAGAACACACCTATAGTTTGACTTTATACTGTCCAGTAAATATATCGTGATGCTCCCCGCTGGATGTGAGCCGCTGTTTCACTCTCATCCTGGGTGTTTTCTTTGCACCATTTCCACATTCAGCGCTCTAGTCGGGCTGTTGAATATGCATGAAGCTTTAGATGTGTGGAGGAGACCGTATCTGCCCTCAAGGATGCCCGCACGACCGTCTCATCCTCAGATTTCCCCAGTTTCCAACACCTGCATGATGTTTGTGATCATGGCGGCAGGCTGCTGTGTGTCATGCAGGGTGAGCGTATGCTAAAGAGGCCGTAGGCGCGGATTGGCTGCCATGTTTCCGTCATTCTGCCCCAGGGCAGCTGTGGCTACACATGTAGCTTACCATCACCAGGTATGAGTGAGGAGTGAATGAATAATGGATACAATGTAAAGTGCTTTGGGTTGCCTTGAAAAGTGCTATATAAATCTAATCCATTATTATTATTATTATTAAAATGTGTGCTTACGGTGCAGATGGTGTGTGTTCTTTCATAGGTGTAAAACTATGCTCATAAATCCACAGAAATGCAGACTGGTGGTTCAGCTACACAAAGAGTGAAGCTGAGCAGCTCTGGAGAGAGGCATGATCTCATTGGTTAAGTTAAATGTAGGTGGGCGGTGCCAAAGACAGAGTTCAATGGAGTGCAAGATTCCTTAAGGCCTATTTTAAATGGCAAAAGGGCTGCGGTCAAAGTCAAAATGCAAATGGCAGTCATTTTTTAAATCTGTTCATTTGTGAACATGGCATTTGTGTTGTTGCAAGGTCAGCAAACTGTCTAACCAGCTAATGATGCCTCGGTAACCACAGTATTAGACCTGTATTACCGTTTACAGTAAAAAAAGGATGACTGTTTAAACTGGACAACTTCAGACTGAAGAGTAGTTTTCATTTTAAATCATTTGATTACTGTTAGTATGTGTCTAAACGAAAGATATTTTAGTCTAGTTTTTGCCAGTGGATCTGTGAGCAGTCATTTTTATGTATTACAGCGGTCTGAGGCTACAGTTGTCACCATCTTTAATGTGGACAGTTTCCATGGTTATAAGCGTCATTCTTGTCTATAGTAAGCGTACTGAAAAACACACAGTGCTTATATGTGTGTCTACCATAACACAGCAGACTGACTCTTACACACTGCTGTTTCCAAGTTCTGGCCCTTTAAACAGAGTTGATGACTTTCTGTCGTTCTTGCTCATGAAGTATCACTGCAGCTACCTGTGCTCTCCACTGCAGAGCACAGTCATCGTTATGATTCACTCACAAGTTGACCAGTTTTTAAATGTTTTGGTTTGCTATGACCATCTAAAAAATAAGATAATATCAATGCTGTGATGTCAGAGGAAGATTTAGACTGACTACATTAATTCTGTCCTCATTCACTCATTAGTTTTTTTGTCCCAGCTGTTTTGTTTGCATAAATGTGTTACTTTTAGCCATCCTAAAAGGTGAACTAAAGATGCTTGCTGACTTATTATTGACGGTGGCATCAAACTACTGAAGTCCAGGATGCTGCTTGTTAGTGCCACACATCAAGAATCTGGACTGACTGAATGAAGAAGAGAAATTTCAGCATTAACATTTAGCTGACAAAAAAAATGTAATACAAAGCTTTTGTTTTCAGTAGTTGCTTTTCATTGAGTTTTCATTCAGTTGCTGTGGAAGAAAGGTTGTGAAATATTCTTTCCCATAACGTTATTGTTAATGAAGTCATCAGTCCAGACTTTATACTATTATCTACTTGTAGTCTAATGTTGCCAAACCACCACTCAGCAAACCATCACTCTGGATGTGTCCCAGGTCCCATGCATACATCCACTCTGTCTCCCTCACTTCTACCATTTCCTCCACATGGTCCCTCCCATTGAAGATCCATGTAGAGAGGACTGACGTTTTGTTAAAACTTCATTTTTCAGTAGTCCAGGTTATGATCAGAATGTCACATTTTGTAGAAATGATTTAAAAGTGAAAACTATTTCTGCCCGACACACATCCTGCGACTGATGAGAAATGACAATAGAATAAAAATGTCTTTACCGCTTGAGGACGTCAGACTCTCCTCTCCCTGAATTTAACAGTACCCACAATGCAGATTTGAGGGAAAATACCAAATCATGACAAGACAAATCTTTCTAACGAATGAAGAAAGTCGTTTGTGGTTCCTCTGTTAGCCAGCCCTGCAGTTAACACGGGAGCGATACACTTAAGTTGGCTGAGTTTGTTTGTCCGTCCACATCAGCATCAAACTGCTGTGATGATGTCAGATCGCTCCAGTCAGCTGCGGCCGAAAAGACGCAAGCCAAGGTTGTTCCGTTGTATCCTCGCTCAGGCCTCCCCAGAGATTCCTCCTCGCTCCTCACAGCTGAAATAAGAGCACAGGGGCGTCTTTCATGATGGCGGAGAGAAAAGATTTCCAGGTCATGTGAGTATCGAGCAGCGAGCAACGATCAAATAAGGAAAGTAGGATGCACCCTCTGGCTCAGAGACACTCACCTTTCTTTCTTGCTGTTTGCTCTTCTCTGAGCCGATATTCTTTTCTTTGGTTTTCACACATTTTTGTGATTGTCGCCCTTTTCTTCAGCTGTTCATTGTCACTTCTGCATTTCATCTTATTTCTTGTTGTTCCAACTATTGAAGGAACCACTATTGCTGCTGCCTGCAACAGAAAAGACGCACACCAAGGATTTTAAATTTTTGTTTTTTTTTCTGGAAAGACTTCCAGACATCAGGGAGCAGATGCACACAAGCTGGTGTAGATTCAAGTCTAAAAGCACATCTGTACAAAAGCACAGATCTGCATATACAGCCTTTGCTCTGATATATAAAAGCCAGTGTTTGCATGTATTGCATTATACATCACAGTCATCTTGAAATTGCGCACAAGCACATATGTTGTTGATGAGCCATAGGTCAGAATTATGATTCAAAGTCCTGAAAATATCACATCTGCCCAGATCTGTTGAAGAGTGATTCCAGTTTCTTAATAGTTTGATCCTATTTCCTTATTAGCAAAAGTCTCCAATATAAACATCCATCACAGTTAAATTTCAACGTACTGGTTAAACTTTGACTACCATGCATACTGAATGAGGGATTAAAGAGAAATATCCTCACCTTTTGCATGCACACACGCATCCAGTGAGTGGTGATATGCCTGTTGAGTCACATATTAATGTTTCTTTACTTATTCTAAGGTGACCTTAGCAGACCTTTAAGTCAACATTTTACAAACCCTGAGCCGGTACGCCTCCCACCACTTGCACGGCTTCATCAGCTCATCATCAGCTCGTAGCGTGTGGGTGTAGGAGAGTGTGTCAGCTATTGACGAGCTAATCTGCATTTTCCTTGTCCTCTCTGTTTGACCTTTACAAGTATTGATTTTAGAAGGAGAGGATTAGTGAAGCACAGGAGCTCAGTACGAGTACTAGTAGCTGCCCATCGGTTCACATTACATCTTCTCCAAACAGGCCCACAGAGGTAGTCTTGAGGAGTAAAGGAAAGAAATCTCTTTTTGAATCACTGTTTTTTACCGGCGCTCAGCAAACATATACTGCACACAGCTGCCACATTGATCAGATGAAGCCAGAATCCAGGGGATCCAGCTGACCCATCCCACATCAGATTGCAAGACACCACTATTGAGAGAAAAACAAAACATAAGAAAAGAGCAACAGCAATAAAACACATTTACCACATGATAATGTAGTACTGCTTTATTCTTACAAATAACACATTTGAAATAACCTGTAGACTTAAAATAGATACATACAGTTTACAGTAACTAGCTAATCTAACTGTTTAAACAACCATCTCAGCCTTTATACATTGTCCATATTTACAAAAATATACCTGTTTTTAACCTCCGAAACAACAACAACAACAGCTTTTACTCTTCAGACTGACAAACCGTGTTTCAGCAGTTAAACACCAGATCTCAGCTGGGCATTTAAGGACCTTTACTTGTTAGATAAATTCTACAACATAATTCACAGTACAGTAATATATTCACATTTTATCATCCTAGATGCACACAGTTTTGCTTTAGTCTATATATCATCAGATCATTTCTTTGTACTGAGCACATCTCTCGACCAGGAGCTAATCATTTGTACTCCACTTACACGGGAGACTGACGCTTCCTGAAGGCCAAAGTTGCAGCGCTAGCGGTTTCTTCGCAGCCTCGCCCGGTCCCCGCTGCAGTCCATCGTGTTTTGTCACGTGATTGTCAGACATAGAAAGAAACTAATTTCCATGATCCCTTCTTAATTACTTCTCATGCATCATTAGCCCAGTGAGGTCGCCTAATAGTTCCAGCAGGTCGGTCAGAGAGTTTATAGAGGCGCGTGTCTATGTCTGCAAGAGCGATGTCCACACTGCGCCCATCGATCATCTCCTGTCACTTTCATAGGCTTTGGAGTTAATGGGATGGAAATATTAGCCATTTCTAGTGCTGACAGAAAATAATCTACAGTGGTGAAATGAGACTGAATCATCATGGTGCCTGCTGATAATTGAAGAGGCAGAAAAGTGCTGTTTCAATGAGTCTTTAGTGCGGAACACATAATCAACAGTAAAGCTGCTATGCCTCTTTATAAAGATCACATTAAATTAAAAAAGAAAAAGACAAACGTGACCTTCTCTGGAATCTGTCTTGATGCCATGTGCTAATAACACACACAAGAAGAAGGTAATTAAAATGCTTCCAAACATGTTGGCACAAACAAAAGTGGCCCAAAGCTTCGCGTGTAAGCAGAAACTGCACCGCTGCGATGCTTAGCCCTTTTTATTTAGTTCACTCTAATGCAACAGCATTTACACAGTTTAATTATGAGCCTGTCTCACTGGGAAACAGCGAAGCGAAGGAGGGAGTTATTAATGGAAGTAGTCCTGAGAGATCAGTTGTTAGTCCGCCTTTTAAAAAAGTGGCACTGGCGAACGGAGGGAGGGAGGGAAAGAGAGAGAAAGAGAGATAGGTGAAACAGTCCTTTCGGCTCTGGAAAGATGATTAAACGAGTTCGAAGCAGCTCCGAATCTTTCTGACAGGGAGGCGATTAGCCGACGAAGCGTGTCAAATTAAAAGAGCGTGAGATGCAGATTCCACTCGCACTCAGATTGAATTTGTTCACAGTTTGGGCATGACTCAGCTCATAATCTCAGGCAGGATTTTAATTTCAATATAACAGCCCCCTCTCTCTCTCGCCACATGTGTGCATCCAGCCCTACGAGGCACACGTTCAAAACAACAAGCTACTTTTTCAACACTGTGAATCTCGCCCTCGGTGGCGTTAATTTGTTGTGTGCTAGGATCGTTTTGTGCATCACGGCAGCTGTGCAAAAAAATACAGAGGATGTAGTGCACCATAAACATTAAGTGAGAAAACTGTAGTCATGAGCATGTTTTGCTTTAAATTGAGCAATTTTCTTTGATTGTGAGATGTTATTTTGGGAACAATTTTATATGATTTTAATTGAAACTAAAATACTGAAACTGAAATAAAAAACACAACAACACATATTAGTGGTGGTAATGTGAGCATAGAAAATAAAATTACAATAGCGCTCTCCATCTTCACAGGTCCTTGTCCCCTTCCAAGGAGACATTTAAACTCCCATCAGAGAGTTGTGCATAGATGTGCATAAAGTTATTTAAGAAAATCTATTAAAAAGAAATAATAATAAAAACAAACCAACAAAAAAAAAACTTCTGTTGATGTTTTTTTAATGACTTAATTCAAAAGGATTTCTTTAGTCATATCAGGCTACACATGTGCGCAACAGTGGTGCCGCTGTGAATACTGTGATGGAAAACAACCAGCTACCTACAGATGAAGTCCCTGCTGTAATAATGCTGCTGACACCACAGGTTTGGATTATCCAGGTGAAACAGGGTTTGGAGATTTGCTCCAAGTAAAAATAGTCGCTGAACTACACATAATACCACTGTATTTACTTCAAATATGTGTGAAACAGCTCATAACTGTATAGGAAAAGATAATTACCTTTAGATCCCGTTGTGTCGGAAGATGAACAATGAAGGAATCTGCTGAGTATCAAATTAATAAAAAGAAAAATGTTGCTTTCTTACTAGTTGCTCGATGGTTGGTCAGTTTTGTGTCTGTTTGTTGTGCGATCAGATGAGTTCATGCAGTGATCTGTGCGCGGGGGTCTGAGGAAGAAGACAAATGTGCTTCTCAACAACTTTATAGTTATTTTATTGACATGTTAGCTGGCTTACTACTGTTTGTCACTGGTGGTAATTTTAGTTTGGAGGGTGTGTGGACCCCCTGAGTACGGATTGCAGCTAGAGGAGCTATGTTAGCTGCATTCAGACTGTGGGCCGACTGCTCGTTAAATGTCCTCTTCTCTTTTATCTCTGCAACTACTAACTACTTTTTTTTGTTGAGTAATCAGTAAATTAATGTCAGTATTTCTTCATAAACAGAGTGATTATGGAGTGTGACTGATCAATATCAAAAGGTCAGATCAAATGAGTAAAAGTAGCACGATAGTTTGTGAATGTCACCAGTCTAAATGTAACTAGACTAGGTCTAAAGCTACTCCAAGAAGTACAGTTTACTTTAAAAATGTACTAAATCACATGTAACTTACACCCTCTCAAAAAGCATTAAGTGGGAACATCTTTGCCATGTGCTTATGGGCTTTGATGGAACTATTTTGGAGGTTTGCGAGGGACATATTTTTGCCATGAAGTGCACAAGAAGAAAGCAGACTCCACTTTGTATTGCAGTGCTCACTCACCGTTTTCATCAGTCCAACTTTCGTGAGAAATCATCTTGAAATCCACTGATGGAGAGAAGAACAAAAGCCTTCTAAGCTCTGGGGAATAGGAATGAGATATAATGTTAGGAGCTGTCAAAGCCAAAATCAGTGGAGTGAAAAAAGTCCTCGGTCTTAGCGGGGAGACATTGTGCTCGAATCGCCCACAGAATCATAATATATTTACTCTTTACATCTGAGGGCATCGTTTCCTTGAAATATCTAAGCCTGTCTTTTATGTTAATGCAGCTTTAATGCCACCGTGGTCATGGACAGACAGGTACGAGCAGGCTTGTAAGTGTGTATCATCCAAACACTGACAGGGCCGTTGTGTCTCTGTAGCTCTGCAGGTGACATAGTTATCAATGTAAAAGTACAACACAGGCGACATAAACATCCGCATGATGTAATTCCTTTGGAAGCCAGTGAAATAGCTGCATTTATGCTTTCTAATATGGGATGTTGCATAAAGCCGACGGGCCTGTTCTCTTTGATCTCAGAGGGCTTTTTTTCGCGGTCGATAGGTTTTTTTAGTGGGGGTTTGAGAATTGACTGCACTGGCCTACTTCTGTGACAGGGCTCTGTCAGCGTCTGCCTGCTGATCTCTGCCCAACAATCGCTCTGCCTGCTGCCAAGAGGGTTTGCCTCATGTGCCCAATCGGCTTGCAGTGTGCTGTCTGAGTCTAAAAGGGTTAAAAAAAAAAAAAAAAGGGATCATGAATCCATCTAGTAATCATCTGAGGTTTCAGGTGGCGAGGCTGCTGTTTACATCAGACTGTCAGCAGTGAAGAATTAAGTTGGTTTCTGTCCCGACAAACAAATTGGACTGCTCTGATTGCAGCCGCTGGAGCCAGCTGAAGGGAGGTTTATTTCCAGCAGCGGATAGGTTGGCAGATATTAAGGTGACAAATGCAAGACGACGGGTGAAATGATTTGAAATGAGTGGTGTTGGGCCAATATATATTATTCGTGTCACTTGCACAAAACTACCAAGAAATCAAATAAATTAACATGGCCAGACAAAATAATGTGAAGCCGACCAATAAAATAAAAATCGGAAGAGAGGGTGAATACAATTGAAAACAAGAACAAGGACGTTTGGTGTCAACAAGCGAAGAAGTCTTAAGTCATGAATTAAGGTAATAGATGTGAGTGTGCAGCCTCTCCCAGTGCTGCTGGTAGGAAGAGTGCTGATGGATAGGTCTATTCCAGCTCAGCAGGAGCATCCACTTCCATTAATCCTCCACCATTTCTCATTTCATGCATATGGACCTCTTATATATTTGTGCTTCAGTGTGAAAAGTGCCCTGCAGAACAAGTCATTTGGTCTACTGTCTTTTCTGCAAATCCTGTGTTTTTAAAGCCAGCTTTAAACCACTTTGAGCTGAAATACAGCACAAATCCTGAAAGGTGTTTCCCTCTGTCTCTTCTGGCTGGTCTGTGAGGCTCTTTACCATCCAAACGGATGAAAGAAGAAAAAAAGCTCTAAAGCTGGTGAGTCTGGCTTTCTCTGGATTTCTCTCGCTGTCTGATGCTCAGGAGACAGTTTGTATTTCGGAAGTGTTTACCGACAGTTAGTAACGTATGACTCGAGAGGCAGCTACAAACCAGCATGCCACTCAGGAGATTTCACATGATTGCACTGCTCCATTCAGTTTTTTGAGAAGAGAAATAATCTAGCGTTAACAAACATAGTTGTATGGATCAGTGTGATGGGTGTAAATCTATTTGGAGGATAGAGTCTTGATAAGTGAGAAATAATAATGTAGTGCTGGTTCATCATGCATTTTGACAAATAAAAAAAAGCATAAATAAGGTGAGTCTCATGAAAAAGCTCCAAAATTGTATTTATTTTGACCACATTTAACTCAACATTAACATATTATCCCCAATATAAAATTGATATGAATGAATGTCCAATAGTCACTCTCCATCCAGCCTTGGCTTTACATTTAAAATGTAAAATGAAATGTATGGGCAGGAATTAGATCTGGAGTATTGTGTTGGATTGTGGTTTGATGCAAGACTCTCATACCTAGATAAATAATTACCTGACATGAAAATGATCCCACGGGGATTCAAAATTGGCTTGTATGTATATGCAGAGGTTAATCAGAGCAATTTGGCTTTACAAATGCTTGCTCACATGTTTAGTGGTCATCTATTAAAATGACAGTGGAGCTGCATGGCATCAGATTAATTCATCTCTGTGACCAACTGGAGTGGTCTTACTGATGATCACATTCAGGTATACATTACGGAAGGACACTCAGTGTAGTCTATATCTTGTTTTTTTTTTTTTTCAAAGCTTAAAAATAACATTATCTGCACCTGTCATTCCCTTCACAAGTGAATCTCTGTGGTTCTGTTTTTTTTAACTATATTTATTCTTAGCAGTCTGCATGTTTGTGTAGTGACAGATATAGCTGAATGCCAATAAACAGGTAAAGAAACTGAGACAAATTAATGATACAGAACAAATATAACAGTAATGATACAATGATGAATTCCAAAGGTTCTCATGAAGACAAAATAACAAACAGAAATAGAAACAACGCTGCAATAGGAGCACATTTTCAGGAACTGCATCGGGACGTGCTCTGAATTATTGGTAGAATGTCTGTATGGTTCACATTTTTCAACACAAGTAAGGACAAAGTTTGGTTTGGACTGAAATAATGCTGGGATTAGACTGTTGATAAAATGTTAAGAAATTTGATCAGATTATATTATCTCATTATCATCATCATTGTCATTATAACATCATGTGATCAAAAGCTAAATAAGTAAGTAATAACTATTATACACACATGTACGCTTTTCCATGAACAGAACAATAATCAGAAAATCTGTCTGAAACATTCACATACCATTCCTTTATTGGAGTATTTAATAGTGACCCACTAACAAAAATATGCTGAAAAATATCCAAACCTCGATGTGAATCAATTTTTATTGAACTGATAATTAGCATGTGATCACTAACCCTGGTGATCATGGCAGCACTTCCTGTCACAGCTTTGTAATCACTATGGTTTGTCAGTTTTAAAGCTATAGATAAAGAGCAGCAATAAGAAGTGCCCAACTTCAACAGCACAGGCTGCTGACCGTTTGATAAGAAACCATGAAAATCCATGAAAATATTAAATGCAGTTGGTAAGTTCAGCTCTTTTTGGAAAACGTTTTTCTTTGCAGTGATGGTTCATATTTCACTTGATACTGAGGAGGAGAGACTCTTCTGTGATGCAGCCAAAGTTTATGATTTTAAGAATTTAAATGGTTTATGGGAAGCTCAGTTAAATAATAGATCATTTTCTTCACTGTTGCAAGTGTAAGTAAAACAAAGTGTGGTATGAGGAAAACATTTACAATGGAGGCTGATGGGAATGCCATTAGCCTAGCAGGTAATTGGCCACAAACCAAAGTAGTAGTGGACAAAATGAAATGTTGACCAGATGGTGCTAGATGAAAGGTCAAGAGTTCAAAGTTATAACAATCCATCCTCTGATGGACCGAAGTGTGGGTCCCAAATTTCTCCCCAAACCATCCTGGAATTGTTGAAAATATTTCAATAAACAACCAAGAGGCCATATGCCAATCCACGTTGTAGAAGGTGAGATATTTGACAGCTTAGATGAAAGCTCCAGGAGGTGCTAGACAAAAAATCACATCACCAAAGTCACCAGAATGTATCCTCTGAGGGCTCTGAGTAGTTGTTGTGCACATAGTTGTCAAGGTATTTCACAGTGAAACACAAATATCAACCTGCTGGGGTTGCTTGAAGAAAGATCAGAGATTAGCGAAATTCAGCAGGATTCATCCTCTGGGGACCATGAATGTCTGTACAAATTTTTATCCATTTAGCACTTGTTGAAACAGCTCATTATGGACCAAAGTGGTGGACCAACTCACTGACAGGCTAACAACTTCATCCATGGAGCTGAGTTGCTAGCATGGCTACAAAAACCTCCTGTGCTGGAGTCATATCAAGTCAGTGATCATGCAAACTTCCACCAAGTTCAAATATAAAATAAACAGCTAGAAAAAGAGCCTGAAGTATTTATTTCAAAGACCTAAAAATTCTGGGTAAATTCTATGTGTGAAGGGTTGTTTTATTCTAGTCAAAGTCTAGTCTGTTCACGGCTTTACTTGGAAGAAGCCAATTACTGGAAATCAATAATTGGCTACTGATACCTTTTACCAGGTAGACACGTTGCAGGCTGATGGTGTTAGGCAACAACTGAAGCATCCTCTCTACTTTGCTGCTTTGTTTTTAACAGCTTTAGCAGAACTTTGCCTCATTCAGTGCTGGAAGGGTCAAATCCTCAGAGGTCTGAGTAAACACACTGTAATCCCCCCAAAACTGAATGAGCCTCCTGTTTTGATGTAAACGAGTGATGATTCATGAGATAGTGCCTGTTTGAGTGTGGACTGCAGTGCTTCTCCCATGGACCCATGCAGCAGAGAGCTTTGTTATAGACTGGAGGGGGTACAATAACAGTAGTTGTAATAGAGCCCCGGGCTGACTGGTAAGCACAGAAACCCTCCACCTAAATTATCCAGGGACCGCTAAATAAGACAGCTCAGCCCGGGTCCCGAGTGTCTCAGAGCTTACCTGACCTCTGTCACAACAGTTTTTGTCTGACTTTCTATAATTAGAGGGATCACTGACACTGCCAGCACATAGCCACTGGTCTATTCCAAGTCACAAAACACTCAGGGCTGTGTTTGCGTAAAAAGGCTACCAGGGAGGTAGCGAGGTGCATCAGAGTTGTGTAACAGTCGTCATCACGAGGCATTCAGAGCGCTGTGACGAGCCGAGATGGTACTAATAATGGTGCTGGGCTCATCCAGGCACAGGCAATCTTTGGGAGCTGGAATGAAACAGGAATAGTTTTGGACGTTTATGCCAAAATGCCTACAATGTCCATGGACCCTCCGTTAGTGCCAATCATTTCCCTAGAACACGTAGCCATATTTAAGCTCCTGTATTCTTTTCCTGAACTGTTTAACCAGAAGAGAACAGCAGCACCTATCTGTAGCTGATATTACCGCCCATTTGATGGCCATTATTGGTTAATAGGCCTACACGTTGGCAGATTACTAAAAACATTTTCCATTTCCTCCATTTTCAGGTACATTTTATACTCAGCTGAGTAAATGCAATTGTAGGAAAAACAGCTGTTCTGGTAGACAAAAGGCAGCGATCCATTTTAAAATAAGGATACAGCAAGACCAGTTAGTTAGCTGAAAAACAGTACGTAATTGCTGCTGTGAGTATCACTAGTGTGGGGCACAGGTAATGGTAATGTTAATGTCCCCTAGAGAAGCACATCCAGTCTGAATCAGGTCTTATGTGACACGCTCTGTGACATTTACCCAGGAGCACAGGACACTGTTCTATACATATTTGCGTAGATATTTATAGGCCTCTATCTACCTGTCACCTGCTCCACACTTACAATATGCATGCTGCTCACACAATCGCACTCTCTTTACCAAGTGGGAAGGAGAACGACAGACTAAGTCCTGGAAGACAACGAGCCTCTGTATGATTGGTCAGGATCCAACATGGAGTCTGACGTGTGCAGGGCAAGTCGCTAATCTGTCACAGGGATCATCTGGAAAGACAAAGTGGTCTGATTGTGGCATTTTTATGTCTTGTTTTAATGTTTTTACCCAGACTGGCAGAACATTTTGAAACACAATGGAACCCACATTGTGATCAAGTTGTATTGTTACACTCACACTATCACAATCTGTCTTTTTCCTTATAAAAGAAGTCTTAAAAACGGAATACGAACAAAAACAGGTTTTGCAATTCAACAGGTCTGATTGTTTTGTTTGTTTGTTGTGTTTGTTTTTTTTGTGTTACATCACTGCACCAAGTACGTTGTGGTCTTAAGACTAAATCTGAGCCCTACAACAGCAAGTGAGCTCATTTATAAGCAGCCAATCAGTACTTTAGTTTGAGGCTGACATGTCACTCAGACTCTGTTGTGTCTGCTACATTACAATGGCACATCAATCAGTGTACCAAGTTTTCTGCAGTTCTGATGTGCACATATGAAATGAAACGATGCAGCCAAACTGCAGTGTTTTAGCATCACAACAGAGCATGCCGCAGTACCACGCAAGTTATTTAAATTGTGGGATATAATAAATGGGATGTTGTTTTGGCAGCTAATGTTCAGTAAACACACAGGGAAGATAATGCTGCCAACGTATTCATCACAGTGAATAATTATGGGCATAAATGTATCCTTAATGGGCAGTTTCTCAACAAACTGACTGTATGGCTGGCTGGGCCCTATAATGGAGTAACCCAGGAGTTGATCTGCACATCTGATAAGAAATGCTGTAAGCAGGGCTGATTACACTACCTGTTCACTGGGGACGTGACCTGGATTTGATGTTCCTAGGTGGACTCATCCATGGTCCCCACACGTCTCCCGGTAGATTTATTATTTGTACTAGTAGTATCAACAGTCTGGTAATTGGTAATTTTCTAATGCCTGATCCTGATCATCATATTTGACTTTTAAGTTCATTTTAACTGAGTTACACTCAATAATTCGCTACCATAGCATCACAGAAAGTTAATCTTTTCCAGAACAAGAAACCTAAGGCTGTAGTGATGTTTCTCCCTGTTAAAAAGCAGAGCAATTTAAAACACTGCATGGTGTTTCCAAGGGATAATGACATAATGATATTATTTTGAGCTTCAGCCCAATTGTATCAAGTGTTTTCTTCAGGGAAAGTCATTATTTCCATTACTTTATTATTTCTAGCGCTACCATGCTTCACATTCATACAGATGAATATATTCACACCACAGAGCTGCCCAGTGCAGCTACAGCCTGCTGCTGACAGCTACAATGGAGCAGTGTGGGGTTAAGTCCATTGCTCAAGAGCACCTGGCTGGCAGCTGTTTAGACAGAACAAGTGTGCACTCTCCCACTTTCTACTACTCTACTGCCTCCCCCACATATTATTTATATCACTGAAGATCAGTTTTTCTATATGTTTTTATTATATCCAGCTAGAGACAAGGCTAGTTAGCTGTGGCATTGTGGTCTAGTTTGGGATGTCTGGGAGGATTTGTTCCTTGAGCTCTGCAGTACTGACTCTGACCCTGGGTAGGGTAACATCTGAGCCCACACAAGCTCACTGATGTGGTGGTAATGTAGTATGGATTTTTCTTCAGTCCTGATCATGTCAAGGATGCACTTTGCTTCCCTGTCATACAAACACGTCCCACAGTGGGCCTGTTCCTATATAGTTTTGTTACATTCTCAGTCAGGGGTCATTTTTCTAATCAGAGTCCTCAGACAAACCGAAACTGAAACCTGCCTATTCAGCAGTATACATGGATTTATAATAATAATCTATGGGCTGCCATCAGTTAACTGGGTCCATTAGTCAGCATCTCACAGGGGCATGTGTTCTCCAACACAATGAATTAGTGCTGTAGTCGATTCATTCATCTAAGTATTGACATATAATTAAACAGCAACTATTTTTATGATCAAATTATCATGTAAGTCATGTTTTTAAGCAAATGTCAAACATTCTCTGGTTCCAACATCTCCAGTGTGAGGATTTCATGCTCTGTCATACATGATAGTGAACTGAATATCTTTTGGACCTTATAGGCAGAACAATTAATTATCATTGGCGTTTTCATGGATGAAAATGATGGTAGTAGCCCTGCAATAAACATTCAATTGCTTTTGTCAAACATTTCTTATTATTGCGCAGTAATTCAACTGGAAAGACGAGATCAGACTAAAAGCCTATATATATATATATATATATATATATATATATATATATATATATATATATATATATATATATATATCTTTTCCTCCTTCATATATCTGATATTAAATCAACAGCACATAATTATGTTTGGGTATTATTGGGCCTTATCGATAGTCAGTTGCTAAGCAGCAATATTTAAATACAACCACATGTTCTTTTTATGATATCCATATCTGCATAGTGACCATATTTAGTACCACCTGTCTAGGTCTTTTTGCCCTTTTCGTACTTGGAAGGAGACAAATTTCCATCACATTCAACTCAAGCTTACCTACACATGCAAGCTACTTTTAGCATGTACACAGAGCTCGAACTCTGCTTGTTCTACAGTTTTGAAGGATGCATGCAATAGTACAGGTCTCACATTTGGTACAGTGCAGTGGGAGGAGGCAACAGGGGACCTGCTGGCAGCTAGCCGTTTCTCCATTTTCCATTGTTGGGGAAGAAAGTCAATAGTCTTACAACCCAAAATGTCGAACTGTTCTTTTAATGTGCTGCAGTTATGCTGCAGTTAGTCCTGGACAGACCTACAGACTGTGATCGGATTGTCAAAGTACAAAACCAAGTGTTATTGCATGTGCAATAGGCATCACTTGATAATGAGGAAGTAAGGAAAAACTATACTGGATATATATAGAAAATACAGTATATGTTACCAGTCAATTACTTGAAAATCAGTAGAATTTCAAATGAGCAAATACAGTATAAAGTCCAATATGGTTGCACTAAAGCCTGAATGCTACAGGGTTGTCTATAAGGTGGCAAAGTGAAAAGTTTCTAGTTTGAAGCTGGAAGTGTTTGTGCTACAGAACCCTAACCCGGTGCAGAGACATGCACTTTGGGGTGACAAAACAAATCACGTGTCTGGGCACCAGAAGTGCAAAGTATTGCAGGTGAAAGAAAACACTGATATGATCTCTACCTGCTGCAAATGGTGCCTCTGTGGTAGCTATTGGCAGTGACCTCACAGGAAATGAATGTGAAACTCTGGTGGATTGTCTTGTTCCTGTGCCCCATTAATGCCAAATGTGGAACTTTCTCCATGTCATTATCCCCTTATCAGAGGGTGTCATATTTTTAGCAGGAACAAAATGTTTGAACAGCACAAACACCATCCTGACTTTATTTAAAGAAGTCCTGTTACTTATTTTATTCTAGATATTAAAGGGTAAGTTGGGGAGAAAATTAGAATTTCAAATGTTCTTTCTTCTCTGTTCATACAGAGTTTGAAACATCTCTACTCCTGTAGTGGGCATTTCATATTCAAAGGGTAATACAATATGAATAGAGCAACTTCACACTCCCAAAATACATAAGTAACAAGGCTGGTGTTTTAAACAAAGGCAGAACAGGCTTTGTTCTTGTTCATTTGAACTGAAAGTGTCATAATCATTTTTTCAAATTAGAATGAGTATTTGTGTGAAAGGGAGTTGAGAGCAGAACCAGTTTTAATGAAAAGTGTACTGAGTTATCTGCCATTCATTCTTCATGCTTTTCAAGCTGGATCTTTTTTTTTCTACATTAAGGAAGTGGCAGACATCAGGTTGCGGTATCTCTGCCAGGAAAGCAGACCGGCAAGACTAATAGATTGCTGCAGCCTCACTCTCACCCCCTGACCAGGCAGGACCAGTTCGTCTGTCATGCCCTTGTGAAAAGAAGCCGGTGGCTGTCCTTCTGCCTGACAGAGTAACGCACTGGGCACCTGTCCACACTGCTGCATGCCTCACTACACGTTATGTTGTAACTATAAACTCTCCCTCATCTGTGGCTTCCCTTGACAATGCAATGACAATATCACAGAAGGTTTCCCCCCCTCCTCTTGCAGAACTTCTGTCGAGATCCGAAGCTTCTCCCCGTAAAGCAGAATCATTTTCAGATAAACTAATCTGTCCTTCCAAATCCCGTCCTTCCCCCGTCGTGGCTGTGCTATCAGATCCTGGGGGATCGATGGGCTGCCGGTAAGAAGACTCCTGCTTCACCCTCAGTGAACCGAGCACTAATTATCAATTCAATCCAGTGTCAGGGAGCGGCAGTGTGCGCTTCATTTGACAGTCTTCTCCTGAATTTAATGGGACCTCTACCTGGCACAAACGGAAACCTGTTGAAACAGGAGTTGGTACTGAAAAGGGCAGGAAAAGAAGCCACGTTCAGCTCTTTGTAAATAATGTGTGACTTTTTCAAATAGGCTCCATCACGGATAGATGTGACACAGAGCATTAATTCAACCTGGTTCAATATCTCGTGGCCTTTTGCTCTGAAAGCATATTTTAACAGGGAGTTAACTGAATTGTGAAAGGAGGCACTTAACGTGGCAATTTTTCATCACAGTGTCATTAGTACATGACAGTGATTACCCAGAGTGTTTATGCTCTACAGCAACAGGGCGCTGACTCAACCAGCATTATCACACACACTGAGTTTTGTTGCGATCAGATCAACAAGATCAAGCTCTCAGTTGCTGTGATACTTTACTCTGTTCTTCGGCCACATTTAATTTTTTATTGCTGTTTTGGCGCTTCAACAGGGAGGTTAGGTTGTTTGGGATATTTTAGATGGTGAGATAGCGGTGGCTTAGGTATCAATACAGCTTCTCCTGATACCTCCCAGTGAGGTTACTATGGGTACATCCTATGTGCCAAAAATAGCCGTAGCAGGGGATTGAATACCCCAGCAGGCCCTGGCATATATGGATGAATGAGACTGTTAGCCCAACAAAAACTACAGAATCAGTCCTTTCCTACAAAATAAAGTTCAGGTGACAAAGTCCACCAGTGGCTGTAGGAATTGTTTATTTGGGAAAAGGAGGAGGTACTGTGAGATTATTATAGAGCCACAGAGTCTGTAGAGGGAGGAGGTTGGAGTGTTTGGATGGGTTAGCCAAATGTTTAACCACGACCACAATTGTTCCCTCAACTGAACCAAGTGGTTCTTGTTTCAGATCAGTAGATGCTTTTATTTTTGAAACAGTGACTTGTAACTGACAAATGATGTCTAACTGCTGATAATGGCATCAGATCAGAAAAGCTAATATGTGTGGTACTTGCAAATGTCACATTTTGTTGGGTGTTTTTAAGAGACAAGTTGCACCTAATTCAGTTATTATGTAATTCAGCTATGAATGTCCATTGTCCATGATTTGTTTCCTTTCCTTTAGAAGCAATGCTTTGCTTCGCTTTACACTGTTGATATTTGTTTTGCTACTGTATTATGCTGACAAATGCAGTATAATGTTCAGTTAGGGATCTCAAACAAATTTTGTACTAAATGTCGGTTATTGTTATTAGTTTTGTGGGACTTTTTTAGGTTTATGATTTATGACGGTGACTTTCAACAAGTATTTCATGTGGATTTATCATATCTGGCCTGTACCCATCCAGTTAAAGCACACTACCCTAATATTTTGTGGTTATGAGAACCAGCATCAAAACAGATAACTTTCAGACTGAAGTCCTAAACAAAATTAAACAATTCACTATAAATCTCCATAAGGGGAGAGGAGCTGCAGATTCAGATGGTAATTCACTGTTGGTTCATCACTACAGAGTGACTTGTTTTTGTCATGTGATACAAAAACAATTTGCCTATAAAACAGCCGTTTCAACAAACCTGATTTTACATTGTGTTCTTGTTCCTGACACTGATCTTACCCGTTGATCTTCACACTACAGTCATTCACTGAATACACTGACACTGGTGAAGGAGACAAAGTAAGTGTAATGCAGACAATTCCTCACTGAATACTATCTGTGGAGCCTGCAGACAAGGGCAAGTGTGTTGAATACTAAATCCACTCCCCTTGGACTCTGCCTTCTCACTGTTTAAGTAACCATTTGCGTGATGTGAAGTAATATCAATGGGAAGATGTGAGGGAGGGCATGGCAAATGATCATAGAGACACACTGTAGGTGTGGCAGCTGTGCTCCATTTCATGCTGTCTAATTAATTCAAGGCAAAAGGTATCATTTGATGGCAATTGGCAACCTGCAGACAATATTAAAACAAAAATCTACCACTTTAATTCTGCTTTACTTATAACCTTTTCCCTCTTCTCTCTCTCAGAGTCGGAAACACGCCAACAAAGTGCGGCTGTATTACATGCTACATCCTGTGGATGGAGGCTGCCCTGCCAAGAAGCTCAGAACAGACAATGTGAGTCCTCCGTGAATTATACATCCTCCTGTCCACCCTGCTCCGTGTTTCCCCGCGGTCTCGGTAATCACTGAGAAACATGCCCACGTCAATCCACAGCTTGCCGGTCTCACATGGAAGCCTTTATTGTTAATGGATTTTCCCCAACACGCGCTAGCTGTGTTAGAATGGCTGACAGATGAACAGCGGTGCCACATTTCTACACCAGTGAACAATGCGACAGTGAGGGCCCTGTGGCTGGATGCAGTGGGATGTCAACCTTTCATCAGACACAAAGACACACTGTGAGGAGCCCGGCCCCCCCATCCCTCCCTGTCATGTAAATTGGACGTACATGACGACTTTGACAGATGCAATTATGAGGCCTGTCATTCCCTGTTCGATAAGTGTTTGGGTGGTGATGTGTGCTGTTTGGTTAGTGCAGCCTTTACCACTCAAAGCAACTTCTGTCCTTTTATGCCTCCGTCATGGGGGGAAGACAAAAACATGATTTTTTACATCCACTTTGAAGCTCTGCCCGCACTCAGATAAGCATCACGGTGTTGAGATTTTATGTTAGTGCCACGGTGAAAGGGGCATTTCCATTCCAAGTCCCTTTCAAGTAGAGTTACGGCCGGCGTGGTGTGATGGAGGAGGTAAGCGGAGATTGGAGTGGAGGGACTCTGGTCTCCGCTGTGATTACTGAGAGTTTGCCAGCTATCAGTCCCGAAATCTGCGCCTCTGAACCAGATAAGGACACGTCAAGGGACATTATTGCTTTCTCTCGCTGCCTCAGCTCATCATCCAGTCTTACTATTCTGTTTTTCTTCCGCTGTACATGTCCCCTCTAACCCGTCGCTTTCTACTCTGCCTCTCTTTCTTTTTTTTTTGTCCTTATCTCCTCATCTGGCCTCCGTTTCCACTGTCATACGCCTCTGCTTATCTCTCTTTCCATCATTCCCTTTCTTCTTGCCTCTTATTTTCCTTTTCTCTACTCCTCTTTCTCTTCCCTTCCTTATAACTTTCCCATTAAGATAAGATAAGATAAGATAAGATAAGATAAGATAAGATAAGATAAGATAAGATAAGATGTTACAGCAGCAAGACACAGTGGGAATAACAGTATGAAAATCAACAAAGCAGAACATGAAATAAAATAAAATATCAACATAAAAATTTAATTTAGTACACCTGTACATAGTACATAGAGGCTATGCCTGAGAATATACATATAAATAAATAAATAAATAAATAAATATATATATCAAGTAACAGCAGTTGAAGGTTAAGATATTGCACAAGTCCACTGATTGTTTCTTATCCCATCCCTTTCTTTCCTTTCCTCGGCTTTCTTTTCTTCTACTTTCCCATCCCTCTCTTCTTCTACTCCTCTACTCTTCTCCTTCACATTTCCAGTTCTATTGTTTAGTCCTTCCTTTCTTTTTCTGTTCTTTTCATCCTCCTCATCTTTCCATTCCTAATCCTGCCTCTTTTTCCTTTTTCCTCCTGTCCTAACTTTCCTTCTCTATTTTTCTATTTTATTTTTTATCTTTTGGACTTGGACTTCTGCTTTTTTAGTTTTCTGACCACTCGAAGTGCTTTACACTACATACCTTTCACTCATTCACACCCACATCCAATCATTCTTTCACACACACACACACACACACACACACACTCACATTCACACACTTTTAGACACATCGACATGCGCTGTAGTAGTTGGGGATCAAACCATCGTTGTTCTGATCAGTGGACATCCTGCTCCACCTCCTGAACCTTCAGTTTTTCTGTCAAATCTTTATCTCATTTTCCCTGTTTCCTTTCTTTTTCTTCACTTTTTCTAGCACCTTTTCTCTTCCCTTCTTGTTTTCTCCTCCGCCTTTCCTCCGTTTCCTTCCTCACATCTCTGCTGAAGGTCTTCCTGTGACTGTGTCTTTGGTTGGGTTTTTTTTTTTTTTGCTGTCTCTGAGACACTGGAGTCTTGTACTCTATCTCCTGTCAGCCCTCTGCTGAAGCTTTTATCACTCGCACTGAAACCTTATAGGATCAGAATGATGAGTGATGAGACTCGGATGTAGGAACACGGACGTCACAGCTCATCATTCTTTCACTCTCTTTGTGCTTCCCATTACTTTCCCTTCAGGCAACAAAGGTTCAACATACTGTCTGACCACTTGATATATAGTGTCATACTCTTATACATACAGCTTATTGGTAACGATTGAAAAAAAAAAAAGAGCTGCTAAGTAAAATGAGTAATACTACATTATAAAATTAGTAATACTGATATTCAATTAGTGATGTTCCATCTAAATATATATTACATTATACATTAATATTACATAACATTGTAAAAATGCTCTGTTACAAACAAAAAAATCACATTTTTATTTACAGGGGTAAAGATTAAAAAAGCATGGTCAAAATCTAAGATGAAGAAGCTGAGATAAATAAAATGTATGTCATGTGTAAAGGTACAGGAGTACCATCAGCAAAATATGATTAGTAAATGGAGTGATACATTAATATATATACACTGCTCAAAAAAATAAAAGGGAACACTTAAACAACACAATGTAACTCCAAGTCAATCACACTTCTGTGAAATCAAACTGTCCACTTAGGAAGCAACACTGATTGACAATCAATTTCACATGCTGTTGTGCAAATGGAATAGACAACAGGTGGAAATTATAGGCAATTAGCAAGACACCCCCAATAAAGGAGTGGTTCTGCAGGTGGTGACCACAGACCACTTCTCAGTTCCTATGCTTTCTGGCTGATGTTTTGGTCACTTTTGAATGCTGGCAGTGCTTTCACTCTAGTGGTAGCATGAGACGGAGTCTACAACCACAAGTGGCTCAGGTAGTGCAGCCCATCCAGGATGGACACATCAGTGCGAGCTGTGGCAAGAAGGTTTGCTGTGTCTGTCAGCGTAGTGTCCAGAGCATGGAGGCGCTACCAGGAGACAGGCCAGTACATCAGGAGACGTGGAGGAGGCCGTAGGAGGGCAACAACCCAGCAGCAGGACCGCTACCTCTGCCTTTCAGAAACAGACTCCATGAGGGTGGTATGAGGACTGAATCCACAGGTGGGGGTTGTGCTTACAGCCCAACACCATGCAGGATGTTTGGCATTTGCCAGAGAACACCAAGATTGGCAAATTCTGCCACTGGCGCCCTGTGCTCTTCACAGATGAAAGCAGGTTCACACTGAGCACATGTGACAGACGTGACAGAGTCTGGAGACGCCGTGGAGAACGTTCTGCTGCCTGCAACATCCTCCAGCATGACCGGTTTGGCAGTGGGTCAGTAATGGTGTGGGGTGGCATTTCTTTGGGGGGCCGCACAGCCCTCCATGTGCTCGCCAGAGGTAGCCTGACTGCCATTAGGTACCGAGATGAGATCCTCAGACCCCTTGTGAGACCATATGCTGGTGCGGTTGGCCCTGGGTTCCTCCTAATGCAAGACAATGCTAGACCTCATGTGGCTGGAGTGTGTCAGCAGTTCCTGCAAGACATGAAGGCATTGATGCTATGGACTGGCCCGCCCGTTCCCCAGACCTGAATCCAATTGAGCACATCTGGGACATCATGTCTCGCTCCATCCACCAACGCCACGTTGCACCACAGACTGTCCAGGAGTTGGCGGATGCTTTAGTCCAGGTCTGGGAGGAGATCCCTTCAGGAGACCATCCGCCACTTCATCAGGAGCATGCCCAGGCGTTGTAGGGAGGTCATACAGGCACGTGGAGGCCACACACACTACTGAGCCTCATTTTGACTTGTTTTAAAGGACATTACATCAAAGTTGGATCAGCCTGCAGTGTGTTTTGTAGTGTGTAGTTTTCCACTTTAATTTTGAGTGTGACTCCAAATCCAGACCTCCATGGGTTAATAAATTTGATTTCCATTGATAATTTTTGTGTGATTTTGTTGTCAGCACATTCAACTATGTAAAGAACAAAGTATTTAATAAGAATATTTCATTCATTCAGATCTAGGATGTGTTATTTTAGTGTTCCCTTTATTTTTTTTTTTGAGCAGTGTGTGTGTGTGTGTGTGTATGTGTGTGTGTGTGTGTGTGTATGTATGTATATATATATATATATATATATGTATATATATATGTATATATATATATATATGTATATATATGTATATATATATATATATGTATGTATATATATGTATGTATGTATATATATATGTGTATGTATGTATGTATATATATATATGTATGTATGTATGTATGTATGTATATATATATATATATATATATATATATATATATATATATGTATATATATATATATATATATATATATATATATATATATATGTATGTATGTATATATATGTATATATATATATATATATATATATATATATATATATATATATATGTATATATATATATATATATATATATATGTATATATATATATATATATATATATATATATATATATATATATATGTATATATATATGTATATATGTATATATATATATATATATATATATATATATATTTATTACTGGATTAATAGTATTAGAGCTTTCTACCACTGCAGCAGCCAAACCACCATGAGAAGTTAAACTCTCAGGAAATGTTTATAGTGAAACATATTCATGCAGAATTCTTCAGGACTTGGCCAAGTGCCTGAGGTTGAAGCAACTGTATATGTTGTATTTTTCCTCTGTGGCCTATACTATTATTGGAACTGCTCTCAGTATCATAGCAGTTTGTATTCTGTGTATGGCTGTCAGGTGGAATCTGTGTTTACTTGGTACGGGCTGTGTTAACAGGGGCGGCAGACAAATTGGTTTCTACATGAATACAGATGTTTTCCCACAATCACTGTCTCTACTGTGGCGTGGCCGGGCAGGGGAGTTAACAGGAAAAGGGCTCCGGTTGAGTGTTCCTAGTCCGCTAGTTCATGTGAGGTGACCTTGATGGCTGGTGTCATCTAAAGGCCTCGGTGTGGGGGAGGATTGAGCTCAATGTTTCTCTGTGAGTCTATGATATAAAGGTCTGGGAGTGGCTTTTATCTTTTCAAAGCTGGAAGAGCAAGATAGCAAAAACACATATATTATTGACAGTTTTAAGGGCTTGTGCATCCTATTATACTGCAGTAAAGATGGAGATAAGGTATAGTGTGATTCATTGATTAAAATTACCTTTAATCTCTGTGCTAAAGTAAAATCTTAGTGCCTGATGTCACTGATGAACACATCTTCAGTAGGATATAATTGGAATAATCAGCTGATGTTGTATTTGGTTTGTTGTCTACTCTCTGCCAATGCCCTCCAGTGCACATGGTTGACTATTGCTGTTCATTTTCTTTTTAATAATACAAACATCTTGTTGGTTTTAAGCACAGGATCATGTGTAAAGTCGGAGCTAGAGATAAAGAGAGGTAAAGGTATCATGTGGGAACATAATGTAAAATGTAATGTGCTAAATGTAAAATCCTATATTTCAATCAGGATGTCAAATATCAGAAAAAGAGACTTTTGAGGTTTAAGGTTGGAGATATTCTCTATTTCTGCGACTGAAATTTCTGCCCTGCTGTGGCGTCCCCTGCCGCTTGCCCAAAACCAGCTGGGGTTGGCTCCATCACTCCTGTGACATAATGTGAGGATAAGTGATAAAGGTGATGGATAGATGGATGGAATTGGTTCATTTTGGGAAGACTTCTTTCAGCCACAGATGTGGTGTGTGATAGATGTGTCAAAATAAAGTGTAAGCTGTGTTCTGTTTTATGAAGGAACGTGTCACCCAGTGTAACAGTATGGCTCACTGGTGTGTTTGTAATGGCATTTGGACAACAGTGGGGCTGTGTGGCACAGCGGAAGAAGAAATATCACGTTCTGATACACAGTACGTTGACTTCCACCAAATGTATTGTTATATATATTTTACATTGCTATCATGATCACCTACTGTAAAATGTCACTGCTTCCTACTGTTGAGGTCATAACCCAAACTTAGCTTGGGTTATGACCTTTGAGATTTTATAAATTATGATGGGGATAAACTAAACGATTGTGCACAAATCAGATACTGACTCAAAGCTGGAAAATAAACAGTCCACTGGTTCAAATGTCTCTTCGCTCAATACTCTTGACATGCTTTAGGCTTCGCTCAGGTTAGGTGTCTTGTTGCAGTAATGAGTGGCAGTAACACATTGTAACATTGACTTATTGTCTCTGATTGAGGACTTCTGAAATCCATGATTGCATGTCTTGACAATTAATGCAGAAATGATCATCTAATAATAACCACTTCATTTCTTTGTGGTGCAGATATAGCCTTAGGGCAAACTTTCTGATTCTGACCTTCCCTGGATCAAAATAATGACCTCAGGTTTACCACTCTGACTTAGAAGAATTTTCATCCCTAATATCAGGTTGAACCATTCCTGTCTACCTCAGTAAATGCTGCAATATTAACTAAATACATGCTTAACCATGATGATATATGTGCAGTGAGATTTCAGTGAATTGTGCAGCTATAGTTGACTCCCATTAATGTGCCCTAATTAAAGGTTGGGAGACGAGTAGATGACCTCTGCCTGGTTGTCCATTTAGCCTGAGCTTCCAGGCCGACTGTTGAGCATGTGGACTTTCTGCAGCTTTGTGCAGAAATGTTTCACAAATTGCTCTTGACAGATAAATTAAAGCGTAAAGGAAAACGCCTCTAATAGGATTAAGCCAATGACCATAAAGTCTGTAAGCCTATTCAATAAATCAGACCGTATTGTATTTGCCTCAGGATGTGTTTTGTTTTCGAGGTTAGGTTACAAACTCAGATGATTTGCTACTCGTATCTGAAGCTTAAATATCCCAGGATAAAGTTAGACACTGCTAGACACAAAAAGGCAGGGCTATTTTAATATTGCCATGAACTGAGCGACTGGTTTAAGTGTCCAGAGAGCCACGCCTATAAAAACGACAATAAAACGAAGCTCGTTAAATGTAAAAGCCTTGTGCCTAACTTAAATTCAATGCAAAAGCTGCAACTTCAGGATTTTTCTCCAGGCTCTCTTGCTTAGCTCTGTCCTTAAAATGAACCATCATGTTTACCTGTGTGTCTGCAGAGGTACACAGTGAACATTTCTTTATTAGGCATCCATCAGACTCACAGTCAGCTGCAGTACCTTCCTTCTGACACCCATTGTTAACGAGAGGCCGTCCACCGGGAAAGCAGCCATCAAATCTGCCCATAGATTCACGATCCCTCCTGTTTCACAAATGAGCTCGCTAATACAAACACAGACCTCTGCAGGACGGGGGGACGAACAGACCTCTGGGCCACGTAGCTCCATGCAGATTCCTGTCAGGAGACAACAGTGGAAGCCGAGGGAGGGGTTTGGAGCTGATAGAATAACTCCTGTGAGCCTCGCTGCTGTTCAAATGAAATCAAGCTTGGGGTTAATATCAGTTCCAGGAGAGACAGACGGCTCCTGTTTCTTTGGGAGAGGAGGGAAGAGGGGATGGGGTTGTGAGGTTGGTGGTGGGGGGGGTTCAGCTTCCCTCTGAGAGTTCACTGTCTGTAGCCTCTTGATCGTTTGCGTGTCATCTATTATGTATTTGGATCATGGAGATGAAATTCAGTTTTACACCCAGTATTTTACCATGCATGCATTAACATTTGAAAAGACAGAGCATGGTTGGGGTCTAAGAGAGAGGGTAACTGATCAGTCAAATTAAGGGATAAATTAAGTTACAACTGCAATATCCATACATCTCTTTTTACCATAAGTGGGTCAGTCATAGAGGGATATTTATGTTCCACTGAAGGCCTTGAGGATGTCTGCAGCGCCATCATTATCTTCACCACCAAACATGACATTTCCATCAGCATTAACCATACTGTGTTTATTGCTAATGAGAAAAATATGATAGTGAACATGGTTACCTGGTACCTGCTGTCATACACCTGCCAGCGTCATCATACCATAGTGAGCCAGACAGCAGCTACACAACACAAGGACTAGACTCTGAGCAACCACAGTAGCTGCATTAGCTGTTCAAATTCTTATGTAACTCACAAACATGAACTCGCACTGTCCTGCAACTTAGCTCACTCAGTGTGCAGCCAGACAAACATTCAGCGGGAAACATGCCTTGTTAACGTATCTTCACTCACTTAAATATCACAAACCATGTTCTGTCTGTCAACAACATGTAGACTACAGCACACTTTGCTTACTTTGTCTCTACTATTTGGTGTAACACTGGCGCTGTGGTAGCCTAACAGCTGCTGTCAATCAAATCATGACACCGACATGCAATAAGGAGCATTTCTGGTATTTCTCCAAATACCTTTTTTCTGCATTTTAATAAAACAAATTTGTTGGCAGTACATTTTAAAAACATGTCAACATATTTGTGAATAAAAAAAAAGGAATGATTAAATGTGATTTCATTTTGGGCGTTTAACCACACTACTGTACACTGAGTGTGCTTTGGCTTTTAAAGCAGGATGACAAAATTTGCGATCAAACCACAATCACCCTCGCACATCATTTCATCTTTGTATTTTCAAGTGTCACAATAAATCTGTGTTGTATGTTGTAGCCTGACCTTAGGCTCTTGGTAAAAGGGCACATTGCCTTGATGGGAGAGGGCTCCACTTAAACTACACAGATGTGAAGCGACCAGGCTGCGCTTATAAGGTGGCACTGTCTAAAAATACACTCGGCAGCACTGCCTCCAGAGACTGTGGGAGTGCGTATGGCCTGGCATGGCCCGGCGTCTGGACCTGGTTGAGCTGATGGCATCTGACAACTGTACACGCTGCTGGTCATGCTAGTCTCTGTGATAACCTGCTCTCATGTGGGGAGGGAGTGTCAAGTAGTATGTTCTCAGGGTTTGTAGTTTTGAAGCTGAGATGGTAAAATAACATGCTACATTATGGTTTAGGCTGATTTTTGGTTTGGTTAGGCCTGATAAAGTTTTAAATGTTTGAACCTGCAGAACAGAATTACAATAAAGTGATATTTTGTCAAAAAAAAAACCTGTGAGACAAACAATGAATAAACACAAAGCTGTATGGAGACTCCAGACCTGCTCAGTGTCTGCGGTTTTCAGTCCACTGAGAGGTTTTTAATTTGTTATTGCGGTTCATTCAGTCTTCTGTTCAAGTTTTTTAGACAGCAGCTGGATTTCCACCTCAGCATTTAAATGCAAACTATGAAATATCAGATTTGAGAATTGCACATTTCAGCTAAATGTCCTCAGCAATTCAGAAAAGTCTGCACAATCGCCTGAGGCAGAGAGGCTGTTTGTCGATAACAGCTGGAAATGCATTTGTGACCGCATTCGTATAATATACAAGTACTGGAATGATGAGTGCATTAACCAATTAGTTGGTACACAGGAAAATGATCTACTAAGTTCAATACTGCAAGGCATTCCAGACAGTAAATTAAACACCTTTAGATTTTTTTAGATCAGAAAAAAAAGAATTTCTAAGACATTAAATTTGCTGTTAGATGAACATTCAACATGGATTGTTGATTTATACATACTGTTTTTCAGAAGTGCTGCAGTTAGATGCACATTAGTTGGCTCAGTAGAATATTTTATCGTGTTTATCGTATGTTTTTGTTCTTTCCATGGATAACATGAAAGATAGTCAACATTACATAAAGCAAAGGGATCTTACTGAAATGCCTTTGTATTATATTCTTGTGTACTTTTCACTCAAAGATAGTCCATGAAATACAGATCTCACATTTAAATATTTAAGAAGAAGTAAACACAGCCTCTAAGTGACTGAAAAATGTTGGCAGACTGTAACTATGGAGCTTATTTTTAGATTGTTCATGCTTTTTATAAAACTTGCTGGCTCTGTTAAACTTTTCTTTATTCCTGACTAACAAAACAATGAGCCCATCTTAAATTAACTTCAAGCTCTTCAATCTCTTTTTAACAACACCTCTGATCTGCTCTGGGCTTTGATGTGTGTGTGTGTGTGTGTGTGTGTGTGTATGCAGCAGCCTAATTAGTACTGTACATACTATTTATTGTGGACAATTTATCTATAATACACACAGACACACACACACATTCAGCTGTAACACATAATATGTATATTTAGTTTATTTTTATTTGCCTCTACACATAGATGCCCATCATATTAAAATGTAATATTATCACTAAATAAGAATGAATATCCAAACCACTACTGTAGAGATTGAGTTTCATGGGACATGCAGTCAGGCATCTGAATGTTACATTTAGAGCTATTTCAATGAGGGAGAAAGTACTGCAGTCATCTATAAAACACACAAAGACACTTCACACTTCACATTCTGAGCTCACTACAGGTGCAGACTAACATTGCTGTTGATGGGTCACTGCAAGTTACTACAGCTTCCAAGTTTCCATTTAATGGACCACTCTGTTTTGACATTATGTCCATTATTATTTCAGTCTTCGTTGGATAAATTTGCTTTCAGTATTGTTAGCTCACGGTAGAAGTTACCGGGGGTTGTGATTAATATAGAGCAGATTCCGAGCTCCAGAGTATCCACGAAATCAATACCAGTGCTGCCATTTAAATTACATTCAAGAAATAAACCAGAAATTCAAGAGGCAGTTGAATGTAAAGCAGGAGAGCTTGGTCTTTAATGAAATCCCCCTTGCAGAGATGCAGCATGTGGCAATGCTGTTAATCAAGAAAACAGCACTCCACTTTCAGCTCAGGTTCTGAACACAGGGAACACGTTTTTATTTGTCTCACTATGTTGTATGAGAGCTTCCTGTAGACACCCATTAAAACTGCAGACGGTTTGCTTAGATGGTACCTTAGATGCTTTGTTCCGCCTTACCCGCGGGGTTCCACCCACCTCAATATGGAGATGGTAGTCATCACATTACAGCACAGGAGGAGACTTCATTCTGCCCACACTGCTACATAAGTATGAGCTAATGATGGCTACAAAACATGGTGCTGGTTACTTTGGCATGTCTCACGGCAGGTTAGATGTCTCATAAATGTCATGCATACTGCATGAAAGTAAATCATTGCAATATGAATACATGAGATGTTAGCAGATTAGCTTTTTCATCACTGTACTGATGTTATGTGTGCGTTAGAAAAACCTTATCCAAGTCTTCATGGACATGGTAGACAAGAGGTCTGAGAAGCTTTTGAGAGAAATTGTTCTGATTCTAATCTTCACAGCAGCTGAAAGATGGAAAAATAAAAAAAGATAACTGTCCAGTTGACCTTGAACAAAGCATTTAAAACCACCTTCTGATTCAACACAGAGAGTCTAAAGCTAGGGCTGTGCAGTATGGCGATATATATATGTGGTGTGACGATAGAAAAATGTCCCTTGGTGTTCTTCTGCATGGATGCAGGCAGGAAATTTGCATAAAGAATACACAAAGCAGCCAAGACGTAGCAAGGGCTACTTCTGTCTAATAGATGTCGTTTGGAATGAAAAGTCTGACACGTACTAAAAAACTAATGTACTAATGTGTTATATCAGGATATATATTATATCTGGATATGTATCGATATGTAACCTCCATCAGGATAGGAGATTTTGGTCATATACACAGCCATGCTAGCGACTCTGTTAGGTGACACATATTATCTAGGAATCAAGAATATTTGAAACAGAATTCATAGCAACCAATTAAAAAGATGTTGACACACTTAATAAGATAATTGAAAAATTTGATCTGCTGGTGTCACTACAGGAAAACTAGGGGAATTATCAAAACATTTTCATCGCCATCCATACAATAACTGTTGAGATACTTCAGTCTGAACCAAGGCAGTGGACCAACCATCCAAACCGACGCTGCCATCCACAGAGCTATGCTGTTAGCTTGGTTAAAAAGGATTCATTGGCACGTTGAACCTGGCTAACCATGGCTGAACTATTTACAGATATACAACATGAACATCTAAACATAACCCTCCTTAATCTTATGCCTAGACCTTCCCAGTTGGCAACATAATTGCTCAACCTAAAGGCATCCATGATTTCTCCACCAGTCCCTGATCAGTGAGAAGATTTTCTAAAAACTAATTCATTTTCAGCATTATTTGTTGTGCTTGCTAATCAATGCACAATTTAGTAGTTTGTCATGCAGAAATAATATCCATTATAAATGTTCATGTGTGCAGACTTGTGCAGTTTGTTGGCTGGTTTTGTTGTTTGCCTGTCAGTTTATTCAACTGTCAGTTTCCATTAAATCAGGCCTGCAGCACCGCTACTGGATCCTGGTGGAGAGACGGAGCAGTCGCACTGGAGATGGCACAGGTGTCCCGCACTGCCCTGACTGAACAAGAAGTGACTGCAGTCTTATGCTTCATTGCCTCAACCTCTCCTTGAGCAATATCCAACAGATTGCACACTTGGTGCACACACACTTATAGCAAGTGCACACATTTCATATAGCATGTATGCACACTAAATCTGTAGTATGGCCCGAGAGAACCAGGAACAGAAAAAAAGGCCTCTGGAGGTTTAAGTTCACTGTGGGATCACATGCATAAAACTAGAACTCTGTTCTACAATAGGAGCTGTGGCTTAGAGACTGGTTGCACACATAAGTTTCATTTGTCTGGTCTGCAGATGGCTGTACTGTGCAGAAAGTGCCCAGCCATGCATTGTAAAATCTATTACTCACACATGCCCATAATGTATGTGCATATTTGCATGTTTGCATTACGACTTGTTCGCTTCAGTTAAACAACAGATGGGGGTACCACATGCACAAAACATCCTTTCCTGTGTGTCTCATGAATCTTGGTTTCAAAGCTTTTTAATGTCATGCCATGTTGCTCTGATTAATGTAAAAAAATAAATAAATAAATAAAGTTATGTGAAGCTGTTAATAACAAACATAGGAGCCGTATGGCTGTTAATTGTATTGCTTTGTGAAAAAACGTTTCTGTAGCTTAAGATTAATTGTGCCTATAGATTAAGATCTATCATTTAATAGCAGTGACACATATTACGATAGACCAATAGATATGATACTGGTGAAGACTGATTAGGATAAGTTGGACCTGTTTCAGTCTTCAGGTAGTGCTGACAGTCGGCAACTAAAATTATACAGTGTGTAGAACTGAAGGATTTATTTGCCTTCTGATCCATTCGACACTGTCATTAGAATGAATTAAAGACTAATTGATATTTATGACTGGAATAAGCAGTGTGCAGGCAGTAGAGTATTTGCATTAGTACTAGTGCTCTACCATACTCTGTTAGTACTGACAACAGTCTTCTTAGTCTTTCACCTCAAGATAAGTGTTAATGTTGTTGTGCTTAAATGTTAACAAGCTGATAATAGTCAGTGTTCACCATGTTCACCATGTTAGTTAGCATGTTACCATTTTGTAATTAGCGCTGAACAAAGTACCTCTCAGTCTGATGGGAATGTCATTAGTTTTGCAGATATTTGTTTTGGATAAATGCATTTCATTAGGTTTTAGTGCACACTTGATGCTCACCTCACCGTGTGGAGGTTCACTCTCCTCCAGCTCTCCAGAGGTTACAGTCTGTTGTTTCCACAACTCCTCATTCACCATCTCATCTAAATGTGGTGTTTTCAGGGGTCATCATCAATTAGCAAGGCAAGTTGGTGACATCCTTTTCTGTTTTGGTTCAGGAAATGCTGTTGCTCTGTGTTTTGTTTCTGCACTCAGTGAGTCGAACTTTGTGTGCTCGCTGCTAAGACTATGCAGTCTCCGTATGTTTTTATGGGATGGTGGTCTTGTCTGGTCCCAGCTTTAGCAGTTTACCAATGTGTCAGAAGTGCAGGCCTCCATCCATGATCTTATACAAGAAGAGCTTTTACTAAAAGTAAAGTAAATAAAGATCCAACACAGCCAACAAGACGAAGGCCTTTACTGAGATCTGGAGTCTTGAGTCATAATTCCACAGTTCAGCAGCGTATGCTCGTACAGTCAACAGTTTGCCCTGAGCTCTTACTTATATTTGCTGTATTTTTGCTTACAGAGCTGGTGCTTTGATGCAGCAGTTTTAGCCACTTTTGCCTAGAAACAATAAATCTCATCTGTATTGTGGGACATTTCAAAAAAGAGCAGTCAAATATCACTTTAAAGCTTAGCTCGAACAGATAAACGCACAGACTCTATTGTACACAAAGCTGAATAAACATAAAGGCTCCTCAGCGTGTTAGATATCATATCAAAGGTTTCCTCTGCTGTTTGAAAAATGAACTGAGGAGAGGATGACGGCTCTTTGCCTCCCTAACTGTATTTTTGCAGCTCCCCTCAGTGTGGAACCAGGACGCCTTCATTTCTCTTCCAAAAGTGCAAATGTCCTTTGAGGTTCTTTGCAAAAGGGATGAATGTGAATAGCTCTGTGAGGGAGGTGGCCCATTATTCCCAGTTAAAGGCTGTGATTTAGCAAAACCTTCACCTGAATGAAAGCAGGAGCCCAGAAGTACAGTACAGATCTGAGGGTAAGTCCTAATGGGACTGTATTTCTCATTTCTCCTGTGTTAAGTTTGATTAATCAGACATTTTAATATTCCACTTTCACAGTGAGTAAAAGGGGATGAACAGCTAAAGAAGCAGCTTTGGGAACGGGGGTTCAGCAAGTTCAAATCTCAAATCAAGAAATGAGTCAAAAAAGCAGTTTAACAGCAAATTGTTCAAAAAGTTGTATTTCAGATTCCACCAGTTTCTACACATTAGCCACACTAGACACGTCGCTCGATTTTGAGACTCACTCACAGCGAGAGGAACCCGTTTAAGAAATGTTTGACTCTTCTGAGCACATCTGGCAGGCTGGGTGGACTGTGGTGAGATCAATTTGAATTTAGTGGTTAGAGCACTTTTCTCTTGCAGCCCCGGTGTGGGATTTATTGTGATAAGATGGGTGAAATTCGATGTAAAAATCATGTGTGTTGCTTTGAATAATTGCTTATCATTCCAAGTCATGGACTCAAGGTGACAAGTGACTCCAACAATGGAAAACTAACTATGTAACTTACTACGTAACTTTGGGTGAATATGTCAGCTTCATATGGTTCATTAAAAGAGCTGAGCGTGCAGCTATGACAGCTGTACGTTTTGCTGAGGTGTAGCTGATCAGAATATCCTGCGAGTCCCTCAGCTGGGTCATCCACAGTGTGAACTTGCTGTTCACAATTACGTTACACTGTGAAGAGCTTAGATAAGGATGAGCAGGGAACTGTTTAACCTTGTGAAAAGACAAAGACAAGGTGGCAGATGTTGGATTAATACAAATGTGTCAATCATTGTGCCTCATGAAAGAGCATTTTATGTTTCTTATCCTAAATCTCCTCTTTTTCTGAGAGGTGTGCTCGTACCAGCATTTAGTCAGAGTCAGCAAACCCTCTGAAACTGCAGACATTTGTAGTAACCTATCACACACCAACATTTATGATGGTAAGATTTAGATGAAAAATCAATCGATTCTGGTTCATTCATTTCACAGGGGTATAAAGTAAACTGGTAAACTGGCAAAATAAGAGTGTGTAAACATATCCACAAGTGAGAAATGGTGACCAGATAGATAAGAGGCTGGTATTGGCTGGCTATTGTGTCTAGCATTTTCTCAGCTGCGTTAGTCATTAGCTCTTCAGCTGTAATGGTTCACCAACTAGCCCTGCAAGAAGTCACTACATCAAGTTTCTGACAAAAATCATCTTTGCGACGATGTGACGTGACGATAACCTTCTCTGTACCACTTTACTGCTGTGTCTTAAATAACTCCCTTGCTCACCCATTAACCTCTCCCTATGTGATGTACACTCAGTAGAGTGCATAACAGCGAGCAGTAAGTTTTGTGTCTGACTAATCATCCTTATTTAACGTCATTAAATGACAGCTGTAGAGTTGCACATCAGTTTTCACATCTATAAAATGCATATAATTGTAGGATTGGTAGAACACAGTCTAAAGATTCAAAGATTCCAGCATAGTCACTCCTATGAAAAAACCTCTGCGAGCCTCCTCACACTTTCACGTTTTGGACTCATTGGGCATGGTCAGTGGTCCTTCTCCGGCTGAGAGCATGCACGTCTGAGGCTTCCAATGGCCAACCGAATGGATCAAATTCTGATAATAAAAAGAGTCATTTCATAGTTTTGTAGCATTCAAACATTTAAGATAATGGTAGTTTTATAGCCACTGCTTTTCCAATTTTTTGTGCATGGGAAAAAAACCTTTTAAGCCAGTGTGTGTCATGTGATAAACTTGGTAAAGGACGTTGCAATACCCATTGTAGCCACTATGCCAAACTGTTTTCATGGCCTAGCTGCACACCTGGATGCTTGAGTGTACATGTCCTGTATGCTACTACTATTGTGGAATTTTTGAGCGCACTTTATAGTAGATAAGCGTACACACTCAAAATTTTGACTCTCATAAAATGGTGGACGATAAATATACGTAATGCAGAATATAATAAAAAGGGAGCGATTTCGGATACAGTCTATGCCTTACTGTGCATTTGAGAGGATAATTACTAACATTACTGACATACTGACAATACTAACTCAATTCTCTGCTCCATTTCCGGGGCAATTCTCAAAAATGTCACTAAAGAGTAAGAATTACTTACTAATAAGAATTAAGAATTACTTACTTAATACTGGCAGTAGTAAACGTAACCTTTCTAACAGGGTCAGTAGTGGATTAGAGACCTGAAAAATACAGAAAATTAGAAATTCTTTTACAGCTGTCAGCACTGTTTCATTAAAAGAAAATTCAGTTTATTAGCACTAGGCTTTCATTTTCTCTTCTGTCAGTTATGATAACACTGAATTCACCAAAGTAAGAGCTGAGAACGTGGGACACAGCAAACCTAACCCACCATACTTGCTGTAGTTGTGCACTGTCCTCCTGTGCAGTGAAGGATCAAGCGACATCACAGGTGTGTTTTACCTCAAACTGAAATGGTAGCCACTCCAGCAAAACTGTTATTTTGTTTACAACCTGTCCAATTGTCTGACCGCTCATATTTGATGCCCCACTGGACCTGTTTTTTTTAGTGAGGAAGAACTAATCAGCCACTCTTACCATCTGTCTCTGCTGCCCTGTGACACACTTTCTAGGCGAGTCCAGGCAGGGTTTGTTCTGTCCCTGTTGGTGCTGCCTGCTGTTCAATGTGAAGGTCACTTTATAGTGTGTGTGGCTGAAGCAGCGGCGGCAGCAGTGACCACTGTGTCAGCCCTGCTTAACGCTCCTGTGTATGCTCCGCTTGGCAGCAATAGACTGCATTGTCCACGGCCATGTCGGGAGCAAGTCCTTTTTATCCTTT
Source organism: Scortum barcoo (assembly GCA_023238725.1). Taxonomy (NCBI): domain Eukaryota; kingdom Metazoa; phylum Chordata; class Actinopteri; order Centrarchiformes; family Terapontidae; genus Scortum; species Scortum barcoo. The sequence goes on from CM041535.1 coordinate 3,479,941, forward strand.
TTTGCAGGGATACCCTTGCACTTGGCTGTCCTATTTCTTGTGCATGAGCCTTGGGGGAGATGCACATGAGTAGTGAGTGTTTCCTGATCTGCAGATTTAGCCCAGGCATTATACGGTGCTAAGCCAGGCCAGGATCAGGCCAACCCAGTCCAGGCTAGTCGCAGCCCAAAGCTATTACCTTAAGGAGCAGTGCAGCTTGTTGACTCCAGCACTAGAAAGAAAACGTTGTATCCTAGATGGAGCCTCTGCAAGCACAAGCGTGGTGACGCGGTGGCATTTGTGATGCAGCGACAAAAGAAAACAACAACAGTCCAGTGCAGTAAGACATCACACAGCCCGTCTACATTACGCCACAAATACAGGCAGGCAAGGACACGCTGCTTCACTTAAACCAAGATGAAAATGTGCAGCGCAACGCTGACAGCAAAGAGAATTTACTGCTTGCAAATCAAAAAGATTATTTTATTATGCCTCACATGAATGGGAAAAAGGCAGACCCCCCCCCTCCTCCTCGCTCTCTCTCCTGAAAATGCAATGTCTCTCTCTCTGTCTCCCTGCCTCAATCAGCTACATATTCAGAGAATTGCAGTGCAGCAGTATATTCTGCCAATGCAGAGCTCCAATTATTTCTCACTGTTGGTTTGAGATTGCACACACAAAAAATCAACCCCACCATACATGACTGCAGAAATATGGCAGAGGTTGGACGTGTTGTGTTTCAGATGACTCATGGGTTTTCTGGAGCCAAAAAGAAAAAAAAAATAGAACTATGTTGCTGAGATTTTTACAAATTCCTCCACATTGTTCAACTGAGATAATCATATCACATTAGAATTATTACCCTGCTGCACATGCTGGGTCCACAATGCAGTACACTGATAAAACTTCTTTCTGTCAGGCAGGCCTGTATATTAAACTGTGATTGTCAATCTGGCAACATACACCTATCTGCCGCTTCATTAATTACATTTCCCTGCAATTAGCTCCTCGTTTATCCAGTTTTAATTAACCATGAAATTATGGATCCTTCCTATTTGGAGACGGCGCCTCATCTCCTGGTGTATTTTGGTCTCTTCCTGAATATATATTTGCTCATTACGACTATGAAATCTTGCAATCCAGTGGCTCTGCTGCTGCTACCTTGGTAGCTGAGGGAAGGGTGTGTGTGTGCGAGTGTGTGTGTGTGTGTATGCACATATGTGAGCTAAGAGTTAGTGAAGGACAAGGCCAAGGGCAGAAGGAGAGGCTGTGTGTCTGTGTGCATGTGTGTGTGTCAGAATGACTCAGAGTGCAGCAGTGATCCTCAGTTATCACACACTGTGGGAGGAAGAGCTGTGTCTTTGTCTCCTCCTCATCCACACACACACACACTAACACACAGTTGTGATCTGCACTATAATACAGCTTACCACAAATACCATTTCAGTGATGGATCCAATTTCAAAAATTGCAGGATGGGACCCCCTGCCGCTGGAACACGTTCCCGTCCACGCTGGCTTTGTTTACCATGTGATTTTATCAACTCAAAGATATTTTATTCTTTGCATTTCTGCCATAAGTTGAAATATTGTTAAAATGTTTTTATGCTTGGCTGAGGTGGAAAAAAATGCAATGGAATTAGACTTAATGAACATACTATAATAATGTACATGAAGCTTGTGACCTGTTTTTCCCCCAAGCTTCCACTGAAGGGACAAAAAAAGCAGCAGATGAAAACATCAGATCTGTGTAGAGTAATGAGGAGACGCTAACACTCCTTAAACGAATACATGAAACAAACATAAATTTGTAACATGTTTTTTTACATGGTTTGTTTCCTTGATTTTGTAACATTAGCTGATGAATTACTGCCACGAATTGTTAATCATGATGTGCCATAGTCTTAATAATGACAAAACAGTAGTGGATGGAAATACACATAGGCCTACAGTAAATTCCCCTTTTTGTTTGCAGATTTTCTGGAGATTTGGTTAAAATTTGATAGAAAACTAACTACAGTGACAGACAGTTGATAACATCCTAACACAAAGACTGGCGTGTGTTCATTTTTATCTTACAGCTTCTGTTACGTCCACACAAAACTGAAAGTATGGCGAAGAGAAAGAGCAAATATGTTAGTGCAGTCAGGTGAAACAGTTTCTTCCCAACGTATGTCATGCAAGTCATGACAAATAACATGCCAGGATTGGTTGGGGATTAGCACGTAGTCTGCCATTGTGTCTTTGCCTCCTGACTGTATGATTGCTTAATCTGGAATTTGGATTTTATCTACCTGTGCAGGCCACCCAAATAGGACCTATGTAAAAATGCCATTCAACCAACAGTTTGACTTTGACACAACCACAGTAACACATTAACTATCTGTATAATCCTCCCCTTAACAGTTTGAACATCTGAGTTTAGTTAGAAGACTGGATGTCGGAGCTAAATGGTTCTCTTCCATCATGAAAAACCAGAGCACTGTGACATGGAGGTCAATGCTTTCAAAAGGAGGTCAGGAGATGATTTCAGCCACCTGTGTAAGCCACTGCTTCAAATCCAATCCCATTTGCACTTTTCCGCCATTAATTAGCTTAATTACTAGCCTCATTAGTGTAAGTGTTAGGTGAAATTCATTGTGGTTATGGACGCGGACATGATGGCTTAATAAGCTCAGTGTTTATGTGGGGAACAGTTGAAAAGGCACATGAGCCCTGGTATTGCTGGGTACCTAATGATGTGGAAAACAATGGTTGTCTGATGAAGAGCAGCAAGTTTGAAATGTCACCTATGTTCATGTAGTAGCAGACGTTTTCACAGGAGAAGAGTTTGCATTCTGCGTGGATGTATGCAAATGCTTCCCAAGTAAACAAACATTTTGCACCGCTGGAATATAATTATGAGTCTTGTCACATAAAGTCAGGGCCTGTAGCTCAGTCAATCAATGCTGCTTTGATCCTGTGTGTCAAAGCATAAACAAGGCTGTTGGGTTTTTCCAATTTCATAGTTCCACTAGACCATTAAGAACGTTACATTTCAGTAATTTCATGCATTTTTCCCCTCGGTTACATTGTTGGAACGAGGTTGGTCAGTGGCATGGCTTTCTCTGGGTACACTTTGTATACCAAAGCAGAGGCCTTGTCATGTTGTTTCATGGTATAATAGAGAAAGTTTTAGGGTTAGATGGATAGTTTTGCCAACATATGGGATAAACTGTGGACTTTTCTTTAAAAGAAAAGTGTACTATCCAGTGAAGGATTAGTTTGACAATTTGGAGATGACTCATTCGCTGTAGTGTTCACCCTGTGCTGATACACCCTGGAGTACACTTCTGCATCACTGCAGCAAAATGGGAAGTTAAACCACTGGATGTCAGCAAAAAAAAAAAAAAAGTTTTTTATTGGTGCTAAATGACTCCAACTCTAACTACAAGATACCGCATTTGTGGTATTATTTCTGAGTACTTATCTAGTAACTGTTAATTAAACTTTTAATTAGATTTAAAAAAAAATAATTCCAGCTCAGTAAAGTCTTAGATAATCTCAGAGTCTCAGAGTCGTTCCCCTAAAAGGAGAAAAAAAGTTGCTGCAGTTGTTTATGTCTCTTATCAAATCTTTTCATGATAAATAAAAAGATATTATCCCTTCATATGTAAAATACGAAGAATGTCAGGGGAATGAACAGTCAGTGTAAACAGCTCTTTGTAATCTTTCTGTCTATTAAGTGAATTAAAAAATCCACTCCATTTGTGTCTTTCTCTGAATAGAAAACAAAATGTGTCCGTATAGAGACCACAGGCTAATGCAGTAATACAAGAGTCCTTGAGTGGTGCAGTGTGTAATTGAGTAGTTCTGAAATCACCTATTTGGTTTGTTTGCTCTAAAATAAAGTCAGTGTAAACTGACAGCTGTTGTGTCCCGGCTCCCATTCAGCATTCTTAATGAGTACAAGCAGTGTAAAGATGGCGTAAAGCAGACGTTTGCATTTATAATTAGTTTGGCTGCGGTCCAAAGGATTTTTGACAGCAAAGATACTTACATGTGTTTAACACTGAATTAGACCGCTATTAGTTAACAAATTAGGTAAATCAACCTTGATTACATTAGAATTCGGTGAAACTGACAAAAACACTACAGGCCCTCGTGGACTGGGATGCTGAGGTTACTGGACCTGATGTGCAAATCACCCGGCAAGTTGATTGATTGATCCAACTCCTGTGGTTTGAAACAGGCAGGAAACAATTTATAATCATATCCCTTAAAAACATGTCTAAGGCCGAGTAAAAGGGTATTTTTTTAAAAGAATTTTTATTCTGTTGACACAACCTACATTTTACAAAAAAACTAACAAGCATGCTGGACCAGCAGGCGGAAATAAAGTCTACGTCAACAAATGATACAGCGTAGCATGAAGATAACTGTTTACCATTAGCTATCACTTTACAATATCTAGCATTAGGGGGAGCTAGCTAAACATGCTAACACTGACAGTGCGGCCCAGTGTTGCACCTTCAGAGAGCACCAGTATGGTGGCTGCTATAACGTGGAACAAAATTTCAACTGACAAACAAACACAAAACAAATGCACATTGATTTCTTAGAAAATTTCATTTTGCCTTTCATAACATTGAAAACTAAAAACACGAGCTTAAATATGAACACATCAGTCAGCCTACTAAAAGCTACATTAGCAGAACATCACAGACAGTAAGCACTGTTAGTGTTAGTAGTGTATCATGAAGGTGAATGGGCTCATTATCTCAGTGTGTCTCAAGCTGAAACAATTCAACTGAAAAGACACGCACACACGTTTCCCCTTGCTCTGGCCCTCTGTTTGCTTGCTTGCTATATCTGGTAGAGTGCGCCGGGCGGAGGAACAGACATCTGAAAGAGGTCATGGGGTTCACCTGCCTCTCCTCTTCCTCCACCTTGAATATCAGCCCTTCCTTGACCCGGTCTGCCTGGCGGGGCATTGTTTTCCTCTTCCCTCCATCCATCTCGCAGTGCATAGCGGGTTGCTCTGTGTCCTCCACATTTTTCTGATAATGGGTTTTGGTGCAGCTTGCACAGATGGAGGCTCAGGGAGCAGTCCACCATCAGCGGCACTGGCCCCACTATCACCCCTTAAAACTCAGTCGACTTCATTTGCATCCCGCCAGGATCTAAACACTTTAGGGGAAGAGTGCTGCACCACCTCCCCCATCTAAATCAGAAGTGGTTGATTAGTGATGTGTTCAATGTGCAGCTGTTCTGCTAAAACAGCGTACTGCACTTTCTTCATAATACATTTGACAAGTTTGATTGAATCCTGTTTAAAATGCTACAAAAATAAATAAATGCCCTGTTGGAATCTTACTTGTGTCACTGATAAGATGTTACTGTGTTTTTTCAGGGCGGCGACGAGGGCGACGTGGACAAGAATAAGTGCTGCACGCTGTGTAACATGTCCTTCACCTCAGCGGTGGTGGCACAGTCACACTACCAGGGTAAAATCCACGCCAAGAGGCTAAAACTTTTACTGGGGGAGCAGCCTGCCATTACAACCAAAGGTATAGCCCCTGTTCAAAATGCATTGTGGGTAGAGATGATAGATGACCTACTTGTGTACAAAGGTTATTTATTATTGAGAAGAAAAATAACTAAGCAATGAGACACAGGATGTCATACGTGTTGACAGTGTTTAATGATGTTGTTATGCATGTGTGAAGTGGGGTAGAACCTCATGGCTGATTTGAAATAATCATGTAGCACTCATATCAGACTGAGTGTTGTTCCACTCAAATCTCCCTGTTGTTTCTGAGCTGGAGTCCTAACAAAGAGCACGGATACATTATTGTGCAGTGTATTTCAGCACAGGCACACCATCTTGATTCTGTGCTCTGAAACATCGCACACAGACACACAGAGGTGCTGTAAAGGTCAGAATATACCGCAGCATGAACACCGGTTGTTCCTGTAACGGAGCGTCTTCTGTGGAGCCCGCTTGTTCGCCTTAAGTCATTACTTTGGTATCAGCACTCACCATGTTTTACTGTGAGTAGACCACTATGAAACTCATTTCGTCTCTCCTCATTTGTTCATATATAAATCAGTCCTAAACTTTATCAAAGGTGCCACGCACACAGAAGCAATTTTTCATAAAAGAAATATGTTCCATTTTCACGTAATGCGCTCATCAGCATTCCTCCTGAGGGTCACATTAGATGAGAGGATTTATACCATGAAGCTCCAGCCGGTTAGCTTAGCTTAGCATAAAGACTGGAAGCAGAGGGAAACAGCTAGCCTGACTCCGTCCAAAGGCAAAGCAACACAGCTATATTTATACAGCGCATCTCAAACACGGAAGCCATTCAGAGTGCTTCACTAAAGACAAGAAAAATATTAGAAAGATAACTCAGTCTACCTTCCAGCAACTTGTTAAGCTAACACGACAGTTAACAAGCTCTTTCTTCATGTTTTCAACCTTTATGCTAGGCTAAGCTAATGTTTTGATGTACATCATACTTGGTGAAATGTTAACTTGTGGGCATAAACAGTGTTTAGAGACGTAGTGCTCTCTGTCCTCACACTGACACACCTCAATAGATCGACCTCAGACCAGCGTTGTCTGTAGTCCGAGCTGTGGTCTGTTAGCGTCTTTTAAAAGCCGTACGTTATTCATAGGAACGCTTTGTTTCTGTCTGCAGGAGGGTGTTTGTTGTTCCTCAGTGGTACCAAACTAATAGATAGATAGATAGATAGATAGATAGATAGATAGATAGATAGATAGATAGATACTTTATTGATCTCCAAGAGAAATTCACATAGTTAGTTAAATTCACAATACTTCACATTAATACTTGAAATTTGTTTTGCTACTGACTTGTGTACTTTTGCTTAGTAAGTATTCCTATTTAATTATGTATATTATAGCCTTAAAGTACTCCTATAAAGTTTTTACACAGTAAGACAAGTGTGATTGTGATGATCTTTTTATTGACTGTCACCCAAATGAGGCCATTCAAAACCTTTGTAAATCCTTCCTTCCTCTGGAAACTGTCCTCTGATGGCAGACAGCACATGAAGGTAAGGCCTTCCTGCCTAAAGTGCCCTGGGCCCAGCAGACAACCTGCCTGTAAGCTGTGTAGTGGTATTACTTGGGGATAGGAGCACAATATTAATATTCAAAGTCTTTTATTGACATTAAACAGTGTAATAGAGATGGTGATAATTTCAATATGGGCAACGTGATGGAGAAGCAAAAAAAACAAAAAAAAACTGCTATGTATCTACATGTAAATACTGTACTTAGCTGTACTATTTACTATTATTAATATTCATTCAAATTCAAGTTAACATTAAATATCAAGTATATGATTTAAAAGCAGTGACTTGTAGGTTTCAAAATCTGCTAAACACTCAGAATCAGTATGTCCCTCAATTATACTGGCCCACAAAACTTTATTGTATTCATAGAGAAAATCGGATAGTTGAAAGAACTAAACAGAGTAATGGATTATTTATTGGCTGGCCCTAAATATACTCATTTCAAAATCTAAAAGTAGTGTTCTTATAGCCTGATACGTGACTGAAACTTTACAATGTTGTGATGTGAACACAGTGCTAACCATCGTTAGCTAACACCAGTCTCTCACCAAAACACCTGTTCACACACCACAACTCAGTTTCTCTCCTGACTGACCTGCTGTTCCTCCTGATCCTGGTCTGTTCCTGCTCTCTTGGATGACTTACAGGCTCATAATTATAAGACTGTTGTCCGTCATACGCATATGAATAAATATTTACAACTTATTCAGTGTCAAAATTAGCTTCAGATCCATTCATTTCTATTGTTCAATCTGACCGCTGGCTCCCTTTTGTTACGTCACTTCCGGTTCAGCCTTTTTCAAATGCGGAAGTAAAATTCTGTTACAAAAACAACTCTAAAAGTCATTGTAGTGTGTATTTAAATATATTTTGGAAGCAAAATCTAGTTCCTACATTATTTTTACATGCATTGATTTACAGTGGTTTCTAACCTGCAAGTTGCTCTTTAAGCAAACAAATAATTATTGCAAGGGAAAGTGTAATTACAAGATACACATTTCACATTTAAAGGTAACACCAGGCAAGTTTTAGCGACAAAAAAAAAAGTTTCAGTCAAATTTACATTTTTTACGTTTTTAAGTGTAAGTGTAAGTTGATTACATTTCTAAAGCATAACTGAATACATTTATGACTAAGGCAGAAGTTTTTACCTTTGAAAATCATTGTCAGTCGTCTTGGCAGAGCAGGTCTGGTCATGTATTGTATATTAGTTTTACAGGTACGGTTCAGTGATTTCAATCATGTCTGCAGTCATTTTTATGTGTGAATTTTACACAGCCTGCGTCCCACGGGAATATTCTCTCTGTTCTACAGTCTCAGCATACGTCTGCAACCCATCAATACTTTGCTTGTTAGATCTGATAAGAATGTTTATGACATGCCTGAGTAACTTATGGAAGTAATAAAGTAATGCATATACTCTAAGAAGCTCATTTATTTAAATAACAACACAGTGTACCACATTTCACTGCAAGCATTGTTCTGCAGCGCTGATCCCGTCTGAGCATGAAAACTAAAAACTGTTTTGAGAGGAAAAAGGACAAAAACCAATAAGAAGCTGGGAGTTTTTTTAGAAAATGGGCTGCATGGTCTGACATTTTCACATCACTTCCATTAAGATTATCATTTTAGATGGCCAGTCGCCAACTCACTGTGTCTGTCTCTATGCCACTTTCAGTCTCTGCCCTCACAATGCTGACCTCCACAGCTACTTCTGAGTTCACATTGAGGCGTCCACGCTCCACTTTCTCAACTCCTCCAGTAAACACAAACAGAAGTGGAATGATGCAACGTGAATGCAGTGCACAGATCCATAAATCCTGAATTTAGCTCATTTTGACAAAGTCATTTGTTGTGGTACTGGTGATGTCTGAGTTTCTTTTATCTGTTTTAGCCATTACTAAGCCCACCTCTCAAGACCTCCCCAAGATAAATCTGGGGCATCGCTCTGCCAACAAAGAAACAAAACAACATATGTCTGCTATACAAATTATGCTGTTTTGTTTCTGACATTTCGATTCTGACCTTCTTAATTGTGAAATACAGGATACTTTTCCATCTTTTGGCCTCTGGAAACTATTTAAATGAATCTGAGAGGCAGGAGCAGCTTTGCGGCTTCTCAGAGCCGCTGGCATGGCTGTGGACTCTGAGTCGTGTTTATGAAAAGGCTGCATGTCATGATTTTTGGGGCCAGCTTACTAACAGCAGCCCAACAAGCTGGTGGGGTTGGCTGTGTTTTCCCGAGTCTGTGTCTGTCTGTGCGTACGTTATTTAGAATTAATCACCAACTGCTCTTTACCTCGGGGTGACTGAAGTCTGCTGCTCCTGTGATCCGCTGACAGCTGCTCACCTTGAATCTGCTTACAAATTGGCAGTTGTGTGAGAATAATGAGTGGAGATCACAGGGGAAACAGTGAATGAAAACCACAGCAAACATTATATTTTCAGCCCAACGCCTGAGTCCAGTGGGCAGTGTGAATGTGAAGAGATTGGCCTTGAGCTTTGTTTGTTTACCGCGGCTTGTAGGCGCTCCAGTTGACCAGGTCATTTATATGCACTTCACAGCTTAGTGTTTTACTTTGTGCTCTCAGATATCCCTCACCAGCCCCTTTCCTTTTAATATGTTGGAAGTTTTCTGTTGACCGATAAGGCTGTGCATTTTTATAGTGGTATTAACTGAAGGCTTCCATTGTTGAACCATCCTGAATTTATCCTGCATTAGCACCGCCCCAGCCTCTGCAGCCTTTTTCCCTCTAAAGTGGTGGGATTGAATCAGCAGATTGGAGCGCAAAGCTCTTGTCTTTGAGTTAATGTTTGCTGGATGGACTCTTGCAATCTCTGTCTGAAAAATTCCTTTCACTGCAGCAGCAGAATAGCATTTATGCATAGAAAGTAGGACAGAGGATGTAAAGTGTGCAGAGCAGGTTCAGGCCCAATGTGTAGGCTGAACAAGAGAATTTTGCACTGTTACATTCAAAGGAAAATCAGTTGTACGCTTGAAATGAAATGACAATAAGGGCTTAAATTTGATCCAAATAATCAGAATTCTTGTGTTCACCAAGTGCTGCTGCTTCCTGTGCTGCATTTACAGCCCAGCATCCACCTGTGGGCTCTGTTCTCTTTTATTCCCGGGATTTACATTGATCTCGCTCTGCTCTTGCTTTGGCTGGTTGAAATATTTATGTTCTTAGGGAGTGATCGAAACAGAGCCTGACGCCAAACTGAAGTTTTTATTTATTCTCAATACGGTGTTCCTATTCAATTCATGGCTAAACCACTGAAGGGCAAACACATTTTCACATCAGACCCAAAAAAAGACTCATCTGCACTTCACTTTGCATTCTACCACAAGTAAGACTAAGTTTTTCTTTGTTTGCTTTTTTTTCATATGTTTTATCGAAGAGATTTAGATAGAAGTATATCATTTATTTAGAATTTTGTTCTCTGTGAGAAAAGTTAGTTATTTTGGCCACTGGTCAGCTCTGTAGCTTTAAGAGAAATAAAACTGCTGCTCTTGGTATAACACATACACACACACACACACAATATACACATAAGCAATGTTAAAATCTGTCTGAAAAAAGTATGAAAAGAGTATGAAACTGAAAATATATGAAACTGCAAATACTAAAATTATGAAAGGTATGAGGTATGAAACTAGACTAATGTGATAACATTTGAAGGATGGTGACAGGCATAAAGTTTAAATAAAGTTTCATGGTGAACATAAGAATGAGTGTAAAGAGGTTTAAGGGATGTTCAAAAATTAAGAAATACTTAAAGAAATATTTCCAGCACATTTCTTGCCAGATCCAGCAGACTGTTATTTGAAAGCAGCCAGGACAAATGTGTGAGCAGAGGTATATTTTTAACAGCTTGAACAGTAAAGATACTTTGGCTTTAGGCTTGGAGCACTTTGTCACTGTTTAAGTGCACTTGTAGTTTGTTTTCTAACAACTCTGATTGCAGTGTGATGATGTAGAGCTCAGACAGCGCCCTTTGCTGTTTGCTCTCTTTGCCACATGTCAGTGACAGACACAGCCATTAAGCAAGCCATCTGTGGCCAATGGCTCAGAACAGAGGCTGCTCCATCCCGGCCAAAAGAGGGGTGTGACACAGCCATCAATCGCATTGACACCCAGCAAACCACAGGGACACTGACGAGCCTCCTCCCCACCTGACACACACATTAGAAAACAACATTCCCACTTTTTTGGACTGCAGCTTTTTTATCAGGTCGTTCTGTAATCTGTTAACTTTTAATGTAACAATTTCCATATTTTTTTTTATATATATAATCTCATGGTTCCTTTTTGGAGTGGAAAAGCCTCTTTCTTTAAAACATCATATGACACTAAATCTCTTCACTGATATTTACAGATAATATGAAATACAAATATCAGACCCATATTTTGTGAACATATAGGCTTTGTATTTTACTCCGTGCATAAAAATAGTTGCACATACATCACCAGTCATAAATAGAAAACATTGAGTTTGCTGCTATTGTCCAAACGGCCCATATTCCAGTTGAAATAAAGGAACTGCTTGCTTTTGACTCAACTTGTTTTCTCCTCTGAAACAGTAATTTAAAGCACCTCTATTGTACAGGCACCCAGATCTGTCACAAATAGAAAATGTCAGGAAGATAAATCCAGGGCACCAGGAGGCCCGGGGTATTGATTTCTACATAAGTAACGTCAGCGGACTGGCCTCTGTTCCTCTGTTGATCCGGCTGCCTCTCGGGACCCGCTGTTGTTCCAGCCTGCTGTCGGCCGCTATACAGTTGCAAAAACTCTAGCTTGTCAAGCATCTTTTTTTACCCATTCACCCCAAACACTAAAACTTCAGCTGTTCAAAAAAGGCTTGATAAACAGCATCTCTGTTGTCATGGGAGAGCCTCATAAAATCTACTTGATGCTGTGTATTTTTCCTATGAACAGACAGCGCTCATCAGCCTTTTTGGTCCACCAACCCCCATTCAAAACCCAAGATAAACATTTCAGATATGCACCGTCATCAATCTGAAATCATACGGTCGAAAAGCCCTGCGTAATCTGTTGTTCTGAATTCCAAATGATCTTTTTGAACATGCAAGAATTTCATCTGACAGTTAAAATTAATGTTTAATGATGCTCCCACAGGCTGTATCCTCAATCAGTGTATTAAACATAGCCCCTATAAGCTAACAAATAACCCTTCTTTGCCCCATAATTCAGGCACAGTTGTGTTAATATCTCACTGACCCATATAACACATGCTCATCTGCATGCATTTTCAGTTGAATAGCAACTGCTTGTGCTGCAATGTGTTGCAATTCCTATTCAGTTTCTATTTTAGGGCTGAGGCTGGCTGAATGAATGTTAATTTGTCATTAGTATTTTTATATAATCACAGCCACATGTATTTTCATATTCGTCCACATGGTTTCTCAAAGCACTATTTCCACATTCTGGCCAGCTTCCAATTGTCTGGGCCGTAAGCGCAATATCTGCCATGAATGTCACTTCCTTTAACATCTGCAGCTTAATGTGGGGGTATATTTTCCCTGCACGGATTTACTGAGAAGTGATCTGGAGAAATCTGGAGCTAAATGTTCATATGGTAAAATGGCTGTGGCTCTCCTTCTTCACATTTAACTGAGACTATTATCTGATGACTCTAAATGTCTCAATCTGTTAACACTAAACAACAGTTATTGTATGAGTCATAGCAGTAACATTTAAAAGGACACATATTTTAAATTGCTACTTGGTGCCCTGCTTTTCAAACTATCTAATGGGCTGCCTCAGCATTCGGACCGTTAGACATTTTCATACATTTACTGGGTAGAGATTTAGTTGATTTCCTTATGCAGTGCAGCAGCTCAATTCTGAGATCCCCATAAATTTTGAAAAAAAAACTTTAGTAGACTGATGAAGATTTGACTGACATAAGGAGGAGTAGATAATGAGGTAGTTGTTAGTTATGTTTCTTGGATTTTGCAATTTTAAAAGTGGATTATTATCAAATTTCTTATTTAGCCATGGCCTAAAAAAGGAATTAGGTTTATACAGACATCAAGATAAATTTTGTGGGACAGAAATTCTTGTTCTCCACAGGATGAACTGGCATCATTGTCAGGACAAACGTTAATTTGTCCTTGTCCTAATTTTTTACTTTGATATTCAGATTCAGATTCACAGCGTAACAGCAGCGAGACACACAGTGGAAATAAATATTAGGGAAAACAGACATAGAATAAAATTAAAAAAAAAGAAAATAAGTTATAGCGTGAAAAGTATAATTATAATTATACCTGTACATAGTACAGAGGAGAGGATGTGCCTGAGAATATACATATAAGAAATATATATATCTCAAGTAGAAAAAGAAAAATAGTGAAACAGTGAAATAAACAGTGAAGTGAAGTGAAGTGGAGTGTTTTGCAGTGAGTCCAGTTATTAGTCAGTTATTTATTTGTTTATTTGTCTGCAGACTACCGGCATTTTGTTTGTTGTATAGTCAATATGATTATTATGATCAAATAACTGCAAAACTAATGGCGTTCCCATCCGCCTTTTGCTGTTTCTTTGTGTTTCATGCTTACAGTATTTGCAAATGTTAGCACGCAAACATGCTAAACTCGATGGTAAACACTATACTTGCTAAACATCTTTAGGTGTCCACCCAATTTCACCTTTCTGTTACCTTCAGTGGCAGTAATTTACAACAAGCTTAGTAAATGTCTCCCTCAGTCCTGTTTTCCTCTTCGCAACTTAACAGAGTCTAAAGGACAAATAGTCTGCAGTGCAGGTTGAGCTTCGTAGGACTAACAGATGGTAATAAATCTCAGGAATGGAGATGTTTTGTTTTGTTTGCCTTTCAAAGCCCGCACAGTTTGCAGGGGTTCCTCCTCAGAGACAAAATAAAAATATGAGAAAATATTTTGTTTCCTGAGTTTTACAGGCAGAGGAAGAGGGCGGTGAGTGGAAAGCCCAAAAGGGAGCGGCATTGTAGGAAGAGATAACTGCATGGATTCAGAGCACTTTGATCCCCTCTCCTCACAGAGGCTGAATCTCCTCAGATTTATAACTCTGTTCACGCTAAATAGGTCTACGTTGTACTGCTTCTCTGTCTGCATACAAATGCCATGCAAGGAGGGGATTTGGCTTTTAAACACATCTCAGTGCTCTAAACTAGTGCGGGAGAAATGACATGTTTTACTTCAGCTGAGAAATGAAATACTGCACATGGAAACATTGCAGTGTATTTCTCTCAGCCTTTGAGGGGATGAAAGGAATGTGTTTCCTTTGCCCTGCTGTAGATTTGATTTTTAATGGCTTTTTTCTGTTATTAACTAAGCTGGTCAACAGTGAGCAAAATCTTCACACAAACAGCCGTCTGAAGCACAACACAGAGCAAATAAGAGAGCTGAATAAATGAATTAGAATGAGCTTTAAACTGACAGCTGACAAATCCAACGCAGTGTATACACACAACAGTCCAAGCGGCGGAGAAAGTGTTTGCTGCATTGCTGCTTTCCTTCAAAACCTCACAACTCCTGTTTGTTTTAACTTGCCAGTGAAGGCCAAACAGGGGCTGCAGCGTAGTTTCTAAAATGCATTTGCATTAATGTGAAAATGAGGCTGTTTATGTAAAGCTGAAATGTAAGCTTTTCATCTAACAAGAGTGGTATGCATCTCCCTGAAGACAAACTCAAAGTGATGTGAACATGAATAATTACTGCCATAGAAAGTGTCTTCATGGCAGGAGAGGGACGCCGCTAACTGAATCAGCCTCACTTTAAATTCTAAACATGACAGCATAAAAATTTTTGTGCAGTGACATACTACAGAGTTATGTTCCTTTATTGTATTTGGTACAGTACAGCCTCAGTACAGCGACAGTGGTGCCCGTCCTCTGAACCATTACTGAAAGCTGTTGTTGCGTCAGGTAAAATACATATATTTACACGTATTACATTAACCCCACTGTAGCCCCGCCAAGACATCACCAGTAGTTTGACAATCCTGTGTGAATTCTCTCCATTCAGTCCTTCACAAGTGCTGTAGTAGTGTTTGGCCACATATATTCCTATACGTGTGTCTTACTGTAGAGCCGTGGAGCCTGGTAGCTTTTGCCTATACTGCGTATGCCAGCAAGCATCTCCGTTACCTGCCGATGTGATTTCAAGTATGCGTCAGGATGATCACGACGCACGACAGACGAGTTCACTCAAGTCCATGTCATAAGTTGATATGCAAGTATTGTTTATCTTTAAGCCACATGTGAATGATGAATGCAGAGGCAAGTAAAGAGTAAAAGAAGCTTTAATGAAAAGCAGCTGTAAAATACTCTTTTTGATCAAACGTTCATATCATATCATCAAAATTGTATGAACTCTCAACTAAAACTGAAATTGAGGCAGTGTTGAAATGATGCCTTGTAAGCATGTGTGCTGGACTGCTTCAATCTCTCCTCCTTTTCACAGTCCGGACCAACAGACCAGTCCAGCCAATAAACTGCTGCAGTGTGTGTGTGTGCATGTGTGTGTGTGTGTCCTCTGACTAACCAACTACACGGCTGCCATTATGAAATGTGGCATGTGTACTGTCTTCTTGACTTGATGATGATAAATCAAGACCATCAGGCTGGGATGATTCATACCCTGGTGTACTGATGATTCCCCCAAAAAATGTTCTTCTCAGACATCAATGTCAAAAAAATTGTAAGGCTTCAGGAAAAAGCCACAATCCTCTCAGAGTGGTTTCTAGTGTGTTCTCGTTGCTTAGCACTGCGTGTCCAAAGCTCACCAATTCATCTCTGTGCAGCAAAATAAGGCGCATTTTTATCTTGCTCACTTTTAAACATATAATATAGAGAAGCGAGCCTTTTCACAGAGTTTAAAGTGTCCTTTACGCAGCAGGTGCCACACCGAGTCGACACCATCTGCCTCTTGGCGATGGCTATGAGTCCCGCCTTCTGAACTGAGCTGAACCCTCAATCAAAGCACAGAGGGGTGTTAAACAGTATGGCTCTAATGATGCACTAAATGGGAGGAAAGGGTTTTTATTCCTTTATGTGCCTGCTGGGTTATCTATGAGACTGGAAAGCCATCCGGCAATAACACAGCCCGTTATGAATGAGGAGCCTGCCACCTCGTATCGAACGTAAATACTTTAGGTAAAACTGGTGGGCTGCTAGACGAATGGCCGGGACGCTGACGTAAAAGCAGTGAGAGTATTAAATCAGTGTGATTACACTTTGCTGGAGGAGGATACTGTACTGAGAGGTCGCACTGATGATGATAAATGATCTTTGCTTAGGCCTTGTAATCATGCTCCTTTAATTCCTGAGTATTTGCAGAAAATGATTTGCCAGAGTTTCTCTCGTTTGCTCCTCATTTCCTTTTAGCTCTCAACTTTTGGGCATCTTTAACAGATCTGACCAATAAACCCTCTCATACTCAGCATCTTGCTTCTACTTGAGAGGTTTTTTTTCCATCCCACCAAGTGCTGCCTTCTTGTACCACATAGAAGTTGTTGCGAGGTGGTCAGAGCCTACGGTGGGTGTACAGAGCACAAAAACACTCTGCACAAATCAACATTTTCATATGAACAATGGATGAAAAGTACGATATCAAGGTTGCTTTTAGTGACGAAACTGCAGATAATTCTCTCCCCTCAGCTCTACAGAACAGGGTAATTTAGCCTCTTTCAGCCTCTGGTTTTGGTCGTCCAGACCACAACTTTATTATTTTCGCTCACTTTCACCACTTTCACCACTTTCACTTGAGCAGCAGGCAGCAAAACAACTCCAACTAAGCCAGTAAAGGTGTAGTTGTAATCTCAGCTGTCCTTCAGTGTTCAGTCCTTCCTGTTCAGTTGCTAAGCACCACCCATCGACTCGCCCACGGCCCTGCAGCTTCTGTCGAGCTGTGAGGTGACCATGTATGTTTGTTTGTATATTAAATAAACAACTATTTTAGATGTCCAGAAAAACACCTGAACTTGCAAAGTGACATACATACATGACAGTATTGAGAAAGTGCTGGATTAATTCATCCATTAAAGAGCCCATAGTTAATCCCACAGTGTTACAGAAGTGGATTCTAAATGTGTGGAGTACTCATACTTGCACCCTTGGGTGAAATCACACCTAAGTGTCATGTTTTCTGATTAGTGGTAATAGCTGTTATGTGAATTCTTATTGTTGTATAGTTTTAAGACTCAACAAAGCATCAAGTTCTTGCTTGAATGTGATAGGGCCCCTTTGTATAGCTAATACAGTTTAATTACGGCTGCTTTGTGAGTGAAAATGGCCCTCGAACAAAGTGGAAGAGAGGAGTGCCAAATAGCCATTTTTCTCTTTTATCTCTGTTGATCTTTAAATTGATTTAGAATTGCTAATGCCTTTGACTTGCTTTTGAGAAACCAAGCCTGGGTGACCTGTGCATTTTGGATCTTCACTGCAAATGTTGGCAGTGTCACAACGGTGGTCCATTTGAATAATTGCCGGTATAAGGTCAGTACAGCAAACTCATTTCAGAGGACGCTGTGAGTGTTTGAACAACCCAAGGGCTCTTTGAGCTGTTGTTTTAGGACTGATGCTAAATTATATCCTCTATGTTCAGTCCATGTTCATAGGTCACTACAAAGACGATACCACAAGATACCAGTGCTGTCAGGACATGAGTTGTAATGAGTTCTGTGTTTCATCTGCTGAATGAGACAACAGTTAAACAGATACATACTTAAAACATGATACTAGGCTAGCTCTTTCCTTCTGATCTCAGTCTTTATGCTAATCTAAGACAATCTCCTCCAAAAATAAGCTCCATAGTTAAAATGGTGATTTGTGAAATAAAGTCAGTACTCATGTAATCATTTCTAGTTGTAGCAATCAGCTGCTTATTCTCCTGAAGCTAGGACTTAACAACAATAACATGATTAATACTAGTAATTATACTGATCAAAACTTTGAATGTAGTTTGCAGCAAACAGAAAGTATGAAGTCAGGTTGTCTGCAATCAATTATCGCTTCCCGTTTGTTCTTTGTCATCTTCACAAACACTGAATATTTTACCATCTTCAATATTTCAGCCTCTAAATTCTCTCTTTCACATTCTGTCATCCTTGTCGCTGCTCTAGTTGATAATTGCCTGAATTGTATTGTTGAAACCAAGAGCTGTGCATTCAGGTTATATCTCATATGCCAGAGGTGTTTAAACTGCATGTAGTTCTCTGTATATCAACAACTGTAGATTTCTTACTGCCAAGCAAAGAGCAAAGGTCTCCTACTGTATGTGGGTCTCCTTTAATCTGAAGCATAGTGAGTAACCTAGTTATAGAATACACAGTCTTAGAGTCCTTCAGTTGCTCAAGTAAATAGTGGATACGCAAACCTCTAAACTCCTTTGAGCAAGGCATTGAATCAAGAACAGCTCCTGGGCTTCTGCTCTGTAGCTGACCTCTGACCACCATGCAAAGGGGGACTGCGAGGATTAAATTAAGTCTGACAGTTTACATTGGCCTATTAGTTGGAGAGGTCACCATGTAACCACAAAGTCACAGATTCAGATCCTCAATACATAATAGCCGCTGCTGTGGATGAGAGCATCAGCCAAGTGCTGAATGTAAAATATAATGCAAATGTGAATTCTGCTCTGCCTATGGCTCGGCTCTGGCTCACTGAAGGCTGAACTCACAGAACAAACAGAGAAAAATGCTGACGGTTAAGGACCTATACATTCTCTTTCCCCCATGTTTTTCACTGGAGTTGCCACTTTGAAATGTTGACTGGAGTAATGGAACGTAATGGGACAACACTAAATGTTGACTTAGGGTGGGCCGAGCACTCGAGTGTTAAAACTGATTAAGCTGATAGTGTCGTTTTGTGTCGGGGAGCGCTCAGTGCAACGCAGCGCTCGTTCGGGGTTAATGCTGTCATCCATGCATGAAGGCACAAGTGGGCAGCCACAAGGAGAGCAGGCTCTTTATTCCGTTTGCCAAGTAGAATTTAGGTTTTCCTCTTCAGGCGTTTAATGGAGATAACAGCTTGTTATTCAGAGCAGTGCTCTAGATGGACCGCAGTCATTGTTACGTTGCTGCGGATCATCAGTGCTCATTATAGCACTTACATTGTTCTCTGTCAGCTGGCTACAAATCTCCACTTTAAAAAGCCAACTTGTGTTTGAGGCTGTGTTGACATGTCATTAGTAGTCTGCATTCTCGTTAAAAAAAATCTGAAAATATAAATAAACATAACTGACTTTAAAAAAAATATGCATAAGCAGCAATTTCCATTCAATGTTACCATTTTGTACAAAATGACTTTCTCTTATATACACACTGACACTTCAAGAGTTCTACATTATAACTGTGTCTACACAACACAATATAGAACAGCCAAGTCTGAGAGAGGAAAAACCTTGACAATCTGATCCAACGTGATACGACAGTGTACTGTTGCAGGATGAAAACCTAGTTACTAGCATTGGTCATTACAGTACAGTTCACAGGACAAATTTGAATGGATGTATTGACCCTAAGGTCAGTATGTGGTCGATTGTGTATTTTAATGGATCAGTATTGTCTAAAATGAAGCCAATCAAACTCTGTGCTTTGATCACCTCAGCCGGCTGTTGCAGTGCTGCTCTTAATGACAGCCGAGCTCTTCTATGCTGCATTTCACTGCAGATGTGAATGTGAGTGTGTGAAAAGAGGCTTTGGTCGCACCGGTAATTGACTCTGTTCTGACACCTGCTTCGGCAAAAATTGATAAGCTCTGACAGTAACATATCTGTTAAATATATATGACAGGTTTTTTTTTTTTCAGTAAAATTTAAAAACAGTTCTAAGACAAGTCATAAGTCACTTGTTAAAATGTGTTTGCCATTAAAAGTAGCAGTAAAAAAGTTATTGAGGCACATGTTTTCTTTTGAATCAGTAAAAACCCCAGTTTTGTGTTTTTCCCTCAGAGGCGTCTCCCAGTCCTGTAAAGAGCTCCCCAGAAACGTCTCCCATGACCTCTCCGCGACAGCGCCGAGACTCGGACCGCTACTGCCAGCTATGCAACGCCTGGTTCAACAACCCTGGCATGGCTCAGCAACACTACGATGGCAAAAAGCACAAGAAGAACGCTGCCAGAGCAGACCTGCTGGAGCAGCTGGGCAAGACCCTGGACATGGGAGAGATGAAAGGTGCGGAGCCCTGCATGTCATGAGAAACTTTTCTGACCATTGACATCAATACATTTTCAATATATGGCAGATTAATACATTAGAAATCACATTCAATCTTTTAAAGAAAAAATGTGTTGTTTATTTATTTGAATGTCATGGAATTTGGTCCAGACTCTTTTGTAATCCAGGTTTACTGCAGAGTTTAAGGGGAGAAAAGGTGCATCCATTGTTAGTAAGCCTTTGATGTCTTAGTAGTATCTATTAGTATATATGAAATGATAAAAGGCAGCCTAATGCAAATTCTTTACCAACCTGTTTGGGCCTGATGGACACATGTCCAGGACAGCTGTCTCTGTTGTGTCCCGGTGCTGATGGCCCTGTGTCAGACTTACTGACTGTACAGCGACCGAGGAAACTGCCATAGTGAGTTGTTAAGTAATGATAGAGTGCTGTTGACCCCAGGGCTTCTCATCTACACTATAATGTACTTCAGTGGACAGGGGGTGACCTAGTGGTAGGAGAAACCATCCAGTAACAGAGTGATGACTGAATCCTTTTCATTCTTCCTGTACCTGTCCTTCCATCTTCCACTACTAAGAGAAATAGCTGCCTCTTTAGCTGCTGAATGCTCCACTGTGTCCGTGCTGAGCAGGTAGAGTGGTTTGGGTTTATTAAAGCTACCTCACACTCCTTTCACATTGTACATTCACTGTGAATTTGACCCATTGTTGAAATAAAACATAACAGTGCAGTTATAGGGATCGGTCATTGATGATTTCTGTTAACTGTGAGTGCAGCCTTTACTCTTTGCTTATTCTAAAGGATGATGTGGTGATTCTTGTGATCACTTGTCAGACTCTGTAGCCAGTAATGTGACATGCATAATAATGACCAGAGAGCGGCGTTTGGAGAAAATTCTAATCGTCTGTAAGTCCTCCACTGTTGAACTGAAAGGCAGCCCTCTTGGCTGGAGCTTGTCATCTTGACTCCTTCTGGAATCCCCCAGCATGTCACAAGCTGTTAATTTTACAGAGGAGGAGGAGAGAACGTTCTTGCTTATCCTCTCACAGTCACAATATGTCAATAACAATTACACAATATTATTCCAGTCGGTGGAGGGCCGGCTGCCAGAAGAGCAGAGGGTGGCCCAGAGGTGCTGTAAGGGGCATTGGCGCATGACCGCACCGAATGGGAGAAACAAGTCCTCACCGCTGATTGGACACGGACCCCTAACTACAGGCCTGATTGGTTCTTTATGCCTATAGGTGCACTGTGGCTGGTTGAGGGCAAATTGAGTGGTGGCAGTCAGTTCAGCTTTGTCATGTTGGCTGTTGAGGTTTTGAGTACATGATACCTGTTGAAGATGCATATGGCCAACAGTTATACAACTTCATCACTCCTTATTAAAGTCAGTTTGTTACAACTTTTTTCTTTTTTCTTTTTTGCAACCATAACAAACAGAATGAATAATCAACATTTTAAACCCCACTCCAATGGAGTTCAAACAAAGATGCATCATGAGGTAGTACACAGATATGCATGCAGACATACATCTATGTACAAATCCACACGTATAGTAAATAAACAGACTAGGGGTGTTCCCAAATACGACTACATCACATTTGGAAATGCACATATAATGACAGTTTTACTTTCCCTCCATCTTCTTACCACAAACTTAACACTGCTTCTTCTAAGAGTAAAAACTCACTCAGGTCTGAACACACAACATTTAGATGTCATATCAAAAGACGGTCCTTATAATTTCATCAGATCTTGTTTCTTAATCATCAGATACACACCTTTTATTCTGTGTCAGAGGAGGCAGGTGGTTGCTGAACAGTCAGTAAGAGGCGCTGTTAGTAGCCAAAGCAGCAGGACTTCTCATGATACAGATTGATAGATGGTAAGATGGTTTAAGTTTGGCAGAAAATGTAGTCTCGTTAGACCCCATTAGTCACACTAAGAAGCTGTTTAAGAAAACTGGTTTTTCATGGCCTTTAAAATGTCATAAACTAAACTTTCCAAACATCACAAGATCACAAGGAAGCTCAGTGTTATGGTCCAGTGTGTTTCTGCACCATGTGAATGCATCAGAGAATATCAAGTTATGATCCCTTTTTATAAGCATCGATAGCAGATTCACCAGAGATTAAAAGAAAAGGTCAGTGATGTTCAGCAAACATAATGTAGTAATTGCTAATTTCAAAGCAGTATCAATATAGCAACACCAAGCATTACTGTGATTTTATTTTAAAGTCATGAGTATTTTCCTGCATACACGTTATGATTCTGCACCAGAGGCTCCTCTCCACCTCTCCACTCTGTCTTAAAGCCATGCCTATCTTTTGCTTCATCTCTTTTGCACTGCCTGTTCTACACTGTGTTAGGGGAAGACAGATCCGCCAAACATCAACATATTCATTATGGAGAGGCTGAAAATGTCAGCGTGCTTGCTGCACTATTCAGCACTTGGGCTAATGCGTATTTCTCTCCAGCGATTATCAATTAGTAATGAAGTGGCAAATCATCCTATCAGGCAAAACCAGCGATGTGAGCCTGTGGAGAGGAGAATGGGACCGCAGCAGGCGTAGCGGGTGGCCAGGCGGTCAGGACAGTGAGGAGGGGCAGGAAATGCTGCTGGAGAAGGCGTTCTTCTCCACTCTGAGCACTTTTCCACATTTCCTCTTTTCATCTTCGTCTACGCCTCCCTTTTGCTGATTTCCTTTCTCATCTGTGCCGTCCTCTGCCTGCTATTCCCTCTCCCTGACCCCCAGCACCATCCTCACGCACTTCTCAACTCGCTGAGAAAATGTGCATTCTGATTGTGAGGATGTAATGAAATATTCAAAAGCTCCCATAAAGGAGGAGGTGCCGTTATCCAGGCGTCAGCGTATTGTTGTTGTGTATACAGCACTGTGCAGCTCTGGAAAATTGATGGCAAAGAAATGAGAGGGGGAGAAGAAGGAAAGATCTGGCCAGGCCATTAGCTCTTCACTGTTCATATGTCTGATTTGTAGGGGTCAAGTATACCTGCTGCCCACCCAGCTCTTAGCACCGACCACCACATGATATAAAACCTTTGTTCTTTAAAAGGTCTTTAAAATTTTTATACCTTTCTGTTTACGCAGGAAGGATGCAGAGTGTATAGTCAGCTATTCAGTCACTGTGCAGCATACTGTAAAACTGATGTAACTGCTCCCCTATGCTCTTTTAAATGGCTTCAAGTCATTTTGGTCACATGTTCACATTTTACTGCACATCACTGTAAAGTCTGTCCAATACTCAGTTAGGTCAGAGTCTGATTCCCTCTTAGATCTGATGCTCATTCTTTTCCCAGTTTATAGTGAATAGTGTGTACGTGAGTTGTAAATGGGATGGAAAATGGAAAGTGCAGTAGGTTGGCCATTAAAACACTAATGTGGACACTGTGTAGACACTTTTCCTGGGTTACCACTGCAGTGGAATTAAAAGAGGTGGTGATGTCTTTTTCTCAAAGACAATTTTGTGAGTTTTTCCTGAAATAAAGACAAATAGGGGCAATTTTACATCAGAATCACTTGTTCTATAGATATTTTAAATGATTATTTCTAAAGTTAAAGCACAGTGCATCATCCAAATGTAAACACGGCTGGATTAACCTGTGTCCATGATATTGCTATTGGCCACTTGACCCAGGCCCACACAGTTTTCAGTTTTCTATGTACTGGCCTGCCACCCCCCGAGTCTCCGTGTTACAAAAACATGTCACAAACACACACTGTTAAACACATTTGTACCAAATTTGCAATTACCAAATGAACTATAAAAAACTATTGAAACTCACTGATGTGGCAGTTGTTTGCTTTCTCCTATTGATAGTGCAGCCTTGCAAAAAGTCACCAAAAATTGAAAACACAGAAAACACAAGACAAGAATTTGATCACTCCACATTGACTGATGAAGTTATTAATTTGTCCTGATGATGTTAAAGATTTTTGCATTATTTGTAAGCACTGCAAGACAAGAGGAAAACACAAATATCAAATTAAAGCTGACACGCAAATTCCTCAATCATGCATTTAAATGTGCTGTGTTGAGAAAGTTTTATGTAAAAAGCTCAGTGTCCTCAGAGTCCATTAAACCTGGTACTCATAATCCATGTTTATCCTGCTGACAACAATACTGTACACTTTCTGAAGACCACTGCATCTCTCTGACCCTCACATATTAGTGCTTCACATTTATGTGATTGAGTAAATTGGATCTGAGATTGGGTTTATACTGAACCTTAAATCTATCTTTCGAGTATCGAGCTTTCATCAGGTTGAAAAGTAAAAAGAGATTTGGTATCGATTCTTGTTCTGGTACAGGCCGAGGTAATGTGGTCACGTGGTGCCATAGACGACTGCAATTATCTAAAACCAGAGGAATACAAAGAGATGGTTGCTACTTAATTATCTTTATTGCACAGAAATATAATGGAAGTCGTATAAGAGGCTGAAACCTCAGACTCTTTTATCTTCCCACGCTCTGTCTTCACGCAGCAGCTAAACGAAACAGGAGCTGCTGCCTCTGCATCTGTTCAGTGGAGGGAGAGTCTGAGTGAGAAACCATCCCAGGTTCACCCTGATACCTGACGGAGACAGACAACCAGACAAAGAAAAGCCAGTCAACAGCTCAGTTCAGTCCACTGTTAGCCAAAAGCTCATTGAAAGAACCAGTGACAGCAAAACTGCATTTTATATCATGGGTTAGGGTTTGGTGATTTGTCTTAGTGATTTCTTGGATGTCAGAAACATTATCGTTACTTTTAGTTTCAGTATTAACTTTACAAGTTTGACATTATTCAGGTTTGATCTCATTTAGAGCAAAAACAGTGTAGTGCAGACCTATATATAATATACCTGCATGCTTTGTTCTATTAACTATTCTTACTTTTGTACTTCACCTAATGTCACTTCCAACAACAGCAGCACTATTGCATGCACTAGTCATCTCATTTGTTGCCAGAGAGGATAATATTATATTATTATATATAATGCAAAGTAGACAAGAGCGCAGGACAAAAAAATTCAAGTGCTTATCATATACATTATTGGGATCGGCCATTTTCTTTACTATTTTTCGAGCAGTGCTCTACAACTCAGTTTATTTGACAGAGCAGAGTATGTTCTATACAGAGCAACCGGGAAAACGCATTGGTACATTCAGATGCCACCTGTTTTTTATGTGATGGAATGGTCAGCTTCTCTTTACCTTTACTGCCTCTTTTGTCTGTGACTCCCATTTCTGAATGGTGATTGTTAGATGTACGTGGTACTTTGAAGAAAATGTTGATAGATATTAAAACAATACTATAGCACTGGTGTGTGTCCACATTCTGCTGCCTCCACAGTCGTCAAAGCGGTCATACATGAAACTCTATCAAACTAAAAATGGTGGAAAAGAAGATGCTGTCTACAAAATACATTTAGGGTTGGTCCAGTGTTTTCATCATGTACATTTATATCAAGAAAAACATTGAGGGTTACAGTCAGTCAAATAGGAAAAGCAAAATAAATAACATCACTGAATGTTCAAATATCATATCCATGCAATTCAAAGGTGGTGTTATATGTATTAGTCTGTTAGAAAAAACTGTATCTGATATTCCCTCCACTTTATAATGTCAAACTGACAATAAGTCTAGGCCTTTTTTTCCCCCAAAAAATCTTTAGGCTAAGATGATCATAAAAACCATCATACAAATCTTCAAATGCTTCATTTGAAGTGCTTACCAAAAGCATGAATGAAGACAGACACCTTGTCTAGTATCTAGTGGTGAGGTTGCAGATTGCGACCCACTGAACACCCCTTTCTCCTCCCTCTCTTTCCAAGCCTAGAAGCTATGGTGGCTGCAGCCCTTGTTAGAGCGAGTGTGTGGTTTGTCTTTTCTGGGCTACTGTAGAAACATGGTGGTGCATTATGGCGAGTTCTGTGTAAGAGGATCTTCTCCCTATGTAGATATGAAGGCCTCCTTCTAAGCTAACAATAACACAGCAATTCTCAGTTTCAGGAGATTATACACTACTTAACAATAATTATAATTATTGCATTCAGTTACATTCAATAGCTCCCCCTGAATCCTTCACACTGTTTCTTTAACATGAGTTTAAGAGTAATGTTTGCATTGAGCAGCAGCTAAATTAGTCAAAGATTACTTCAACTGACTTTCACCAAGGAACATGAATTATAAAGGGGAGCAAAGTGAAAACTGTCTACTGTTTAAGCTTTGATTTCATACTGAACAATTCCAAATATAAAACACTTTGTGTTGTATGTATTTTTAATATGTATTGCACAGCTTACGGACAGTTAGATATGCAAAGTTACTTTAAAGTCTATTCCGCACCACAGAGAGATTACTTTTAAGTACTACTTTGGGAAATGCATGTAGAAATTTGCAAGCGTAGATAGAAACGCTCTTTTCTTTTAAGATGGACTGTTATCAGGAAACAGGGCCCTGGCCTGTAACAGGACGTCCTTATTCTGTCCAGATTTTACCAGAACAGAGACACCTGCTAACTTTCACCTGTTGGTGATCACATATTTATGCAGGAATATTGTTTTTTAAACAGCAAAAGACTTATTATTTTTGGTGAACTACTGAACTGTGAGGTGACGTGTATAAATGCAGTTTATTTATGTTTGTGGGTAAAATTACCAACACTTGCATGCAGAAGGTGAAGTTGAAGGAGTTGCTTTCATTAATTTTTTTTTCTTTAAACAATAGCCTTGTGTTACCTTACAGAGAAACACTGTGAATGATGTGGATAGATGAACAATGTAGGTTTATGTTACGACCACCACTTTCCACTTTTTTTCTGAAAAATCATGTTTTGTCTGTCATTTTGGTGGGCGGCTCTAAATGTTACAATACCTGCAAACCTTGACCACTGTTACTATGGAGAAGATGCCAGCAAATCAGAGTTGTAGCTCATTAAAATCGCTTTCAGCTCCCATACGTCATGAGTGGTGAGGTGACAGAATTTCAGACTCAGATTCATGCCAAAATTACAACAACAGTGGTTTACATATATTAATGATTAATTGCTCAGCCTTTCTCTTTGGATGAATTGCAGCATTATTATTTTGTCATCTAGCAGAGCTGACATTGTGTGAAAATAAATCAAAATACAGGAAGAAAAACATAAAGTCACTTAAACTCCATGTTGTGCCACAGCTAGTGTTTCACTCCCATCCGCTGTCATACAGTATCTGTCAGTATCAGTACAGTCCATCATGCTTCATGTCTGCACTGCTTCTGGTGCATTTCATGTTTGAACGGGCCCTGAAGATGATTTCCAACTAAGCAACACATATTCACAAAGTGCTTCTCCTAGTGAGCCAGTTCGTCTCAAGAGCAGCGAGAAAGCTCTTCACATGGAAAGAGGCAGATAAATTCACGTTGAGAGCATTTTTATTTTAAAAAGTGTGCAACAAACATTTTACACCTGCTGTACTGCACACTGATGCAAAAAGCAAAGATTATACAGTGGAAACCTTTTATAGTGATCACCTCTGTCATAAGTGGATGATTATATTACCAAAGTTTTTTCTTTATTTATCAAACAGCTTCTCTGTTTACTGGGGTACCACGGGTGCTATCCCTGTACACAAGCTTTGTATCTCCATCATGAGCAGACATGACTGTTTCTCGTTGTATTCGACTACACAAGGTATCCTGACTGACTGCTGCATCTTGTTGGCTCGTTTTTTGCAGTTTGTCATAAGCTTTGAGCAGACCCAATTTGGTGCGCACTGCACCAGCCTCAGGTAGCCTGCTGGAAGCAGCTATGTTAATGCGAAGCAAAATAAGTAATTTACCATTGTATTGCCCTCTAAAACACAATCAATGTACCTGCATATGCGCAGGTAAAGTCTAATATGTTTACAACATTTTGTTCCATTTGTTAAAAAGATGTACCCTTCATTATATGCTTCAACAGAGAATGATGTCATCTCCTACACATCTTATTGGCTGTGAAATTAAGCTGCTGTGAACTCTGCTTGGAAACATTTAAAACACACTCCATTTCCATCTCTCGCTGTCTGCACAACCTGGCTGTGTAGATCCCTGCCTTAAAGTGAATGGCAGCTAGTCAAGTGGTCTCTTCAGCTGAAAACACTTTAACTCTTCACTGGCATCAAATCGGATTGATGTGATAAAGCACACAGACAGAGAGGAGTGGATCAAATACAGGAAAGAGAAGCAAAGAGAGCAAAGAAACAACACAGAGGGTTGGGCAATCAGCCAGTTCAAGTCATCATTGTAATGTTGAATATTATGATCACAGCACTCATCAGGGGACCTGAGAGACATTTATGGAGGTTAGCATGATTCATTCTATACCAAGAGAGCATGAGTAATCTAAAGAGGTGCCACGGTGTATTCTGGGCAATGACGTATTTTTCTTTCTCAGTACAGTACGTGAGGAGGATTGTGGGGGTTGTGTGAAAATTAGCAGCTATGGTGTGAAAAATTCATAGTCAATGTTGAATTTAGGCAGTAATATATCATTAAACTCCTTTTCTTAATGAGGTCCTGCTCAGTAGAGCACAGATATGTTCTGCACACACTGAATATCTGATGTGGCCCTCACAAATACTATACGTCCGTACTGTTTTAAAAAAAAAAGGTGAACACAAGTAACAGCTTGACATGGACTGCCTAACTTCTTCCCTGTCAATAGGTAGGACTGGCAGACATTTGAGCCAATAACATTACAGGTTTCATGATGCAGGGACAAGTAGGTTTCCAGTGAGGAAATGACATTAGTTTCTTTCTGTAAGTTGATTTAAGTTCCAGTCTTTTGCTTTACTTTGGCCTCTCTCTCACAAATAAACAGCTGTGTGAGCAGTTTATACACTTCTATGTTTATAATTATTGGTAGCTCTGATGTGCACTGATTTCATTTTCTAAATGGCCAAATGGCCATTTTGGGTGTTGTATCACCGCATTTGGGAAAAGTTGTTTCCAATAATGGCAATGGCTCTATTGTGTTTCTAAGCTTACCAGGCACAGCTACAGGCATTTCAAAATGCAAAAAATTAGAACAGCAAGTAAGAAAGAAATGTTAAAAAATGCAAAGTTTTACCAAGTGTGTGTCTCTTTTTGATAGTAAACCCCAAAGTGACCATTCAAAAGAGACCAGGATCATGTCTATATTCAGCAGGGAGCTAGTGGATTAAATGTTTTATTGTATATATTTCATATTCAGGCCTGTGTAAGGGGTTTTAACCATAATGCACTTGGATAGCACAGGTATCCAGAAAGTGATATAGTTCAGTAGTGTGCAGGCACACAGTAGCACTGTTTCGACCTTGCTGACTGACCCAACCTCTTGATATCATGAAAAAAAAATGTATGTAACATGTTGTATGAACTCTGTCAGTCATGTTCTCATAAATCACGCAGCAGCCACCTCATTCTTTCTCATTACATTCGTCACTCAGTTTCTTGTGATTCCTCGTGTAGCTGCCAAAAGAAGAAGAGAGATGTTTTGTCAGTATTCACTCAAAAACACTAAATGTAGATGGCAGCCTAGCCTGTCAAACAGCCCGATAGACAAATTGTGTTTTTCCAGACTCCATCATAGCCGTTAATCGGAGATGCGTTTCTGGCAGATGTGATTTAGCACGTTGCCTCCCTCTTTCTCACTTCCTCTGTGTTGCAGCTCTTCCTTCTATAGAGCCCTGGAATTGCAGTTGTCAAGCTGTTGCTCTTGGCTGTGTGTTATTTTTGCCACTCCCCTCACCCTAAAATAGATCTATGAAAGTCTTAATAGCAGGCTCAGAGCCTGGCAAATTACAACAAGCTGATCAAGGTCCTCTTCAAGAGGAAACAAAGGGCAAAATCTGTCCCCGTGTAGACTAACTGGTGCAATTTAAACTCTAGATTGGACCAGCAGAAGGCCAGCCATTTGTTTCCAGCTAATGCCCGTTCTCCTCAAGATATTACATATTACTTACTGCCCATTTTCTTACTGCGTCCAATTTCAGAGACCAATCTTATCCATGATTTGGTAAGCATGCCTGTTTTATTGCTTCAAGGGGTTGAAAACACTTTTGAGTGATGATTTCATTCTGAAAGTCCATTTCACAAAGCAGTCCATTATAATATATCCCACAGTTGCAACTGACCAAACTATTTGTTTCATACGGGTTTAGATTTAGCATATGCTCTTTCAGCCGGGGCGCCCTGCTGCAATCAGAGAGGGAATGAGCTAAACTTTCACCACCATCTGAGTGGGGCAGATGGCTGCTGGTTAATTTAGCATGAACCCTGGACCTGCACCACCTTTTCCCCGCTCATAAACAGTCTACACAGAGGACTACACTACTGATCAGTCATACTGGCACCATGTTCCCTCCCAATGGCTCAGGCAATAGGTCTCAGTTAGCTGAGCGACAACTAGAGATTTACTACAGAGCAAATGAAATAACTCAACTCAGCACCCCAATCTGTGGCTTTTTGGTGAGTCAATGTACAGGCCAGTGTGCCAGATATAGACTAGTTAGCAGTTATGTTGGATGAGCTTTCTATGTGATTGGATTGTGGTTTATTAACTTCCCATTGGTGCTTGTAAGCGGTGGATGGTTAAGTAAGAGAGTGACTAAAATAAATAATTTTCCTCACTCTTAGTTTCACATACTAATTTAGAAATGTAAACACACACAGGGAAACGGACTTTTTCACTAAAAAGCTGTAGACTCAGTGTTGTTTACCTGAGTTTCTGGGTCTGTGTCATCATTCTAAATTTGGTATTTTCAATATGTGCTATGGTAATGTCCCTGTAAATAAACCAGGAGAGTGGTTCAGAAATCAGGAGGAGTTGGTCCCAGCTAGAAGAAGCATTAGCTGCCAATGATAGCCTTACTCACCTTGTGTTGACTGCTCTACGAGATATATGTAGTGTCAGTGACTTATTAAATCTCAGCTCAGGTTTTACAGAATTTTAGTCTGGTCTGTGGTTGAGTAATGATGTAGTCGAATCTTTAACTCGTGTATTGATTCTCAGATTTTGATCAGTCATTCAGTCATTCTTTACACCCGTGGATCCAGTGAAAACGTTAATCAACACTCTTGTTGCAAAGTAAATGTAATGGGAATCATTTCAGGCTGGATTCACAAAGGATCTTATCTTTGTAGCATAAAGTGATTAGCTGACAGGTTATTCTTTGACTCTTTGTCACTGACTGTGAAATAAAGTATTCATCAATACAGTGGAATGCAATGAAGAAAGTATGTAAGTTATAGTCCTAAAGTTAGGACTGACACGCCCCTCCTAACCCAGCCAGTTGAGCTACTTTTACCTTTGTGACTATAAGATCAGATGAAGATATAAGACATCACATAAGATTTTCCTCTGCATGTATCAGCTCCACAACCTGTTACTGTAGTTTTACACAATTCCAGCTTAACCCAAATAAATGAGACTGCAGACCACATTTTTCTTCCTCTGCATCCTCTCCTGGGCTTCCTCTCTTTCCTCAGCTAAGGGACAAGTTAACCAAAACAAATGAGCCTCCAATGACTCACTGGCGAAGCCTAAGAAAGTAGGAAGTAAAGGTGATCGAGGGGAAGCACTACAGAAGCCGGAAGGCTCCCGGTGCTTCATCGCTCATGCAGGGCAGCACCATGAGGGAAGAGCCGCAGGTGGCTGGCAGTGATGGATACCAGGGCCGCCGTATAATCTTTCACCCTTTCAAAAATTGTTTGAGAAGCAAGCTGTCAAAGGGCCACTGCAGAGCAGACCCTCACTGCCTGCCGCAGAACTTTAATGTCAGCTCATGACTGCGTCTGGGGACGAGCGTGCAAAATTGAAATCTCAATCCTGGTGGTGGCTGACTGGCAGAGTGGTTATTGTACAGCTTATCAGGAGGAAAGTGAAAGGGAGAGATTTGCCTCTCTCTTTCCTCAGGGAATATTGCCCTCCATCAAAATGTGAGAAGAAAACAGCTGACATCAACATCTGAGAAGGACGTTGTTAGCCAATGGCAAATTTTCGACATCACCTGCCACTACCCTGAAAAAAGAAAATATTGACGCTTTCTAAGTTTCTGCAGCTCATTCCTTGGTGTGACAATTTAGAGTGAACGATCATTCATGGGGGAAATTTGATGGAAGCAGATATGGAAATGTGATTCAATGAATGCACAGTGACATTTATTTTTGCCTTGGCCTTTTGCTCGAGGCATATTTATGGGGGGAGTTAACTCAATTGTGAGAGAAAGGCAATGAAGACGGCCATTTTTCATACCACAATAAGATTAGTACAACATGACAGCGATTACACAGAGTGCTCATAATTTGCAGCAACAGGGCACTGACTCAATAAACCGTTACCACAGTCACCGAGGACGCTGTTATTTTATTCACAATTTTGAAGAAATTAGAGGTATTAAATGTTGATACCAAATAAATCAGACACCTCAGTGTCTCAGGTACTGTGTGCAGCCTGAGTTGTGTTGATTCCTTACTTTGAACTATTTTCCTTTTACTTTTTGGCATTAAATGAGGCTGAACAAAGTATTAATTTTTAAACATAGGATGGAAATGCCTGTCTGTCTGTAGGTTCACCTACAGTAAGACTGAAATGTATCTGAGAAAATGTCTTTGCAGGAGGGCTGCCCAGGTTTGAAGGATTCTGTATTGATTGTGTGCAGGAAAATCGAGACCATATTATTGTATAATAATGTGGAAATGGTCATTTACATTCCTCACTGTACTATAACTACGGAGGAAAAGCAGGCTCTGTTTTCAAGTCTATTCATGCCCTATATTGGTTTCTTTAAGGTTTGTGTCTGGTTGGTTTCAGGTCTGAAACGGAGCTACACCTGTGAAGTCTGCAGCGTCACACTGAACTCTGTGGCACAGTACCATGCACATCTGCAGGGCTCAAAGCACCAAAACAAGTGAGTGAATCACGCTACTGTTCACTGCAGAGGCAGAGCTAATCTCCACTTTTTTCCACTTATTGATGCTGCAGTCCTAAATGCTAAATGCAACACATGCACAAGACATGTTGTTTTCTTTGCTTTCATCTACATCCTTGACACCTTCGCACTTCAGATACAGGGCATTACACAATGCATGCATAAATGACGAAAGTATTGTAAAGAACTGCGTTGCTGAGACAGAAATATTAGACGGGCTCATTTTGCTGAGGGCATCCTGTTATTTTTCCCCATTTTATTTCAGTTCAGCCTACACTTGTAAGGAAGATTCTCTAATGGAGACTTTTTCCTGCTTTTTAAGGCTGTACCTAACTGCTGGCTGTGGCGCCTGCAGGAGCCGGTCTCAAGCTGAGAATCAACAAGCTCTTACAGTATAGTCACAACAAAGAGGCAGCCTGCTGGAACTTCTGTCTAGAAACAAGCTATAAAACAAAAGCTCATTTGAAAAAGATGCACACAGCCAGTTCCCTGCTAGTCACAACAGGTACCCTAAATGAATACCCTGATGAAGCTTTTGAAAATTCAGGCCCCATTTAGCAAATCTACAAGTTTTCCCAAGCAAATGCAACTAGTACTGAAGAGACTTTTACATTCTACCTGTACCATCTGCTCAGTCCTTATCTATTTTAAAATCACAAAACATAAAAACAGGCTTGCTTTTTTGTTGTTTTTTTTTTTTATTTTAAAGATAGAGTAGGTAACATTTTCAAACACTACTTTTAGTCCTATTCACTCAAACTGTCACCATGTGCTGACAGTAGAATATGAGACACATCATCTGTGATAATAATCAGCCTCCTCTGGCCCCGCCTTTCGGCCTCTAAAGCCTATTTGTTAAAATCCACCGCACCCTGGGTCAAAACAACCAATCAGAGCAGGAGGAGTAGCTAACACAGTGTCAGTCAGGTTTGACACAGGGGCTTGTTATTGCACTTTGAAGAATCAAGAATCCTGTCTTCAGCACAAATCAAAGTTTATGTTGACCATATATATATATATATATAATGTGCATTTCAATCTGCAGTAACCTACCTTTTCTTTTATTCCTATGCAAAATAAAGCTTGTTAATATTTCTGAAGTGTTATTACTTGTTATTACTTTCATGTATAGTGTTGACCCTGTGATTTGAATTGTTCTAAATGAAGGTTATAGTGTTTAAAATTGAGCCAAAAAGTACTTCGGTAATACAGCATAATATAGCAAAGTGGTATATTAGTTTTTACACTTATGCAATTAGAAACAAATCTCCATAGAAAACACGTTTTATTGGATACATGAAGATTTTAAAATGAATCATTTTGAATCTATATAAAAATCTCTGTACAGTATTGCACCGTTCTCAAACTTCACAGGTGTGTTTGGCCCAGTGGATCCCCCTCTGCCCTGGTCTTAGTCTCTAAACTCTCATCATAACAACAGATATGGATAGAAATGTCTCACATTTTGTGAAGTGACAAATGTAAATAAGCTGTTATTTTCCTGGCTCTCCATCTCGGTTACTGAAATAATGAGCTAACAGGCTAGTAGCTAACAGTGCTAACTAACGTTAGCGATGTAAACACGCTGACTGTGCAGAAACACGTCACGTTTATCACAAAGTTTGACTGTTTATCGGTAAATAAACCGAGTTTAATCCATGTTTCTTACCTGTGGCTCCTCCATATTGTTCGTGCTCACTCACGTCATGACGTTAGACCTCGGTGGGGGAGGGAGGGGCTGTGGGGGTCAGCGCAGAGGGAGGGGGAGGGGCCTTAAGGTGGCACTGGTTCAAATGTTCAGGAAAACAGAGGGCGACGGCACCTTTAAAAGCGACAGCCTGATTGTTTCAAAGTAAATAGACTGTGAGTTAATTTGATAAAGTAGAAACCATGATTTGATCAAATATAACCACATTCTGGAGGAGAATGTATCACATAATGAGGATTGGATGCTGATTTTTAATTTCTTGTCCCAATAACGGATGAACTACCAACTACAATAAGGAGGATATTTTTGGGAAATATGCTGTTCCTGCTGGAGGTTAGGTGTGCTCAATAGTGATACCACACTGATTTTGTGTTTTTGTGTGTTTTTATCATGTCTGTACACTCAACGATAAGCTACGCAGGAAAAAATGTTAAAACTACAAGCTGTGGTTTATAATGGGGGGGGGTTATGTGCTGTAACTTTTTCTTTGCTGTTAGTTGTGACCAACCCTCATAAAAACCACAGCTTGTTATTTTTACACATAGGTTTTTGTACAAATGATATAAAAAGATATAACATGGTAATGAGCTTTACAGGTAGAAGAGAGGCTGAGCCAGGCTAGCTGTTTCTAATTCTAAGCCAACGGTCTCCTCCTCTTTTAGCTGACTGATAGGAGATTGTTATCAATCTTCTCATCTAACTCTTGACAAGACAGCAAAGAGGCATATTTCCAAAAAGTCAACATTTCCCTTAAACAGAAAGTGTTTTAAGTGTTTTTAGAGTGTGTTAAAACTTCCAGCATCAGTATGTCATGTATGGATTCACATGTGCAGGTCCAGGTACTACTACTGTACACACACTGCACAGTCATCATGCTTAGCTGCATTTTATATTTAGTTTCACGTTTATTGTGTTATGAGGATGCATCATGCATCACAGTTTTATAAATGAAATGAGTGCTGGATAATTCTAAATCATCAGCAGAGTTCATTCTGGTGTTGGTCTTGGTCACTCGAGGGGAAGAGCCAAATGAAAACAGCTCACATGATATCAGGTGATTTTGGAAGAGTGCTGTCCTTCCAACTTGGAACATGTAATGTGTTTGATTTGCCTCCACTTTGTTTTCCATCTCAGCTCAAACTACAGTCCCATGCATGCATAATGATTTATGTGTTTTCTTCTTTTGCACTGATTACTTAACCCAAAGCACTTTCACTAGGAAGAAGAGCTAACTGTGTGGGGTTTTGTGTGGGCCCTGGGCAGTAGGTGTGAATTGATGGGGGTTACATAGTGCATGTCCTGGAATTAATTCCACCTGTTGGCCAGTTTGTGGATGCACACATCCACAGGGATGCTGGCATCAGGAGACGTGACATGCTGTTTAACAGCCCAGAGCTTTAGTCACGGATGCCAGCACGGCCTTGTCGGAGCCACTGCGTTTCCATGCAGATCCCATCATCATACTGTCACACATGCGACCTCCCACACACACACACGCGCGCCCTGAACAGAGCAGAGCTCTCGCAGGGTAATGAGACCACATGCAACCCCCACGAGCCCACACCTCTACACCAACCAGCCTGATTCCATCCACACAGCCCACAATGGTGCCGCAGGTCTATTTAGGTCATTTGCTTAATGCCGGTTTACACAGATAGAGTAAAGGCTGATCTGCCTTATGAAACTCCATAGAGAGGCTCAGGATAGTATTTTATGTGTCTGGTGTCCTTTATTGCTACAGGACTGGGAAATGAATTGCAAAAAGTATATCTAAGAAAAGGTTTGAAAGAGTGCAGTTTTCAAACAGAAAATGGCACGGTTTTTGTAAGGCCACAACTCACATGACTAAGACTGCTCTAACAGGCTAAGAGAAAGAAGAATAACATTGACCATCAATCTTGTCCATGACAGTGACAACTGTCATCGGCAGATTTAGTTCACTGCTAAATAACATTTATTCCAGTTCCAACAACTGAAGTCTCAGCTGGCCTGGCTCTTGTCTTTTCTCCATGCTGGTGTGCTATTTTCACAAGGCCAAAGATGATTTGATGACTAGAAAAAAAGCGCTCTGTCATTTCGAAAACATACACTAGTGTTAAAAATTTTGGAATCGAGGGGACTACTTTACATTTTGAAAAGGTCTTTCATGCTTTTTGGTTGTAGAGCCCTCCTAATTACTAGATGTTTTTTGGTATGAAGGGTTTGCAAAAAAGCGCTGCACAGATGTTCAACCAGACAGAGGATAGAACAGACAGGAAGCGGTGTCAACCAGAAAGTGTTGCTCCTCTTCTACCATGCCATAGTTGAGACCTGCAGTAAGACATCTCAGCCCGGTTAGGCAACCTTAGTGTGCAAGCCAAGATCCAGCTAACACAAGCTAGCACAAGTCAGTCAGTAACCCACATCCAGGCGGTCTTTGATGAGACTATTGTCAGATCCCCGCCCATCTCCTCCATGTCCTCCACCTTCAGTGCCCCCTGTGCAGGCTCAACTGCTTTGAGAACTTCTCTGTCCCCTAAATGGAAATTTAGTGAGAGCCTAAATCCTGTAAGGTTTTTTTTACTTTTTATCTCAACTGTGTACATGTACATCTTGTGAGGACTCTATGTCCATGAGGCTGCTTTGCTCTAACTGGATATAATTTGTTGTTCCTAACTTTATGAGTGCATTTGCGCTGTCATATCATTAACGCCTTTTATCTTTTGAATGAGACCTTGAGATGTGGCAGGTAGCTGTTGAAAGTAATGCCCGGTTTGTGGTGTTATCACTTTGACTGTGTTTGCAATGCAGTAAATGCGTGCATATATTAATATTTCAGAGCTAAAGAGAGTGAATATTGGACTTTGTTAGGCTGTGATTCACACACCTCTGAAAACTTGTTGTTATGTTGCTTCCTTCTTGGTGGATGTGTAATCGTTTGTCAACACATTTGCCAAAATGATTTTATGTCAATGTTTGTTTCGAAAAAAGAGTAGAAGAGCAAGTTCAGAGGATACATTTGTGGTTATGCTTAAAATAAATAAAGCTATAGAGTATTTAATACCATGTAGAAGAACCATCACAGGTCAAATCACAACTGCAGTATTGGTCAGAATAATCACATCATCCTCATTTGCTTTAGTCCCAGTCAATTGATATGTACCATTATTGATATATTTTTCCATTAGTGACTACTGTGTGCATGCAACACCAGGTCAACTAAGGTTGGGACTGTTAGATTGATAGGTTGATTATGTCATATGGACATGAAAATAGACCCTCCAATGGACTACAAAACAGGAAATAGGAAAGACCACAAGCTACAAGGCTCTATGGCTACTCTTTGCTAAGATGAACTAAGGGCAGGAAGGCGATTAGGAAATTCAATTTTGACTCAGGAGGGGAACAAATTACCCGCTCATGACAGGTGTACTAATGAGAAGTGTGATCGATACTCCTCTAACAAGCAAGCTACATGAGTACAACAACCCTGATGCTTTAACCCCCTGATTTGCTGTTGGCATTCAAAGCAGGAAACTCTAACCTAATGGACTTTGTCTTAAGATTTACTAGTTTGATTTGGCTTTATGGCACACTCTTTATTTTCCCCTCTTGCGGTCGTGTTCTGCCGTGCTCTCGCCTCCTCAGTTTCCAAACCTGAAGTAGAGAAAACCTAAAGTAGCCTCTCTCTTTTTTGACTCTGTTGGAGCGCCACAGTAAGCCTGTCTTGCTGAGACAAAAATAGCCAAACGGCTTTGTGCGGTCCCTCGCCGAGGAAGAGAGGAGCTCAGTGCTGAGTGCAGTGAGAAGCCAAGAGATGCCTGGCTGGTGTGACTTGTCAGTGTTAACTAAGGGGAAAGAGAACGACCCCATTTGACCTCTGGATGAAGAAATCACTGGAGTTCTCTCTCTTGGCCTCTGCCTCCCTCCATGGACCAAACAAAGTAACACTGAATGGCAACCACATACCAATCGATCTGAGGATCTATGCTGTTATTCTAAAGTGTTGATCTTTGTGGTGTCAGCAGGATTAGTCTTCATTTTTTAGTCTTAAGTTCAGCATCAAGATTTTCACTCATATTCCACAAGTGAAGCAGTCTGACAGGGAATCAATCTGCCATTATTGTCTGCAGTAGTTTGTTTCTAGACTCAGCCATGTTGATATTGTGGCATACATAGGTTGTTTTTCTCTTCAACTTTCCCAGATTTTTCTTATTTGCAAACTTTGTATGTGTACATGTGCATGTGTGAACTATATTTTTGTTGTTGTTGTTTACAACAACAGTTCGAAAGGAATATAAGAAATCATTGGTCAAATAAATTGGTAAAGAGGTTCCTGTTTGTGCACATTAATACCAATAACAAGCTAGAATTAACAGATGTGCTGCTGTCACAGTTGGAATACACATGCACAATATTTAGAAAGCTCGCTGCAAATACAGAAACAAAATGCATGAAACTATTTCAGGTTCATTAGTTTCATAATTTTTTATGTATACAGTTTCTGTTGTCATCTGGGCCACTTGCAGTGCTTCCATATTTGCAGTCTCTATGTGTTGTCAAATTGATAAAGACGTTTTCTTGAATCACTTGTATTTTGTGTATTTGCATATGTTTTCTTAAGCTGCTGTGCGCTGAGTAACCATGGTTCTGCAAAAAAAAAAAAAAAAAAAACCTGCATCCCAAAAAGCATTTTCTCATTTTCTGAATTGACAACAATTATAAAAGATTTTCAACACTAAGGATGTAAAATGTCCTCAAGAAAAGCCCCTTTGGTTAGTTAAGCAACATTCACTGGAGTGAGTGGGTATCTTGGATCACAATCCAGTTCTCATAGTACATCCACGACTTCTTCCTGGAGCTAATAGAGCTTGCTAATGCTGTTCATAAACAGTTTATCCTCTGACTGTTGTCGTGAACTGGCAACAGTCAGAGGATAAACTGTTTTCCATTTTTCACAATTTTAGTCATTTTCCTTCCCTAACAATGTTGGAAAAGTAAGCACTGTAACTCAGTTCTTCTCCATGCAAAGCCAGGACTCACTCCATCTCAAAGAGAGAACAGAGAGCTCATTTTGAGTCATTGTCCAAATCAACTCATTAGAGACGATCAGATACCAAACAAAGTGAACTGGAAAGTTTTTACTTTGGATTGTTTCAGTGGTTTGTGATATTGCTCAAAAAACATAAATACCACCAATACAACAAACACATCTCCTCTCCGATTCCCATTTATTCTGATTAATGGCCTGTTCCAATGGCCTCGTCTCTGTCTATTTCAAATGCACAAGCTTTTCCAAGAAAGGTCCATCAGATAAAGTGATTCATGATTTGGTGCACTAGTCATAAAGTCTGGCGGTAAAAATACTGCACAGCTCTGTCTTTTTCATAAGGTGTGTTAATGTGTGTTTTTTAATGTCATTTTAATAACATGCATAACCTCATGAATAGAGGGATTAACCAGTAGAACCACAGGTTCTCCCAGATCATATATCAGATTCCCACTGTAAATTTATATGGTGACCATCAGATATCACTTAGACCACCAACATCTCTCTTCAGAATAATTGTCACAAATTATTGTCACAATAAATACCAAATACAATGAGTTTTTGAATGTATGTATATTATCACCAGCATGCAACATAAAACCACGGTTTTGTTCCCTAAGCATTCATTAATCTCCCTGCTTCATGTATATTTCAAGATTTCACTTAGGTGTCACTTTTAAACTAAATCTAAGACAAATGGCTTGTTAATTTGAGCAAACCTGCAGTGTGTCTGGACTCTGCTGCTATCGATAGGTCAACTCAAGCTGGTAGTGTAATTATTGTGCCATCACCTCTTCCCAGAATAGCCATCCATCAGGGGCCACGACAAGGGTGTGTAGTCATCCTTCATGCATGAGCACAGACACACGTGTGCCTACAGATAAGTTTTAGACCCAACCGTGCTAATGAGCTGCAGAAACTGATTAGTCACATATGCCCTCACTGCTGAAGCATATGAGTCTGTTGCAGATCATTTGAGTTTCACAGCAGTTAAAAGGTTTATATCCTAAGCCATGTGCAGTATTACTATGCTGGTTGTAGTCAATACCTGAAGATAACCATTTAGTATTCCTACACTTCCAAGTCTGACACCTATTCATCTGAGAGTACTGCTGTGGAAAAGCAAGGTGACTGTAAATGTATTGTTTTTCTCACCGCTGAGTTGCTCTCATGACCTTTGGGCATTTGTAAGCTGTTGAAAAAGTCAACTGCATAATCTCAGATACACAACAGTGAAGATGAATCCCTCATTTGTGGAAAAACTCTTTTTGCTCCAAGTTGAATGCATCGACTCTGCCAGAAAGAAAACCTAACAAATCACTTATGTGAGGGATTTCTCACCATCTAGGTTTGAGATTTTTTGTTGCTGTGGCACAATGTGACAGTGAACCAGTCATTTGGAAAAATATTCCAATAATTAATCTCCAGACATTTTGCCTCTGTTGATAACAATGTTTGACTGATGTTTATGCTATAAATTCATGCGAGGGTGCTTTCACACCTAACCTGTTTTGTTTCATTTTTAATTGATCGATGTCTGGTGAGGACCAGACAACCAGACCGAGACCCTTCTCAAGTTGTCTCTGTGTAGTACGCATGTGGTGTGAAAGCAAACAGATCAGATCAGATATTGTG
The DNA here is from genome assembly GCA_023238725.1 of Scortum barcoo. NCBI lineage: Eukaryota > Metazoa > Chordata > Actinopteri > Centrarchiformes > Terapontidae > Scortum > Scortum barcoo. The sequence goes on from CM041535.1 coordinate 3,521,502, forward strand.
ATAACACAGATGTGATTTTAGCATGACTGAAAATATAAACTACTATTAAATAGTTTGACAGCCATGAACTGTACAGGAAGTGATCTTTTAAACATGCTAACATTACACTTAGCGAATTAGCAATGATGGAAAACCAAATTATAGAGCAAACACAGGTCTGTACCACATATCATGGCAATGCATCTAAAAGCTTTCACTTTGTATTTTGCAAAACTATGTCAAAACTACGTCAGCCTCAATGTGGCACTAAGGGAAATGTCAGGGGATCACCAAAGATATAAGGATACACCCACCTCTACAGTTCCACTGAGAAATCCATTGAATAGTTGTTGAGACATTTCAGTGAATAAAAAAATATCAACTCATAATGTTTCTAGAGAAAATGTCAGCAGATGATTAAATTAGAAGGATTCATCCTCTGGGAATAATGAATGTCTGAACAAAACTCGTGATAATCCATCCTGTAGTTGTTGAGATATTTCAGTCTGGATTAAAATGGTGGACCGAACGTTGTCGCCCAGAGAGCAGCAGTGGTAGGAAGGAAGGAAGGCTTTGTTTTTCATTTTCACTGCATGGCATCACTTTAACTCAGTATGCTGGTGTGGCTGGGGAGTTGATATGATTATGTGTAGGTTGCTGTACTCTGAATCACGCTGTGTCCTCTGTTACACCAGGAGAAAATACTGTGACGTGTTGTATTCAGCCAGGTTAAATCCAACTGGTTTTGCTGTCTGACAGGAGCAGCTGGATTTTTTCTGTTTATCCTGGTAGTTTGCTCCACGCTCAGCCCAGACATGAAACAGAATGGGAAATTGTAATGGCAGAGCCTGGATGTGCTCCTACCTGCATCTCCCCTGTAGTGCTGTGTGTCTCCTCTCCTTTGCCACAAACAGAACAAGTGCCTCTGCTCTCATCTGGCCACTTTAGCATCCAGTGCTTTCACGTCACACATCCCACTTTTAGAAACAGGCCCATGGTAGCACAGAGGCAGGCATATGGATTCTCCAGCTCACTTCAGCTGCATGATTCCCTCACAATTGTTCCGCTGAATATGCTCATACGCTGTGTCCAATTCACTGGCGGTTTATCTGTAGCTCGCTTCTCACGACAATCCTTATTGTTTAGCTGCATAGAAGATTCTTCGCTCTCTAAAGGGGAATTTAACATGAATTAAAGAAGGAAACCATAGGCATTGATACAGAGACGAATGAACAAGACGTTGATTTACACCGTGAATCAGATTTGGTGATTGATTATATGTGATTTGAAAACCTTAACTGGGCAAATTGATTTATCTGGAACAGTGCATTTCAGCATGAAGCCTTTGTCAGGGAATTTCACAGAATACATAAAAAACATTATTTAGCTTATCTGAAGTCTACGAGAAGGCTGAGTCCTTGTCAGTTATCCAATAATATATACAGTGTGTGGCCTCAATAGGATGCTGCACCTTTAACTTTAATTCAAAATAAAGTGAACAACATGAATTGCAAGTAAATAAATCATACAAATAATGTTAAAATGGCTAATACAGTTGAAAAAAAATAGTGATTACACTCACAGATGGTGAGTAAAGTAGTGATGGAGTGTAAAATGGTAATAGTAGATGTGCTGCACTTATGTAGTGCTTTTCTACGTTAACAGTAGGTTTCAACAAAAAATAAAAACCCCTCCTATTCACTCCCTGGACACACTGAACACATCTGCTCATGAATTAAAGATGAATTCATCTTTATTATCAGATAGACTGGTTTTTAATAAACGAGCACATATTTTGTCATTAACAGAATAATGAATACCAAACATTAAGAAGAAATGTTTTAATTATTTTACCCACGTGTGAAGCAAAACACTGAATAGAACTGGCTTGTGATGTGTTATAGAAAAAAGAGTCAAGTCAAGTCAAATTTTAACAGCTGAAGTTGGTGCTGCACTTCTAAACATAGTAAATTCTTTGCATGGAACAATTTATTCAAACAAAGTTGTTCATTTATATTTTTATACCTCCAGTCAAACAATAAGAAGTTGTCTTCTGTCTCTCACACTGTAGCTCAAGGCATTTTGTCATCTGGCTGACATTGGATACACTGAAATGTCAAACTCTTATTGTCATAAATATATAAACACTTTGCTCTCACAATCAAATATTTATTATTCTCACTTTCAAAATATTAATGTCAGCCAGTGCTGTTAATGTAGTTTCACACAGTCACCTTTATAATTACAAAAGTCTAAAGACTGCATGATATTTTGTAGTGATTTCCCACCCACTGACTATAATTGGCAGCAACACTGCAGCAACCCGGCAAAGGAGAATTCCTTTGGGTGTCATTGACAGGTCTATCCACAGTCCTCCTTTACTGTTCTCTCAGGCATGGTAGTCGATGCGAGAGGCTAGCCTGGAGAGCAATCAGCCCCTCGAGGCTCTCTCCTGCCTGCCACAAATCACCATCACCACCAGCATGATGCTTCCCTTCCATTCAGCCTATTTCAAACAAGTAAAACTTCGCGCATACAAATGATCACATCTTCAAAGCTTGAAAGAACGCTCTCTAACAAGCCTTGGCAGTTTCTCTCATTGCAATTCAGACAACATATTTATTCTGTCTGTTCAAAGGAAGTGAAGTTCAGCTTGTAGCGTTTTTTTATTTGTACAGTATGCAAAGACTGGTACAGCTGTAGTGGAGCTGCAGTCTGCTGGGAAAATGACTGGTGCTTATTCTGACATGGAAACAAAATGGCCATCGGGGCATCCTTGGGTAACATCAATCAACCAATGTTCTGTGTCTCATTTGAAAGTCCAGCTCCCATCAGAATTTGCATTTCAAGATTAAATACATATAGATGCTGAATGTGTTAACATGTCGTTGTCAGTGATAAACAGCAACACCCTGCTATCACAGAGTAAAATGGACAATGTGATACATTTACATTTCTGCCTAATGAATTGATCAGGACAGCCGAGTGTACTATTAGTGTAACACATTAATCAGCATTGTGAGAACAATTGATTATCAACACTGAACATTTGGGTAAAATGTTTCTTTTAAAAAAAATGTTTCTTTAAGGTTAAAAGCAATAAGTGGTACTGCAGCTAGGAAAAAATCCCATTTCCACAAACGGAAACTTATCATGGATGAAGTAATGTTGGCAGGTAATGAAATTAGCTACCCAATAATAACTATTCAGATTGTGAGATTAACGTCCTGCTCTACTTCTCGCTAAGCACAATGTTTGCTATATGGAGTTCTTTGCATGTTTGCAATGTTTGGTGTATGGAACGTCATTTTCTCTTTTTTTTTTCTAATACTTGTCTCCCACTGCCATGCAAAACCACCAAATGTAGATAACTGCAAGTACTTGGCTTGAAAATGCCACCATCCTGTTCCTGTGAGTTACTGAATAATGATCTTCAGCTAACAACGTTATCCAACACAGAAAATGGAAAGGGAACAAAAGGAGCTTGGAGAGAGTGTTTTTGAAATGATTTCATCAGTGACAAACTGTGGGAAATGACTTAGAGCACCTGTTGTTCTGAGGGCCATGGAAGGCTAAATATTGAGCACGAACAGTGCATTGTGTGCTGAAGCAGAAAACAGCCGGGGCTGAGCAGGAGGAATTTTCAGTGCCCATATTTTCCCAGCACTCATCTCCTGTGTAATGGCTCTGTGATTTACAACAATACACAGTGGGAGCTCCACAAACGGCCAGGCCATTTTTACACCTTGCACCCATTAGCTGCCCAGCAGAGGGGTTTTTACAGACCACTTTATGTGTGTGAGGTAGGCGGGTATCGATGACAAGCACAGATCCCAGGCATGACAGTCATCATGGTTTGGGGAAGACAACGGAACAACACCACAGAGAGAGATCACAATGCTTTTTATTATTCTGCCTCGTTTCCCCGATCATCAAGCCCTTGATTAATTCTCTGTTGCGCAGAAAGATAACTCTGGGCACTTCTCTTTCTCCGTCTTTCTATTCTCCCTGGGGTCTGCTGATACTGATGTTAGATGAGATGCCAACCCATGTTCATTTAACTCCCTGTCATTCACCAGAGGGTAATCAAATATTCACTTTGTTCTGTTCTATAATACTGGAAGTCATCTTTGGCTGTTATATGTCATACAGTCTGCATGTATAGCATATAGATGCAAAGGATCTGAGCTAGAGCATGCCAGTGTGTTACTACAACCTCCCTACACTCAACTGTGCTCCATAAAGTCATGTGCAAGATCAGCGCTGTGCCTCATTTTTAGTGTGTTGCAGCATCAATTGGTCGGTGGATTTATTCCTGACTCAAATATCCATGGATTGCCATGAAATTTCATATAGACATCAAAGTCAATCTTTTTGCCAAGATGGAACTCAACAATTTTGAAATAAAAACATAGCTCAGACATTCACATTCAGTCTCAGACATTATATCTTTTACAAGAAAGACCTGCCAACATGGCAACATAACACACACCATGAACTCACAGTGGTCACATATAAAATAACAAAAGCAGGATCTGTGAGACAAGAAGGAGATTAAACTTAAACAAATCTTAACCTAAAAAGAGGATCTTCACAAACTGAGAGCAGCAGCTTGTCTGTCTGTCTGTGCAGTTCTGATGTTAACTCAGCTCCTATAAGAGCTTCACCATAGCACAGCATTCACCACAAAATATAGTTCCACTTTGAAATGTAATGACTAGAATAATGACATTCACACACTGCAATAATGTGCTGCAGTAAATTGATTAAAATAATACAGCCCGATGATCACTCACTTTTTCATCCATATAATGTTGTAATGAACTAAAATGTCTCATCAGTTTATTAGAAACCTAAACTAGTTATATGTCAAATATAATGTATGTTTTATGAATTCATTTCAACATTTTCTCTTTGAACAGTAATATTTGTTCCCTCCCTTGGATTGATAAGTAAACCTTCAGAAATGTACTACTGGATCCATTTTACCCCCCTCTCAGACAATCCTGTCGCAAACACTGGATGCAGAAGAACTAAAATGTGCATTTATAAATGATTTTTTATCACGCATCTTCAAGGCAGTGAGATATAAAAGAGTTTTTTTCTTTTGCAAGCAGTTCAAGTCTCTTTTTGTGCCGCAGAAAGAAGCTTCAGCATCCTCTGAGATGTCCCCCAGTAATTCATTATCAGCATGTGTATGTGTATGTGTGTGTGTGTGTGTAGTGTAAAATTGTTAAACATTTTCCTTGAATGTACAAACACACCAAAGTACCCAGGAAGCTTTTTTTTCCTGTTTTTTTGCATGGCAGATTATTAGATGTAAATCTCTCCAGCACTCCAGTATTATATTACCTACAGTAACAATTGTTTCGGACAGGTGACTTCCTCCAACACAGACGACACAGACAATCATAAGCTGCAACACAGCCGCGCTCGCCTCGGCTGTTTATCACCAAGAGGGAATTAACTTCAAAGGAATTTGAAAATGTCCATGTGGAATGTAGGCTTGACGATAAATTATGCATGAAAAATGCTTCACCAGAGTAATGTGCTGACACAATTTGTCACACGCTACAGGAATACATAAGTTGCAGAGTAGCCATGTTCGAGGCATTGATGCACTAGGTGGTGTAGTGTCTCTGGGCAGTTGGAGGTCGTGCAGCTGTGTAACATACACCGACTACACAGTGAATAACTTATGAGACCCTTCTTCACTTAAAGAGGAAAGCTGGTGGCCTTGATATACAGTAGCTTTGAAAAATTTTACTCTTGACTTTAAATCAGGTGAATTGGTGTGGAGTGTGTGTGTGTGTGTGTGTGTGGAGCAGTAGGATTTGAAGTCTGGGCTCGAGGCCATGTATCATCCCCAAGCGTCTTTAAAAGCCTGTCCTGCTGTCAGTTTGGGGAGGATGCACATTTGAGTGCTGACATTTTGATGGAGAGTAAGGCAAACAGCAGCAAGGATTTCAGATACTTAGACAAAAATCTGTTTTCTGAGTTCAGCAAGTGGATATACTCTTACTTTTCACACCGAGATGGTTATAAGTTTCTCTCAGTGCTCTCACTTGACTGACTAATCTGCTCAAAGTGCTCATCAGTAAAGTGCGAGACATCATGCTGTGCCCGAGAGGAATTTATTAAATAACCAGTACTTGAACTGCACTCACACACAACAGTATTAAATGTGTCTTTGTAAAGTTTCCTGTCAAGGCCTCCAGATCAAATTTAGCATAAGACATGCTAATCGTCTTATTAAACACTGCTTGTCGCTAAGCTTTTTGTTGACATTAAAAGTACCCATAATTTGTGCAAGTGAGTTGTGGTGAAAACAACCATGAAATTGAAGCAGAAAAAATTACTTTACCAGTGAGCAAGCTAACACGTGATACAACACGTGTTTGTGGAACATCATCTGATTAATAACCTGAAGATCTTTTACTGTCTTGCTCTTTCACGTGTAAGCCTGATGTTAGCTGAGGTGAGGATGATCGATGATGTGTTTCACACGTAAATATGGTCATAAATAAGGACGACGTCAACAGCAGTTTCTGGAAATCTTCCATCTTGGCAAAAAGATTCTGCTGAAGACAAAAGTTTCTCTTACAGCCAAGTGTTTGCCAATTCCTGCCTCGGATGCAGCATAAAATCACAGCCATGCCCTCGTCTGTTACATTTAATGGTAATTTTAAAACTGCACACCGCTCTCTATCACAGTACAGAATGAGCCTGTCACTGTCAACATAAATGTTAAAGAAATGTATTTTGTTTACTACTTCATAGCGTGACTCCCACGCTACAATAGGCAGCGTGCATACATTAAGTATAAGCTATGTTTAAGCTTACACATTGTCGGGGTGACAGCCAGCTGCTCACAAGAAAGATCCACTAATGTAGGTTGTAACTCCTCTTTGCATTTTTCTGTGCTGGTGGTCAAAGCAACATCCGTCCACATATATGTCGTATAAAAACACAGTTTCTGTTGTGGAATGATTGATGAGGAAAATATGAGCAAGTGAGGATCTGAGAGTGTGCAGGAACATAATCAGGAGTGTTTCTGCTATTTTAGTCCGCTAGAGATGAACAGGGATGAGCACAGTGAGGGATTCAACCTCTGACCCGCTGTTTACCGGACAGCCTCACTAACTACGTTAACCACACAGACAAGAGAAACGTACACGCAGGTCTCAAAGGTGGCTTGTAATCCAGCTGTCGGCTGTGAGATTGCTCACTGGTGTAATGAGCTGCTAAATTAGACAGATTGAACTCTGCTCCTGAGACCTTCACATTGAAGCACACCATGTCTTTATTGGGGTTTGCCAGCTGCATCATAGCAAATTAAATATGGCTTCATGAAAGAAGAATTGGTGTAATGTAATGATGCCTGGAAGGGGAAGATACACTCTTTGCATGAGATCATTTTGCTGTAGGTTTCATCAGGGGAATTATGAAAAGAGGAGATTCCACCTAATCCTGAATGTACTATAATTAAGGAAGGTTTTACAGCAATGTAAAGCGTAAGACTGAGTGTACATTCATACATATGAATGACATCAGAAATGTAGAGCGCCTTAAATTAAAGCAGAATACTAAATGGAAGCAATTAATTAATGCTATTCTCAGGATGAGCATTTCTACCCCAGTTCAGGTTTTTCCTGAGGTCTTATTTCTGCTACTTTTGCTTCTTATACCAGTCTATTTTCATATTAAACCAGCCCACTCTTTATTTCCATTATAATGACAGTGGAGAGAGACGTCTGTTAATGTGTGTGTGACCACGACAGAGAGATTTTAGATATGTAATGCTCTACATATGAAATGTTGTCATAAGAATCCATATCAAATCTGATTGTGTACACTGAGATTTATATTTGAAATCTTTTTTTTTTTTTTTTTTAAACTGGGGGTAAAAATTATGCATGGACGTGGATTAAAATTAGACTTCTTGTTTGATTATGGAGGTGAGTATGTATGTGCACATCTGTCAGCTGTAATGGAGATGGAGGGAAGGCTGATGGAAACGCTGTTGAAAGCTGTGTAACCTGACAGCCCTGTCAGCGCATCAACATCTTGTTACAACACATAACACTTGCTTTTTGTTTCTGTTGACAAACTGTGAGATTTCCATTTAACAGGAATAGGATGTCACTCATGGTTTCCTCTGTGACAAAGCCTCTGCTTTTAGTTTTCAGAAACTGATACACGTGTTAGCGGTGCAAAAGACAATAAATGATCTTTTGAAAAACATTAAAATGGAAAGAGGATTGCAAACTTTCCATCCAGTTTCATTAACTTTATTCCCCTGGGCTACTTCTGCATTCGAAGCAGTTGCGCAGAATAAAGTCTGTAACATTTGATTGAGAAACGTGTTTATTACGTTTGTTACATTTTATTGCTTTTTTATGCCCCTGTGCTCGATTTTCTTGGAGCCATATGAATGATTTGTACATCTTTGGTTGTTAACACCTACATTTCTGTGACAGTTGCATGGATGCTTGTTGTCTTTCTTAAAGTTTATGAGTAGAAATCCAGTAGGTTGAGTGCAGTAAATCAAAGCATTTTGTGTGTATACGTCCATGTCTGATTGTATGGTGCGTTCTGCCGCATTAAGCTCTCCAGTAAAATGAGCGTGTCAGTTTGTTGTGTTGCTGTTTTGTCCATGCGTGACACGCACAGCGGGACGCTCCTTTCACTGAGCAGACTGTGATTACTCCGGTTAGCTCAGCTGAAGACAACATGCAATTCCCACTTCACTGACAGAGGAAACTGCATTGATTATGTGCAGTAAAAATAAAGCAACAAAAACAATGCTAGCCGTCAATCTGCCGTGTTTCCGCCCCCGGCTACGCTGTCACTGCGTATCCCCACTGGGGCGCACTGCAGGTTTTCCTCTTGATTTATTTCCATCTGTGCTATTAAACCACCAGCACATTGGTGATACTGTTCATACTGTCTACGAGATAGACGGCTTGTCTTGACGCAGTCCTCATTGGCCTGAGCGATTGAGCAGTGTCAGCTCCGCAAGCCGAGGAGAGACGAGGGCAGCAATCATGCGATGATAAACTGATAGGATTAGGCCATCTGTTGGTCCAGGCTGCTGGAGCGATACATGAAAGCTTTCCACTCACCTAGTCAGGCACACAACAACGGGGATTAGATGGCAACCTTTTGACACCGGGTGTCAGAGGAGAAGAAGAGGGCTTTGTTGAACATGTGGAACAAACCCACAGAAAGCAGACAGAGGAGGATTGAGTCCTGTGACTGGAAAATAAAACCTGCTGCTGTACTTTACATTTCTACCTTGTTGATTATACAGTCGGCATATAGCTGATTGTATAATTATTGTTATGATTTTTCAAAGTATCATCATAGCTCCAGGTATTTTCTTTTGAGGATTATGGATCACTGCTCTGAGTGCCTAAACTAATCACCTCTAACATTCAATGTAGTTTTTCCATTCAATTATAATTGAGTCTTGAAACTAACTGGTAAACTTTTTTTTCCTTTGGGTTATTTAATTTTATGTTTCCATAAGAAATGGAACAATAGAGCTGATGATTTATACAGCCGCTCACCTGCAGCACTTCTACGCTTTCTAAAGGTCAGCCCAAATGTTCTTCACGTGTCCTGAGAGTATTACTGTACCATACAGGTACACCAGAGAAAAACTAACCCTGCATGCAGACACTTGGCTAAAATGACTAACATTTCCAGCAGGCCAAATGTGAAAATATCAGTCACTGAGTTCAGTTCTACATAGAAAAAAAACATCTAAATTTACTATTTTAGTTTTTTTTGGTCATTTAAATGATCATTGTAGTTTCTTACATTACGACATTATCAAGATGAATTTTGATCAAAGCCACGGAAAAAAAGAAAACCTGGAATTAAGACATTTTTCATCATTGTTTTTTTCTGTAAAAGACGAATGACCCCTAACCAGCAGCACTGTTATTTTGGGAGGAAAGTGCCCATTTCTGACATATTATTTGTCAATAAGGATGATAAGATGTGACATTGCTATGTAGATCATTTGCTCATAGCAGATTTAACTGTTAACTCTCTTTCTCTCTCTCTTTCTCCAACAGTCTGAAGAATCAGATATGTGTCCAGTGAGCGTGGGACGAAGATAAAAACCAGCTATTGGATTGATGTCAGACAAGCTGTGGTCAGCTTGCCCTGCTTTTTCTGCCTCTGCCCTGCTTCTACTCTCCTACACATCATTTCAATTTCTCTCTCTCTCTCTCTCTCTCTCTCTCTCTCTCTGTTCTGTCTTTCACTGTCTGTTTCGGCCACCCTGAGGGAGGAAAATAAAGGGGTTTTTTTTTGTAACACTCTAGCACTACATCAGCTCTCTCACCTGTCGGTATACAGTACAGTTTTAAGAGTTTTAAGTCATTGACCTTAGACATTCCTCTGCAGCTGCGTCCTGTGTTTTCTATCCACTGACAGTCTGAGAGCAGTACAGTGGACCCGATACACAGCAAACTTTCTAAAAAAAAAACATGCATGGACTAAATTGTACTTTATTTTCCACAGGATGCTAAGTACTTTCAGTGGATTTGACCTGACTATATGATGAGGGTCAGTTTTAAAATCTTTGTGTTTGCTTTTACTTGAATGAAACAGAGCATATTTATTTGAAATCAAAGGAAAAATATATACATTGTTGAGCATTGTGGGCTTAAACTATGAGTAAATCATCCCCTCAGTTTCTGTATGGTACACACACTGCAACTGAACTATAATGCTTTTAATGCATACGTGCTTGCAGTGGAGCTAAATCCCCTTGTAGCTGGTAGCTTAAAGGGGTAGATGGCAATAATGACAGTGGTTGGACTTTTACTGTACGTTACAATGGTATTATCTTGTGTGGGCTCTGCTGAACAGTAAATGACTTCTGTATGTGGCTCTCGTAGTGCTTTCAAGAGAATTAATGTTAACTAAGAGAGAGAAGATCATTTTTAAAGCTTTTAAAGGATTATTCATATATATTATAACTTAAGTCTTATTTTCATAGTTTTAGCCCACATTCTTATCAGTAATAGTAACAGTGCACTCACACATTGCTAAAAAATACAGATGAAGAAACAGGAGCATTCAGAGAGCAGACAGGTCCTTTCACATGTTAGCGCTCATCACCCTACATCTAAAGCTGGAACTGTGCAAGTAAATTTATGCAAAGAAAGGATGGCGTGGGTTTCCTTCTTCAAGAAGACAGCTTAAGAAGGGAGGGAGTCTCTTCAGAGGGTTGCAGAGATGCCCAAACTCAACTTCATGTAATGTGGACCTGCACAGAGTGTCTCCAGATGTCCAGCTTTCACCTTGAGCCGTGAGAGTCTGATCCAACACAAACTGTCCACGTAAACATCCATCATATTTTATAGAATGACCTCTTGAATCAACTTTGACCTCTAAGTGAAGTGGTTTTGATAATGCGGCTAGACTGCTGGCTTGTTCACAGCCTGATTGATCGTCTGACCGCTCGTGTTTCTTCCCAGCTTTGTTGTAGCGATGGCACTATGACCCCAGATCTCAGCATTTACTCTGTGGAGGAAACTATTATCATAACCGACAGAATTCATGGCAGTTGCTACAAAAAATCACCCCATTTGAGATAAACCAAAACGAAGAATAATGGTTCTTCCCGGTTCAAATGTATATTAGAGGACGTGATCTTTTCCACAAATAAAAATGGGATTTTTGTTTTACTGTGTAATGCAGCATAATACAGTCTACTGTTTGTGCTCAGTGTTCTAGGATTAGAAATATTTCCTCTGGTTAAGATGCTTTCATTTCAGTATGGTCTTCATCTCAGGGAGGTGTAACTGGTTGCTTTAGTGAAACGTAACACTGCTGTTGAGAGTCGAATATTCACATGTACTGAATCCATTCCACATTAGAGCCTTGTAGAATGTGTTGGTAGATAAGGTAGCATGGACTGAACCATGCAATGGTTTCGCAAAAAGAATATTGATATTGTGGAGTGTTTTAAAGGATAATTCAGCTATATATACATATATATAGATATCTATATATCTATATATACATATATAATTCAAAGCTAATGTAGCATTCTTCTTTCTTACATGTCATGTTAAGAAATTAAACATATTGACTTTGAAGTCAGTGTTGTATAAATAAGAAGTATGAGGAAAATTATAAATGAATAATATATATTACTGTTGTGGATCAGATTAATTTGTAATTGCTCTCTGTTTACAGTATAAGTGATTTCTTCTACTGTCATTTTCAGTGCTGTATCAACTGCAGAACTGTGTTTAATCTAATTGTAGCTTTGACTCACGTCGTTGAAGCGTTGTATTTTGCAGAGACCTCTGAGTTCATTGACAGCTGAAATCACTTGAACATCGAGCTGGAGATTTAGACTGTAGAGAAGGAGGGAAAAAATCATCACAGAACATCATGGACTGAAAACAAAGTACTGCTGGTTGATGTCAGAGCCGCCAGCTGATTAGAGAGATGCCACCGCCGCCAACATTAACAATAATTTATAGAAATGTGTTTTTTAATAATGCAAATAAGAAGTGCACGTATGATTTGTTATTGCAAGTCCAAAAAAAAAAAAATTGAATTGCTTTGCTCAGCCTGAGTGATTTCTGACCAAACATTGCTTTGGATCAGTTGTTTCTCCTTCATCACAGGAAGTCCACCTCTCATACACCCTCTAGTCCCCTCGTGCTCTGGGTTATGTGCTCTGTTGTGTCTGAGAAAAGAATAAAAGACACTTGCAACTACACAAACTCTGCTCTGTACTGTGTTCCTGTTTGCGTGTTTTTGTTATCTTGTTGTTGACAGTAATTATAGTAATGTGTGTGTCTGTTCAGTATAATAAGGTATTATAATCACTGTAATTAATGGTAACATCTAACACAATAGCTTTAAACTCACGGCCATTTAAAATCACCACACAGCAGCAGTGACACCAGAGCAGAACACTTCAATTAATTTGTTGTTTTTTAACTTATACAGTGTTAAAAAGTTTCATCCATCATAATTAGGTCGCACATTAATTAGTGACGCTCTTACATAGAACTTTGCACTGAAAACAAATAACGTTACGTCTTAATATCTCCTACCTCGAGTGAATTAAAGCTGCCACAGCTTCCTTCCTAAAGTACAGCTCAAGTTTTTTGTAATCATTCATCCAGAAGAACTCATCAGGAAAGACAGTTTACCAGAGACAACAGGCCTGAATTCATTTCATAATTAATAAAACATGAAAGGGTTTTGTTTTCAATCCCACCAAATCATATTACTAAGCCTTTCCTCTCTGCTGAGTCCATCAAACCTGCCTGTTTTTATTGCTGATGGTAGTGTATCTGACTGCAACTGTGCACAAAAGGATCTTTGACTTTTAGTGAACTTCTGCTTCACATAAGGTTCTACACTGTGGTCTGATCCGGGTCTGCATCAAAACTCATTTTATATTTTGATAAACTCTTCTAATCTTCAGTACATGTCATTTTATACTATGAAAAAACAATCAAGGTTCATCTCACTGATGCCATCCAACAGTCTTGTTTGTTGATTTGAAACATGCCTAGGAACAATTTAGAAAGATGGACTTTGAGTATATATTATTATAAAACCCAGTCATATCATTATAATACCTGATCCCAGCTCCATCAGGAACGTCTGAATATGGTTGCAAGTGAATGTAAAGTGGGCAACATCTACAAATATTGTTATCAGTTGTAAGAAAAGGGTATATGGCTCATCAGAAATGATAATATTGACTTAAGTCAAACTCAAAGTCCAAATGGCAACACTTTGAACACAAATGCAAAATACAGATGTGTGGCTAATATTATATATATATATATATATATATATATATATATATATATATATATATATATACACACATATAAAATACTGATTAACATACAGTATAACTGACCTTTGGTTGTCACAGGTGGTTGAAGGTAGAGGTGTCTCACTGTGTATCCCCTGCATGTTTCCCCATCACTCCTCTGGAGCTCCCTTCACTGCATTTTCCAGTGCAACGTTCCAGCAGTGCTTGGCTCCATGTGTCCTGACCCATGAAGATAGATTATTCTAATTAAGCTATGCAGACAACAGCGGCCCATCAGGAAGCAAGACTCATTAATTCACTCTTTTAAAATCTGAATAATAGAATGTAAATGGGAAAAGGTCCCAAATTGGTTTCTGCATGAGGAGTCGTGTAGGGAAAGAAGCCAGAGTGTTACTGAGGCATCTGTACTGACCTCTAAGGGGTCGTTAAAATTCTCTTAACACACCAAGGGATCACACTGCATTCATCAATTTATCAATGACACTTTTTTAAGCAGAACCATCAATCAAAATGTGAACACATCTGAAGACTGCAAAGGTTAGTCTGGGACAGTATAATTTTTACTGATTAAGAAAGAGAGAACATTTTCTCTTTAGCTTTTTGGAACCTCCTCGGGGTGGGATAGCTGAGGACCAAGCTTTGTTTTTTGGACACACTTTAATCCAATTTCACGTCATACCCTGCTGACTGCCCAAATTACACCTGATATGTAGGTATCCTTTTGATGTAGAGAAGTGTGGTATCCAGAGATGGAATCACTTCATCTCTAATGTTCTACCTGAGCGTGATGAGAGTGATGAAGAGGTGTTGGAAGCCACAGGCTAGAAAACATCTGAGCCCGGGAAGTTTGTGGGGGTTGTAGCACTTCGGTCCCAGCCTTGAAAGGGAGGAGGGTTATTTCGAGGACTGGGGCTGAGGCGAGTATGAGATCTTTCTTCCTTTCCCCCGCTCTTACATGGATACCCTCACATGTATGAACAGCCGGTTCGAACCATGAGATAACAAATGTAAGAAAAAAGGTGAGAGAAGAAAGCCTGGATCTGGCACAAAACCCAACAAATCCAGCACGAGTCCCCTATGTATTCGTATGCAGAGAAAATATGTGTAATTGCTTTTTTCCAGGACTGAGAGAATTAGGGGGAGATTTAAGAAGCTTTGCTAAAGCACTGTGTGCCAGTGGCAGAGTTTACAATCCAAGGGAAAACATGCACTCTTTATATTCAATGCAGATAGCATTGTAAGAACGTGCTGATATACAGTGTGTAGTGTGCTGTAACCTTTTATGGGCCTGAATAAAAATATATCAAACAATTTCCTTTTCACATATGCATTCAGTGTGCACATGTTGAATGCACAAAAATTTAGCTTTTATCCTTTAATAACTGAATGAATTGTTTTTCATCGTGAAAAGAATTTTCCATGCCACATCAAAATCAAATCTCAACACAGAAACCAAAGAGAAGAAGTGTGTAGAGCGTCATCGGTGAAATGCTCACAGCCCTCGATTTGAACAAGGCTGCAGATTATTTTGCACTCAAACTGCAGGAAGAAACACCTGTTTTATGGTGAGACAGCTCATACTGTTACAGTGTGTTTAAAGCTGGTTAATGAAGAGTTCTGTGAACAGTGTGATATGAGTTTAGAGTTTCAACATGCGTATCATCAATAGTTGATCGATGTGCAGACTGATGACTTTGGATGGAGAATCCACCACGTTATGGCAAAAATCAAACAGGTGTGCAGTCTCTTCTTATGATCCTGTGATAAATAAAACTTGAATCCTGTTCTGATGTGAGTTTGATACGACTGAAGCTTTGTCTGTTCACTGTTTTGAACGTGCTGTCCATCAGTGGTTTGGGACACTTACACTACAACTCTGTTACACTTATCAACTACCTGCCATTTCTTAGTGGAAAATGTGTCATGTTAGCTAGCTGACAGATATCTATGAAGGGTGTGCTACGTGCCAAAAAAGATGCAAGGAGTGTCAGTAGTTGTGGTGCTTTCCAGAAAGTTGCTTCATTTCTACAAAAAAAGATGTCTATATATAAGCTTTCATGGCAGTGGAGTGATGAGTTTTCTGCCCCCTGGTTGTCTGTTGTTATTGATTGTTTGTGAATGGGAAAGCTGCATAGATGTTACGCAGGCACAAGGCAGGCAGACCCAAATGCAGGACGTATACACAAACCAGGCAGAATGAGGTTTTGAATGCAAATTTAATAGAGCGAGATCTTACAGAAATCTTGACATGAAGAGCGTGATCTTGACATGGCAAAGGTTGAGAACGATCTGGCAACAAGACAGGGGAGACGCAGACAATATATACAAGAGGTAATGGGAAACAGGTGGAAACAATCGGGGCGGGGATAGACAATCACACTGGTGGGAACACACAATGAGGGGAAGTCAAGGGACCTGAAACGAGAGGAGAGTTAGGGTTTCAAAATAAAAGGACATGCCAGAACAGGAAACAGAAAACATGACAGACAAAACTTAACAGATCTGACGAGACATTACAATAGAGAGCAGACATGGTGAGAACATACAAACACATATCACAATATTTCACTTTATGTCTTTCTTTGAATTGTTTTGACATTTTAAATATTCCACATTAATGTGCAATGTGACTGCAGGCATTATAAATGGACCCATTTATACTTATAAATGGACCCATTTATACTGCCTGTATAGACCTCTGATATATGCAGCATGCAAAGTAAAGCATACTTTTGCATACTTATTTGTATTTTTCTGCACCCACTCATCTGCAACATTGTAAAAACAACTCTAGCCAAGACATTTTTTAATCACCTCACTCCAGAGTCCTTCCTAGCTTCATGTACTGATTGGCAGATTCCCAGCTCTGGTCTTAATTCAGCCATCTCTGGATAAAGAATATTTAGCACTTATTGCATCAAACCACTAATGCCTCTTCTTGGAGGAAATGAAATTCTCTCTGTGCATACAAAGTGGATGAAAGTTATCAAAGAAAGTAATGAACAGGAATCAATTTTTAATGGCACATTAATAAAAAAAATTTTGCCTCATAATTTCCTGAGGCTGAAACGCAGCCTCCTGAAACTTTCCTGAAGCCGACTGCAAGCTCTGCGCTCATTACCAGACTGATTTTTACATACGACATCAGGGGAAAGCGGGAGTATGTTGCATGGCTCTCCACACCTCACCGCAGCGCAAACAGTATGTATGAGTATGAACACATATTTACATGTGTTCAGACACGTATACCGATACACAGATGGATACACACAAAAAAAATCTTACTCAGGAAAAGTAAATCACTTCCTCTGCCCTCAGCCCTAGGCGAGATTTTACATGGCGCCCCCCTCCATCGGCATTCGATTTACATACGCTTACAAAAGAAATGAAATCGAATAGCATTGTTTTTACCATTGTCTTTAATTTATAAGATAACATGTCACCCAATTTACATGCTTAACAAATTACAAAAAAATCTGAAATACAATATAAATACCCTTTCCACAAAATATCCATCTATCCATCCATCCATCTTCATCCGCTTAATCCGGGGCCGGGTCGCGGAGGCAGCAGTCTGAGCAGAGATGCCCAGACTTCCCTCACCCCAGACAGGCCAGCTGAGAGACATAGTCTCTCCAGCGTGTCATGGGTCTTCCCCGGGGCCTCCTCCCGGTGGGACATGCCTGGAACACCTCCCTAGGGAGGCGTCCAGGGGGCATCCGAAAACAGATGCCCAAGCCACCTCAGCTGACTCTCTCTCGATATGAAGGAGCAGCGGCTCTACTCCGAGCTCCTCCCGAGTGACCGAGCTTCTCACCCTATCTCTAAGGGAGCGCCCAGCCACCCTGTGGAGGAAACTCATTTCGGCCGCTTGTATCCACGATCTTGTCCTTTCGGTCATTACCCAAAGTTCATGACCATAGGTGAGGGTGGGAAGCGTAGATTGACCGGTAAATAAATCGAGAGCTTCGCCTTTCGACTCAGCTCCTTCTTCACCACGACGGTCCGGTACACCGACGCGCATAACTGCGGACGCTGCACCAATCCGCCTGTCAATCTCACGCTCCATCTTTCCCTCACTCGTGAACAAGACCCCTGAGATACTTGAACTCCTCCACTTGAGGCAGGACCTCTCCACCCACCCGGAGAGGGCACGCCACCCTTTTCCGGTCGAGAACCATGGCCTTCGGATTTGGAGGTGCTGATTCTCATCCCAGCCGCTTCACACTCGGCTGCAAACCGCTCCAGCACATGACGCTGAAGGTCCTGGCTTGATGAAGCCAACAGGACAACATCATCCGCAAAAAGCAGAGATGAAATCCTGTGGTTCCCAAACCGGACTCCCTCCGGCCCCTGGCTACGCCTAGAAATCCTGTCCATAAAGATTATGAACAGGACCGGTGACAAAGGGCAGCCCTGCCGGAGTCCAACATGTACTGGGAACAGGATCTGACTTACTGCCGGCAATGCGAACCAAGCTCCTGCTCCGGTCGTACAGAGACCGAACAGCCCTTAGCAAAGGGCCCCGGACCCCATTACTCACGGAGCACTCCCCACAGAATACCACGAGGGACACGGTCGAATGCCTTCTCCAGATCCACAAAGCACATGTAGACTGGTTGGGCAAACTCCCATAAACCCTCAAGCACCCTGCAGAGAGTATAGAGCTGGTCCAGTGTTCCACGACCGGGACGAAAACCGCATTGTTCCTCCTGAATCCGAGGGTCGACTATCATTTCCTCTCCAGTACCCTGGCGTAGACCTTCCCGGGGAGGCTGAGAAGTGTGATCCCCCTGTAGTTGGAACACACTCTCCGGTCCCCCTTTTTAAAAAGAGGGACCACCACCCCGGTTTGCCACTCCAGAGGCACTGTCCCCAACCTCCATGCAATGTTGCAGAGGCGTGTCAGCCAAGACAGCCCCACAACATCCAGAGACTTGAGGTACTCAGGGCGGATCTCATCCACCCCCGGCGCCTTGCCACCGAGGAGCTTGCGAACTACCTCAGTGACTTCGGCTTGGGTGATGGATGAGTCCACCTCAGAGTCCCCAGCCTCTGCTTCCTCATTGGAAGGCAAGTCGGTGGGATTGAGGAGATCCTCAAAGTATTTCTTCCACCGTCCGACAATGTCCCCAGTTCGAGGTCAACAGCTCCCCACCCGCACTGTAAACAGTGTTGGCAGAGTACTGCTTCCCCCTTCTGAGGCGCCGGACGGTTTGCCAGAATCTCTTCGAGGCCGACCGATAGTCCTCCTCCATGGCCTCACCGAACTCCTCCCAGACCCGAGTTTTTGCCTCCAGGACCGTCCGGGCTGCGGCTTGCTTGGCCTGCCGGTACCTGTCAACTGCGTCAGGAGTCCCACAGGCCAACATGGCCCGATAGGACTCCTTCTTCAGCCTGAAGCACGGCATCCCTTACTTCCGGTGTCCACCACGGGTTCGGGGTTGCCGCCACGACAGGCACACCAGAGACCTTGCGTGCCCACAACTTCGAACCGCATTGGCGTCGACAATGGAGGCAGAGAACATGGTCCACTCGGACTCAATGTCCCCAGCCTCCCTCGGAATCTGTGAGAAGCTCTTCCGGAGGTGGGAGTTGAAGACCTCCCTGACAGAGGGCTCGGCCAGATGTTCCCAACAGACCCTCACAATACGTTTGGGTCTGCCAGGTCTGTCCAACTTCCTCCCCTGCCAGCGGATCCAACTCACCACCAGGTGGTGATCGGTTGACAGCTCAGCCCCTCTCTTTACCCGAGTGTCCAAGACATATGGCCGGAGATCAGATGAAACGACAACAAAGTCGATCATCGACCTCCGACCTAGGGTGTCCTGTGGTGCCACGTGCACTGATGGACACCCTTATGCTCAAACATGGTGTTCGTTATGGACAAACCGTGACTAGCACAGAAGTCCAATAACAGAACACCGCTCGGGTTCAGATCGGGTGAGGCCGTTCCTCCCGATCACGCCCCTCCAGGTATCACTGTCGTTGCCCACGTGAGCGTTGAAGTCCCCCAGTAGAGAACAATGGAGTCCCCAGTCGGAGCACCATTCAAGTACCCCCCCTCCCAGGGACTCCAAGAAGGCCGGGTACTCTGTACTGCTGTTCGGCCCGTAGGCACAAACAACAGCAAGAGACCTATCCCCAACCCGAAGGCGCAGGGAAGCGACCCTCTCGTTCACCGGGGTGAACTCCAACACATGGCGGCTGAGCTGGGGAGCTATAAGCAAGCCCACACCAGCCCGCCTGGCCGCTCACCCTGGGCAACTCCAGAGTAGTGGAAGGGTCCAGCCCCTCTCAAGGAGCTGGGTTCCAGAGCCCAAGCTATGTGTGGAGGTGAGCCCGACTATCTCTAGCCAGTACCTCTCAACCTCCCACACGAGCTCAGGCTCCTTCCCCCCAGCGAGGTGACATTCCATGTCCCTATTGCCAGAGTTTTGGTCCAGGGATTGGGTCGTCGAGGCCCCCCGCCACGACTGCTACCCAAACCACATTGCACCGGCCCCTCATGGACCTTCCTGCGGGTGGTGAGCCTACTGGAAGGCGGGCCCACGTCGCCATTTCGGGCTGAGCCCGGCCGGGTCCCGTGGGCAAAGACCCGGCCACCAGGCGCTCGCCTGCTGAGCCCCAACCCCAGGCCTGGCTCCAGGGTGTGGCCCCGGTAACGCCATAATCCGATCTGGGCTGACGTAATTAACGGTCCTTGTTGTTTTACTATTCATGATGGGCTTGTGAACCGCTCTTAGTCTGGCCCGTCACCTAGGACCTGTTTGCCATGGGAGACCCTACCAGGGGCGTAATGCCCCCGACAACATAGCTCCTAGGATCATTCGGGCACACAAACCCCTCCACCACAGTAAGGTGGCGGTTCAAGGAGGGGTTCCACAAAATAAACATCCTGAATAAATAATAATAATAATAATAATAATAATAAATTATAAATACAACAATCAACATCAAACAATTTAAATAACCACACAGTTTTGCACACAATAACTCTATACATAAGCAGGAAAAACGTTAGCTAGCCAGATGTAAATCAAACAAATAATAAAAGCGTACATTAGGCCAATGTAGACACCTACTGAGTAGGTTTAATCTTTACAAATGATCCATAAAGTAAAGAGCCTCCATGCCGCCCAGCTACAGAAATATAAAACTGCTTATTTACTGATTAGCATGTTGAGGCTAATCGCTCAGAAGAAGTTATCAACTTCACAGTACACTGTGAGATAACTGATGCTTCATTTCATTACTGTATCTTTACTTTACCTCTTTCTTTCTCCCGTTTTTCCTCCTCTTCTCTTCTTTTTTTCTTCCCTGTGCTCCGGACAGTTCAGCTCGTTTTGACATTTTTACAAACTTCTCTGGTCACAGTCACATCAATAAATCTGCTGCCCTCCCCCCACAGAGAGCGAGCAGGTACCATCAGCCGGAGGAGGGGGGGACTTATTTGGTATTATCATTTGTAGTAATATTAATTGGGCATTGCTTTACATTTGAATCTATGTGAGCTTTTCCATTTTAAGAGTTAATAGTAATAACTAGTTTTAATATAATTGTATTGAAGGTGAATTTTTGACATTCCCGATTTTGTGGCGCCCCCTGGAGGCCACGGCGCCCTTAGCATTTGCCTATATTGCCTAATGGGCCAGCCGGCTCTGACAACAAACAACAAATGTCCCTGACCAGACATGAACGCAAACGTTACACTTAATGGTCATTGCTTTAATATAATATTCATATTAACAGTATGCCTTTTTGACCTGAGTGTGTGGTAAACCAGTGTTGACATTTTATGATTTCTTTATGATAGTAAAAAGAATGACTCTAAAGGATTTTACTACCGAGCTTTCTGTAGAGTTCACTGTGTATCATTTATTGTGATATCCATAAAGGCTGATATTTCCACTTTGCTCCTGCATGACTGGACTCCCACATTATGTCCGGAGGGAATTCAGGCTTGTTAAGGTGAATTTGTGCTGCCAACCAGACTCCACTGGAGCCTTCACATCATTGCAAATAAATCAGTGTCACTTTCTCATTTATTTTAATAACTGATATAACTTTTAGATTAAAGCTGTATTTTGTGCTGACACTTCAATGTCTTTGAATCAGACCAGGTTTTTGTTAATAAATGCCACAAGATTAAAATGATCAGTGTTTCCTAAGAAACAGCAGAGCTGTGGGACATTAAAGCTCTGGATTAAAGTATGATAATCACACTGATGCAGACATTTTGATGAGTTCAATCATAATGTTATTGTTGGGTGAATTCATAATGGCTTCCCACAGACAACAAGTACAAACAACTGTCAGTCAAACCATCTGTATCTCATGCAACATACTGAAGAAATACTAACAATTTTTTTTATTCAAAAGCACATCAGCCTCATGCATTACTCCCAATTGTACAACTTCAGTTACAGACATAAATAGAAATAAACTATTTAATAATCATAAACTACATGACAGCAGCACGCCTTTATTTTTACTCCTCTGTGCTGTAGGTCTGGAGCTGTCAGGGCAGCAGGTGGTGTCTGTGTGTGTTTATGTGTGTGTTTTTATGTGAGGCAGGGCTGCCAGTCAAATAGGTTACCATAGAGCAGCATTCCTGTGGCATAGTGTGTCAAAACAACTCCCACACAAGTGAGGGCCAGTAGCACCCTGACCTCCTGAGCCCCTCAGGGACACACACACGTACACACAAACAGTACCTGGAAAAGCATCTTGTAATTACTTTTCAAATCTGCCAAAAATGTTCAGTATGTATCTCCCTCTGTCCTGGCACATCTGTCTTTTATTTTTTCTCTTATATAAATGAGTTGTCCAGATTCCCATACAGTAAGCCATCATGGCCATTCCTGGGTATCTGTAAGTATTTGATATAAATATCATGTTTATTTGCAAAGCTGTAGGAGTCTCAAACAGCTTGCAGGTTTTCAATCGCAAACCACAAATCAAGATTAATTAAAAGTTAAGGATCACTCACGTTATTACAATTCATCCTCAGGGAGATTGTTTGTATCCGATATCCTGATAATCCAACATGTAGTTGCACTAAATGTGAAGCTCATGATGAAAGGAAAAAGGGATTTCCAGAGCCAGTGTGATTCATAATCTGGGAACCACAAATGTCTGTATTGTACATTTTGTGCCAATCCATCCAACTGGATAACTTAAACTTTGTCCTGCTTGTGGTGCTAGAGAATCAGTCTGGGAATCACCATTCATTCATCCTAATTCAGTCATTAGGATTCATCCTCTGGGGAATCTTTTGACAATCTAATCTAATCTAATACTTGTTGAGATACTTCCAGAGAGCTCGGCTCCTCTGAGGAGACTAAAATTTAAAGGGGCTCTAAAATATCTTTGTTTTTTGTACCATTGTTTTTTTTATGTATAAATTTATATCTTCATGAATATTCATGTTGCTTAAATGAATAATGTTTGGGGGGGGGGCGCACTCAACGCACATTACACACTTTATGTTGCCTTTCAAGTGAATGTCTTCTGGCTATTGAATTGAAATGTACTGATAGTACATATTTGCATGTAGGCACATTCATGTATGTGTGTGCATGTGTACAGTGCCCTCCCAACATCCACCTGCCAAAAATAGGGCTCACTGCTCGTTTTTTTAAGGGTCAGTAAACACACAGTTAAACTCAGCCTTAAGCATTTTGTGTTACACTGAACTATACAGTGAAAATGAAAAAACTTTTCTCATCATGCCCTGTCACAAACTGTCCAACAATGTGTGTTATCCTCCTGGAAACAACAATTTCACATCATATACACAATTCTCTATAAACCTCTCATGAAATATATTCAGTTATTTAAGCTAATCTTCCTGGATTGTTTGTGACCATCAAAATCAGAATTCAAGCTTTCTGACACCAGTCACCAACAGGCGCTTGTTAATTCAGCAACAAATGTCACATATTCATGATTAATGGACCTAAAGGGCAGCTGGGTGACATCCCTTCCAGTCACATTCAATCTCAACCCTCCCGGAAAGCTCGAAAACCAGGAGGCATCATTGTATCTCTCAAGATTATTGTAATGCCAAAAGGAAAGATTTGACCTTTAGCTGAGGAAGATTTGTTTCTGCAGTGTCTTATTTTGAGAGCTGTTCAGAGATTCATCAAGTGGTTGTCAGTGAGATTACTGTCACATTCTCTCACAAGTGCAGACAAACATGTAGATCACAATTGATTTGTCAGAATTAACTCTGCTGGAACAGATTGTTTTCCAGCGAGCTGACACTGCTTCTGGTTAAATATAATCTCTTGCCATGGGCTCATGTTCAACAAGTTTAATTTCATTGTGCTGGGCTGTATGTTGCATGTACAGCAACACGCGATTGCCAGCAGTGCCTTCAGGGCAAAGAGTAATATATACAAACTTGCAGGCACTTCCATAAGCCAAAACATGTATTTTTAATTAGCATTTCACTGTTTTTTTACTTTTTGCTCGAAGGCTGTGTGTGTGTGTGTGTGTGTGTGTGTGTGTGTGTGTGTGTGTGTGTGTGTGATTTCATGCCACTCATATGCGTGCAAGTGCGCATCAGAGAGGCTCCCAGCCACACTGGCAGGGACAGACTCCTGACTTTCTGACTTAATCAAAGATTCATTGACTATACTCATTAGTCTATTCCATCTTGGCAGATGTCACTATTTCTCAAATTCACTCTTTTCCCATGGGCCAGACACAGGCCTGCACATCTAAACCATACCTTTGTGGACAGAGGGTGTCACAACTGTACAGATTGTTGTAACAGCCCTCCTGAGGCAAACGATGTTTGTGATTTTGGGCTTTAAATAAATAAATTTGATTTTTTGATTTTGAGAGACAGACATGTAGACATGCAGCCGAACAGGAAAAAGCTGTGCACTCTGCCATTGGATTGGGATGGGACAGGAGGGAAAATCCATTCCTGTGTCACGCTCTGCGAGTTATATCCATGCATTATGCTGCAATAATAAGCTGTAGGAATACTCGAGTTCCATTTAAATCTGTGCGTGCCAAATAGACCTTAGTAGGCATGTCAGTGGTTTGTTTCTCTTCTCAGTCTTTCTTTTTTCACAAAACAGCTAAATCCCATTTCTCCTGTTGAACTTCACCTATTGAATATTAACTAAGCACAGAGCAATCACTTGTTTTTTAGTAACTAACTGTAATAACTAGTTTTACTGCACTACTATGCAGTCATTTATACTGATAAGCAGTGTCCAAGAATAAATAGGAACATTTACTCAGATAAGTAGTTTGTAGTTTTGAAGTATTTGTACTTTACTTGAGTAGTTTAATTTTATGCTACTCTGCAATTCAGACATTCATACATTACATACATACATACACATATATATACAGTACATATACATGTGTATACAATATATGAACAATTAAATAACGATGTATTATAGATAGATAAAGCTACATAGCAGACTATAAAGACTTTATACTTATGCATGCACCTTTGCCATCTGTAGCATTAAAGTGATGAACATATTAATACACCAATATTATAATCTAATAATGTAATATATATTCATTGGGCTTATCTGAAAATAAGTAACTCTGCTTTTTGTTTGAGTATATTTTGTTGTACCTTTAATGTAAGAATATTATAATATAAGCAATATATATAATATATATACATATATATATATATATATATATATATATATATATATATATATATATATATATAAAAGTTCGGAGAACTTTTCCTTCCACCACCATTTAAAAGAGACTTTCTCTTTTGTCACCCAAGATTCTGACCTACAATACAAACGAGCCAAAGATAAACTAATTACCCCAAAACATCAAGGTGGAAAATGGCCTGACATTTCTCTGGGTGCACAAAAGCAGCTTTGAAAGCCAGACAAAGTCTGTAAGGAGAGATGAATAATGTGCACTAATAGTGCTGAATGTCATAGTCACAGGTTGTCATTTGTCACTTTTGATTAGTTGCCAACTTCAGAGAGGCAGGCTTTACCTAATATGAGTTACCATGAGGGCAGAGGGGGAGAGTGGAGACCCTGATGCATAATGAATGATAACTTTCAGCCCTGATGTATTTTGATTTACTTTCTGTCTGTGTCTATTTGTTTATTGTACAGTCGACCACAAAATATTACAGACTTGAGAAATGTGGTTTGGCCTCTCTGACCTTGTATTGGCTTGATCCTCCAAACATCAGTGTTTTTCTTTCTTTTTAGGTTCCAATCAGATCACTAAGGTCCTCCACAGCTTTTCTTGTAACGATGTCCCTAAGCTGTGAAACTCACTGCCTCTGGATATTCAAATGGAAAATTCTCTTGGTGTCCTTACAAGTAAAATAAAATCTATTATAAGTTATTTTTAATGAGATTAATGTTATTGCCTCTTTTCTTTTTCTTAGTATTTTACATAATTGCTATTTTTGGTATTTATTTTATGTCATTTTGATTTTAAACATTTTATTGTTTAACTTTTCTTGCCTAAATTTGCAATGTGAAGCACTTAGGATGACTGGAGTGGTCTGGCCCAGAAACGTGGCCTTGCAGGGCAACGAGTGGAGTGACTGCAGAGAACGAATCAAGCTTACTGAGGTTCATGTAAGATCTGCATCATTTCAAAGACATTCAGGGTGGCCTGTTAGGAGCTGGAATAACCAAAAGGCCTGGTCTCCCCTAGACTTCACAACAAACTTATTGTAAGTCCTACCTGAACATACTATTCTGTTGAACAAATCAGCAACCACTACATTAAAGCAAGACATTAGCTAACTGCATTTTGCATTTTAATACAAAAACTAATCCCTGTAATAATAACAGATTTTCTGTCTGTCCAGTTATCTTAAATTAGTTATATTATGTGTGTGTGTGTTTGTGTGTGTGTGTGTGTGTGTGTGTGTGTGTGTGTAGTTCTATACTTTATCAAGCAAATATTACATAAACAATTACAATTATTAATTAAAATCAGAATCACATCTGTTGTACATACTGGTTATACTATATATTAATACAGGCTGAACATTGATTGCAGCATGGAAATGTTACGTAAGAGTTGCAAATAAGTCAGGAGTCCACCCTCGCTGACATTCAGAACATGTGACTGAAGAGCAAACACTGTCACCTCTGACCACTCAGTGCACTCTGTAAACTAGAAGTTATATTTTTGACTGAATCCGTGCATGAAACTGAGTCATTTTTCAATTATAAAAGAGATCATGTTCAGTGGCTTTCTCCAAAGGTTTTCCATCATTTGTTGACAAAAAAACTACAACTATACTACTGTCGATATTAGAGCCAAGACCAGTGAACTAATAAGTAGTTAACTAAATACACAGATACTACCACTGGTGACCTGATAAAATTGACCTTTAACTTCACTAATTTAGATCACCACTGTCACCCAGCCTGCCTCAGCAGCACTGCTCAAGGTGTGCTTGAAAAAAGCAGCAGCTGTTTCTACTATAACGGGTCTTCTCAGCACCAAAGCAGAAAGCAACCAGGCATTGTGTGGTTAAATATTTCACTGAGCTCATAATCACTGTTCTTCTATTGACCTCAGCTGATGACACTATTATGTGCTGCGGGCCAGAGGCAATCAGCTTATTGATCTGTTAGCTGGGTGGTCAGTACTGCTGGAATCCTCTAATGACAGTTATGGGACTGGTGCAATGGAAGCACATGTCTAAGTCTATGTGTGTGTGTGTGTGTGTGTGTGTGTGTGTGTGTGTGTGTGTGCATGTGTGTGTGTGTGGAGTGATGGAGTACAGAGAGATACTGTATAGAGCAACTCCACATTCCCGGGTCTGAGTGTTTTATGTTTTTCCCAGAGAGATACTGGGTCTCATTTTAGCTGCATGTCATCTTCTCCTCACTTGGCTCTCTGTGAGATGTGGGTGTGTGCTGCTGGAATTTCAATTTGCATGTAAAAGCTGGCGGGTGATGGCCTGATGAAATAACGAACATTAAGGGAATATCTGAAGAGCCGTTCCCACGCAAGATAGCCACTGAAAAAAACATGTGACACCTACTCTGATTAAAGTCCTCCTGGCATTAAAGATAAGCTTTTATGGAAAAAATATCTTGAATGCAGGACATTTTAAAGAAAAAAATAGCTTGGAAATGTAATCGTGCATATGCTTAATGGGTCCCAGGTAGCCAAAACTGCCACAGATGATTTTATGAAACACTCGATTTTCCTTTGCTGCATTAGCATGACACGGTGCTGTATGAATATGAATAAATCTGTTTTTGCTCTGTCAGTCAGCTTATTTGGCATTTGGCAGCTTACTGAGGTGTTTCTACTAATTCAATTAAAAATCGTTTCAAATAAAGTTTTCATTCCGCACATCTAAACAGATGGAAGTGTTTAAAGACAGTCCAACTCCGGCTCTTGGCACTCTCCATGGGGTAAATGGAACTGTCACTTCTGAATCCCAAGGATATAATAACTGGGTGATGCACATCTATTTGTGTGTGTGTGTGTGTAGGATTCAGTGAGAGTGACAGAGAGAAACCATAGAAGTCAATAGAATAAAGATCTAAAGGTCGGCTGTATTTATACATCTGATTCAAAGCCACCATCTTTCCACAAAAGATATTCACTGTGAGAATATTGGCTGTCTCAGATGTGATTGGCCACATCCTGGCGATAGATAGATTTGGACATTTACTTGTCTCTTTACAGAGATTGTCCCTGGAAACCTAGACTTCTCATCAAATATTCATGGCACTGTTGTCAGCTAAAAATGAAACTGAAAAAAATAAAATGTGAATGAAAAAGGAGTCCTATTTTCTCCCTGGTACGTACCTGCTTTTCATCTGCATCAATATTCTATAAAGTTTGAACAGAGCTGAGAGTAATGTGCGGTGGAGCAATGTTCAAAAATAAAGAACTGAATAATCACATGACATTTGCCTGTTTTTATGCACTAATTGAAAATGTAAATGAAAACGACTGGACTGAAAAACCTCTAAACAGCAAAAATGAACCAACATGAACCAACTACTAATCTTCACACAGTGGTAATAGATGGAAATCAAGGAGCACTTTCTAGAAGTCTGTTCCAAATTTGCGCTGTATCTGGATGGAAACCTGGCTTATAAGAAACTTTTATACTATTAATAATGTCTACTCAGACTGAACACACATTGTCTTTCTTGTGAATTTGACAACATATTTTTGTAATCTCAGTTAATTCAACCAAATGAGCCAACCTATTGTCTGTATATATAGTTTACAAGCTGTAGAGAACAACATAAATATCTACCAGCAGTGTGTATGTTCATTTTCTGGACTTTGTATCTGTTATTTTCTCTCTCCTGCTTCTCTTTGTCTTTTTCAGTAAATTTCTTCTCTTTCTCTGTTGTAACATTTTCAGCTCACACAGACTTCACCTCAGCTGATGCTGTGTCCGTTTGCAACTTTGCGTTCATCGTATAAGCAGCCGCGTTGCTTATAATATTAGTTTTGCATTCAGAAAACACCTTCAAGTTACAGGAGTATCAAAATGATTTAATTTGCTGCTTGTGTTGCAACTGTAGTTGCAAATAGCCTTTTAACTCTGTTCACCAGTTTATTCAGGTGTGGGTCGGAAGAGCAGCCCAGATTTCTTTGACCCAGCTGTGTCGTCCAGCTTCTCCTGCAGAGTGGCTCCACAGGGAGACCTCGGTCAAACATCCATTTACTTGTCTTCAACTTGATCAAAATGCAGCATTAGTGAATCTCAAGGGAACAGAAAGATTAAATTGTATCAGACCATTTAAGATTAAATTACTCATGTCTAAGGTAGCGATGGTCTTATACCTAAAAATAAAAAAGGCACAATGCCAAACTTCAATGTGACAAAGGGCTGAGGCTGCTAAATCATTAACATCATCTTTACAATTACGTGTTTAAAATAGAAAGTGTTGTGTAGACTTTGGTCTGACAAGCTTTTATCATCTGTCTTTAACTTTCCATTCCTGCATTGCTTTCCCTACACACTACATCTCTGTACATTGCATTTATGATTAAGTAACTGATTTTACCAATAAAGAATATTTTAAATGGAAATATTAGAGATGTAAATTAAAAGGAAACATGTCCATCTGTCTTTTCCAAGCCACTTTAATTATTTTTTCATGCTCTTCATTTGCAGTGTTTTGATTCATGGGAGATACATGAAAAATGGATATGCACATTAGCACCAAAAAGACCAACAAGCTTACTGCAGGGAGTCATTGCATCATCAATGTAGTCTACACCGGGAGGTTAATGGTCACAGCACCAGAGAGCTACGAGGAACTACTGTAGCAAAGCAAATACAGCTTAATGCTCAGCAGTCATGCTCAGCTGTGCCTTTGCTTTCAAGGCCTTTAGCATCCCTCTGAGTTTTGCCTGCACTGAGGCAACACCTCACTAAACAGCTGTCTCACTTTAGCTTTGCTTACTAACATACCTGATTTCATGTACACTAATCTACAGTACCAGGAAAGTGGATGTTGGGTTGAAATGAAACACAATTTCTAATATTGCCACAAATCTTTTGATTTATTTCACATAGAAAAATGGCCTTAAAGGGAATTTAAACCCCCAAAATATTCCAAATTAAACTGTAAGCACTGATTTAGTCTCAGTTAAGTGTCTGAAATTTGGCTGAAAAGCAAAAGATGTTTAGATGTCTTTGTTATCTGTCATCTGTGTTCACATTGAAATGTAAGCCCTTCTGTGCTTTTGAAACAATTGCAACCAGATGGTTACATTCACTTTGCAGCCTAATTTAACCAAGCTTCAACATGGATAATGTCATGTTTTGACCTGCAATTCACAAAATCATTGTCCAAAAAAACACTTACCAGCTGGCAAGTAAGGCATGATCATCTCCTCTCTGAATGTGCCTCTGATACACTTAATGACTGGATGTCATGAGAGGGAGATTTTTAAAAAATCATTCTGTCTGTCATTATTTAGACAGCCTGTGTGAGAATTGAGGCTTTTCATTTTTTATTCAAAAGTCAAACTCCCCAATACACTACATAGTGCAAATTCAAAAGCCACCTTGCATTGCACAGAGATCTGAGTGATGCCAAGTAGCCCAATCAGAGATTCAAGCTTGCCTAATTGTCATAAAAGTATGCTGGAGTTTTCATTTCCGATAATGTCTGTCTGTCTGGTATCAATGTATACATACATTTTCTTTGAACAACACGTACATACACACAGCATGGTCACAAATACAACAGCACTCATCTATTTGTCAAAAAAGTTGTTTTTCAGATCCCTGTGTGCGTGTGCAAAAGCGACCACAGTTAGATAAGAACAGTGGATAACTGTTGATGTGCACTAACAGGGAGGAAGATTCTGATATTCTGACTCATTTGATGAAAATGGATTGTAATGGTGGGAGGAATCCTGCATGAACACAGGACGCAGCTGTTAATTTCGTCATGTGAAAACGTGACGACAATAAACAATTCTTGATTCTTGATTCTTGCTATGACAAGCTGCGTTTTACTTGAAATGGTTGTCATATGCTAATACACTGTCCTCCGCTTCCTTCTCCTTTTAAGCGTTAAATTGAGACAGATGATCAGTCTACCAGATATTTCCCCAGATTTAGATTTTTGCTAGGCAAACGAAATGTCATCTACATTCATGTGTCTTTTGATTGGTTTGCTGCGTATAATAAGGCACAGAACGGTCTTGAAAATGGCGATGCACAGATGATGAGAGAGTGTCCTCTCCCGTATTCTGTTTGTGAGCCTGCTGCTTTATCATCTTGTTATTCTGTTTTCTGCTCATTTTATGGCTGTGTCACTGTGTAAAACTATGCTTTTAAAAACCAGGGGAGCTTGAAATATAATGAACCTGGCTAATTTGATTGACGACCTTGTGTTTGGGACTCTAAGGTCAAAGAAATAATTACCAGCCTGCCACACTGCTTTAACACTAAATTGGTTGTAACTGCCAAGATTAAATGGCACAGAATCTCCTTCCAGTCAAATGTCACTCTTTTCTCTCCCACTTATGAGGATTCAGGTGCAGAGGATTAATGAAAGTTTATGTACGATGTATGTGTGAATCTTCATCGTGTGACTTGAGCCAATAATTTTTTTGTTTAAGCTACGGCACGTACCAAAGGAGAGGCTGCCAAAGCAAACAGATCTCTTTACAAACCGAGTGATAATTGGGACAGATTTTAGACAAATTGAGTCTTGGAGACCACCTGAGGGTTTTATTTTCACTTAAGCTGATAATTGTTCAATTAGTCTGATGGCTGGTGAAAAGACTGCTCTTCGCCAACACTGCCCCAGGTGTAAAGAGCTCTACTCCTTGGGAGGGCTGCAATCCTAAACCAGCCACTTCCTAAATTTGAACTTGAATCCGAGAGGACATAGAACATAACAAACAGTTCATTACATGACCATGAACTCTTAATCCTGAACTCGAATTTTTCCATTTAATCTCCCTATCAAAAAATGCATACATGTCACATAATAGGCCACAATTATTCTCTATCTTTACGTTACACTTACAGCACACATATTTTCAGTGGGTGAATACTTGGCATGACCATTCGTGACCATCCCTTGTATGGACAGTTTTTCATGTGATAGTGAGAAAGTGATGTTTGTCCGTCTGTGCCAAAGGATGAGCTGAGGAAACACACTGACAATAAGTCCTGATGAGAAATCCTTATCTAATTTGCTTTCTACTGCATTTAACTGATGGGAGAGTAAATCCACTAGTCTTTCTATGTACAAATGTATTCTGACGCTAATATGACTCTTCAGCAATCTATGATCAAGCGGATATCCAAAATGTCCAAAGATAGTCTTTTGATAACATCCTCTTTTTGTCACTGTCCTCCCTCTGTCTGTGGATATACAAGGAGGGAATTTTATGTTAAAACAACTTAAAAACTGGAACATACCCAACTGATTTGTCAAAATCAGACTGCTGAAGCTTCGTATTAGCTTCAGATAAACTTTAGAATATATTTCTTGGAGGAGGACTGTGGATTCTGCCCCCCATCACTTACACTGAACGCTCATGAGGAAGGATCTCTTAATGGTTGCTATGAAGAGGAGAGCTGATTACAGAAAGCAAACACTGTTTCAATGTCCAGCTGTGATCCTGCCCTTCAAAGGGTATGATAAGATATAAAGTAAGACTGCCACTTAAACTAAAAGTTGTGTTAGGAATATTGATGAAGGCTACAGTGTCACATTTTTCGTTTTATTCTGTCAAAATCTTTTTTTATGTGTGAGAACATTTGCATTGTTTACTTTCTGGATCAAAGTAATGGGGTCCTGCTTTGTCAGAAAGCACAAAGAAATGTGACAAGCAAAAAAAGCTTTACCTTGGTTTTTTCCCCCCTTTGCTATAGACAGTTTTAATAATTTTTCAAGACAGTTGAATAAAGCGCTTCTCTATCAATAACTGTGCTACAAGAAGACAAATCAGAAGAAAAAAAGAGGTCTACAGATACTGATCACTGTCTCTGTTTGTTACCTGATCTTTGCCTTGCAGGGTGTCGCAGTCCTGCTCTCCTGACCTTCAGCAAATGATCTGTTTCCTAATGCTAACTTCAACATCACGCACATATAAGGGGTCCACTTTGTAATAATTCCACACAGTTTGTTTCATTTAATACTCAAAAGTCTCAACATTTGGTGAGAAAATTTCTTTGCACCCTTCTACCTGGATACTGGAAAAATAGCACATCCACTGCTGAGCCTAGTCATCACACACACACACACACACACACACGTGGGTGTATGTTTAATATGTGTGAAGCGCTACGCGTGCTCCCCAGGAAAGATATGAAAGCCTCTTGTCAACAGGATCTCAGCTCGCTCACTGTCGGCTGAGCGGCTGGCTAGCTGATATCGGCGGCACCCCCTCTAAGTGTTTTCTGAACCCTATCAGGTTGTGTTCATCAGCTGAAGTGAGATGGGACAGGCCAGGAGAGAGTTTCTGTCCCGCTGTCAATCCTCTCAGAGAGCGCTGCAACAGTGTCAGCCCGGGCCTGTACAAAAGCTGTCCTGTCCTGTATCCAGTGTCACTTCAATAGACAGGCAGCCTGTGCTGGTGGCCAACTGTGACCTCTCCGGTTACGGCTGCTCTCACTGAATAATATTGACTTCATTTGATCTTCTCTATTAAACTGCCCACCATCATCTCCTCCCAGAAGCGCATGTCTCCAAATGTCTCCAAATTGGCAGATACAAGATGAAATACTCAGCAAGGATGTAACGTCAATGCAAGATAAAAAAATATGAAATATTCATGGTTTGACTTTTTTTTAATCAAAAAATACAACAAATCAAATTATATAAAAGAGAGCTGAGATAAATTCCAGTAAAACTCCTCCTCCTAATCGACAGAGATTCTGACAACAGTGTTTGTGATATCATCTCACAATACAAGCATCCATGATTGTAGAGGGACTAAAGGTTGTAATCAATGGACTTTATTAGTTTTGCCTCCTTTGCCTTTGGCTCCACATAGAGGTAGAGAGGCTGCCCAGCAACCACTGAATTGCTTAATTGATACCCGACACTAGCTGTGGCATTGTGTGTTGACCTCTGACCCCTCTATTAATAAGGTTCATTCATATGTATTTTAATCTACTTTATTCTTATTTAGTTCATATGTAGGGACTAAGGGACTATGTAGGGACTGCCATCTTTTTTGCTACTACTTTTAATTTTCATTTTTCAAGTTAGCCTCAAAACAATAGTCAGGTTTATGTTCAAGTTCAAGTTAATGTCCACATGTACATTAAGAGACCCTCCCTAATGTTGGTCCAATGGAAATGATCAGGGTTAAAATGCATTGTCCTCATTTTGTGCAAAACTACATTTGAAATTTAATCGAAGGTTAAGGAGTTATTCATTTCAGTTATTCATTTATTCCTCCTTTGACAGTAATATCATCTAAGGACTGTGACTTATAGTTTATGAAACAACATCTCAACTGGGAAATCAGTCACTATGTGTCTGAGTGAAAACAATATCTAGATGTATTTTTATGGCCCAGCCACACAGGAATAGCTGCCCTGTAAACTAGTTGAGGGGAGACTTGCATTAATTCAGCTCACATGAATGATATTGATTGTCTGTGCAAATGTGCTTTGGCAGTTTAAAAGTTTTGTCAAAAGTGCAAAGCCTGAGGAAGGAGATTTGTTTGGGTAAATTAAATTCCATCTGTAATGTCAAATGCAATTTAGATATGTTTGTTTTGAAGGATTTTTGCACAGTGGTGCACACACACACACACACATGCAAGCACACACACATGCACACACATACACAAGCAATAACAAACAAATGAATGCGCACAGAGAAGGCATCATATTTAGAGCAGAATGTCATTTTATCCAGGCTTTGTTTAACGCAGTGTCATGTGAAGCGTCACCTGTCACAGTTGACAAATTGCTCCCAAGAAAAAGAGAAAAAAACAGAAAGAAAAATCTATATAAATATTTCTCCTGTAGCAATACCTGCCCATCAATCTCCCCCGAGTACATGCTGCAGAGACAGCAGGATTTAGGAAATGTCCTCTTCAATAATGCAGCAGAAATTGTGCTTAACCCAGCCTGGAACACTGGGAATTTGTCACGCTCGCAAAAACCAAACCATCAAATGGTCTCAGTGCCCGACCAGAGCACACTTGAAGAGCAATGTGGGGATAATTTACTGTCGTTAAAAAATAGATAATGCAGTAAAATGTATCAGATTGACAATACATGTTTGCAGAGCACTGACTGAGCATCATCAACAAAGAAAGTAGACTGCTTTGCCTGCATAGTAACAGATACACATAGATAAGGGACAAAACTCACATTGCCACACAGACCTTTGGCGAAGTATACTGAAGTGTCCAGCCACTGTATATATCCCCAGTGGTAGAAAAGCTACAGTTACTTTACTTCAGAGGAAGTTACATTAAGAACGTCAACAGACACATGGTTTGCAACATTTTAACATTAATAAATTATTACCACATTGGTTTTGGCACAAAGGCGACTAGCATACTTAGGTGGTTTCTACAGTGCAGTGGATATTATATGGCACAACAGCAGGGTGGGCCAGATGGCTGCAGGATTGCAGTTAGGGGAGCTGTTCCTCCAATGAAAAAGGGACAAATTCTTCTCGAATCAGAAGGATATTCTTGAGATTTGTTTAAAACCTGTAGTGGTGCTTGGCAAACTCTCTAAAATCCCTTCAATATAAGTTGCATTCCGTTTTATGTATTTAAGTTTTATTATCACATAATTTCCCCTCACATGCGACATTGTTCGGGTCTGACAAGCAGCAAGACTTTCGCCAGCTCTGTGCAGAATGTGTGGCTGAAAAATATGTGATTTAAAACAGACACAGATCAGTGCTGTTGTAGTGTAAAGACAACATGTTTATTTCAATAAACAGTGATTGAAATGCCCATAACACTGTAATAATAGCTTGAACAGCCAATAACCTGCAGTGTCGTATCATTCCTCTTTGGTAAAATTCACTGTTATTATGCTGCTAAGTTGTCCAGTGGGGTGGTTTGCTGCACATTGAGAAAGTATTAGATTGTGTCAAGTCAATTTTATTTATAAAGCCAAAAATGAAAAATCATCAGTTTTGCTAGATGCACCATTGGACTGTATGAGGCAAGGCAGATTGAGTTAAAAAATGTCTGAATATGATGTACATTGAAATAAGTATATGAGTGCAGAGGCACATTATCACCTCACCTCGTCCATCTGTACTGCGTTTACATTTTATAAATGCAGCCCTGCAAGGCTTTCTTCTTTGCCAAATATCATGTCGGATTCACGTTGAATTCTGATTGGCTGGTTCATAGACGTGGCTGTGGCAGCAGTCACATGGTGCAAATTTGTTGTGATGAGTTTTTCTTCAGGAAGTCTGATTGTCAAAGCAAAGACTTAAAATGTTTCTGACAGTTGTTAACTTTCATCTCAGACAGTCCAAAACCACATAGTTCCTTAAAATCACTCAACAGAGTCTAATGCCACATGAACAGTCAAAGTACATGTGTTTATGACCACAGTAACTACAGTAGGTAAAATGTGAACCAGGAGGTAAGTCAACAAAGAACTACAAGATGTTTGGGTCATAACATTAATATTTGCTTTCTTTAAAGGGTTTTGTTTCTATGGTTTGAATCTCAAACTGTGGGCTTATTTAAATCCTGTCTAAGCACTTGTGTGGTTGACCCACTGACCGGGATGATAAAGTCATGTTTTGCAGAGACTCCATAGCAGGATAACTAGAGAAGTCATGGTTTAAAGAATAGAAAAAGGAAAAAAAGCCAAAACACACCAAAATTTTAAAAACAAGAATTTTCCTTTAAGTTTATCAGCCGTTACATACTTACCAAAGCCCCTTTTTGGCAAATAGAGGAAATCGGGGAATGGGACCTTTTTGCTTGTCCCAGCCCTAATTTATCATTTAGAAAACTTAAGTGTGCATTTTAATCTTACCTGATACAGCCCCCCAATACTGCTATGTATTGTATGTACTGTCTATACATATATATCTATTTTCTCTATTTCCCACCGTCTGAATCTAGGTAGGAGTCTGCATTAATGACCTCCCATTTAGCCCAAGGCAATTCTAACCCAAGGGTTAAGAATAGCCGGTGGCAAATGTAACCTCATATTACTTTGCATCATTTAGCTCTGCTTTCCCTAGCAGAAAAGTTGGAGCTCAACATACCCTTGTGTGAGGGTAGACAGACCTTGGCAAAAGTTAGGAATAACACTCTAACACTGGCTAGTCTATTAGCTGCTGAGATAACCCTGGGTTAATGGCCCACTTCGCCAAGTTTAGCAATATACAGTGCAAAAAGCTATTTTAATATCACATTATGTGTCACATTAGGCAGAAGCTGATTTGTATTCAGAACAGCTTGTTGGACAAAATTACATAATAGTTTTCTTTAAAAGGTCTACAGTTATCTTTGATTGTATCCAGGCACATTGGTGCTTTGAGCTAAACCCTAATGTTGGCATGCAAACCATCGTACTGTAGCAAGTTAGTGTGCTAAACACAAAGCACAGCCGAGGCTGATGGGAATATCAGCAGCTTTGCAACAATTTAGTCATCAACAAAAGTACTTGACAAAGTGAAACTTTAATCCAATGACGGTGGTGTTTAAACTTAACCAAAGTGATTACAGTCCATTCTGAAGGGAACATCAATGTTGTTACCAAATTTCATGGCAATCCATCCAACAGCTATTAAGAAATTTCACAAAAAGCCAAAAATGTTGGCTAGCTGGCACACTGAAGCAAAGATCAAAGGATTGCTAAGCTCTGCATGATTCATCCGTCTGTTTGTCTCATAAAAATGTGGATTTTCACAAAGAATAATCTGTTCATATCTGAGGTATTTTAAGGTATTTATATTCAGTTACATCCACAGTATTTAACAGGAAATTATATGACTTGCATGCAAATCCTCTATGTGTTTATTCAGAAGATTTGATTTAGTGTTTTGGTGTAGTTTATCAGCAAAAGACATTTATTTACACTAAATATTACACTTAAATATCTTTCACTATGTTATTATTATCTGAAGCTCTGTCTTTGAAGCCAGCTATGAAGACCCAGACTTTTCTTAAGAGCCATCCATTAGAGCAACGTGTGTGCATGCATGAGTGTGTTTGCGTGGACTATCCCTGCAGCCCCCCCCTCAGGCTGCAGTGGCACCGGCTCACTTTTTCAGCAGAGATTTAGCACACGTTCTCATAAATATTACAGCTGCCTCTTTGGCTATACTTAGCAGGTTGAATCATGCATCTTGTACAACAGATGTTTTTTTCCCCCAACCTGGTTTAATGAATTACAATTTGTCCCGCGTCTGAATGAGTACGGGCACTGACGGTCCTGATATTGTGTCTGAAAAGGTTTTACGTCGGAGGATGATACATTTTGAGACTCTGTGACAAATCTGGGTAACAAACCTCACTCCACAGACTTCTGCACTGATGATTAGCCACAATATTTGGGCTAATGTTGTCTGTTCCCATCACAGTATGGTCTAAATATTGTGTTTTTCATCAGCCATAAACTTCACAGTGTAGTTTCAAGAGACCAACTGCTAATGCAGGTGCTGTTTCATAAACCAGATGGTGCAACATTTATGTTTGTTCTCTAACTGGTTGAATTTCTAATCAGCTGAGGCTTTTTACATCTGTTGGACCAATCCTTTGGCTCATTTTGCTACTTGAGATAGGTAGATACATTAGCTTTTTTTTTTTTTGTGAAAGCCCCTTTTTACCAAACGGGCCCTTTTCTCTCTCTGAGCCCATCTACCCACAGCGGGGCATGCTGAAACTTGAGGGGCCACGGGGGGCTAGTTTTGGCCTGTAATCATATCATTTGTCAGGCTGTGCAGTAAACACCGTGTTTCACAAGTCTTAACGGTTCTCTGATGCGCCGCAGAGACAATAGCACACACAGCAGAGCATAAACACTAATGAATAGACTCGAGCGGCTTTATTTACAGGGAGACTATTCCATTTTTCATTTCTGGGATCAATCAGTGCAGCCAGCTCAGTCCCATATCAAACAGTAACTGAATCATTTAGCATTAGAGCAGGATAAATATAATCACATAGGCAAACAAATTACACGCTGCCGCTGCTGGTTTCACATTAGCAATTCATATCAGGTGAAGGTGTCTCCCTCTGATAATGAGATTAACCGAGCATTTACACTTGTTATTCACTTCATTCCTGCTGTTCTCCTATTCTGTCCACATTTACGGCTCGTTTTTAACTATTTGTTTTGTTTGATTTTATCTAACAAGAAACTGTATTTCCCTTGTTCTGGTTCATTGAAATGTCTGCTACAAAGGGATCTAAGTAATGTAATCTTTAAAATAGGTTATCCCTGTTTCATTCAGTGTGTTACTGTAGTGGAATTCCTATGAACAGAGAGATAACATACCACCGGATGTGGCAGGGATGGGGACTGTTTTTCTCAGTTAGGGTCTGGAAAACACTCTGCGACCCCCTGCAGATCTGCCCCTGTGCACAGACTAACTAGTTTCCTGTTGGTGCCTATTGGGCAGGTCTACAGCAGCAGTTACATGTTAAATTTGTTGTGTTGCTATTTTAGGCTACCAAGGCAGCGATAAGAAATTTGCACCTTTAGATGGTGAAATGTTGTTTGTAGTAACTTCATTGCACAGGCTTTATAATAAAGTGCAGACATTACATACACTGAGTCTGAAACTGTAAGAAAGTGACCATCCAGACTGGGGGACATCACATCTGACCTACAGAACAGACTAAAAGGTCAAAACTGTCTGCAGGAAAACCTCACAATGAAGACACCAAGAACAGATAGCATATGAATTTTAAACAGGGTGGGTGAAATAAATTGATATTTGTATTATAATCTAATAATACAGTAACACAGTTTTATCAGTGTAGAATTCTCTTTTTTAAAATATATAAAAAAATTCATTTGCAAATAAAAACATTAAAAAACTTGCCATATATACAGCTAAGCTAAGCTAAGACTGATGACAACAGCTCACTGAAGCTGACTGGCTGTTGGTTAGTAACCATCAGAGTAAGTGGAAAGATTTGTCAGTGCGACTAGAGCTCAGAGAAGTGCTGATACATCTCAGCCCTCAACAGAGTCTGAGATGACCGAACCTGAGCCAACCAACATTTTTAAAACTGGACCGCACGCTGACAGCTGAGAAGGGAAATGTCGTCTGCCAAGTGAGCTCAAGAGACACCTCAAGACAAAATACCCCCCCTTACCCAGATATTCAAGTGACTGAAAACAGTCACCGCTTGATGATTTGTGAGTTATTGTTCTTAAAATTGTCCTGTGAGGTAATTTAGTTTGGAATATATGC
The DNA here is from genome assembly GCA_023238725.1 of Scortum barcoo. Lineage (NCBI taxonomy): Eukaryota > Metazoa > Chordata > Actinopteri > Centrarchiformes > Terapontidae > Scortum > Scortum barcoo. Next base: position 3,562,194 of record CM041535.1, read on the forward strand.
AAATCTGCACAGCAACATATAACAGCTGACTTATTTTCATTGGGAATTATCCTATATTGTTTAACTTAATATTAGTTAATATAGTAATTAATATGCAACATATGTGGGGGTGCACTAGTACTAGGGATAATTATAACAAACCTCATTTTTGATTCTTTTTATTGCTGGGATTTTTCAGCTAATCAGTGTGTTTGTATAAACAGACACATGAGGTGCTCATATTCTTTTGCATTTCTGAGTGAGTGGTAGCGCAAGATGTGTTTACTTCCCACAGCTGTTAATATACACGTGATTTACAGCAAAACTACGGGACCTGTATTATCAAAGTGCACTTAACAAACCACAGAAGTTGCTAGGTGTTTCAGTCCAGATCAGTCCAGACTGAAATCTTGGGGATTAAAATTTTAAATGTGACCTCACTAGGAAAGTCAAAGACATTTGTTAAACCACAAAATACAGATATTATATCCCATGATTAAGTCATTTTCACTGTCCTGTCATCTACTATTATTATTCAAGCCACAATTTAAACTCAAGTAAAGATACTGTTCACTATTTGAAGTATGAATCAGTTTATTTATAATAATACATTTAACAATAAAATTAATCTCCATCAGGGGGGCCTCACACAGGCTCCTTCATGCATTTATGCATTTTTATCTTTAAGGTTAAGTAGTAATTACTTTAATGTTTCTCAGCAAGAGGTACGTCTCACTGTCAGTCACTGCTGTGAGTCTGTCCTTGTGCTGTAACCTTGCCCTCATACATCACACATTCAGCATGATCTCATTTGACACTTCAACCTGAATCCATTCCCCAGTTATATTCTGCCCTCTTGTCAGAGGGTAATTACATCAAGCATTTATGAAGACCAAAGGTAGGAGGTATTTCTGAGATGGTTTCTCAGAGGTGTGACAGAGGTGATTCATGAAATGAACAAACTCAGAATCAGGGCAGGTCTTTCAAGAAGCAGGTGGGACAAAAGTTTCCAGCAACACCAGCTGTGAAGGACGGTCCCTGAGTTCAGCAGTGGAAGCAGGAAAACTAATCTTTGAGTGATATCGGACAGCTTCCAGGCATTTATCAAGGTGAAGTGAAGGGCTTTAGATAGTGCCTGTTACATCTTACTCAACTGCCTTCGATTTCACATGCTGTGTGTAATTACTCTCGAAAGGCAAGCAAGTCACGTTATCTGCAATCCCTTACTCTCAGGAGAAGATAAATGCCTGTCAGCAGTCATTTTCATCTATTGCCCCACCTTAAATAATAGTGCAGCCTGTTTGCTCTTACAGGCTGAATGAATGGAGCAGTAAATGCATGTAAATGTACCTAGTGCTGTCATTGTTAGAGTGACCTTACCAGGGAAACATTTGCACACAGAATAGTTGTTGGCAGTGGCAAAATGAAAATAAAGATGATATCTGTAATCATACATAGCTGCTGCCTGCATCTCTGGGACTGTCAGCTTTTAGGTTTTGCAATTTCCAGCTGCATGACAGCATCTGTCAAATGAATTTACTGGATAATTTCAAGCATGGGCTGTTCAGTTTTATGGTTTATTCACATGGTTCAGCACAGCTGGTCCTTGTTCTGTAAATGGAGCAATACTGTCAAATGTTTTTGTGAGAATTAGAGTAACATTCTTAGTGACATTGCCCCACAGGCATACAGGAGACAGTACAGCGCTATATGTGAGTAATATGTATCAGTACTTATATATGTAGATAGATAGATAGATAGATAGATACTTTATTGATCTCCAAGAGAAATTCACAATATGTACAGTGTAGAGGGAAACAAGAGATGCACTAAACTACATTCAGAGGGTTGCACAAATATCCTGTAGCAAACATTGTAACTGCCACCTTAAAGGCCCATATGAGAACTGGCTGTGCTTGTAAATACAGTGTATAGCAAAGGTTAAAGCTGTAGTAGTCAATATTTTCAGATTAATAATGAATCAAATGATGAAATATCTCTAAAATCCTGGAAAAAGTTGTCATCCATCAACTTCTCCAAGTGGTGGAAGGACACAACATCTTTGATAAATTCCAATCCGGCTTCTGTCAGAAACACAGTACAGAAATTGCACTGCTGAAAGTCACAAATGACATTCTTATGCGTGCTGATAAAGGTGAACACTCCATCCTAATCTTGCTGGATTTATCTGCTGCCTTTGACACCATTGACCATAATATTCTCATTGACAGACTACAAAATTGGGTCGGTATTACTGGTACTGCTCTAAAATGGTTTTCCTCCTACTTTTCCGATAGACACTTCAGTGTTCACATTAACAACTACATGTCCTCCTCTGCTTCTCTTCTATGTGGGGTCCCTCAAGGATCAATTCTTGGTCCTATCCTCTTTTCCCTATACATGCTACCTCTAGGCAGCCTGCTTAACTCCACTCATGATGTTTCATATCGCTGTTACACTGATGACACTCAGCTGTACCTCTCTATTAAACCCAATAACCTCAGCATCCTAAAGTCTTTGCAAGGAATGCCTAATATCTGTCTCAACTTGGATGTTACAAAATTTTCTCAATCTCAATGCTGAAAAAACTGAAGGTCCTGGTGATCGGCCCAGATAGTTTCTCCAAAGAAATCAAGTCAACATATTGGCCCTCTAGCTAACCATATCAAGCCTGTCGCCAAAGAATCTCGGCATCCTATTTGACCAACACCTGACTTTTGATTCTCACATCACTAGATTCACTCAGTCCTGCTTCTTCCAGTTAAGAAACATTGCAAAACTTAAACCCGTACTATCAGTGAAACACATAGAACTGTTAGTGCACAGCTTAATCTTCTCTCGTTTAGACTACTGTAATTCTCTCTTCACGTGCATCTCTCGATCCTCTCTTCAACTAATACAAAATACTGCAGCTAGGGTTCTGACTAACACTAATTCCCACATCACCCCAGTCCTTGCATCCCTTCATTGGCTTCCAATAAAATTCAGAATTAACTTCAAGATACTTCTCATTACATACAAGGCCTTCTCCCCGATTATTTATCAGAGCTACTGGTCCCATACTCAAGCCACCGTCCACTCCGGTCATCAGAACAAGGTCGTCTATCTGTACCCCGTCCCAATCTTAAAACTAGAGGTGACCGTGCCTTTGAGGTTGCAGCTCCTCGACTCTGGAACAGCCTCCTACAGTCAATTAGGTCCGCTGAATCTGTGCTCTGATTTAAACGGCTCTTAAAAACCCACCTTCTACAGGTTAGCCTTCCCATGACTCCCTCCCTTTACTTCATTTCCATCACTAGGATCTTGATTATATGACTTTCTTTTCTGTGTCTTTGTGTGTATGTTGTTTGTATGTCGTTTGTGTGTTGACTTTGCACTGTATGTGTGTGTTTTTAACCTGCCTGTGAAGCACTTTGTAACTTTGTGTTTTTTAAAGTGCTGTATAAATAAAATGTATTATTATTATAAATATAATGTGAAAGGGATTGCTTGTCATGACAAACCCACAGAAGATTATTACGCAAAGCTCCTCAGTATTTTAGCATCTAGCATTTTAGCATTTAACTAATTGTTTTGGTTTTCTGGCCCACAAACTCCACTCTCATCAGCCTTGTTTCCACCTGACTGTTGATGACTGTTGCATTGTTGGTTTTGGGGGTTTCTTCTGTTGGTGGAAGGACATGATGAAAGGACGCTTTGCAACATTGGCACCTTTAATCTTTGCTATGATATCTGGATATTTGTGCAGTATTTGTCCTAAAATATAAAGAACCAGGACTGCAGTTAAAAATCCGCAAATATCTTAAATCATCAGAGTAGTGAACCATGTATAAGGAAATGGGCAAACATGGAGGAAGTGTAGTGTAGGTAATGGCACCAGCCGCATCACTGATTTGTATATGATGCTGCTAATGGCAGAGTATTGGCTAAATTTAGTCTGTCTTGCTCCCTGCGGATGTGAAATACTGACAAAACAGTAGCTCGATCAGTTTTCAGCCAGACCCCTTGCTATTCATGTTTACCAGTTTATTCAAATGAGGCGGCCAGTTCTTTCATGTTGAAATCCTTTCTGCTGAGGCCATTACATCACATGAAAGCACGCTGTAAACTTTTTTATTTATTTATTTTTTTTTGCTAAAGTTATTCCAGCACTGATCTTATAAAAAGCAACATTTTCTTTTCCGGCTGCAACAGCAAAATAAGCACACTAATAATATTGATACAGCAGGTCCATATCAAGCAAACATTAAATAGGAAAACACAACACTGAAAGTAAAAAGACATTTGATAAGTAGCTGCATGTGGCTCCGAGAACAGCAGCCTGACTCCACATTAGCAACGCTTCAAATGAGGACCCGTCACGATGTGGATCTCGTTAATAACGGCTTAAGCTGAAGAGACAGAGTTGGAGAGAAGGAGAAGTCTATCAGCTAATTATGATCTGACGAAAGAGGATCTCCTTTGTCTGGCATGAGACAAAGTGTAAAGACAAAAAAAACCACGCCGTCTATCTAATCTCCAGGCCAAAATGTGGTGTTAACACAAGCTGTGGCTGAAGCAGTGCAGCTAATACAGACAGGAGAGAAGTAATTGCCACTGCTGACTGACCTATGGAGTCATATTGATTTGGAAGCCAGTGTTGTTTTTTTTACCTCTACTGATACAGAGACCCTCATTTGTTAGAAAGTAATTGAATTCTTCCTTGTTGGCAGCATTACTGCAATGCATTCAAATGACAGTCTGTGCATCAAACTATTACTGCAGACACTGATTCAGTTGAGATTCAAAGAAGTTGTATATGTTGGGGCAATGATATGTTAAGCGGTGCGAATGAATTGTAACAGAAAATGACTTTCTCTCGAGGATTAGTGAGGATTGTTGGCTCATTATGATTGATATAGCTTTACTTATAGACATTTTGTGAGCAGTTTCAAGCTTTTCCATTCTCTCTGTGTGTATATAAAGTGTTACTGTGGAGCCTACTTTTACATACCAGATATAATATCTTTACTTATTTACTTTACTTTCTTGTTAGGCCTTGTACTAAATATAAAGAAGGGGCCATTTAAAGAGCGATCATAGCTCAAATTATTACATCATATATATAATATATTATACAGTCAGATTACAGATGATGGGAATGTTTAAACAACAAGACAGTTGAGATCCTAGGTTTTGTTTTCTGTTCTGGAGACAAGAAAGCTCTGACCAGCAGTGGCTTCTGATAAGATAATTACAACGTTGACTGTATTTTAACTGCTCATAAATGATGTCAACAAACATATGTTAACTTTACTATTAATAGTCCAACTACATCTCCCAGCAGCTTTCCGTGACAAGGCTATTGTCAAAATGATGTAATATTTCCGCTAGCAAAGAGTATTTTTTACACTTACTACTTGGTAGTGCAACCAAAAGTTGAATCACCCCATCTTATTTTCTCTTGAAGAAAAGGACATGGTCTGATGCTCCACCACATGCCACTCTTTTTCCACCTCAGTATTTGGTAGAGAATGAAGCTATTAGGCAGTTTTGACAGTTCAGTATGAGAGAGAGAGAGCCAGAGTGGAAGCAAAAATGTAATGTTGCTGTCCCTGTGGAGTTGTTTCTGTCTTTATCAAATATAAACACATACATATATCTATCTAATGGAGTTACATCCATATTAAGAACTGTTTTTTTTTTTCACTTTTTGTAACCTACAGTAATAAAAGTAATATTACCTACATGGATGCCAATAGAAGTGAGGGGGGAGCTACACTGGCCATAGCCAGTGAAGCTACTATTTTAAAACCAAAACTGTCTGCATAGATACCAGAAAGAGTGAATGAGTAAATGTATTTTTCTGTAACTCTGGTCAAAAAACCCCTCTTGAATTCATGACAAATATATTCTACTGTATATGAAGATGTAGTTTATAGATATTGAGGTGAACTTTTTTTTTTGTCTCATTTGCTCAATGTAGCTATTGCTTATTACATGAAAGCATTTTACAAAGTACAAAAACACAAAGTCTACCATGCAAAATAAGATGAAGTGTTAGTCTTGAGCCCAAAAAGGGCATGAGACCTTTTATAACACTGTAGTGAATCCTGAAGTGTTAGCATCAGAGCTAGTGAACTATAAAAAGACACAAGGATAATCTGAATCTATTCTTTCTTGGGACAGAGGTAATAATTCATCATTTTTTTAACTAAAGATGTGAACCGTAGTAACCCATCACGCCATCAGTAGTAAATCTCTCCTCACTGGATGCGGAGAAAGTGATGTGAGGATCCAACACTCTGATATTTCCATTTTCCTCAGTGCAGAGCCTGAGCAGGAGAGGCTGAAAAAATGCGCTGTTGGGTTTATCTAGAAAATAAATGATAGATAAGATTGCCCGTTTTCTTCCAATCTACTGTGAGCCCTTGTGAGAGAAATCAGACCTTCCAAAATGAGTCCATCCATCTGCCAGGCTGGACGAGGATTGATTCTTTCTTCCACATTCGAACTGTGGTGGCAGCCTCTCTGGCACTCATACACATGAGTAATAGACAGATGAAAAAGAGGATCCTGCCATGGACTGTAAAAGGGTTAGACTAATATTCACTGGCAGATATTAGCTTTTATTAAAAATCTGATTATGGGCAGTCAGGGTTGTCCCACTCTGGTATTATACAGTTTATTTAATTGCATATTTAGATTATTAATCCTTGTAATAGTGTTATAATGTGGTGGTAATGTTATTTTCCTGTGTTCCAGTGTCCCATAAGGACAGCTTCTTTCAGGTATTTTTCATTCTGATAAGAACAAAATTACAGAAGACAGTGTACCTACATTTTTTTTTTTTAACACAAACATGATTCAGTTCCATCCACCCTCAGATACTGCCACACTTTTAGATAGTATCAATCTGTGATGCAGAATTCATTCCAGGACTTTTGTGATAAGGTTCCTCTTTTTGTTATATCCTCTTTCCCTCAGTCTGCACTGTTTACTGCTGCTTCATTCAGGCAAATGGATTCACAGCAAAGGGAAACTCAGGACAGTTATGTGACTGTAGCTGGTCATGTCAGAGTTCAAATAGTGTGCATCAACAATATAACACAATATCCACTAAAGCTGTCTTTCTTTAATTGCAATGAACATGGCACTTTAGCTTTATCCATGTTCTCTAGGTAGATAGCTGGTTTTCAGAGAAAACCTTCCCAGTTGTATGTACCTCACAATACAAACCCTATTAAATATGCAATTACTGTATTCTGAGGCTAAGATCAGGCTAAGATCAGTTCTAAGTGTTTATGACTGTCAGTTGTAATAGTAATGCAAAGAGCTTTCCTTTCACATGAAAAAAAATATATTATGTTTCTTCATGTGCACAGCAGTCAGAAATAGCAATTACCACAGCATGCTATAGAAGATTTGTCACCGTAACTAGAGCTCAAAGAAATTCTGATACATGTCAGCCATCAGTGCAGTCTGAGACAATCAGAGCCGATTAAAAGCATTAAAATCGGACTTTAAGTGTTGACGGCTGCTGTGATAAAAGCTAATATGAAGACATGATGTGCTTTCAAAATGTTTGTGAGCCACTGATATAGAGGCTGGATGATCATCCTCACTGGTGCACACTGGCCACTTTATAGCTTTTGCAGAAAGTGATGTGAACCTATCATTAAATGGTGGAATGATGCTGATACTATAATACAATGTTTCAGATTGCTGCTCCTTTTTTATTGAAGTCAGGGCAGGAATATTTAGAGGCCAATAAGCATTTCATCTCAAAAACTAATTGCCATGCCTTCAACCCAAGAGAGGAAATACCTGGATTGAATTTTTAGTCTGTCAAGGAACTGGTATTTATTATTATGAAATGTTGGTATAAAATGTGAAAAAGTATTTCTTTCTGTGGTATTGACACCAAAATCTGACATTTGTCATTGACATTTTAAATATCAAGAAAGTTGTTCCTCTATCAGCCTCCACTGAAAAATGGAGGTTACATTGCTTTTTAACTGCATTAATAAGTTTTAAAGTGTTTTTAAAGTTAAGTTGAAGCACAGTAGTTTAAGGAAGGCATAAAATTATAGTTATCAATTGGGATCATTACAAACACCATTACCATTATATCTTGTCATCTATCGCATCATTATCAGGCTTCAAGGAGCTGTCTGAGTATGAGATCATATTCGATCCTTGGATGATGTGAATTTGCAAAGGGGAAAAAAAACATGAAGATATATACATTAAACATCGCCTGGGTATAGATCTGAAAATATCCCTCCCGGTGATTCTAACAAGAGTCTGTAGCTCATCTCTTGATCTGTAAACTGTGGCATTTTGTTGTGGATTGGAAGACGCTCACTGACAGATAACTATGCATTAATGCAATTTCTCTGGCTGGGAACATTTAAAGGATATTTTGAACAGAATCTCTGGGGCTGTAATGAAAAAGAGACAGAAGATGTGGAAACTCATTATAAGCAGGAGATAGCTGCCCTGTATTGTATGGATATTCTTCACCATCCTCTCTCAGAGTTGTTATTCAAAAAGCGATGACCCTGAGAAAAGCACAGACATATTACTTATCTGCAGAGTGATAAACACAATTCCAGGAAAGGATTGGGAGACTGTGCTGTTTTAGATATTGCTTCATTTGCTTCAAAAGCTTCTGTAACTTCTGTAGCATCTTTGAACTGGTTGAATATCTACGTGTAATGAAAGTGCAGCAGCTCCAACAACAGAGGAAGACTAATACCAGTTTTTTCTGGATTGAAGCTGTTGATAATATCATATTCTGTGCTAATATTCAATATATGTAAATGTGACTGTGAAGTTACCTATTAAATATAGCCACTAAATTGTACTCACTTCCACTGAAAAGCTTCAGAAGACTATGAAGACCAGGGGCCATGGGAAAAATGAAAATACAGCCATGCATGGATCTGTGTAATGAAACAGTTTCTGAGAAGTTATTCTGAAAGTAAGAAACTAATGTGTCCAACTGAAAATAGTGATTTAGCGACAGTAAGGTTATCACTGAGGGAAACAGCAGTGCTTCACTGTCCTCTCTGGTTAAATGTTTCACGTACAGTACGTTTCACTTCTGACAACATCCAGTGGGTGTTGTTACACTGATGGGTGTAGCTGACTGTGATGTATGCTCTGTTACACCTGTAACCACACCTGACAGTGATGTCACGGTGTACTGACACACCCTTAGTACACATCTACATCACTACAGCAAGATGAGGTGTTAAACCACTGCAAAAACATGATATTGAAATAGTGTTAAGTTACAAGCCTACAGTTACTTACTACACTACTAGTAGTAACTAACTACTCTGAAGCGACAGTGTGGCTCAAAACTTCTGAGTCAACATGCAGATATCAGATATGTTCAGTGAACCAAACAGGTCTGGTGTTTTGCCCATTGACAGCTCTTCCTGTTGGCTGCATGACTAATACGATATAGGGACATAATCTTTCTACATAGCTACCTATAGGTACACAGGTTGTTGTAAATCAACCTATATAAATATAGAAAAATATTTATATAGCTATATAGCATCACTGGCTATTGATTGGTTGGAGTGGAAAAAAAACAAACAAAAAGCAAACAAACAAAAGCAAACTAATAATCCCCTTTCTCAACAGGAAATCAGCATCAGACTGAATGAATTAAATGACAGAAAATTTCAGTCAGAGTATCTGGCTACTGAAGGAACACTGTGCCTCATTAAAGAAAGAAAAAAGAAATAGGCCCAAGTGTCAGAAGACACTTCTACACCAGTACCAGTGTTATATAATGCCTTCTTTGGCTCTGGAGTGCTCTCAAATAGACAGCCACTCCTCAGTTCGAGGCAGTTTATCTTCAAGTAAGCCAGTGTGGTAATTATCAATAAATATACTCAATCAAGATACATCACATCAATCATATCTGGTGGAGGACTAGACCAGATCATTTTTTAGTAAAAGGATAAATCAGTCTCATACATCACATCTAAAATCTAGCAACAGCAGGGCCGCTATCTGGAACTGTGTCAACAAACTCCGTCCCTCTTCTAATCCAGTTAAAGCTCCATTAGTGGATAGGCTCTTGTTTTTCTGATAGGATACAATGTCCATGCCATCCTCCTGCTTTAGAGGGATGAAAGTAAAAGCTACAGAGACACACTAGTTCAATACTTTGGTTTGACTTTTGAAAAGAACCCGGTGTTGTTTCCCAGAAAGCATCCTGACAAATCTTCAGAGGACTGTGGAGAGCTTGTTTTTGTAATGAAACATTAAAGGACTGAGAGGAAGAATTAACAGAGCAAAAAATGTTTCAGATACAATATATTGCTTCACTCCCAAGACTGTAATCAAGATGACCTAGCTTGTTGTTTGAACCTTGTAACGCTGAGCTATATGGGGCAGTTTCCACTTCAGAGGAAATGAGAGAGCTCCTGTAGAGACAGATCAAGGTTTGTTGGGAGACATGCCCGAACCCAGACTCTTTTCAAACAAGAAAAGCACTATTGTGGCTGCACGGAGAATAAAGCAGTCTGTGTTTTCCCAAAGGCTCCAGGACATGACAGATGACTCGTTAAAACCAACAAGAGATGCTTTTTAAAAAGAGATCGGGCTGAATAGACACAAACACGCAGTCTCACAAATGCATGGATTTATGCACGCACAGATACACATGCACACAACATATTACACAGTTACTCTTCCTCCTTTTGCTTTCGTATATGCAATTATGAACTCACCTTTAAACGGATATCTGAGCTCATTTTGTTGTTTATTCTATTGAGTTTTCTTTTTTTACTCCCTTTGACTCTTTGATTTTCAATTTACATACGATATATAAGTTAAGTTGACATGTAAGTGGAAGTAGTTTTTCCTTTATGTAGTGAGGTGGAAAGTAAAGTTGTGGAGGTCATGATGGTGTATGACTGTGTAACGTGTGTGAGTGAGTTTACATCCTGCCCCTGAAGTGCTACTTTTTCACAATGTTTTTTTTTTTGCCTTACCACACTTTAAAGCTGTGTTTATTAATATTTTCATATTTTCATGGCAAAAGAAAGCGACATCACTTTGTCAGATTTCACACAGCTTCCCCAGGTGTTACAAAAGGCTTTTTACACATGCAGTAGTACTCTCTAACACCTGTAAACAGTTTCCTTTAACTGTGGGTCAGAGAACTGTGAAGTGTAAAATGCATCCCTGACCAAACCACCAAGAATTATCACCCTATTCTACAGAGCTTTATTCCCTCTTTTGGTTTTAAAGAGCCAAAACTTTATTGTACACTATTTTACTCATCTCACCGTCATTTAATTTTCATTGAAGAAAATGTGTCCGCCATCCTAACCTGAGTGAGGTGATAATATTTCAGTGTTTATAGTTTATTACACTACACACAGCTGGTCAGTAACAACATAAAAAATGAAGGCAGGTTTAATAATGTACATAATTCATGATTCTGCAGATATGTCCAGTTTCAGCATTATTAAAGAGGATGGAGTTGGTCCAATTTGTTGTGGTGCTTTTAGCTTTAGAGTAAGGTCAACGCTGTTTCTATTTGTGTGTGCCCACATGTTGCCTCTTTGTGTGGAAAGAACACAAACCCATTAAAACATGTCGGAGCCCTGTTTGATTTGATTGATTGCAGCTTGTGCCTCATTCAAGATTTAAATGAGAATTTAAATGTGTCCTTGAGCAGGGCATCTCTTTCATCCGGCAGGGTGAATTTACAGGATCAGCAATGAGGAGTGTAAGGGCAGCACGCTGAAAGCTTAAGAGGTTTGTTCCAACACACTCTTCTCCAGGGTGTCTCATCTGTGACTTTGCAGCGGGATTCAAGCTTCTATCCACGGAGAGGCTTGTAAAAAGAACAGTGAATTTAATTATTAATAACAAGGCAGAGATTGCGGAGCGCGGAAACAGGAAGGCCGTCATGTGTGGACTAATCAACCTCTGCAGACTCTGCAGAATCTTTGTAGAGGTAGCAAACAAGATAGGAAGCCAAAAGAATGAAAGTATTGACATTTTGCTCTCTATTACACTTTAATGTTTTCTTTCTTTACTTTTATGCCAGAGTAAAAGCTTGAATCAGACAGTTTGCAGAAAGATGCTATAAAAGCAGCGAGCTTGAGCTATGGCTTTACTGTGTGGGTTTAGCTCCAGGGTGACAAGGAACTCACCTCAGCCTGCTGACTGTATGTTTGTGTCATTTTGTGGCTCTGTATATGGTGCAGCACTCTACATTAGTGCTATGGCCATCCACAGGGCCACTGTAGTGTCCATTTCACGCTGGAAATATGAACAGCTGACTGGACAAAAAGGAGAAGTGTCAGCAAAAGTAGACGAACCCAGAAAAAAAATTGCACACATCAATATTTTTTACTGCAGTTTAAATTACTGTGTATTTTATATTATTGACATGTTTGGAGGTTTCAGACCACTCTTATAGTCTTTTCTCATACAAACATTTACACACACTGCATGAGTTATCAAGTTGGAGAACCTGAAACCTCTTAGCACTCTTAGCTCTGGAAGTAAAATCCATATTCAGTTTTCTAAGGACAATGGTGCACAGTTGGCAGTTGAAGCACTTCTGAGGCTTGGATGGACATGAAACTCTCTTGGTTGAATCATCAATGGCAAAAACAGAAGATCTACAGAAAATTAAGACCTGAATTAGGAGATCTGCTTCTTCGATAAAAAATCAAAGTTAAAATTCACATTTGCGGTGGAGAAGATAGTGAATGAAAGGAAACGAAAATGATGGTGCAGATGAAACACTGACTGAAAATTCAAAAAACACCTTTGGAAGTGTCAGCCAAGTGATTTTTAACAACATATTTCAGGTGGAGTCAGTGTAAGTGAAAACTATTCAGTGTTCCAGCAGTGTTGCCAAACGCTATCTTAACTGTCAACTTTATTTCACACTTTAAATAGAGTCTTTCTACAATTTTTGTTTTATAGCTGACTGTTAAACCACTGCACTGTATCAAATGAATGAGAGCAAACATTACAACCAACCTTGAAAAGTGGCCAAGGTTGTGGAGAGCATGTGACTTACTGCAGCAACTCATGTTTTAATATGTTTTAAACGTTTCTGCATGATTTAATCTTATTATTGCTATAAAATACGTACAGTATTTAAATATTAAAACATTACAAATACTTTGCACAGATTTGCACACTGAATCCTGTAACCACCACCGTCAGTCGACGTTAAAGTCATGAGCTGAAAGTGAATCCTGCTGCACTCATGATGTTGTTAATGACTAATAACTCATAGCCACTCTCAAGCTCACTGGCTGTATGTGTGATCTTTTTAAACTTATACATTTTTATCATACCTTGAAACTACTGGATCATGTTTTTGTGTTGTTTTAATTTCAAATTTCAGTTTATACATTTCTCTGTGTGTAGCCTGGAGGGGACTACAACTCCAACTGTAATACTGTAATGCACAATAACAATAAAGCTGAACCTTAAACCTTGAAGGTATAACTGAATTTTATCTTTCTTTATGCTGTCAGTTCATTGTCAGGTAGCTCTGGATGTAGCCAACTGAAGGCTGTGATATAATACCAGCATTTCAATTAGTATGTGCAAAAGATGAAGTTGTCAGTTGGCATAAAATGCAGGCTGAAATAGCTGAAATTACTTCAGTATACATTATATTGCCACAGTAAACCTACTTTAAGTAACCTCATCTTTTTAGTGTAAGATGAGCAGTGATCAAATGAGCTAATGACAAAAAACAACATGCCCCTGAATCAAGAATCAACTCCCCTCTATGGCTTTAGTTTGTGTGCATCTTTCTAAATTCAGTGTTTATTCCAAAATCTTCAAACTCCAAAATGGCAAAGTCATCTGACACTAGAGGGCAGTGAAACTCTCCATCACCTTCCTCTTTTCACCACCGTGATCATTAATTTGTTGCCATAAAAAGTGAATAATGAATGGACTGCGCAATCAATACTGGGAGGCATTTCCTGTTGATTTATGAGTTGAAGTCAAACAGTGGCTCCTGTGGAAAGATGGCTCTCTGATGAGTCTGATGAACAGGCTGTTTAGACATTGACTTTGGCAGCACTGAGAACACTGGTAAAAACTCGGGACTTTTACTACTAAATCTTCCTGATTGATGGAGGCGCTTCATTTTAAAGAAGCTGAATTTATGGAGCTCTTTCAGGTGCTTCATCATTTCCACTTTAGCATACTCATATTCCTTGGAAGGAAGGTGGCAGCCATGATAAGTGGAGCAGACTCGGCTGAATAGCAGTCAATCCATCCCAGGCCTGAATTAATGTAAAACTGAGTCATAAAACTGATCAGAGCTGGAGTTAAGCTGCAAATGGTTCAGGACATGGTGGTTTGTTGAGTATCCCTGCCACAATGGGGGGAATGTTGCTGAGACAGATTTATGCGTTTAGGCTCCTGTTTACTGTTATTTCTCACCAATAGTATCTTCCAGAAAAACTTAATGTATGAAGAAAAAATTAACATAAAGGGGAAAGGAAACACCTTCACAGATCACTATCTTAATTTGAATTCTGACCAACATCCTCCTACGTAAAGCAACAACTTCTCAGTGAGGAGGAGGTGCAGCATGTCTGATCCACTGAGACAATTTATGAAAATATGGATTGTAGCTGCATCAAACTTTTTCTGCCAATGACACTAAATGAGGTAATAAAAATGCAATGTTGGTGAACCGATGTTAAGATTGTTTTGCAGAACAAATTAAGTGTTGTTCACTGAAATTAACTCTCAGGTATGACTATGTTATTTGACATAAAAAACCTCGGGTAATAATGATGGTCACTACAGCCTCACTTTGATTTACACAGAAATGACTGATTAATTTTTTCCAAAAAAAAAAAAAAAAACTTTAAATCACTCAATACACTCTCTGTATATTTCCATTGCTTTTTATGCAACCCAATTCTATGTTGTTTACTGTATACTGGAGAGCACTAAATCAACCATCCTCCATCACAAATCACATTACAACCTGGACACTCTCGAGCTCCATATATCTCACCTGGCATATTATTACTGTGAATTTTGTCAGGGTTGTTTCTTCATTATTCTGTTTCCCTCTGTGACTTTCTAGTATTTCAGTAAAGAAGTGATACTAAAGGAGTGTGTCTGCCCACACTCTTGGAAAGACTCAACAGCCTCTTTCAGAGCTTCCATTGTTGTTTTTAATTCAGTTACAACAATGGATAACTTCTGTATTTCCCACACAATGACATGGAAAACGTCTGGATTACGACAAATCCCTTGTGATCACCTTAAAAAAACATTGGTGTCAGTCTGGGAAAAACCTGCATTGTTTCACTAAACCTGAGTGGCAGGTGTGTTATTTGAAACACTATCTCCCCTCTGTAATCAGATCCTAGAGAAATACTTCATGTAGTGCTCATTTCCCTTGCCGACGCTGGTCATTTGAGAGCTTTTCTCTGGATCTTTTGTTTGAAGTCCTGCAGGTTAATTGACAAGGCTGTCAAGATGCTGCTATATCAATACTGACGGGCACCAGTATTTCCATAAATGCTAGTGGTTAATACAGCATGAAGGGATGAGGAGGCTGAAAGCAGGCGTGTGCCAGGGGATACAGAATATTTAGGGCCTTTTTTTCCCAGTGATCCCTGACATTAGAAAATGTCAGTCCTCCTCCTGCTCTCACATTTCAAATGCATAATGGGATATGGTCATTGACTGGAGCCAAGTGACAGATTTCACTGGAAATACGTTAAAAAAGAAAAAACAAACACTGACAGGTTTCAATACAAATATATACAGATATAAATGTTAGTGTTACTGTGGATGGGATTTCTTCTGAGTACAAGGTGTGAAATGTCTTACAGCCTGGTCACATCAGAAAGTAGCACAGTGAAATGGTCCTGTGAGAAATAACTGTGGTCAAGCCCACTGTCATTTGCATCTCTCTGGTCAAGCCAGCTGCATCCCCACAGTTGAAGTGAGCCCATATTGTGACCTTTATGGTAAATGCAATGCAACTGTCCTGAGTGAGCTGACATGGTTAGTAACTTCCAAAGCCAAGTGTTGTAGTATGAAAGTAATAGCTGAAGAAAACACCAAACAACTGATCAAATTATGTCAGACCTGGTGAAGTTAGGCCAGTGGTACACATTTACATCCAGCTGTAAAAAAAAATGTCAGTGCAGGGTATATACAAAAACATATATGGAAAAGAGATGAACTGTATTTCATTCACAGGAAGTATAAAACCTGTTACCAGTGTCCTTTATTAATTCAAAAGTCCCACTAAATTGTGATGAACATTACATTATTCTTATAGAATAGACAACAAATTCATCCATTATTCCTGACATTAACTAATACATTTGAATTTATGACAACTCTGACTTCTTACAGACTCAAAATAAAATCAAGCCTTCATCACTGCATCAATTTGGAGCCTTTACTAAATTAATCTGAACACACATGAAATGGCTAATGGTCAGTGAGTGAGCTGATTAGATCAGTTGCTAATGACAGAAAATAAGTTCTCACAGTTTTATTCCAAATGCTGCTGTCTCCAAATAGTTTGCAAAGCATCACTCTTTTGTGAAATAAGATTCTTTTAAGTTTTACTGTCACATTAGCAACTGATCAGTGTATTTCAGATATCTCATTTCAATGTATGTAAAATGCAAACAAAAGGCCTCATTTAGACTTTAATAGGAAGCACTCTGTCTCTGAAGAGGGTTTGTGAAATGTCAACTGAGTTTACTTGGTTACATAATGCATTATGACATTATAGATGATCATATTGTTTGCATATGAAACACTTTATCCCTGTTCAATATAAATGATGCCTCTGTGATTCAAAGTTTAATTAACACATTTCTGCACTGCTGATTTTCATTATTCAGGTCCTTTATCAGTGTGCGCTGAAGGAAATTCGATTCTGTCATATTGATGAACGGAGAGCAACTTTTCTCACTTGGTTACAGAAAGGAGACATTTTCTCTGCCTCTGTGTTTTCCATTGTTCTCAAAAGTTCACAGATGGCTTAGTAGTGCATTTTGACAAAGCCTGATCTTTAAGGGCTAAAAAAGAAATAGTGTTAAGTTAACATAACAGGTTTATTTTCAGAGCTGTTTTAGGTGAGAAACAGTGCTGCATTTGTTACAGTTTAATTTTTTTAACTGTACACCCACAATTATTTATCACCTTTAATGCTTCTGTAAAAACACTCCATTAGAAGTCCATTATCTGTGTTCAACATATTACTGAAGTTAAAGCATAAAAGTGTGTCAAAAGGCAACATACTGTTTCTGAAGAATGGTATATTTCAGAGTATTATATGCTAAAGCATACATTTGCCTTATATTTATTTGGCAGGTGCTTAAATTTTTCAAACTTTCAAAGATTCTAGAAACTTGGCTTGAAATAATAAAAAGCATAGAAGTTGAGTGGCTCATTAAGCTTTCACATAAATCTGAGTGAAAATAGAAGTTAATGACTATTAGAAAACTCGGCTTACAAACATTTTATTTTGCTCTTAAGACCATTTCTCGAGACCATGAAGGCGCGGTCATCTACAGCAGGCGGAGCTCCTTCAAATTTTTGTTTGAATCCATTATTTGTTATTTGTTATAAATTCATAGGTGTTGGAGAATGAAGTGTGTGGTTTGGATTAAGAGACAGTCACTGCCCACAGCTTCTGCCCACAGTGGGTGGTGAAAGTGAAGAGAGCTAAGCCACCATCTTGGACCTCCGCTGCTCCTGGCTAACGTCCGGTCGTGGGAAGGTGGACTGGACAAAATGGGACTCAGGCTGGTCAAACAACTGGAAGTCAGATACAATTTATGCCCACATCTTTACAGAAACCTGCCTCCATCTTATTGTTCTGGATCGAGTTATTAGCCTCAATGGGCAGTTATCTAGCTAATTGCAAAAAGTATGCAAAAAAGCTACACAGACAAGTTGTTGCAGACTCACAGAGGCAGGTTGAGCTGGAACAGAGAGCTTTTGGTTTTGCCTGTTTTTTGCATAAATTTCATAATAACTATTAGATCATAACAACACAAATGCGTTATCAGAAAAGTTTACACACTTAATTTACACTTTAATGACAATATTCTGAATTTGGACTGAACCTAATGTCTGATACTTTTAGATGCTGACTATTATGCACATAAGACCCTATATTACAAAGTTTTAAAGTACAGGAAGCATACATTCCAGCATCCTTCCTCACTCTCTACAGTTCACACCAACGTCTCCAAAGCCCTCCCCCCACAGCATTACTCAGTCTTATTCTTTCTTTTTTAATTCACTTTTCATCAGTGTTCTTCTTCGGTTTACTTATTTTTCATGTAAAAAATGATCATGTTGCTTAGTCGTTCGGTGGTTGTTTATCCACCATCGCACTCAGGGTTAACACGTGCACAGTGAAGCTCCATTAGATACTCTGCTCTGATTGGTTGTTTTGATTCAGGTGTGGTGGATTCTTGTCAGATGGCCTTAGAGGCAGCAGGTGGAGACAGAGGAGTCTGATTTTTATCACTGATTATCTCTCTGATCTATTATTGTCAGGACATAGTCAGAATTTTAGCAAAACTTTAAAGTCATTTTTAAATGAATTAACAGGAACCAGAACTAGATGTCATGAAAATTTGGAAGTGTATTCCTCTCAAACCTGATACTGAGGTTATTTTTGCCTCTTAAGCTACTTAAGGTTCTTAAGGTACAGCCTGAAAAGATGGGTTTTTAGCCTGTAGTGTAAGATGGACAATGACTCTGCTGTCGTGACTTCAGTGGGCTGTTTAATCCACCACTGTGGGACCAGGAGTCGTGATCAAGATGAGCGACCAAAGGGCCCTCGAAGTGATGGCAATTTAATATTGGAGATCAAATTTTCAACTATTCCCACATCAGAGACACTACAGGCACAACTCTGGGTAACAGGTGAAACAAAAATATTAGATTGAAACAGTCTCTGATACTGTTTATCTATCTTCTCTCTTTAGCAGCAGTTTATCCACAGACATCTAGAGGGTTAGACCAGTGTGCTGCTTCTGAAACTGCATTAATGTACTTGTCACAACCTCTGTCTCTCTGTCCCTCTCTGCCATTTCCACATCCCCGGGCCCCTTCATATCTGTGTTTGGTGTTTCACTGAGGAAAGATTATTTGTATTTGAAGTGGCTGAGAAACATTACCCTCATAAAAGTTTGAGAGATGGTGTAATCTTTTATTTTTGTGCATTTTGGTATTTTGTTGTTTACTGTGAATAACTCCCAAAATAAGAATCTCTCTTTCTATTTTGCAAAAAATCTTGATTAATCATTAAAACTGTGTGACATCATTTTGTGCACAGCTACACTTGAAGTTTTTTTTACCTGACTCCCATATCCAACTGCTCACCTGTGTCTCATTTCCTCAATCCTCAAGTCAGTACCTTTACCAGCCCTTTCTCCCCAGTCAGTGTTTCTAGTATTGCTTAAGCTGTTGTTTTCCAGGCACATGAACCTGAACATCTTCCTGATCAACCTGTTCAGGTTTTTTTTTTGACCTGTTACCTATTACCTGTTCCCAACCTGCTCACCTGTCGCCCCATCTTTGATTTGTTTGAACTGCTATCCTGTTGCCAACCTGTCAGGCTTCGTTCAGACTGCAGGCCATTGATTTGTTTCTGAACTCAGATGTTTAATACACACAGCCCGCACTGTGTGGTATAAGGCAGTCATCGGTAACCATGTGTGCTGATGATCCATCCTACCAGCATCTGTCCCATGTATGCATTACATCTATGGTCTGTCCGTGGACTGTTGTTCTCTGTGTTGTCTTCCACACTGCTCTGCTAGTATCAGCATGGATTCTGCTCGGCCATCTCCTTCCATCTGGATTTGACATCATCGTCATGTGTCGCATTGCAAGTGAGGTAAAAGACACGATCTGGCAGACAGAGTATCTGGACTGAGACGCATCTGTAGGAATCTGACTGATACGGCATTTCAAATCACTTCCAAACAGATTTAAGCCGGCAGTCTGAACAAAGCCTGTTCCTCAGTCACCTTGTGTAAATTGCTTTCTACCTCAGCTCATACATGTATTTAATGGAAATCTGACCAGTCTCTGAGATAAGCCTGTCATACTTGTACAGTGTAATTTTATATGTTTGTGGCTGCTTACTGAGTACATTTCACATGCTGAATAGGATGAAGCAAACACATGTGACCCCTGTGTAGGTGTAATAAATTGACACCAAGTTGGTCTGTTGATTGGATGATGTGAGCCAGTGATCAGTCCTTTTGATGGGTTTAAGGAAGCATATTATCTCAGATTAGCAGTGACACCTTGAGTGTTGCAAATAAAAAGTTACTTATCTAAGCTCAGCACAGTGCTAAGAAGATCTGAGCAGGAGAAGTTAAGCTACAGTCACACACTCAGTTAATATTTTCCTTTTGTTTGGCTGTTCTCAGGCATTCTTGTCTAATCTTTTATCTTGACTATAATGCCGGTGCACATAATTAAGCAACTAGGGATTTAATTTAATTTATTCTGCCTGGAATCCCATCCATCCATTGCTGCTGTCTCTCAGCCTGCTGTCTGCATGACACAGAGCTCCAGTGCAGGAAATCTAAAAAACATGCTGCAAATATAATACGGATATCAAATAAAATGCCATGGCCTACTTATTAATTTACTACAACTTATTTTCCATCGGAGCCATTAATCATAAACATGTTCATCAGATTACAGCTAAACTATCTTTTTACCAGTGCTGAATGACATGAGATCCATCCCAAGGGTGTCAAAGTATTAGATTCAGATAACTAATTCAGAACATGATGCATTAAGGTCCATGCCGATACTGTTCTGCTTTGTGGACGAAGTCATGGTCGGCAGGATTAATAATACAGCCAAGGTCAGGGAACTGCAAAAATGCTGTATTGATTTTAAGCAAAACCATTTTAGATACAAGTGTTGCTCTATATGCCATAGAAATGTCAATAAGGTGGTCCACTTTGGTCCAGACCGACATCAGCCTTAGGTTGATTGCCATGAAATTTTGCTCTCCCCACAGGATGAATCCTACGGCTGTGATCCTCTGACTTTTCCTCCTGCACCACCATTGACATTTATGGTTTGGAAAGAAATGCTTTGGATGCTGTTGGATGGGTTACAAAGAAAGTTGGTGTAAAGCTTCATGGTCATCAGATGATAGAGCTCAATGATTGTGGTTATGGTGTGGTTGTGGACTGACTTTTCCTCTAGTTTACCACCAGGTCAAGTTTTCACGTATCGAGTTAAACACTGCATCTCAACATGGTTCAGATATCAGCCATCATCAAGACAAAGTTTCAATTTGTCCATTTTTGGTGTATGATAGAATACCTGCAAAACTAATCATATCCATGAGCACTAGCTGTACTATGTGTGTAGAACGAGTTTGCAAAAATTAGTCTGTTAGATTGAGAAAGATGAACAAATGAAGACTAAAGCTTAAAATGGGATATTTTGTCTGAGAACACGTTGAGTATATACCCTCATGAAAGCCAAAAAACTTAAACTTGAAATAAGATGATTTTTGTATTCATACCCCAGAGTTCAAAATAAGTGTTGAAGCATGCTGGGGGATATGTCACAGACAGGCAGACAGGTGACGTGTGTCTCCAAATAAAATTGTTGGTTGATAATTGCTGCTTAAGAAAAGTAGTAGTCAAAGACAAAGTGGCATCTACTTGAGATAGATAATCTAATCAATGCTCAAGTCCATCCATCCATCCATCTTCTAAACCTGCTTATCCTGAGCACACACAGGGTCGCAGGGGTGCTGGAGCCTGTCCCAGCTATCTTTGGGCGAGAGGCAGGGTACACCCTGGACTGGATGCCAGTCAGTCGCAGGGCTAACTTTGAAGGACAGACAACCACTCACACTCACATTCATACCTAGGGGCAATTTAGAGTTGTCAATTAACCTGCATGTCTTTGGATTGTGGGAGAAAGCTGGAGTAAATGCTCAAGTCATATACATATATATATATACAGTATAATATATGAAATTATAAAGTCAACTACTTCATTCATAGTCTGTATGCATTTGTCTTAGCAAAGCTATTATTATGTAAAGAGGGTTTTTTACTCCACTCTAAGAAAATGCAGTTTTGGTTCTCACATAATTAACAGTGTTAATGAGCAGTATAAACACTAGAGGCTAGCAGTACTGCTAATGATCCAAATTGGATGAGGCATCTTGGCAGTTTACAGTGTATCATCTAACAGTACAATATGATACAACGACAGGAGGGTGAGTGAAAATGGACCTCGAACACCAATCAGGCTGAGTTGTCGCAGGCAAGGACACATGCACCCATGCAGTATGTGCTGCTCCGTTAATTTTCCATAGACGGTATCAAATATACACTGTATGACATCCTCTGTCTCCTCCCTCCTATTTAATTGAGTCACACGCCGCCAAATGTGTGTCTTCTCTTTGTAAAGCAGGCCATTAAACATTCATGCTCCTCAGTGTTGCTGCATCAAACTTGGCTGCATGAGTTCTCACTGCCCTCTGGTTGTTGTCGTTCCGTGAGGCCCAATGGGAATTAACCACGCTCCGCAATGCACTTCCTCTCCCAGCAGACTCTTTCTCTCTCCGGCTCGGGCCCATCAAAGGACTGTGAGTGACAACAAGGGAGAAAGCGTGTAGCCTCCAGGCATCTCACAGGCAAGAGATTTTCTCACCCTATCTACAGATCTAGATCTGCTTCCATATTTTAAGCCACATTCTGCTGCCAACAAGGACACCTAAGTAATTATCATAGTGGATGCTGAGCGATTTGACCGTGTGTGTGCGTGTGTGTGTAACCCCTGAAGTGCATAGGGCAAACACCGCCTATAGTTTCACAACATACATGTCATATATGTAACACACCAGTGTCACTCAGTGTCATACACATGTTTGTGTGAGTGCATTAAATATGCACTTTCTAACATCTTTAATGTGCTGTATTGGTAACTGGGAACTCTGCATGTGTCCAGGGAAGTCCAGTGGCAATAGATGATAAAGTTCATTAACCTTCATACACATCAAATTAATAGAAATGAAGGAAGGTGAACATATACTGTAGTGCCCTTACATGATGTCCTGGTTCTGTAGGCGTCTGTGTGTATTTATACTTCCTGTGACTGACGGCTACATCCTGCTCAGCTTAATGGGGTTAGACAGAAGCACTGGGTAGGAGGTCAGAGCGGGCAAAATAAATCCAGAGGAAAAATGAGATTGTTTGGATATTAGCTCAGGTTACAGCATCTCATGTGTGCTTTGCTTCCTGTCCTTAAAGAGATGGATGTTTGAGTGTTACACGCTCCAGCAAGAAGACAGGATTAAAGATGACTTCTCATGAGTCTCGGATGATCTAAGGACTGGTAAATGCTTCACACGGCAACAGACATATTGCACATGCTCAAAATAATATGATCACTTGAAATGCCGATGATCAATCGAACCCTGAAAAAACTACGAACAATGCCTCTTATGTTGTATTGGGTTGTGAAGAAGATCATTTACACCACTTTTAATACAACTGATTATGCATACGCCATCACGCCATTCGAGTTTACAACTGTGCATCTTCATTAAAGGCCTCAGAGATCTTGAGTGTGTGGCCACAAAGTGTGTGCATTAGACAGCATTACCTGCCCTGCTCCTGTCTGAATGCTAATTATATTAGATCTCGTCCTGACTGCCGACATAAGACAGAGTTTCAGTGAGAGAGAAGGAAGTGGACACACCCATCGATCCCTCATGAATTTTAAGTGTGTTCACGACACTGACATCAAAGTGTGTGTTTTTAATTAAGACCAATTAGTGGCGCCATCATCAGGAGCTCTAAATTACACAAGATTATGATACAGTCGGTGAAAACAGCTGTATAATCTTTTCTGAGTCTGCCGCTACTTTCAGAAAAAAAGCTCTTAAAAGCTCTGTGCACTGCCTGCTCAGCACAGCAGCTCACAGACACAGTGAGGTGGGGAACACATCGGGACATTTAGCAGCTAAAGAGGCAGATAGTTCCCTCAGGAGTTGGTGGAGACTAAAAACAGAGCTAAAAGAGTGAATAGTGTTCTTACATTCACGGGTATACACAGACATGACTCCAAATGAATGCTACAGTAATCCTCAGTTTTCTTAAGTTCAACCAACTCCAAAGATGATGATATGTCAATGTTTAGTGAAAAAAAAAACACAGCTATTGCACCTTTAACTTTTCATTTATCATCATCAACTCAAAGTCTTGCACTTTGTTTTGAGACCAAGCCTGCAAAACTAAAAACATTCCCATCAGCCTCAGCTCCACTTTATGACCAGTGCAATTTACCACGCCATGTGCACGCCAACACATTAAACTGGGATAATTAACACTGTAAAAATCATATCTGTATATCATAGCTGTATATTGTATTTGTAAATGTAAGCCTGTTGCCGTGTGTTATTGATATAAAAGATATAAAGATGAGCAGGAAACAGACAGCCATCATCTCTCCCTCCAGGATGGGCTCAGAATTCAAGGTTTCGTTTTCTTGCATGTGACTGCAAACGGCTTCCATCCTCTGACTGGTCCTGCTGCCTGCGTGGCGACTCGGGCTGTGTGGTCACGACCGTTCTCTGTGCGCTGAGCGTCTGTGTCTGTGTGTTACAGCTGACACTCATCTCCACGCCGATAGCTCCAATTGGGGCTGCACATACACCAGCTCTCTCCCCCGCAATTATTATACTGAGCTGAATGACAAAAGGCGCTGCTGGCGTCTAAACAGCAATTAAAGTGAAAATGGCCATGTCAAATCCAACAACCATATTTCCGTTTGTCATGATAATTATAGTCGCCTTGATGGCCTGGCTGAGGCGGAGAAGACATGGTGGGTGGAGGAGGAAATACAGGGGGAGGGAGAGGACGAGCCATTAGATTAGCCTGTATTGTTGGCCCCGGGCCCCTGAGCGTTCACCAGGGGTAAACATTCTGTAACCTTTTTACCCCTGATTCCTTAGGTGCAGCTGAATGGATGTGAAGTATATCGCTACAGAGTAGTTCTGTGGCTTCACAGAGGTGCTGTACTTTTAATCGAGTGCTTGGCAGCAGCAATCTCTGAGAAAAGCTGGTCCTTTGCTGGGGCCTTGAACACTCAGGCCATGATGCAGCGTTTAACACAACCACAGTGACCCAATCACTTTCTCACCGGCTGCTTCTCTTTTACACTCTTGGTTCAGGTTAGAGTGAAGTAACAGTTTGCAACATTTGGGACTGAGTGGCCTTTTCTTCACCGCTGCAAAGTGCTATAGCCCTCTAACGTGATGAGTTTCTTTTTCAGCTTTACCGTGCCCTATTTTTATTAAATTTCACACCCAGACCCACTTTTTTTTAATGGCCACCAAGTAAGTCCCTACATCCTAATGTGAAGAGAGTGACACTAATTTACTTTACCCATCAATTGATCCTGGAGTTTAAACAGGCCAACCTAAACATGCTGATACAGTTTTTAGATTTTTATTTGATGTTCATCAGACCAAAACCACATACCAGACCATTTATTGGCTAAGAGTACCACTTTATAACAATGCACCATTTAAGATTTACAAGCATCATAAAGTCATTTTTGTCCTGGGTTTTGCTCCTCAGGCTACACAGAGGACTGAGCACTGCTGTGCTACCCTCTAATTGGTGGAGTTTGTAACTGCAACTGGGAGGAAAATCTGCAGACATTGCTCAAGACTGAGAAAATACTGAGAACTCCTCTGCATGAATTCTGGGGAAAAAAAAATATTAATGTCATGTATGTTGTTATTTATAGTCAGTATTGTATTAACATGCTATTGAAAATCAGTGACTGATAAGGCAGCAAAGCACAGAGCTATTTGTAGAGAAGAGGCAAACACCACATGTATTTGTAATTACAAGTGGTGTTTGTGTAACTGTCATGCATTTTTATGACAGATTTTATTAGAAACATTTACTAGGACAGTCATGCATACCACAAAAGCATGTGAACATCTGTGACTGATCCCTGTTTAAGAGCAGTTTCAGCTTGAGTTTAAAATCCCATTCATGATCCCGCTTGTCCACATCAATGCAGCATGAAAAAAAATTACCAGAACTTAATTCACCATTGACCGCACATTTATTGTCAACTTATGTGGATTTTTTTATTGTTCAGTTAATTGTCAGTTCAAAATATCCAATATAAGCTGCAGCATTGGTATCATTACTAACCATCAAAAAATCCCAAATTTATATTAACTCTCCAAATGAATTGTGTGCGATGAATGATTGAATGAATGATTATACATATCAGTCGAAGTAAGCACCATTTGTTTTGTTACTGGGGATTTTCATGGATGTTGTGGGTTAGAGGGGATCACTTTGTGATACGTAGCATTAAGAAGTGAAAGAATGTCTTACTGTCATGATTAACTACACAATAGGTTTAAAGAAGAAGTTTACACATAAAATAAAGCACATAAAATAGTCTTATCAACTGATAAATTTGCAGACTGTTGATAATGTTACTAATCATCACACTCATTTCAAGTCCTACTGTTACTGTACATCTAGTTTTGAAACTGGGTATAATAGAAAGTGAGTCATAGTCTTATTTCTCCTTTGACTAGATCAAAGCATTATTTTTCTTTTTCCCCAAGCAAGCATCAAACGCAGTGACTCATAAGCCCCATGTTTGTTCTGGGCTTTCTCCCCCGTGCATCTGTCTGTTTAGCTATGCCTGTGTAAAGCAAAGCATCGGTGTACCAAACGGGTAGAAAATAGTTCTGGCTGCTGGATGCAAACACAGGAAGTGCCATCCTTTATTGTTTCACCCAGAAGGCAATGTATGCTTGTATCACATTGCTGTTTTGTTTGCAACTTATTTCTGCGTTGCTACTTGTTGTTACTTATAAATGTAAGTCCCATCCAGGCTTTGATAGAATATCTATGTGCATACACACTTCAGGAACAAAGCTGAAGTATACATCTTGACCACTAGATGGGGTGATCCAAAGATCCAAAGAAACTGATGTGAGGGACATGATTCCTGCAGTAATCAGATTACTTTACGTCAAAAGCACCTTATATCTACAAATTAAATAGATGGTATGTATGCTCACATGTGTATGTTGTGTTGAATGTGTGACCAGTCAAAAGTGACCAATAGATACGCAAGACCCTGCTTGCATAATGAAATCAAATAAGAAAACAAACTATGTGAGGCGAGACTGGACCTTGTTATGTTTTTACTGATACTTAAAAATGATGGTGTTTCATTGTTTGCCCTTTACTGAGGATTAAACTCTTGTTTCTCTCTGTGGCACTGTGACACTGAGCCATAGTTAATGTTATTAGTAACACCTGTGTCTGAGTGTCTGCTGTGGAAAAGGTCAGTTTCCAAACAGAAATTGAAAAATGAGAGGTTCAATTAAGGAGTGTCAAAAAGAAAAAGTTATCCATGCTTGAAAAACTGTGTGACCTTCGGCTATTGAGGAAACAACCATGAAAGAAAGAATGTGGGTTATAAAGGCACAAGTTGGATGGTATGATATTAAATGAGATTACATTTCTTTGACTTTCTTCTAATGCACCATATAGCAAATGCAAAGTAGTAATAATATGTATTCATTTCTACATGGATGAATTAATAAAGGCCAAGTAACTATATTTGATTGAATTTCAACACAAACATTTTTAGATAACATTAATACTGTGTGATTTCTAACCTTTGAAAAGGAGCTAATTATTGATATGATGACTGTGGAGGTAACAATGGGAAGAATTGGGCATATTTTACAATATCCTCCAAATGAACTGAATGATTTTCGCAATAATATTTGCACACCTGTGACACTGTTTTAACACCAGATGGCAGTCTTGACTTTGCATTCACACTGGAGCCCTCTAGACTTTTCTCTGTCCCAGAATCCAAATGTCAGGTAGTCTCAGCGGGATAAATCTCATCATGTAAATGTTCACCAGGAAAGATTGGCACACACTTCTTCCAGTGCTGATGCAATATTCAAATGTGTGTATAAAGTATTCTGTAATATGACAAAATGAAAAACTCTGAAGTAAAATGAGTTTGAAAACTGTGTTGAACTGATTTTAAAAAGGTTTCTGATTCTGATGATAAACACAGCAAGTTGCAGGGATCCAACCTGTGACCTTTCAGCCATAACTCCAGCTGCTAGTTTGGTCCTGATCTTGCATTACAACAGGGTCATACAATAGCACAAAACAAGGAAAACTGGCTTCCCATTTTACATGCAAAATCAACTGGTTAGAACCAGTTTTCATGGCTCCATGTGGATCCCAACAGTAATCTCATCCATCTCATCTCAGTGTTTTACCTGCAAACCCCAGTGAGACAAAAGCCACACAAAGAAGGACAAACCGGTCTCTGTTTCCATCTTCTTTTCTTTCATTCACTTTTCTCCCTCCGTGCTCTTGCTAACTTACAGTAAACAGATTCAGGTAAATATGAACAGATGGGGTGTGAAAGCTCCTGATGGCTCGGATCAGAGAGGAGAAAGGTTACAGACAAAGACTCCTGGTACAAAGACTTGCCAAAGATTGTGATTTCGAGAGTGTGTAATCCTTGGAAGTACAATTTGGGCGAAATAATGGCAAAATCAACTTCCTGGCACACTGCAGCCTAAGAAGCTTCCCAAGAAGCTTTGAACTGCCTCCTGAAGAAGTTGACCTCCAGAGCTGTGACATAACTCCAGCCAGGGTAAATAAATAACATCATAATTGTGTGCAGTAATGAGCTTAGTGTTTATAACTACCTGCAGATCACTGTGTGCTCTAAATCTGGGTGAGAGTGACTTCTTCATCTTCATCATCATCATCATCTGCAGGTAAGGAGATATTGATGAGTCATGGTTTTGATCTTTCAGCCTGTTGGATTAAAAAAAGCAGAGCGGGATTTGGGCGACGATGATCTCAGGCCATCCCTCACAAGTCTCTTGAGTATTGCCACGTGCACTAAGAGGAACATTTTATCCCTATAAGCGCTCCTGGCTGGGTCTGGATTCTCTAAAAATTGAGGTTTCCAGGGGGAGAGTCACAGAATTGTGTCACTAAAGCACAAAACCTCTCCCTCTCAGTGGAGGTTACTGTTTTTCATATGGTGCGGTACGTCTGTTCTGGCCGGCTGACAGATTATCTGCTTATAAGCTTTACCGTAGGTGCCAGGCTGCCTGGATAAAGCTGTGGTGTGGTGTGATCTGCTATGCTCTCTCCAGCTCCCTCTGACTTGAGCCACAGGGTTAATCTGAACAGGTTTGCAACCGGTTCTGGGGCAGCCAGCCTGGTCCAAGCACATGCAGATGGGTGCTCTGTAGGTTTCACTCATTGTTGTTGTTGAGTTTGCTGATCCAGCATTAAAGCGCCCTCTGTGCCCTCTGTGTCCTGAGCTTGCTTTCCACTTGTCTGGAGTTTCACTGGAGATGCTTTATTTTATTATGTTTTAATGGAAGGAGTCAGCTGATGTTGATGTGTTAATTGAGCTCAATTAAAATTAATCCTCATAAGTAGTGTTACGTTCCAGCAAAAACATTGATAGCCAGGACAGAAAACATAAAAAATATGAACTATTAACCAGAAACAGTGTCATAAAAACAGAGAGACCAGTACTTTATGTTATTCATGCAATTTATGCAGAATAACAGCAGTGCTGCATACTTTGGCATAAACATACTGATTCAGTGAAGACAATAACAAGAGTCTACAGCCATGGTAGTGGATACAAGGCTGTATTAGGAACAGCAGTACTTTGAGCTAAATGCTATAAATAACATGTTTGAACTTGTAATGCTGGCATCCCTTAATGTTTAGCAGGTATCTAAACACGTTCACCATATGATTTAACATGTTAGCATGCTAACAATAGTTAATTACAACTAAAGACACAGACCCGCCAAGGCTGATGAGAATCTCATTAGATTTGCAAGGCTTACAAAGTGCTAGTCAGTGCTAGAGTAAAAGTCAGTAAGATTTATTGTCTGGAAGCTGTGAATTTCTGCACAAAGTTTTCTGCAAATGCATCCAGTAGATGTTGAAATATTTAAAGATTAAGATAACCAGTACTGGGAAACACCTTTGCAGCTTTATCTTTAAGGTGATATAGGTGATGTGCAAAATGTGCATATATTTACTACAACAGGTATACAGAGCTCATTTAGTTGAGCTTTAACTTACCAGATATATTTTAAGACTGTCCCTATTTCACCTGTGTACTGTAAATGATTTAGAAAGAAACAAATATTTCATTTTAGAGAGATATATTTCAGCAGCTTTGTTTCTCCAAAGATTTCATCTTTACTAGAACATAAATGTTTGATGGTTTGTCATTGTAGCAACCCTACCCAACACTCCCAAGTCTATTTTCCACTGTTTATGTTTCATTAAATTTATTCCTTCAAAAGTTTTTTTTTTTTTTTTATCTTGTGATGATGATTCGCTTTTTTCCGATGCATGAAAGGTTTTATGGGTTTAATGATGCTTTATCTGTTCTTTCTTGGCTTGCTCTTTCCTATTCCAGCTGTAAGTAAAGAAGAATTTTAAAGGGGCCTGTGTCATTCTCCTGCATAACCATGAATATCTGTAGTACTGACCCCATTCAAGACCCTCTGCTAACAATCTCCTCTCTGTACCAGTCATACTCTCATCATGTGGCCCCGCTGGTTTGCCAAAGCCTTCATCTTCACTGCAGCACTGAGCCGACATCAGTAGCCAGATTAAAAGCTCTCATGGCCCACCATCACAGCCTAACAACTACTGCCTCCCTCTTGCTCCGATTATCATAGTAATGTTGATTATAGGCCAGGATAAGTACAGCCTCTCACATCTTAGCAGCAGCTGAAGAACAGAGTAGAGTAGAGTGCAACATGTAGTACATATTTTCTGAGATCTTATTTTGGTTGAGCTGCACAGACCAAACCTGGTTTTGTCATTTTTGAGATCTCAACTACAGAAGACAATATCTTGTTTTTATTCCCTCTTCTAATGTAGACTTAAGTACACTCTACACATAAGTGACATCTGTACGTGTTGTATTCAGGGATTGCAGTCATAACCCATGTTTTGGGTCAAAATTAGATTTTTAACCACTACCAATATTGGTGCAACTTGTTGACTTGTTGATCTCGTGACTTTCCGCCTCGTGCTACTTCGGCATAATAAAATACTAACATTTGCTGTATGATGAGTTTAAAGCAATTACAACAAATATATTTATTTAAAAAATAATTTATTATGTAACTATTTGTATGTGAGAGGTTTCACTTGTAGTGATTAGCCCACAGAGGATCATCAGCTGACTCAGCAGTTCCCCTCTGCTCAGTCTCTCAGTTTATTTTTTTGTTTTTGGGTGCAAAACTTCACTGTTTTGGTTCACTCTCACCGCTTTCTGCAGTGTCATTTTTGGCCACAGCAGGCAGCTTTTGTCTGAGAAACAGCTGTAAAGACCTACTGTACACTACCTGCCTAGATAAGAATGAAAGATAATGCAGCATTTAGCTGCTGAAGACCCAGATGGGTGAACATTGGAATTATATTCATCAGATCATAAAAAATACATGGTGGCTGAAACATCATCAATTTGCAACACATGCCCAGCATTGCATGTTTAGAAACCCCCCAAATACAGAGACTTTAATTTGCTTTAATTAAGACTAAATACCTGCAAAACTGCTGACACTCCCATCAACGTCAGGTGTATGATTAGCATGATAACTAAAT
Organism: Scortum barcoo; assembly: GCA_023238725.1. Lineage (NCBI taxonomy): Eukaryota > Metazoa > Chordata > Actinopteri > Centrarchiformes > Terapontidae > Scortum > Scortum barcoo. The sequence goes on from CM041535.1 coordinate 3,593,930, forward strand.
TAAGATGGTAAACATTATACCTACTGTAACATCAACATGCTTTCATTATCACTGTGAGCACGTTACTGTAGCATGCTGATGCAAGCATTTCTCTCAAAGCACTGCTGTGCCTGGGTATAGCCTTGCAGCATGGCTGTAGACTCTTAGTCGTGTTTCTTTTTATCTGTCTCGAACACAAAATGGCCTCAGGTGAGCAAACATTCTGAAATCATCTTCACCATATCTGATTTGTTTAACAAGATCACACATTTGTGAAGTCGACAAAACTTTAGGGATGCGCTTGTACAGTAAATATGTTGTTAATAATATATATTTTTTTAAAAAACCCTCTAATGATCAAATTTTCTCCTCTCATTAAGCAATTAATCAAAAGTTAATAGAAGAGGGAGATTTCTATCTACAGGTTTGTCCCCTGCAATCAGGCATAGACAAATTCAATTAACTTAACATCTGGACTAATGTCCAGAGCAGCTGTTGAAGACATTAGCACTACCACAGGCCAAACCAAGGCCGGCCAAAGCGTGACTGCAGCAGACGGACTACATATCCGCTAACCCAGTGGCGTAATGCCTGACGTTTGTCACTTAGATATGGATCAGCTAAAAAGCAATTGGACCTTATCAGTTTCCTTTTTCTTTATCAAGTTCCTGTCTCAGCTGATGGATGTTGGGCAGGTCTGTGTGTTTGGAAGCAGCTATTGTTATGCATATTTCACTCTGTGAACTGTGAAAATGAACATTTGTCTGACAGCAATATCCAGGGCAAGGATGTAAACAAACAGACTGTCATTGTTATTGATCAGTAAATGTTGTTCTGTTAACATGGTCCTCACTCTCTCTTTTTTTTTTTACAATATATATATTTTACAATATATATATATATATATATATGTATATATGTGTGTGTGTGTGTGTGTGTGTGTGTGTGTAATATTTTAAATTCGTGTTAAGTTTTTTCTTTCTTAAAGATAATGTATATTTTATATATATTTTATATATTTAATTTATATACAATTCAACAGCGATATCTAGAAGTTGTAAAATAAAAGTAAAATGTAAAATAAAGACAGAAGGATTCCGTGGTCTTTGTCTCAAATGTGCACATTTCTCATCTTCAGCTGTGTTAATATTTACAGAGGTTACTGAGGCTTCAGCACGCTTCAATAAGCACTTGACAGATCATGAAAGACTATATGAAGACAAACCAAACATATATGTCTCTCCCCCTCTATGACAGCGGGTCTTTCACCCCTGAGCCACTATAACCAGTTTTTCTTTCATACAGCACTAATTTGAGCATAATGAACCCTTTGGCCCTCCCATGGCAGGCTGCGTGCTTGTCAAGATACTGGATCACTTTCCACAGCGTTTAACAACCCATTCCTCAGGACAGTGTATTCTGTTGCCAGGTTTTTCGTGTCAGTCATCAGAGAGCGTTCTACCATCCACAGGACACAAGGACATGTTTGACATGTTTGTGCTTTAGGACATTTTAGAGTGCTTCAGTGTCACACGACCGGAGTGCACTTTGTTTCCTGCAAACATAACATTTTGATAAGCTCACATTTTCCTTGAAAGATTAATCGTTCACAACTAAAAGTTGTCCCCTTGCAGTTAACGCAGGTCACTGTGTGCACATAAAACACTGTGCTAAATGAAAGTCAACAACAAGCCCTCACTGTTTTGTGCTTGAGAAACATTAGGTAAGTGTCCAAAGGGTCATTCTCCTGCTGGTGTGTGTACAGTTGTTAGTTGTTAGTTGAGGTGAGAATGCAGATCGGTAATCTCACTTTTCCCCAGCGGTGATTTACAGTCCAGAGTCCACTCAGTCTGAGAGAGCAATCAAAAATCAGAATGAGCATGCTGAACCCGGGGCATGCACTCAATGCCCTGTTTCACATTATCTGTCTGCCACAGTTTAGCAGCCCAGCACTTTGATCTGTACTGTAACGTTGGTGCTCACCTGCAGTATCTCGGGGCGTTAATGAGGATGTTATCGACAGATTGCACTTGAACAGCAGAGATGAGATTGTTGACCTTTTACACTGCACCCACATCCATTCATTACATCATTACTTCTATATCATATAGAATATAGAAGTACCATATAAGGTGGACTTTATGCTCAGGTCACAGTGGAATTCGTGTAACCTAGTTGGCCATCAACAGACCGAACATGTTTGTATGCTGACACAAGGTGTTTTACAATCCACTGTGGTTACAAAATTATACAAAGTGATGTCAAACCCTCCAATATATGCAGTCAAACACATAAGTAAAACAAAGAATTGATATATAAATAGGAGCTGAGGGCTGCTATTGTTCCTAGGCCTGCACTTCCTCCTTCTCTGGGCCATGGATCAGCTGCACCTGCAGGGCAAGAGACAGGCGAAGAGGGTGGAGGTGTAAGAGAGCAGGGGGGGGTGGCGGGTTGGCAGGCTGAACAGGACAAAGGGAGTAAGGGGCAGAACAATGGTAAGGCCTTGCGGTGGAACTGGAGCGAGACAGCATGTCTGCGGGGCCGCCCGGCCCCAGAAGGAACCTCCAGCGCCACACAGGAAAAGGCTTTCTCCAGAGCTGCCTAAAACACACACACACACACCAACACTTACACAACATACAAACACACACTGATACAGACAAATGTGAACAATAGAGGCCCCCATCCTGACCAAGCCCTGGACATAACTCTGTTGTAACTCCAGGGACTCATCTCACACAAACTCAAAGAACAGACTGTCCTGTCAGGGAGCGAGTTACAAAGGCAGAGGTCACTACAGGTCAGAACATTTCATAGAAGATTCACCCCTTGGGCTTACTTCTATCTGCTTACACAGCACTAACCCTCCGAGGTGGTCAGGATTAATACCGGATGGGGCCGCTTTCTGTCATTCGTCTTAAGTTCAAGTAAAACAACATTTGAGAAGTGAGGCTGCACAGCGAGAGTGACCTCGAGCTGGTGGTCATCACAAGGCAATGCTATCAGCTATCAACAAACGCTTTTGTTACATTTCGTGCTTCACTGGAAGCTTTATATCATGCTAAATGGTTGCCCAAGATTTATAGCTGAGAGGGGCACTCCATATTAAAGGTTTTTTTCACTGGAAACAGGTTTGCTGTCAGTATATTCAAAACAAAATTAATTAACCAAGCTTCATCATTCCTGTCTGACTGTCCTGATGTTGAGGTGTTCTGGCTCCCAAAGGATGAGGCCAGTGTCCCTGGTTCGCATCCACCTAGGCATCTTTGTTGTCTTTTTTTATCTCTCTCTATCAAAGCAGCTATAATCTAGATTTTCACAGGAACAATGTGTGAAATGACAATGTGAAAGGGGTCGCTCATAATGATGAACCTACAGAGAACCATCACCTGAATCTGCAGCTCCCTTCGGCTTTACACATCTTCATAATGAGTTTCAATTGTTATTCAGCTCTCCGGCCCTCAGTTCTGCTGTTTTGGTTCACTCTTCTCTAAGTCTTGCTTTATTTCAAATCCTTTGAGCTTTGTACGTTTGATATACCTCTGTCCTGTTCAACAAGTTTCAGCATGTTTACGTCTCATTTTGAAAAACTTGCTCCCACCTTGACTCCAGTTCTCCATCTGGTCATTACACAAACTCAAACACAAAGTGTTTGACAGCACTTTGAGGAATATGCCAGATGCGGTTTGGTTAGAGTACATCTAAACTGCCAGACTTTGATTCGTGACTCCATGTTGGTGGAAATACATTTCATCTGAACAAACTGGGGGATCTACAGCATCCAAGTTCTGAGGAACTCTGACGAGCAGATGGAAAGCTAATGAGAAGGCTCTGTTAACACAGAGTCAAATGTAGCCTTACAGTTGGTTTAACCTCAACAACATCAAGTGCAATCAAAGAATGGGAGAACATGACCAGTTTTCAGAGGAAATAATTTAATCTTGCAAACACACCACATGGAAACTCTTCATTTTCCTGCAACAACAACAGATTTTCTGCCATATATGGTCATATTTTCAATTCATTACTCCGTGGCCATCATCAGCATGCGCCCCATGTTTGTCAACGAGCAGTGTCAGTAAGGATCGCAGTCACAGACCGCAGAGTGATCCTGGGCTGCCATGATGTTTCGATTGTTTAGTTTGGGATGTAGATGGAGCGTCACGATGTCCGCATGGTTCCTCTGTGGGCGCTGTCCAGATGGCAGGGGTCAACTCCGACGCAGACCACTGACGCAACATGGACGGTTCTGTTAATGTGAGGCCTGAGTAAATTATGTACCAGAGGGGGGGGGACATTTGCACAATACACTGACTCATCCAAAAACAACAAAGACAGCCCTCTGGTTGTGCAGCTCTGCTCCCTAGCGAAAGACATCTGCACAAAGACAATCAGAAACTGCAAATGTGCCAAATTCCAGGAATCCTTCCTTGATGCGGAGGAATGTGTTTCATTTTCAGTCTGTCTCTTTTGTATTCCCATTATGAGCTAATCCGGATGATGCCACTACAAACATGGGGCCCCTGTGGGAAAGGCTGTGAGTCAGACAGGACGGCGCTTCAAGGAAAACTCTTGGGCAGTCATTGCCCATTCTTTTCCTGCATTCTTCTTTTTCTTACACATTTGACCCTCTTCCTGTATCACCATAACCCCTTGACCTTTGTTCTGCTCTGACTGGCCAGTCAACCAGCTGCTTTTGACACATGGTGGAGAAAATAGGGCAGTGCTTTGGTTTGAACCATCAAATGCACTCTACACTAGAGGGGGCAACTTTGTCAGTCAGAGTTAAGGAGAAGGGTGCTTGAGGATTATAAAGGATCTGAACGTGACACGCTAAACAGTCATTCACAGCAGGCTGGGTTTTCACTTTACTGTAGTGACAGGTTCGTAGAAGCCTGTAACTGATGATTACACAGAAATATCTAAATGAGACAACTCAGCAAAGAGTTCACAGGGTTCTTACCAGACAACTAAATTACTGCCTCTCTTTTGAGTTGGTTATCATCGGAGAGGGATTCAACAGGCATCACTGCGTATAGAAAATCCAAAGTCCCTTATACCTTCCTTGACAAAAGGACCCCAAAAATGATAGCTTGTCATCACTTCAGTCAAAATGGCTTGTACATGAGTAGATGTGCAACACAGGGTCACATGACTGCTTATATGCTGCATCTCTACTCATTAAAAGCTGTAAAAAGACTCTTCTCTATTATGAGAAAAAGTTTTTCTCATTATGGCTGGAAGATCTATTTTGGATCTAACCGCTGACTCAGATTATATCTCAAGATGCTTTTCACATTAGGTTGACGATCACCTCAAACCTAAATGTAATATTTAATAAATTTGAGACATTTAATAGCAAATCTCACCATTAAACAATCTATTGGTGGGTGGCTGCTGGTAACCTCCCCCACTTGTTTTAAAAAGCCTCTTAAAATAAGCAGTGTGAAAAAAAGGGTATGTTTTGCAATGTCTGATAAATGGGAATAAAATCATTTTTAGCTGCTGGCTCTTCAATTTTGGATCGCTCTCTGATGCCTTTTTCAGGAAAGATCCAGCAGCTTGGCTTGATTTATGATAAAACAAGCTAAATATAGAATCCAAAGGAGCCTTTTGTTAATGTGAGACCGGCCAAGTGTCACATCCCACACCATTTCATCAGAAGAGACACTGACTTATGTGGGGCTGCTGATTTTTTGCAGGATCTTCCAGGGAGCTCTGACTAATCCTAAGCCTGTGTACAGCTCATGCTTAGTTCCTCATCACAGACCTCGGTTTGAACCGGTCTGCACTGGAATTGAGTTGACTGCCACTCCCTGCAGTATAATCACTAATCTAGTGCCTCACCATTTTACCTCCTTCTTTGTCTTCTTTATTCAACACCCGCTGGCTGCATTTGTAAGAAAAATTTGTTTAAACTCTCAAAGAGCAGGCACGAACACCCAAACACAGGGAAAGCACGCTGCAGTCCATTCTCTTTGTTCAGGCAAAATGATGACATAGATCCTTTTGCCTGAACAAAGAGAAATGTGATCCTCTATTCTGTTGTTAATCTACATATTTCTCAGTAGAAAGAGAGCAAAAAGGCTTCATTATAGCTCCCTTAAATGTTTCTAAATATAAAAATATTTCAACAGAGCAAAACTAAATGTGCATTTAATTTGTATGCATTTTATATGTCAGTGTTTTTCTATTTGACAGTGACATTTTTTGTCTCAGTGTGTTTTTGTGCACCATTATGCAGGCATACATTCTTTTAACACTGCTGTTATGCGTTAAACACCATTTTTTATCTTCTCATAAATGTAATTTTATTGTGCCCCTGCTGCACATGCACATACCTCCACCCTGTATCTTCCTCTCTCTGCGGTTACTGTCCTCCAGGCTCGAGGGCTGTCTGCCACAGTGTCTGTTGACATCAAAGCATTTACTGTTTCTAAGGCTGATGAAAGGCAGGAAGAGGGTGGGAGAGGACAGGCCCAGGTCCAACGCTGCACACCGCTGCCAAAACAGCAAAGATGGTCAAGACAATTGCCTTGAATATTTAGATTTTTTTTTTTTTACCTAAACAATTGGATAACCCCGAGAAGGAAAAAGGGGGCCAATAAAAAAAGCTGCCTGGTGTGAGATACACGAGCCAGACAAAAGGGACAGCTGAGAGATAAAAGAGCAAAAATAGAAAATAGACAGCATGATTAACAAACTGTGATATAGTGGTAAATTAAAAGGTGGGTGAACTGTGACCTCTGTAACCTCGGATCAAGATAGTTATTTAAATTAAAGAAAAATAATGTATATTCTTACATAGATATTAAATGTTTATTTTCCCTAAAAAACATACATACATAATTCCTTCTGAGGAATAGTGTGAAAAAAATAAAATAGCTTTGTTGTCAAGGGTTAGATGAGAAAATTGAAAGCACTCTCATGTTTATATATTAAATATTTAGTGTCCATAAGCAGCTGCCTACCTAAGCTTAGCAAATACGCAGACCGCTTTTTAAACTAACCTCCATTTTGTGCTTATTGTTACTTTAATTATTCTGTACTTTAACCTTTTTATTCATATTATTATATGTATAAATGCCTTTTCCTCCTCATCTCTAAAAGTTGCCTCGAAACTATTTTAAAGATTAAAGTTAGATTCAGGCATAAGAGTCCGGCTGTTGGCGTGGAGTCATTTGTTTTCTGGCCTCAGTGAGCCGGCACTCCTTCTGCCAGTCTCAGGTGATTATTCACCTGAAAGCTCCACACCTCAGGCTGACTGATACTTGAGCTTCCCGTATCTCTCAGCACATGCAAGGAGCACCTTGCAGTCAGATGTCGTCATGCACAACACCCCAGGGAACTGGTTTGAACTGGCAGAAGGACTATCACAGCAAGCAGATTAGCAGGCATCCACTCAAGTGATCTGTGTGTCTACAGCTCAGCGTACTGCGCACACACCCAAACACTGATGAAATACAGAAAAATAGACCCGAAAGGTTTGAAAATGAGGTATAAATGCTGAGGATGGTTGAGGTGATGGAGGGTCATTTACGCTTTTTCTTGCATGTGAAGAATCAAAGGGTGAGGAAGTGAAAGCTTCCACCTGTCTAAACCCTGTAATGCTTCTTAGACAGGCTCTTATCTACAGAGCAGGGACGATCAAATAGACTCCAGCACAAACATGCTGCGCAGAGAAAGCCGTCCACCCCCACTCTCCCCGCCCAAACTGAGCCAAACTGGTTCACGCTGGTCTGGTGAGGCATAAAGCACACTGAGGGGGAAACCCAGTGAAGGTTAACCACATCCTCACATGAGTAACTCCCGTGCTGCGTCAGTATGAAGGACAATACGGGCACAAATGTGTTCCATGTGCTCTTTTAACTGTGCAATAAGGGAAAACCTAATCCTAGATTACATGACTCAACACTCCACATATGAGCTGTTAAATTTGTGTGTCGTCCATTCATCTACACTTATTGTTACAGGCAGGAGGTCAAGAATAACACATCACTTTCCTTTTTCTATGGTGATCTGGAGTGTTGAACTGGGGGCTTTTCCTGGTTTTGACCAACACAAAAGTCACAGCTGTTGTCTAATATCTTTTGTGTGAAAAGGCTAAAAATAAATCAAGCTGACATGGAATTTATTCTTGGATCCAGGTACCGTTTTTGTAAATAAGAAGTCTGGTCTAGTCTTTCATGCCAGAATGAGATGATCTCACTTCTACACACTGTTCTTTCTTTCTTAAAATGCCCGAAGAGGGTCTTCCTTTGTTCTTTTGTTGTTGTTTTTTTGCAGTCCATCCTCATGGTTTGACTCCCCATTAATCCTTGTGTGATAAAGGTCAACACCACCGTAATGCCACTCAAATATTAATATCCCTTGTGCTTTAATACAGCATAGTAAAGCCTGAATTAAGCCCCGGCTAATATAAATCAATCTGCCATGACTAAACAGGATGATGTTAACTCCATATGACCTGATGTGAAAGACTAACACTGTGTAAATGAGGTGTGTAATCAGGACAAACAAGGGTTCAGCTTTAGTTTGTAATGAAATAATTTATTAAAAAAGACAAACAAAGGAACAACTGCAAAAATCATTGTGCTAAAACACCTTCAGACAATAACACATTAGTGGCCACTAATGAGTAGTGTTCATATAACAAAGCTGAGAGACAAGGCATGTGTTCAGGACAGGCATTCATGTAGGCAGGTTCTTCGGCACTGTAAGTCTCATGTTGCAGCTGCGCACCACCATCAGCACCTGATGTGCACCTGTGCGAGGTGCAGCTTCACAGTCAGGCATCCACACAGGACGCAGTCATGGATTCAAGTCTCAGGGAAGACGCGTTTGCCCTTCACACCCCCCCTCAGTCCTCAGTCCTCCGTGCTCCGGGCTCCTCTCCGTCCAGGAGCCGCTGCGCTCCGGGCGGCCCGGCGGCGCTCTGCTGCGCACCTGGCGCTCCGTTTTTCCCGGCGATCGAGGCGAGCCGCCCCTCTGCGCGGCGGCCCGGGCTCCTCGGGAGTGTTTTCACGTCCGGCTCACACAGCCGACAGACAGACAGACACAGAAAGGCCGGCGGGGCGCTCAGCGCATCTTGAGCAGCTGCCGCAGCATCCCGGCGATCTGCAGGAACTTGTCCTTCTTCCGCTGCTTGAGAGCCATGAGAGCCCGGGCCGTCTCCTCCGGGTCCTGGGTGTAGGAGAAGATGCTCCTCACCCGCTCCTCCGCCTTCATGTCGCCCGTTTTCTGGAAGAGCCTCATGAGCGCGTCCTGGTTGACGCTCTCGAAGATGTTGGCCGCCGCCTTCTTGCGGTGCGCGGTGTCAAACTTGTTGCCGTGGACGGACGGGCTGACCCGGCGGCACTCTGAGGACACGTAGCTGGACATCTCGTCTGTGTGTGTGTGTGTGTGTGTGTGTGTTTTCTCCAGGTCTCGTCGCTTCAACCTCCGCTCTGCTCCGAGCGTGGCCCTCCAACTCTCTGAGGATGAGTTGCGGCGCTGTGCTGCCGGAGCGGCTGTAGGCTCGGGAGAGTGAGTCCCGGAGAGCTGAGGGGAGAGGATTTGAGGAGGAGAGGATTTATAGAGCTGAGGAGGAGAGGATTTATAGAGCTGAGGAGGAGAGGATTTATAGAGCTGAGGGGAGGACCGCAGCGCCCGAGTGACATCAGCAGTCGTCAAGCAGACAAAGGAGCCGCCTCTCTGAGCTGCAGGCGGGCAGACTGGTGAAAATATGGTGAAAAAAAAACAAACAGAGAGAGAAATTAAATTCATGTCATGAGATGCAAACAGAGGCTGTTAAGACAGTGCATGTCATGAGATGCACTGTCCTAACATCAGTGACATAACAGCCTCTGTGATTGATTTTAGAAAATGCATAGTAGGACAAGTTTCACTGTGTGTTGTCCAGCTCCTACAAACAGTCCAACAATAAATCAACGAGAGGAGTCTACAAACACCACCTTTATCTGTGTGCTGTTCTCTCATATGATCTAGGCTGTGGAAGAAGTAAACAGATCTTCCACTGAAGTAAAAGTAGAAAATATTATCAACAAAATGTACCTTTTGAAAATACATACACATACAGCATTCACTATATGACTGATGTTACTGGATTGTTGTCACCGATGCATTCATGTGTAAGCAGCTATTTACTGCTGCAGCTGGCTAAAGTGGTGCAAAATTCAAGTTACTGTTGCATGGCTCAATCTAAGCATGGTTTGTTGTAAACTCATCCTGCATTTTGCATGAATTATCATTGTCTGCTACCCAGTGACTATAGCTGAAAATCAGTCAAGTAAAGTAAAGTATTTGCACCTGAAATGTAGAGAAGCAGAAGTATTAATTATCACAAAATGGAAAAATTCAACTTAAGCACAAGTTCCTAAAAAAGTGTACTTAGATAGGCTACTGTAAGTTGCTGTGATGATGCTGTGTGGTATATCTGTATCATGCATGATATGATGTTATTACCAGGGACGTGACGTGTTGGACACCGATGTGACGACGCAGACACGATGCCTCAGCTCATCTGACTCATTCGTGTCTTTTGATTTGTTAGCGTAGTCAGTTAACAAGGCACGGATCCAGTTTATAAAACAAGAATAAGTTAAATAAAACTGTTAGTCTGTTCTCTAACACAGAGATGTGTTTACTGAATGAGTGCTTCTTTCCCTGTTGAGACATCCATTTATCCCGACTGGAGCTCTGAATGTGAGCCTCAGTTATACGCAGCACCTACACAACTGTGTCAAGACTAAAAACAAACAGGAAGTATTTTTCTAAGGGCTATTGGTAATTAACATGGCTTTTTTTAGTATTATTGAGTCATGTAGGTTACTAAAAGTGTGTTTTTGCTGTTCCCAAAATTGCTACAGAAGATTATATCACTCCCACTTCCAGTTATCAGTGCTAAAAATATTTGGCTTGCATTCTGGCCTCCAGATGGAAGGGTTAGTGAGTTGTGTTTACAACTGGAGCTGACCCGTGGCCCATGCGTCTTGGCTGATCTGTGCTGATAAAGCTGCGAGGCGTTCCCCCTTGAGAGCTCTCCTCATAAACAACTACAAGTGTGCAACTGTTAATCTCATGCTGGTGTAACTCTCGTGGTTTCCTAAAGTACCATCCCTTTGACAAGTGTGACCACAGGCTAGTCCCTTATATGGAAAAAGACAGTCAGGGACAATGGCCATGAGTGGCCAAGGAACTGTTTTTTCCCCCTCCAGAGGTCTGCAGAATGAAGTTCATGTGTGGTATGTTGGGCATGTGGCATTGACTTTCTGTGCTGAGTTAAACAATAAACCAAAGATCCTTGCTGACTCTGAAGAGAAACAATACCCAGATCCTCGCTGACAGCTTTTTTTTCCATTTGTCTGTGAACAATACATCGGCACAGGATACCTCTCTGTCTCCAGTCATAACAGCCATGCCAGCTCGAGACAGAGAATGTCACTGCACTTCCACAGAAAAAAAAGAAAAAAGAAGTGTCGGCTGGTGGAAATGGCATATTTATGACCCCAAAGTTGTCCCCGAGGCACGAGAGACAAGCAATGCACAATGAGATTTCAGCAGGCAGGCGGAAACCGGAGCCTTGAGCCGCTGACCCTATTCTCCTGTCCACACCAAGCATTCATGCTTTATCATAACACAAGGGACACTAAATTTAACCAGGGGTCAGAGTTCTGTCATCTTTCTCCCCAAGGGGAGGGATTCTCAGGAGACAGCAGGTTTACTCCCTTATGTATCCCTCAAAGATAAGATTATGCACACAGATGTTTAACCTTTACATAATAACACTTCCAAATGTCCCTAAAATAGAGTCCAGGTCATGGATAAGGGTGCTTATGGAAAAGGATGCAGCATGTCGAGACTTGCACCAAGTTTTAAGGACTCCTCATGATTGAGTAACACGGTCAATGTTCACCACTATCTATCTAGAACAATTTTGCTGTCTCCCTCCTCCTAATCTTTGTTAATGGCTGTGCTGTACTTTAAGCAATAAACAGTAACAGTACATGAGAAAACACTTTTGCTTGTTTGTCAGTCGAGACCTGGCATGAGACGTTTTGAGCAACAAGATGTTAGTCATCCTCGGTTTCAAAATCTTCTAGCTTCGAATCAAGGCTGGATTTTGAAATGCTCCAAACTGGTTTTGTGTCATGAGCCTGCAGGTTGGGACACCACAGGAAGGTTACATAACCGCAGGTAGCCAGACGTAAATTGTTTTACAACCAGCGCTGTTTGATACAGAGCCCAACATCGATCACTGTGCCAGTATTCTCTATCTACAATGGGAGTCCTGTGAGACCGGTTGATAACTAAACAGATTAATGTGCCAGAGTTTGCTCAACTCTGTGAGACACAAGGCTGATATAAATGTTTCCTTTATTCTTTATCCAGCTTGGTAGCAGTCAGTTTGCCCCACACAGTCTAATTAAAGCTGCCTTGTTTGGCAGGTAATCATCATTTGTGTTGGAAGTGCAGAGTGGAAATGGGAACTTTCCTCCATTGTATACAGGATTGAGACCATTCTGGGTCAAAGTTGTGAAAGTCCTGAGTAGTTGGTTGGGTTCAGCAATCTCCCCAACTCCTGTTTTGGGGGGAAACAGAGCTCCAATACCAAAGATATCAAAATCTCCTAAATGTCTTTTTGTGCTGATGCAGTGGTGGAGAAATCATCCAATGAGTGTACTCTTAGGTGAATAAAATGTAGTCTGGACCGCCTCACTTCCTGATAAAACCTTTTTTGGACCTGAAGTGAGATGAAAATGAAGATAAAACCTAAATATGAAAAACATCAGCCAGGAGACAAATAGCTGTGAGCCAGCACACACACCCTGAGTTGTGTGTTGTCACTTGAGTTGTGCATGGATTAAACAAATAAAGCATAGTTTTATTTGTATAGACAGAGCCAGGCTTGCTGTTTCTCCTTGTTTCCAGTCTGTATTCTGAGTTTAGCCAGGCAGCTGCTGGCTGTGGCTTCATATTTAATAGACAGATATTAAAATATTTTCCAAAAGTCAAACTGTTCCTTTAAACGCAGCAGAATCCTCTCCATTCATCGACCTTCTTAAACCTGTAACAGGTTTCTAGTTACAAAAAGTCATAACGAGTACAGATTATAGATGTTGTATTAGTTTTACAACATGTGTTTAGTACAATTATAATTTAATCTAAATCATGCGTGACACTTGCGAAATGACCTGGACAAACAGGGATGCTTGTTGAGACAGCGGGTGACGTAGGGAGACAAAGTGCCATTTGGACACAGTAAATCCTCTGTAATTCAGAGGTACTGAATGACAGATGTCCAGTTGTGGGGTGTTTGCTTTTCTCTTAAATGGACATTCAGTGTTTTGGAAATGCTTCAATTGCTATTTGATGTTCTTCTTGTGTAATCAGCACATGTCCCAGATATCTGAGACAACTTCAACATTCGACACACAAGGTAACCAGAGACAGCTTTATCAGAAGATGGAGACTTTGACCTTTGATTTCACAGTCATATGATTCTGTGTTTACAGCCCACCAGAAAATACATGAAGCTACAATATACTGATTTACCTTAATTAGAAATATGAAGAGGATATACATACTGGTTCAGTTCATGATAAAGAAATCTACTGATATGTGAAACATAAGTATTCTATTACAATAATGAAAGAAATCCTGTTCCAGAGTTATAACATGTAAACAGCCTAACAGCAGTCTATGTCGGTAAACTGAATTAAATGACTCATGGCATTGTAGTGGATGTTGGGTGATAACATTCACTGGTATTAATGATGTATAAAAATCCCCAAAGGCTTTGTGGTTACTGTAAGAGAATGATTATCTTCATTCGGGGCTGTGTTTATGTTTGACTGCGTGACTTTACTGGAATCTGTTGCAGGCAGTGGACACCCGGCCTGTCTGTTTAGCGAATGGCTGCTTATGTAACATCATGAAGAAGGGAAGGACATTTGGGGAGAGGGAGTCTCTGGGGAGTAAGTGTTTGTGTGTGAATACAGCTCCTCGCAGTGCGTCTCCAAAGCCAAAAGGCAGCTTCTGAAAGATTTGAGAATGGTGGCACGGGGGAGGTTAGGAACATAAACATTGCTCAAATTCACCCGGCACTGTGGGTGTCATGTCTAATTGCCTGCTGGCAACACAGGTAAACTTTGACTCACAGAGGATTTGTTGTGGTTGCAAGGGCACGGTGCAAGCAGGGGGTCCAGTTGCGGTAATAAAAACTGAGCCAATTACAGTAAATAAGAGTTTGAAATAATAGTTGCAAAATATGCGATCAGTCAGATTTCCCAGAAAGGGGTAAAATGGGTAACATCTTAGTCAAAGTGCATTGTGACACATTGCAAGCAGAATATAAACCCAGCATGACTTAGACATTCTTTTAACATAACCATCATACAAATATAAAAAAGAAATAACTTAATTTAAATGAATGCATGACTTATACAGCTGTCTCATAAAGTATTCCACCCTTTTCTTTTGTTTTTATGTCTTGCTCATTGCTACGTAGTATCCACGTAAAATGAGCACCATCTCAAGTTAATTGCTTCAAAACCTGCACAAAGGCTTCAGAGGAATCACCAGTTTTTTGTTTTTTTATTTAACGAGGTAGGGTGGAGGGTACATGTTTCACAGTCTGCTGGGGTGAGCAGAATATGAGACACAATAGACCAAGCTGTAACACTTGCACGCAAAGCAGAGTTCATGTTTCCTCTTTCCCCTGCTCCTCCCTCTCTCACTTGATCTGCCCCCCCTCAGGGACTGGCCTGTGCATGCAGATTAAGTGACTGAGCACTGAGCCCACCAAGGCAAGGCACCATTACACTGAACCGGCTCAATCCAGCTACGCTGCTCGGTTCACGGCTGGCCGCACCCCAGGGGCCTAAGACCAAATCTACTGTACGTCTGTCCACACGATGCTCCCCAGTCAGGATACTGAACTGTGCCTGCGTGTTCAGGCCCTATCGGATCAGGTGGATCATATTAAGGTCACTGGACTAGAGATCTACAGGGTGGCTGCTGAGCCCACAGCTCCAGGTTGATGGATAGTTAAAGCTCTGATGCTACCTTAAAGCACCCATGGCTGTTTTTTGTTGTTTTGCACACAGATGATATTCTATGAGCATTGTTCCCCTATATAGATCGTGTCTTTGTAACATCAAAATAAAACTAGAGGGGGTGAAAATACTGGTCAGGCTGTCCACCACTTGGCCCAGGGTGAAAAATCCTAACATCTATTGCATATAAGATAAAAAAAAAGATAAAAACTGATAAAAAAAGAAAGGTCATATTTTCCAGAAGATGAATCCCCCAGTTAAAAGTTTTATCAATTCAGTGAAATAAACTGACGTCTACACAGTTGACTGATATGACATTTTGGCATTCATGTTCCCCAGAATATGAATCCAGCTGTGGATTTTATAAAAATATTTACACATATACAAGCATCCAATGAGGATAAATTCAAACAACTTTTGTGAACTCTTAACTTTCCCTCCAGTGCCATCATTAGGCCCAAATGTTAATTTGTACAATAATTCAGTTTATAACAAAACTAATTACAAAACCAAAATGGTGAACTTGGTAAATATTTGCTTAACATCAGCATATTAGCACTGCCACGGTGAGCATGTCAGCATGCTGATATTAACTTTTAGTTTAAAGTGTCAGCATGTCAAAGTGCCTCTTTACAGGGCCATTCGTGTGATGGAGAAACTCTACATCTTGTTTTTTATGTTCTCCTGGTCAACTGGTCTGCAACATGTAAAACAGGACTAGGTGCAATGTGCGTTTTAATGTAGTGATATAAAATACGTGATAACCATCTTGGTTAGGGAGGCTCGATGGTTAACAATTAAGTGCCATCTACACAACAGGAACCCCCCTCAGAACAGTTCAAAGCTCAGATCAGCACAGAGAGGCAAGAACAATAATAAAACACACATGCTGACATACACTGTTACAGTTTCTGTTTATTGTCAGCCGAGCCTGCAGAGCAGGGCAGTGCAGTACAGCGCCGCTGACCACTGGGTGCTTGGCCGCTGACAGCTTAGCAGGAGCTCAGATGCCTTGCCATCTCCATGGCGACACAGTGGAGGGCAACAAGAGAGTCGGTGGGTGGAGGTGGAGAAACAGGGAGGATACTACCAGGGTTTGACTGGGTCACCATAACACTACACCAGCAAACAAGCAGTGACTCAGTGTGTTTCAGGAACTGTAACGTCCTGTTATAGCGGGGGCAGGAACAATCTCTATGGAGCCGGGTGAGTCTCAAGCTCCGCTGAGTGAACTGGAAAAGGTGGCGGTATAATTATTACGCACTTGATACTGCCTGAGTTAGGTCTGTAGGAAGCCATGTGCTGTCACTTGGTTTGTAAATCATATAATTAAAATGAACAACGTAAAGCGTCATATCGCCCATATAAGAATATTTGACACCACCCTTGCTTTTATGCTAGGGTGACTCACACAGCCACTGAGAGCTTTCCAGTTCAGCCACAGCTTTGAACTAGTTCACCACTACATAAATGGACGGATGTGAGATGGTCAAAAGTGCTGACCCCACATTAAGTTAACAGTACAACAGAGGACCATATGAATTGATGAGGTTTGGTGCTGCGCCAGGTAAAGGAAAGTGCTGGAGCCGGCCGACAGCAGGCCCATTGTTCATCGCGGCGGCAGGGCAGGGTCATATCGGAGAGACCGGAGGGAGCAACACGCAAGTCTGAAGTGATGAACAAGTCATCTGTGGCAGGAGTCTCGATAAAGCTAACATAACAATCCCTTTGATGGGAAGCGACCCGCTGAGTGTACTCGCGTGTCAAGTCGGGGGTTTGTGTCGCTTTTTAGCTAAACGCTTCGGGAAGAAATTCAGAGGATTAAACAAATTAGATAAAAAATCTTAATTGAGCTTCAGAGTTGCTAGTCGGCGGCTTTTGCTACCTCTGTTTACAGTTTGTATGCTGAGCTAATCAGCTGCTGGCTGTATTGAATAAACACATGCAACAGTGGTATCATCCGATTTTGGGCAAGAAAACAAATGAGCGGATTTCCCGAAATGGTATATTATGTCTGGTACTACTGACTCAAAGGTTTAACTCAAAAAGAATAAGAAAATGTAAAAATTGTGTGTGGGGGGTGTGGGGGGTGTAAAACAAACTTTTTGATCCTTGGGCCTCCCCTGCTCTAATTTGTGTTATTTTGAAAAGTAGTAGAAAGGTTAAGAAAGCGTCTGCCGCCACATCTCTGAACCCAAACCAGACACAAGGGAACCATGAAAATGACTCAAGCCTTTTTAAGAGGCATGACGGACAGCCTAAGACACTTTCATTCACACAATTAGACTGCTGCTGAGACAGAGAGGAAAACATCACTTGTGCAAAATAATTCCCCTCTCATTGTCATTGGACATTTATTTATAGAGTGACACTGACTGAGAGGCTGGGAGTAGCTTTAAGAGACTCCTTCCTGCCTGGCGATCCTGCTTTCCAACAGCTCAAGAACAAGAGTTGAATGATGTGTGTCTTTTTTAATAAGACGTGTCTGAGAGGGGAAATGAAGCAATAGAAAGAACTCTATGTGACGTGCGTCAGTGCTGAATAGTGCTCATAAAGCAGACAGACTACAAGGAAGTCTATCAGCTGGTCTTTGGGGAAATTCTGTGAGCTCAGGGAGGTTTAATAGTGCTTATTGCGATGCTTGGATGTGGAAGTGAGAGCTCGGCTGGTTTCAGCTTCAGGCTGGTTCAAACCGGTATTTCGGCAAGAGAACCGGCGTGGATGAGCTACCTCACCGCTAGGGCCTTGTGTATTAATATCCAAGGCAGATAATAGAGAAAGCTGGTTCAGTGTGGGGTTGAAACAAGAAGCCCATCGCTTAACCCCGCTTGGGCTTCATGACCTCCCGTGAGGTGCATCATCAAATATATGACAACAACAACAAAGAGGAGAGGAGTCGAGCTGGAGTGGGGTGAGAGATAAAGAAGGAAACTCAGAAATTAGGTCAACAGTCGCTCCATTTCTGCAGCATTAAGGGAGCCAGCGTGCACACCGCAAGACTAATGGAGTCATAAGGTTCAGAATTTAGCATTTAACTCAAGGACGGCGGATTGTAAGTCCATGTTTTGCAGTAGAAAGGACAGCAGGGCAGGCATCATCCCCTGTGCTCCAGTTTGGGCAGCGGCACGTGGCATAAATAAATAACAGCCATGTGTGGAAGCTAATGCAGCTCGAGCCGTCATCTTCAAGCTGTCAACAACATTTCAGATATGCTGCGGTAGAAATACAAGGAAAACATGACTTTTTCTGCTTATTATTGTATGGCTTTTACACAAAAGACAAGGGATGGATACAAAACAACCCCAGAATGGCTCAAGGACGTGTCATAAAAACATAGACGTTTCAAACATTAGAGAGATTTGTTGCAGAGATGGAATAGTTTCTACGCGAACTGAAAAAGAAAAACAAAAAGATGGATCTATCTGCATGCAGCATGTGTGATGTTACATATTTACAACGTGATTACAGTATCCCCAGGCAACACGTGAATGCTGCAGAGTTTCATTTGTAAAATTCTGCACTAGATCATCATGAGGAGTGTGTTTTGACTTGCAAAATAGCTTTTACAATTCAGCTTCCATTAATTTTCCTTTTGTTTGTGTTTTTTTATTTTATTTTGGCAGCTCTGTTTTGCAGTGCAAAGTGGATGCTGGATGTAGTCAGAGTATTACTTCCTCAAAGCCTGGGCTGTAAGATAAAGTCCCTGCTTTTCATGTTATTTGCTGATTAACCGCTCAGAGCAGCTTTCATCAGTGGAGCAAAGACTGATGGCATTACATGACATTATTTTTGAAACAACCATTTATTATCTGCTATTATCATCAGCATAAAGCCATATCTTTTCATATTACTTATTACTTCCAATGTTGAAATGTAAACAAATTAAATTCATTCAAGTCATTCAGTACTTTAATATAATGTTGAGGTACTCGTATTTTATTTCCATATTGTGTTTTCAGTTCTACTCTACAGTCTTTCACTAAATAGCTGTTACTTTGCTATCCTTACAAGTTACTTTGAAGGTTAAGATTATAGAGCCTATAAATTTGTAGAATATAATCTTCATAATTACACATGTTCTACATTAAATCATCCACTAGTAGTGGAGGAAAAAAACTTTACCTGAGTAAATATACTTATTTAACTAAATTCACTTAATTGTGCTGCACGTAGGTGCAATTTTGAGATATTTTTAATTTATGCTACTTTCTTTATGTAAATAATGTGTTAATATTGTACAGTATGTTATACATAGTATTTATTGTAATGCACTAATAATCCTAGTATACTAGCACTAATAATACTAGAATACTAGTTTATATGATGTTACATACAAAACATATGATCCGTTTAAAAATACAATGTAAACTATGATACATTATTACAAATTAAAGGTCCTGCAGAGCCACACAGGTGTTTGCAGTTATTCTAACTGGTTACATCTGCTCAGGTTAGAGTTGCAATGCTTTGCTGGGATTGTGTCATCATGACTCCATGTATTAAGTAAAATAATAAAGATTAAGATATAAAAGTTCAAATAGTTCAAACAAGTTTCACCTAAGCCAGCTACATTAAAATACTGATGTGCTAACACATCAATAATGAAAAAACCCACATACATACCCACATACAACCCACATCTTCAATATATAATCTATATAATTCACATCATTTGTCATTTTACTCCTGATAGCTTTATTATTTAACTATATATCTTGCTCAGCTGTCATTATTTCAAGTCTACATACATTGTGGCTTTGACATTTTTACTTAAATAAGAGTTTGAGAACAAGAAAAATGCATCTTTTTTATTAATCTCATGTAGACAGAAGTACATAGAGAAACATATAGAGACTCCTATAAGTCTCCATAAGTCTGGATGAATAAGGGATGTACATTGTATGTTCCCTTGGACAGGACATGGAGGCATCTCTAGATCATTTGTAGCCCCTGTAAGGCCTGACGAGTGGGTTCATTAACAACAATTTGTGTCTCCTTCTCCCCGTCTCCTGGTTTGTAATGTGTATGCCTGGTGTTGATGCCTACTCAAACAGATCAGATCAAATGCCAAAATCTCATTAGAATAAGAAAAGTTAAAAGATTCATTCTGGATTCCTGTGGAATAAGATCTGTGAGGTCTGACAACCTGTCGCGCAGCAGTGATGTGATATAGATCTTGGCCTGCAGGGAAATCAGAAAATGCTGCAGCCTGATTCATCGCTGATCATCAAGGTCAGACAGAGTGGAACAGGCTGCGGTTCCCTGGCTCCATACGCCTCATAATTTATGTTGGTGTGTTTTCTGTGTACGCAGTCAATACAGTCACATTTTTCCAGAGCCCCAGTCACGCAAGCCAGCTGTCCTCCCCCAGCAGTCCAGCAGCACTGTCAGCCCTGAGGGTGGGCAGCTGGCAGCCAGGCAAAGCGGATACTGAAAACAAAATCTATCTCCAGTGGTCATGTAAAAACTTTGACCTGCACAGAGAGCAAATAGGCCTTCTGTAATCACAGACATACTG
The DNA here is from genome assembly GCA_023238725.1 of Scortum barcoo. Classification (NCBI taxonomy): domain Eukaryota; kingdom Metazoa; phylum Chordata; class Actinopteri; order Centrarchiformes; family Terapontidae; genus Scortum; species Scortum barcoo. The sequence continues at coordinate 3,614,483 of CM041535.1, forward strand.
ATTGGAGTGAGGTCATGTATCTATTTCAATAAATTAACACTGTTTCAGGAAAATGGACAAAAACCTGTTTTTTCCAGTTTGAAATAATTTTTTCCACAAATTTAAGACTCCATGAGGCCATAAGACTCATTGTGATGATCTTGATGTTGTGTGAGAGCCCTCTACAGGCAGCTCAGGTTACCTGCAGCTTGGTGGTTATAAATGAAGAGGCTGCTCTCTGCTGGTAATACTGTAAAGTGCAAACCATAATGAAGGGTTTTAACTGTGATGACCTAAGTGGTGATTCATCTGTGGACACTGACTCTGAGTCAGGCACCAGGTCATCACTGGTCACCATTATTAGTATTGATACTTTACATCAGTTAAACTATATGAGCTAGTTCTCAATTATGGGATCAGCCTCTGAAATGAGAAGTGGACGGAAAATCATCTAATACCATACATTAGCTAAGTATCACATTCATTTACAGGGCAATGCACATTTCATTATCATGTCATACTGTTTTATTAATTGATCTCTAGAAAGTTTTTGTGCTGTCTAAACCCACGGCCACTCCAGCAGTCTGAAATAGTTTGTTATGCCTTTTCCACTGCTCGAGATGAGCTAAAGATGACGTCTGTTGTTCTGATGCATCAATATCGATCATTTTTTAAACCATCCATCATGACTCCAACAATGTTGTTTTTTGGTTTGTGTAATTTGCAGTTGATTAAGTTAATAAGTTTGGTTTAAAGTTATTTTAGGTATAGTTAATATTGAGTTACTGGCAAAGTAATAGTAGTAGTAATTTTGTTTTGTCCATTTTTTGTCCAATTGAAGGCCAGTTCTGCTTTCTTACTGTATTTGGTGGTCCACCTGAAATCCAAAAAACTGAGCCCTGTGTCTTGTTTCTTGATCTTGAAGAAGAATAAATTGATGCATACAACCTCGCAAAGAAGCTGCTGGGAACAATAATGCATACCCTGATGTCCATCCCCATGCAGTAGCAGTAGTAACTGCTATTGCATGGGGATGTACCAGGAGAGTGCATTATTCTAAAATGAGAGCCAAGCTTTGGGACTGAATAAGTACTGTAGTTCTAGTTGGTGTTTATAGAAATTAGGACAGTAATAAACCTTTATGCCTTTATTACTCACTAACCCTCTAGACAATTCAATGAAAATCCTTTTCTCTTTGCTGTATGCTGATGACTCTCAGTAAAACACTGCAAAATGGAGTCTAATAGTAGTAAATAATCTGATTTCAAAGTACTTCTCCTAACATATCATAGCATAAAATATTACATTGTCATACATAATGAACTTTAAAGGCCAACCTCATATGCTGTCAGATCTCTGCAGGCAGGCCTAACAATCGCAGGCTACTAGCTGTAGAAAAGGAACTCAGATCTGTGAGTAAGTAAAAACAGCAATATCACAGGGAAGAAATACTCTGTTTCATGTAAAAACCTTGCATACAACATATAAAAAAATATCATGTATTGCTACACTGTACAGACCAATGTGTAGTGGCACATCAGTCAGTCCTTTGCCTCACTGCAACCTATGGTCAATTCAGAAGTCTGCCAATGTATATTTTTCTAAATAGACTAAATCAATTAACATCTGTGTCTCTACAAGTATTGTCGGTACACTTCAACTGTGAGAGACAGAATCTAAAAAAAAAAAAAAAATCAGAAAATCACATTGTATGACTTTTAAATAATTTCCATTTTATTGCATGAAATAAGTATTTGATACAATAGAAAAATTAAACTTAATATTTGGTACAGTGGTGTGTTTTTAGTCATTGTAAAGACCCAGCATGCATGGTTGTTTGTTGGAAGACCCAGCCATGACCCATCTTCAATGCTCTTACTGAGGGAAGGAGGTTATTGTTGCCCAAAATCTCGCGATACATGGCCCCATCCATCCTCTCCTCAATATGGTGCAGTCGTCCTGTCCCCTTTGCAGAAAAAGCACCCCCAAAGCATGATGTTTCCACCCCCATGCTTCACAGTTGGGATGGTATTCTCATCCTTCTTCTTCCTCCAAACACGTGCGAGTGGAGTTTATACCAAAAAGTTCTATATTGGTCTCATCTGACCACGGGCCTGGACATGTGCTAGCTTGAGCAGGGGGACCTTGTGCTTTTTTTAGATTCTGTCTCTCACAGTTGAAGTGTACCTACGATGAAAATTACAGACCTCTCCATTCTTTGTAAGTGGGAAAACTTAGCAAAATCAGTGGTGTGGTGTATCAAATACTTATTTTCCCCACTGTAACACATGTATCAGATATTATGTTCAGACAAGTCAAAAAATGATTTAGCTGTGTCTTACTGTAATTACTACTGTATGCACATTATTTTCTGTCTCACCAAATGTTAGATCAAACTTCACTGAATTTTTCAGACATTAATTTTTAACAGAATCTGCTGTTTTTCAGGGAGTTTGTTGTTGATTGAGCTTGGGCTTGCTCGGGCACCTTTGCTGCAGCAAATCTGTAAAGCACACCCAGACACTGTATGTAATAGTGGGGTTTTCTGTATAACGACGCTCAACTTACTCACTTTGTAAAGACAGGCCTACCTTATGAACATGAGAGTTGCAGATCACTCCTTTTTCAGTAGCGCTGAGTCACAACCTGGTAGTCCTCTTTGATTTGTTACACCCAGATTACACTCGGAAAATGACGATGAGGTTAAAGGTTGATGTAAAACACCAAACCATTTGTAGGTAATGCAATATACTGTAAAATAAATACACACACAAACACACACACACACAGGGTAAATATAAAAGTGACAACAGTACACCCTCAGTGCCTGCAGGTGGCACACATGTCACATTTGCAGCAAGATGTAAAGCACTTTATAACATTTGTGAAAGAATGGGTCATTCTGAGGAGCTCAGTGAATTCCAGCGTGGTACTGTGATTGGATGCCACCTGTACAACAAGTCCAGTCGTGAAATTTCCTCACTACTAAATATTCCATAGTCAACTGTGCATGACTCCAAACATGACTGCGCACCAGTGCACAAAGCAAGGTCCATAAAGACATGGATGAGCGAGTTTGGTTTGGAAGAACATGACCTGCCTGCACAGAGTCCTGACCTCAACCCTGATAGAACACCTTTGGGATGAATTAGAGTGAAGACTGTGAGCCAGGCCTTCTCGTCCAACATCAGTGTCTGACCTCACAAATGCGCTTCAGGAAGAATGGTCAAAAATTCCCATAAACACACTCCTAAACCTTGTGGAAAGCCTTCCCAGAAGAGTTGAAGCTGTTACAGCTGTTTCGGGTGGGCCGACATTATATGAAACCCTATGGATTAAGAAAGGAATGTCACTTAAGTTCATATGCGTGTAAAGGCAGATGAGCGAATACTTTTGGCAATATAGTGTAGGTCAACACCAAATGAAGTGGCAGAGTACATCTCTCATTTGGCACACAGACATTTCCAAATAAAGTTGTGATGATGAGGAAATTATGTTCCAACTAAATCTGTTAAGACACATGACAAGTGTCATGACAGTATGTGTCACATACTGTAAAACATCACACAAATCAGAATGAAACAAACCCCATCTAGCATCAGCTGTTGATGCCTGAATGGTTCTTAAATCATGGCATGCCCAAACATTATCACTGTATATTGCTGTGTTTTTAGATGGCAGAATTCAGCAGCACATCACATCACTGATGATTCAGTACTTCATGCTGCTCCGTGGGTATAAAAATGTGAATAACCTTTGTTTAAAGTGTGGATGTCTATTCACATTGGCTGAAAAGAGTGCACAGCCATGACATAACTCCAATCCAAGAGAGGGGAGACAAGGTTTACATACCTTGCTCTGCACAAAACTGTATTTTTAAATTCAGCCATCAGGGAAATGAGACTTCGGCAGGGTTTTAGTAAATGTGGCTCTGTGGATGGCAAATAGGTCAGTCCTCCCCTTTGGGCTAGACTGATATATCAAAACAACTACTGGATGATTGAAATTAATTTTGGTACAGACATTAATTCCCCTGATAATGTATTCAGATGACTCTGGTGATTCTCTGACTGGAGCACTGTCATGGAGCTGACCTTTGTGGTTTTGAGTGAAGTCTCTCTATAACTCCTGGATGGATTGCCATGACATTTGGGACTGACATCCATGTCCCCCACAGGACTAATTGTAAGAACTTTGGTGATCTCCTGTCTCCTCATTTAACACCATCATCATTTGTCCAATACCGTAGTTTATAACTTCCCATCAGACTCAGCTACACAGTTCTCACAAATAAGTGTTAACCTGCTATCACACTAAGTGAGGGTGGTGATCGTGATAAACATTAAAAAGGATGGATTAACATCAGCATGTCAGCATGTCACTGTTACCAATATCTGATGGTAGCACACTAATGCAACCATGTTATTACAAAATTTCCTCTTTTAGTTACTATCACACAATACTGAAAACACAAGGAGAGAATGTTATATTAAAACGACTCACTTGAACTGAACTCTGAACTGGACGGAACTACAAAGGAATGACAGTAGGAGGGGCTCTCTCTGTCAGTATGACCAGAAGAAATGATTCCAGCAGCCAGTTTACCTTCAGTTTACATCTGTGCATCTGTAGCACAGGTCTGTCCTTTAACAACTAGCATCACGGTTGGATTTCGTAGACTCTGAATTCATTTTAGAGATGTGTGTTGTTTTGACCAAGAGGGCAAAGCCAGAAATCCAGAGTGAGTGCAGTGTGGTCACAGCACTCACAGAGAGGCAATTGTCTAGTTCGGTCGTGTCCTCCGTGAATGGAGCATCATGAAATGAATGAGCATCCTAAAACTGCATAAACAGAAGTTGAGATTTGCATGAATGACGCAGGGTTCAATCTGACATAAAACTCACCCTCCCGTCTTCTTCATATATGATACAAAAGACTGTCACCAGGAGGACAAGCAGATTTTAGTAGAGATCATAAGTGATTTTTTTTCTTTATCATGAGAATTTCTGCTGAGATTCTGTGTGTTGCTCTTTTTGGTCTTTCTCTATTGACCCATGAAAGCTGTGAGTAGAACAAATATCATTCCAATCATACACATCAAAAATATATCATTTGTCCTTCCTGTGTGCCTCTTCCTTTTACGCAGCAAGACGCTGGGTGTTTAAAGTAAGAAAGCTGCGTGAACTTACTGAAAGTTGAATCACTATTGTGTTTTACCAAAGAGAGCAAATCTGACTTTATTTATATAAAACTGTGACACAGTGTTTCTTTAATGCCACTGTGCTCCACCTACTGAGCCACAAACTGGTCTGTGTCCTGAATTGTCCCAGTCAACTGCTGAGGGAGCATGCACATTGGCCTTATTGTCTTGTAGCACTTCGTCTCTGCTGTGACTCCAAGCATGTGTTTGGTGGGTGAGTGAGGGACAGAGAGGCAGGGGAAGGAGCATCCAAACAGCTGTAGATGGGCATCCGTTTTAGTGTTAGCAAAGGTGTGAAACTTTATGACATGTTGACGGCAGTGTGACAAGTGATGTATGAGGAAATGACCACATGGCTTAAGTGGTGTGAGTCAGTCCGTCAGCCACAACACAGGATAAGTCAAACTGCTGATTTATGGCTTTTGTGCAAAAAAGGCTAAAATTTCCAGCAAAAAAGGTAGGAAATTTACTGTCATTAAATGTATACTATCCTTATTTCTAAATGACTGCTAGTGCAAACTGGGGACTGTACAACGCAGGTATGTGTCGAAACGTATGTGTTAATGTGGGTGGCTACAAGTTTAGTTGGCCACAACATTGTATTCTTCCTGCATTCCTTGAGAGAGGCAGAGGCGTGTTCAGGCCGGTTGTGAGTGTGCTCTAAATTCGCTGTCAATGAGGAAGTAGCTGTGACAGGTCCAGGAGGGCCTGCGAAGGTGTGGCCTTGCAGGAACGGCAACAGCAGCGTACAGGTAGGCAGCATAAAGCCTGATCAGAGCTCCGATCTGCTCTGTTACAGTGACTGTCAGCACTTGGACAATGACGCCAACACTCCTATTGTGGGTCCTCATCCTAAATGCCTCGCTCAAGCCCTCAGGTAAGTCACTGGATACTGTTACCTCCACTCAGCACAGTGGCTAATTAATAACTAAAACCTTGGTTTATCCTAGCCTATTTATTCTAGGCACTTTAAGTCCTGAGCATAAAGTAAAAAGTGCTCTAAAACACTGGATCAATACAATATGGTGTACAGTATTTTAAGTAAAATGAATGTAGATGTTCTTTAAAAAATGATGAAGCATGTCTGTCTCTGCTTAAGATATTGCTGATCTACTTTTAGATGAGTTGACATGGTCTACATTAGTGATAACTGAACTTTTAGGAGCAATATGTACATTACATCTAATGCTTTTGCTTGTACAAGATGTGATTAGAAAGGAAAAGCTCAAGCAGAGTGACTGTGTGCCTTTATCCTGCCTGACATCCTGCTAAGCAATTACACCTAATTGCTGTCATTGTAAGCATTCACGTTGGGTCTAATAACACCTCATAAACTAAGCCAAATGACTTGGAACGACATTAAATGCATTGCTGACTTTGTGACACACTGTCAGAGCTTGACCGTGGATCACAACATAGCCACCACCCTCTACGGTGCTACTGCGAACTTGGCCGACAGGTGGCCATGACTCACAGTGACTTAGTCATTTCCTCTCAAGCTGCGTTTGCTGATTGGGAAGTACCGACTTTGGTTAAAAAGTTTCTATATGTTAGTGACTGTACATGTGGTGAAGATGAGGCAGGATATCCAAAGAAACTATTTCGGAAGTAACATTTCCCAATTTCAGAATCAGGAACTGATGAAATCTACAGAGGTGACAAAGTGACAGAGAACTCTGTCATAATGTTTTCTGTCCCTAGAGTCATATTAATGTGGCAAGTAAGGGACGGTATGACCCAAATATGACCCAAAAATGAAGTCGTAAGAGATCTCATTCACTAGTTTTATCTGACAATTACAGTGGAAAACACTCAGCCTGATCTCAGGAGTGTGGGTTTGGTTTCAGAAGTTAAGTGTTTAACTTGACTTGTCTGATATAAAGACTTTTCTGCTCACAAAGCCTTCTGTGTGCCTGCTGATAACGTTATCAAAGTAACGTCTAATGGATGACTGATCACTAGTTTTCATGACTGTGTTGATACTCCGTGTCACAGGTTAGTAAACAGAAACAGCTGAAATCCCATAATTACTGTACAAGTCAGTTGCCCAACTGCTTGAGCTACTGCCACAAACACCAGAGGGCACACAGACGGTTTGATGGTTTAGCAACAAGTTTGCACTAATCTGATCTGATCTCTAACACACATACACACACACACACATAGATAGATAGATAGATAGATAGATAGATAGATAGATAGATAGATAGATAGATAGATATGATAGATAGATAGATATGTCACTAGGAACATAGTGAGTGGGCTAGCAAAGTTTCTCAACCACAGGGACATAAGGGGTGTGTAAGAGTGGAAAAAGAAACTCTTGGCTGTTAGCGCAGCTTCTACATAAACTTCACACGTTACTCACAGCTGGTCTTGCTTTGTTTTCTCTAAACTCTCTGTAACTGAACCTTCTCTAATTTGAAAGTTTAAGATTTAAATTTATACACTTAGTTGGGTATTTTGCACTTTGTTCTCTGTGCAAATTAATCAAACAAAATAAAAAAGGCTGGCTGTTTCCACTCTTTGTGCTGAGCTTACCAGCAGACACAGGAGTGTTGTCAGTCTTCTCATCTAAATCAGGAATTTTGCAGGCTGCGAGTGAGCAGACTTAAACGGTTGTTGTCAGAGCCGACCCTACCCAATGTGGTGGCCTAGGTGAGATTTTATATCAACATCAAACAATTTAAACACAATAACTCATAACTTCATAAGGTACGTTTACACTATCCAATAACTATATACAAAAACTAAATAAAATAACTCTATACAAAAGCTATATAAAATACCTATATACTTCTGAGGTGGAGGGGACAGAAGGAGTGCTTGAGGCTGCTGAAGTTGTGATATCTGTTGATGGCCCAACATTTGCAGACGCTGGATGTCTGAAGAGAAAAGAGGAGCGTTACAGCTATTATATAAAAATTATCATTCCTAGAAAAAAGATTAGATACAACTTTATTGTCATTACAGTGAAATGTTGATTAGCAGATGCAAAGCAAAGTAAACTGCAGTTTAATATGGCATGTGGGAATGCTAAATTGTGGAGTATTAATAATAATAATAATGTGTACTTTAACACTGATGTAAAGTTTAAAACAATTAACATGCTTTAGACAATATCAATTGTAACACAACGAACAACTAGGAGTTAAAAATCTGATATTTAAAGGGGTGAAAAGGGAATTTTGATTGACTATTAAAAGCAGGAAAAATGTTAGCTAGCCAGATGTAAATCAAACAAATAATAAAAGCGTAGATTAGGCCAATGTAGACACCTACTGAGCAGGTTTAATCTTTACAAATGATCCATAAAAGTAAAGAGCCTCCATGCCGCCCAGCTACAGAAATATAAAACTGTTTATTTACTGATTAGCATGTTGAGGCTAATCGCTCAGAAGAAGTTATCAACTTCACAGTACACTGTGAGATAACTGATGCTTCATTTCATTACTGTGTCTTTACTTTACCTCTTTCTTTCTCCTGTCCGTTTTCCTCCTCTTCTCTTCTTTTTTTCTTCCCTGTGCTCCTGGACAGTTCAGCTCGTTTTGACATTTTTACAAACTTCTCTGGTCACATCAATAAATCTGCCCCTCCCCCCACAGAGAGCGAGCAGGTACCATCAGCCGGAGGAGGGGGGGCTTATTTGGTATTATCATTTGTAGTAATATTAATTGGGCATTGCTTTACATTTGAATCTATGTGAACTTTTCTTCCATTTTAAGAGTTAATAGTAATAACTAGTTAATAATATATATATAATTATATTGAAGGTGAATTTCCACCTGGAGGCCACGGCGCCCTTAGCATTAGTCTATTTTGCCTAATGGGCCAGCCGGCTCTGACTGTTGTTCACACACGTTCATGTTTGTGTTTCTTTTACACAATGATTGAAATTTTTCTCATCATCATCATCACAAAGTAACCTGATGAGTGTTGTAACTCCACAGAAAGCCACGGTCATGACTTTGACGAGGTGAAGGACTATGAGGTGGTTCGGCCTATCAGACTCCACTCAGTTAGAAAAAGACATACAGAGGTACATTTTTCTGTTTTCCTAATTTAAGTATGTATGTTTGTGTTGTTCTCACACACACAATCAAGCTGTGCCTGTGACATTAAATTAAATTTTTTTTACTAAAAGCATAATTTCACCTTATTTCCTACAGCATCGCAGGCCGGAGACCATTAAATATGCAATGACAGTGGGAGGAAGAGACATTGAAATGCACCTTGAAAAAAATAAGTAAGTCCTTGCTTTCTTTGAGATGAGGGATATATCAGGAACAAAAAGACAAAGGCCTGATGGTGGTATAATCTAGTTTTACTGTAAGCTTCCTTTGGTAGACAGCCTTCTTACGGCCTCAGAATGTGATTTCCTATATCAGGCCTACGCACACGCAAATAAATGTTGACGTCAACGTTAATTTATTTTTATACCTTTTTATCATCAGTGAATTACTCACCAAAGACTACACCGAGACTTACTACCAAAAAGACGGGACTCAAGTGACCACAACTCCAAATGACATTGTAAGTATTTGCATTCGTAGGCGACTTTCACTTCCCCATATAGAAGATGTGACTGAAACGATAAACCACAGGGATTTTTCGCGTGGTTTTAACTGTAAAATTCCACAAACATTGCTTTGACTGTTTGATAATCATGAGGGAGTAAATGCTAGATAGAGGAAGGTTTGGGCTTTCTTTGATAACCCAGTCATCATCTTCATCTCTGTGCCAGGATCACTGCTACTACCAAGGGAGGATCGTGAATGACAGCGAGTCGTCTGTCAGCATCAGCACCTGTGATGGACTCAGGTCAGCTTCTCTTCATCTTTCATCAAAGGGTCCTTAATTATCCAAAAATATCTCAAAATGAAGCCTATTTACATGACATATAAGCTAGGTTGTTAAGAATTAAGTAAACTTTTTGATATGAATGTAAGTGTTGAAGTGTTATTTTCCTGTTTTTAGTTGGTTTTGTGAAGATGTTGGTAAACAGGAACATATTTACACATTCAGCAGTTACATTGTGACTCATGTTTCTGTCTGTCCGTCACTTGTAAATTTAATACCTCCTTTCCTTTGAGCTCCATTTTGGTCTCCACCATCTCCTCAGAGAAAAACCTGCCTTGTTAGCCGCTAAATGCTAACCTGTAGTCACCAGTGAAAAAAAAATCATGTAAAAACAAAAAGCACAGCTGAAAGATGATAAAACGCTCTGAAGAGCTGCAAGGTCCAGTACCAACTCTCTGTGGGTTTGTCACTGCGACAGAGCACTTCATCTACAACCAGTCTTATAATCCATTGTTTTAGGAAATATTAGTCATGGCCACTTTAAACTGCAACTAAATTATACGGAGGTATCTATGGTTAGCTAGTTAGTCTAGCTCATAAATAAGATGAAGGCTCAGTGTGCTTTTACAAGGTCTAATCTAGCTAAGAAGCCTTTTGGCTGCCTCAGATGACAAGTATGCAAATATATACAAGTGTTTGTTTTGTATGTTTGTGAGGAAGCTTATCTGCTTTCAAAAGAAAAAATAAAAAAGGTTTATCTTTTGGCTCCATCCACTGAGCTGTGACTCAATTACTGGATTACTTTCTGCCTCACAGCAACATGTGTTGAACTGACAGACTAACAGGCGTGATCTTTGTTCAGGGGATACTTCAGAACGGCGGCACAGAGGTACCTGATCGAGCCCCTGTCCAGTGGCGATGAGGGGGATCACGCAGTGATGACTTTTAATGAAAATAACCCCACACCTGCAGTGTGTGGCGTCACCAACACCAGCTGGAGTATAGACTTTGAACCCCCGACAGGCCGCAGCCGCTCCAGATCAGGGGTAAACCACTGCTGTCATAAAACCCTGAACCTTTTAGTTTATCAGGCTGTCTGAGGTTAAATAAACTATGGAATCAATCATAGAAGCAAATGCTAACACATGATTTAGTCTAATATGACGTGGTCTATAAAGACAAATATGGCATTTTGTCCTCCAGGTTCCATCTATTGTCAGTCAACAGAAGTACATTGAGCTCTACCTTGTTGCTGATAACCGTGCGGTAAGATATACACATGACAGTTTCTTGTGAAACTGAAAATAATGAATCTGAAATAAAGCAGGAAACACAGACAGTTTGACCCAGATTTGATTTTGGAAGGATCACTTCCTGTAATTGTGAATGCATAATCATGAATCATATGTGTTATTTTTAATGAAATCTGCCGCCATCTGAAAAAATAGGATGTAACTTTATATGACGCCTTTCTGTTTCAGTACGAGAAGATGAAGCGAGATCAGACACAGCTGAGAAAGAGGGTATTTGAAATAGTCAACTTTGTCAACATGGTGAGTCCAAGACACACATAACACACAAAAACAGTCAGCTGGTCAGTGATTAAAGTTTATATTAATTTTTTTACATTTCAGCTGTATAGTTCCTTCTCTTGCAATGTGTGTATTTGGAGCAGTACTCCCAAACATTTCCAGATCATTTGCTCCTCTTGTCTATGTAGACTGGGCAGTTTAGGTGTTACCTGTCTCATGCTTTGTTTCTGATCATCCCCTGCTGGTTCTGCTCGCAGGCATATAAGCCCCTGAAGACCTTCATTGCTCTAGTGGGTTTTGAGATCTGGTCCGATGGTGACAAGATCACTGTGACCCCCCCGGCCGGGGCTAACCTGGACGCTTTCATGAACTGGAGAAACACTGAGCTGATGAAAAGGAAAAAGCATGACAACGCACATCTCATCAGGTCAGAGCGGTCTCTATAAATAGAAGCACATAGTCTTAGATGATATAAGATGATGTCATTAACTGTTGTAATCCTGGGACAGTGTCATGGGGTCAGGATGAGCTGTCAACAATACAATAAAATCCAGCCCCCTCTGTCTCAGCTTTTATTGAAGTAAGTTTTCACAAAGTTAGCTCTGCTTGTTGCGCAACTTTAACCACTTTGGATCTTGATGTACTCTACATTAACTGGAGGTTACCACATCATGCTGGTGTAACAATTCGACCACGATTGGCCGCAACACTAGATCTGATGTCACAAATAACGCACGTATGCATTTGTTCAAAATGAGCATTTGAAGTACAGAGAAGGATTGCGACAGTCCTGTTCTGGCCTGTGTCACTCCGGTCATGACAAAGAGGTGTGTGAGCAGCGCTTCAGCTGAATGTTACCTTTGGCCTACTAGTGCTGCCAACCAAAAAATGTTTTCTGTGGCATGAACAGGAAGTTCTTGTACACACTAAGAAAAAGAGCCAAACAAAAAAATTTGGCACAGAAACGTGAAAGTTTGCATACTTGGTTAACTTGTCATACTTAATAAACCCTGTAGTGCCAGTTTAGTGGATGTTGACTCAGTCCATTATTTGATAACCAAGCAGCGCCTCTTCCAGACTGGTAAATGTGGTTACTTTACATAGATCGAAGATAACTCAGTGATGAGATGAAAGCCACCGCACTACTGATAGCAGACTGATGGATGGACTGATGGACGGCAGAGATAGGGTTTTGTCACAGTTCATTTATTATCTTTTCTTTATGTTTCTTATATTATCATTCCTCATCTTTCAGTGGCATTGACTTTGAAGGAGCAACTGTGGGACTGGCTTTCATCGGGACTCTTTGCTCAGGCCATTCTGTCGGAGTGGTACAGGTGAGGCATTCCTGCAAGACTTGCTCCATCTGTTATTTGTCTGTAAAGTCGTGTATGGCCTACTCTTAGCTGGCTGTAAATATTGTTCATCCATTCTTTAAAGTGTCATTATTTGGTAAAGCAAGTTCCCCGAATATCAATAAGAAATGAAACCAGTTTTTATCAGTTATTTTGAAGAGGAAGCATGACTTTTGTTCCCATGGTGATTTTGAAATTGTTCCTGTGCCGTGCACCACACGTCTAGACTGCCATGGGAATAGAGGAACTTTCTCAGCATGGCTAAAACTCCTAAACATGACAGCGGTCGAAAATGTTGACTATTGAGGAAACAATATTTTTAATCACGAGTCAGCCATGAAACCCTGGTGCATGCTTGCTATAAAAGAACTGAAAAATGCTCATAAAAGCAAACAAAAAGCAGCAAAAAAACAACAACATTTTAAGAGTTCCACTCATATAACTGATGTTTCATCACTTCTCAGGATCACAATGACCGGGCCATTGCAGTGGGAGCGACGCTGGCTCACGAGATGGGCCATAACCTGGGCATGGACCACGACGACTCGAGCGCCTGTATTTGTTCTGGGGACAGCTGCATCATGGCTGCAGCACTCAGGTAAGAAAATCTGATAAAAAGCCTCAATCGAAAGACTTCATTTGTTTATCGCTATACAGCACAGGGATGGCGTGTGAGCTGTCCATGCCACACACACGCAAACACACACACAAAATAAAGTGTGTTGATTAAAGAATATCTGTGGTTCTGCTGCAGCAATTTTGATCCTCTTCAAAATGTCCATTGTGATTTGTGCTATGCTAACTGTGTGTTGGTAAAATAATAATAAAAGCATTGAGCTGCTTTGGTTTCAGTGTCCTTGTACTGTGTGTAGTGGCTCACTGTCACACTGTGGGTTTAGTTAACTCTGATAGCATAATCAATAATGTTATTAATGTGCTTCTCCTCCTTTGGCAAGGCATTATGTGGGTAAAATGTGTTGTTTTTTCCCCCTCAGCTGGAATGTTCCTCGCACGTTCAGCAGCTGCAGCAGCAGCAATTATGAGAAATTCCTGACAAGCCGAATGCCCAGCTGCCTGCTGGACAAACCAGACTACAGGACTTTGGAGACCCCCTCTGTCTGCGGGAATGGTTTTGTGGAGACAGGAGAGCAGTGCGACTGTGGCAGTGTGCAGGTAAGTGAACCAAACAAGACTGATTTGATATGTTTGAGTATTCACATCGATCCCTCTGGAGAAATATATCCCCAAACTCTAACTGTTTCTTTGGGGTCAAAGTGCAGAGGAGTACCTCAGGGCCCACATTCACTACCAAACATATTCAAAGGTCATAATAAATAAGGAGTATATGAAATTAGGGGAATTGCTAACAAATGTGTTTAGCTTCTTATTTACTTGTGGTTGAAAGTAACAGGCTCAGCACTGTTCGACAGCTTTTCACTCTCCAGCAGCAGGCTGTTTGATTGTCTAATTTGGTGATACAGACTTTTTCTGTTCACAAACCTTTATATTCTCATTTATCAGAAAAACGTGTCGCCCCTCAGTATCATTATGATGTAGCATACAGAGGACATACTCATCATACTAAAGATTGGTAGGTTGTAGGAAGGTTGTAGCATTGTAGCTTTGAGTAAAATGTGTTCCCCATCCCAAGTATAAAATGTGTGTGTGCATGCTCACATCTGTGTATTTGCCTCTAGGCCATTGTTTTTGAGAATAAGACTCAACACCATGTTTTCCTCTGTCTGATCTTGACTTTGTTTTTTGGCCCAGAGGTATTATGAGAATGCGACTGTTTGACATGCATGGACACATGTGTTTGTAGGAGACTGAAAAGTGAACGAAAGCAACTCAGTGAACTGATATGAAATCTGGAAACTGTTTTAGATGAGCTAGATTTCACTGAGCACACTGTTTTACACTTACATATATGATATTATATAATTGTGTAATAATTTGATTTGTATTATAATTATTAAAATAATGATTTATAATAATTATAATTTTATTAGTAGGTCAGTGTATCTTTAAATGTTGAGACCTTGCTTCATTGTACAGTATAGTATAATGACAGTGAATGAAGTTGAATTAAATATTTGTAAAGCCTCATGTCTGGCATCAGAATGATTCTTGTGAAGACTTAGTTTCCTGTTGCCTTTGGTACATTTTACTTTTAAATCCGTTGTAACGTAACAGTCAAACAACTTGCAAAAATTCGCTCTCAGAATTATGCAGACGTGTGAATATGTTTAGACCTGTTTTTTCTGAAGCTAATCAGCAGATCACTTAGGCCACAGACCACAACCCCCGGATGTGCGTGGTCTCTCCTCCCACACACTCACTCACACACCTCCACACCTCCGGTCCTAAAATGGTTTAGGTTTGTTCTGACATGCACGAGTGCTGCAGAAGACATATATGGAGCATAAAGTAACATACAAATACCACAGGAACTTATTATGGAAGTGCCATAAAATCTAAAAATACATATTCACTTTAAACAAGTTTAAAAAAAGAAGAAATGAACAGAAAACGCGCACAAATAAAAGTAAATGTAAAAATACAGGAACATTTGTGAGGCGAGCACAGTACATGGAAGTTGAACACAGCACAATAAACAGAGGGATTAACAACAGCCTAATGAGCTCTTTGTCGTCCTCGTCCTCGTAGGAGTGCACCAACAAATGCTGCAATGCCACCACCTGCACCCTGACGGAGGGCTCACAGTGTGCTGAGGGCGAGTGCTGCGAGGACTGTAAGGTGAGCCAATATGAATTCCTAAGTGCTGTTATACGTGCAGCATTTTTTTTCTTAGCTCTGAGCAAATGTTGATTACTTTCCATAAATCTTTTATTCTGTTATAATCCAGTAGGTTGATGTGCTGCAGCCCTCTAGTGAGGGTTTGTGGTATTACAAATCTTCCAACTCTTGTTACAAGTGGTGTGCTGTGAAAGTTTCATGATGCAGTGATGCTCATAATATATTAATTCCTAATTTCAAAAAGATTTCCCAAAAGCCATATCATACCATTTAATATGATGTATGGAGTACATTGGACTCAAAACCTCAGATAAATGAAAAAAGAATATAGAAAAGCAGCATGAAGGCAAGGTGTGGTTATTTATATGGCACAGTCCATACACTGAGGCAGTGTTATACTGTAGCACTTTACTAACTGGTCAGCTTATAAAAGCATTACATACTTAATGGTATGTCATCTGTGATGTACACACAGATCTCGCCTCGGACCACGGAGTGCCGCAGGAAGCAGGATGGGTGTGATATAGCGGAGTACTGTGATGGGCGGAGCGCCACCTGTCCTGAGGACGTCTTTGCTGTCAATGGCCTCCCATGTGATGGAGGTTTGGGATACTGCTACAACGGCCAGTGTCCACAGAGGCCAAACCAGTGTGTCAGGATGTATGGATCAAGTGAGTATCCATGCTTCATTTGTTTTATTTTTCTTTTGTGTGTGTGTGTTTTTTACTGCACTGCTTTGTTATAATATTCAAATAGGATAACTATCCTGCTGTCTAAAAAGACCCTAAGTATGTATGAAGTCTATATTCACATGTAATGCTCTCTTGTCATCAGGTGCTATAGAGGCCCGCGCATCCTGCTATAACCAGAACACCAGAGGAACCTACTACGCCTTCTGCAGACGTCCTGCAAAAGACAGCTACATCGCCTGCCAGCAAGAGTGAGTCTGAGTAAAACATACAGCAGGATGTGAACATTAATTAGCTTTCTTTGCAGATTAATATACAGACATGTCAAAGTGAAAAGCATCTATTTCACAATAAATGTTTACTTGGAGTGTTTACTGGAGTGAATTACAACAACTATTTCTTCTCCTTTGCAGAGACATATTTTGTGGGAAGCTCTTCTGCCACAACGGTAATGATAACCCAAACTATGGCCGCATGGTCAAGGTGAGTGACTGCAAGGCAGCTTTCTTTGACGACTACACCAAAGACTACGGCCAGGTGGACACGGGGACTAAATGTGGGGATGGAAAGGTAATTGGCTGGTTGTTAAAATCAATTTATCATTCTGTAAATGTGTTTTGTGCCATGACTGCATCACAGTCAGCCAAAAAATCACACCCACTTGTCTGAATGTTACACCTCTAAATCTACAAAGTTCATTAAAATAAGTGTTTGTGTCTGACTTGTTTTTTAAGGTGTGCAGCCAGAATCAGTGTGTGGACCTTGAGGTATCTTACAAAAACACAAACTGTTCAGCGAAGTGCCCGGGCCATGCTGTAAGTATATGCCAACACTGCTCACTTTATTTCATTTAGGTTAGTTTGGATATTGTTTTGTTATTCTGGTAACAAGACTAAAATATTAATGGATATTAAAGGGTTCAAAGCTGAAAATCTTCATGGTGTTAAAACAACATCATTATATGCGCTGCCAATAAAATAAAAATGAACAGATCATGTGTTAACTGCTAAAAAATATACAAATAGGATACCTGTCTGGAGTTATATTATATGTGTGGATGACTGTATTTGGTGAACCCTTCAAATGGAGAATAATGGTAAAATAGTGCCACGCTTGGTGCTGTTAAACAAACATCTGGTAACATCTGATAATCGCAGGACTTCCCTTGTGTTCTTCAGGTTTGCAATCACAGGAGTGAGTGTCAGTGTGAGCCGGGGTGGATGCCTCCGAACTGCAGTTCAAAGGACGGAAGCTTCAGTGATCTTTCCACTGGTAAGACCTGCCCACAGTTGTTCATTTAAGTAAAAAAGAAGAGTATGTGCACTTTCTGAACAGCTGTAGTATGTAGCTGTAGTTTGAATCACTGGTGTTTCACTGCTGCGCTCAAACCAAACTGATTTCTCTCCCAACTCTGCAGGAGTATCTGTTGCCATCGCAGTGACCGTCATACTGGTGGTTTTAGGCATCATAGCTGCTGTGGTGGGCTTCATCTGTAAAAAACAACAAAGTCCCACGTTGCCAGTGTGAGTAATCAAAATCCGCTTGCAGGTCTTGTTGTGTTTTTTTATATAACCTCACCTTTGCAAGCATAGAGACTCAGCACATTAAATCTCTCTTTCTATAACAGCGCTCACACCCAAAGGAAGAAGCCAGCTGTGGTCAGGTCCGCTCACCACCCCAACGATAGGCCAACTCCCAGTGCACCCATGCCAGTGCCGCAGGTAACGTGTTGGAATATACAGTATTACAGGTGTTGAATTAACTTAGAACTATTCAATGCATTTTCTAACAATACCTGAAATTTTAGGTTGCAATGCCAAAGCCCAAAAGAGCTGCACCTCCACCACCTCCAGCAGGGAACAAACCTAAACCCCCGAGCCAGCACTACATAGCTGCGCGTCAGGTAACTCCGAGTCCTCAGAGGGTTTTACCTGTCACATTGCACACAGCTCATAGGCCTCTGGCACTGTGCTAAACAACAAGACTGTGATTTGTTTTTCTCTTCCATACATCTTCACTATGAAAGGCTTATAACAATAATAACAGCTGGGATGCCTAAAAATGTATTTTAGTGTGCTCTCATTTTTTCTGGTAGGTGTGAGAACATAGTCCAAACAGCCCCCATAAAACTACACCTTGATATTTTTACACTAAAAAAAACAGATGAAACATGTTTGGAGTTGCTGGCTGGCATATTTAGTTACTTACAGTTTTCACAGCGAACTGGCTTGCAGCTTTATTCAGCAGTATGACAGCAGTATCTTTTCATCTGACTCTCAGCAAGGAAGCAACTAACTGTGTTTCACAAACTTTCTTTTCAGACTAAGTCGATGAATGTGTATCATTGTTGTTTGTCCTCTAGGCTCTGAGGCCCGTACCTCCACCAAAGGTCTGACGTCTCACATCGTGCCACCTGTGAGTGAAGCTGGGGGGACTCACCTGTGTCTGCTGTCCCCAACGAGAGGCTGCTGAGGAGGCTTGATGACGAGTGTCCCGTAGACTTTTTTACTGCAGCTCTGACTGAAGCACAATGGATTGGATGGATGGATGGAAGGAAGATGGATGTTTTTTGTACCATGACGTGCAGAGTGCAGAAGGGACAAACTGAACTTTGATCTATAACTTTTATGGCATGCACTGAGGACCTATTACCAAAGGGATGGACTTATTGTTTTTTAAGGCACTTTTTTATTCTATAGTTACGGTTAGTGCAACTTCAAACAGCTCTGGCCCTGAACGTGAGCCATATCTTTTTGTACATGCAATTTTATCACAATAACACACAATACCGGTACAGAATATAGCACAAAACTGCATTTAGAGTGTCAGTAACAATACTGTTATGTTTATTTTTATATTTTATGTTCAACTGCTTTGATCAACTGAGACAGGATGGTCTAAAATTTCAGCCACTGGTGCAGTGTGGGGTAAAGCAATAGAGATAATCTCATGTCCCAGATTATCAGCATTTAAGTTCAATCTAAAGAACTTCGCTTTCATTAAAATACTGTAAAGTCAGAAAATGCAAGACAGGAACAGATACAATAGTTTGTTTACAAAATCACAGTCCTTTTCATTTTCTTTTTAGCATTTTAAATTAAGATCAGTCGCACACTGCTGGGTGTCATCAGATCCTAATCAGGAGCTCCTAATTAATGCTTTATTAAAAGCAGGTACGCTGGAAAGGCCAGCCAGTGACATTTCTATATCCAAGCATAGTATATATGTTAAACACATGCTGTAGACAAACATACAGCACGTTGTCTGCTGCTTGCGGTCAGCACACTGCTTGAGATCAGACCAAAATGTTACATATTATTAATCCTTATTTACTTTATGTTGATACATATTTTTGCAATACATGCTTGTTATATTGCTCACTATGTGAACATGTACTGAATAAACTGAATAAAAGATGCTGTGAGCTTAATACAGAGGAGTTAAATTCAGTGCACAAAAGAACCCTTGTGATTAGTGAACCATAATGATTACTGTGTACATGTTACGAGTCAGCCAATATCTGGAAAAAACACAGCACAATGCTCCTGTCCTGGGCTGTTAAATGAGGTAATAAAGGTAATAATCTTGATGTTAGAAAGCCTTTGATTTAATATTGTTCCATCCAGACTCTCCCGGTGAAGGGGGAGGCAGCTCCAAGCAAGAATGTCTATGATGTATTATTTACAAAAAGTTTTGAAAACAGAGATGCTTATTGTAAATTAATAAATATTAAAGCTGCTATTGAAAACATTAGGTGAACAAACTCATTTGTCTTATCTTAAAGCTGCATCAAGTTGTTGGTGTGTTTGTTTTGTCCTCTTGGGGGCAGCAAAACACCCTGTAAACACTGACACAGTCTTATCACCTTATAAAGGAGCTATAAAAATAAAGAGACCTTTATTTGGAGGTGCTGAAGTTCAGAGTGACCTGCTGCAGCTTGAAGGGGAATAACAAGAACCAACATCCAAAACAGGTCAAATAAAACACTGTACTTGAATTTTATTCTTTTCTTTCAAGTGATACATCTACATAAAAGATTTCATGGCCTCGCATGACAAGTACGGTACAGTTTTTTTTTTCTTCACCCCTTTTTACAGCTATTGTAAGATTCTTGATGAACAATATTTTTTACATTCTGCAAGATATGTATAGGACCTAACAGGAGGTCAGTATACTGTATGGTTCACCCAATAAAGCCTTTCCTTTAAAACAAATTTTCAACATCACAGTCATGAATGTAAACCGAAATACATAATCTTTAGGAAGCTTTCCCAGAAGTCTACTGAACAGAAGGGCAAACAACAATATTTTGGAAATTTTAAGATCAGGATTAATCAAGATTACTGACATTGAATCTTTAATCGTGTGTGAATGAAAGTCTCCTGGCTTTGACTCCGTTCACCATCCACACACACACACACACATACAGATCGCAACATGTGTGGCCAAGGTGGCATGGCACATGAGCGCGCGTTTTTCTTTTTTTTTTTCTTTTTCCCTTTTTTTTTTTTAAACGGGTAAATTCACACAAGAATAGCAAATCTTAAAGCTTATTTCTCCCTCCTTACTTGAGTGACAAAAAGACAAAATAATTACAGTCAGGTGTGTCGAAGCACCAGTTGAGTTGGTCGTATGTCCTGGTAGAAGCGGTTAAAGGGTCGGGAGCGCCTGTGAAGGAGGAGTGGAGGTGTTGAGGCCAGAGAAGAGCTGAATGGATGAATACTTCAGAGCAGAAACACCCACGCGCACACACACATGCACACAGGCAATCTCAGCAAGTGTTAATGGTCTCCATCTTGGTATGACCACGAGTTGTAAAAACAATACACTGTATGAGTCAGCCATGGTTGAGATGATTACAGTACTGTTAGGCCTTAGACAGTTAGCGTGGCGACGGTACCTTTTATAGTATCATCCCTGCCGAGGGGAATGACTCAGTCCATTGTGTCTGGGTACAGCATCGTCAAAGTGCTGTCATTTCGCTGAATGTCAAATGTTTCCCTTCTTTGATACGCACGGTTATCACAATTCAAAAAAAACATCTGCGTTCTGTATAATCAACAGTAGATGGAGACACTAATACAGCTTTAGAAACAAAGGAAAGCCCCCAAAAGCGACATCCTGTATTTTTTTTTTTTTTTTTTTTGACAATAAAACATCAAATCAAACTGCCAGAATTCTGTTAAATACACTGAAATTTCCTAAGCGAGAACGAACATCAGTCTGTTCTGAGGACATGTGGCCAGCAGTTCCTCTGCTTTCTGAGCAAACGTGTCCTCATTTGTGTCCGAAATGACACCTGAAGAGAGAAAATGGTGTCTTTTTGTGCCAGATGGCGTCTCATGCCGTAATCTTCACGCGCTGTGCTGTGCTCAGCCCCAGAGACGTGGGCTTAATGTCGGTGCTTGAGGAGGAGAAGAAGAAGTAGTAGTGCTTCCAACCGGTGCGTGTGAATATTGACAGGTCCGGTTGTGGTGATAGAGTAAGACATGCCACACTGTATATCCATTTTTTTTGGTTTAGCGGAGCGAGAACATCCTAGTTGCCATCATGTGAGCACAAGTTATAACCAGCACAGAACAGCCAGCAACAGTAACTATCATTGCACACAAAGCATTAATCCTTCACTTTAACGGCTTCATTCACAAATAATAATATAGGGAGAAAGAGTTACTCTGGAAGTGAAGAAAATACTGAACAAAAATCCATTCAGCTTCTTTGGGGATTCATCAAGGTTTTGTGGAAAATTTATAAATAAGACTATAAGTCTTCATTAAATTTAGTATAAAATAGTCATTTATAATAATTGTTCTGATATAACTGACGTCCCTTATTCTTTTATCACCTTCCAATACAGACATAATTTCTCTTTCAACTGACACACATAAGCAAACACTGCACTGTATGTAGAACCTTTAGAAGTGTCTAAAATGTCTTGACAAGAACCTCGCAAGATCCAAATGAGGCTGCTGAGGCTATGGTTTTTGTACTTCAAATGTTCCCTTACCAAACACATGGAGAACAACAATAAAAAAGAACTTAAAGCGACTAAAACTCTTGGATAACGAGGGTTTCATCTATCTGTCTCAACTCAAATTTTAAAAAAAATGTATAAGTTAGGACTTCAGTGTACAGGATACATTTGAACAACTGCAAAATGTCTTCATTCGATGATTTGTTGCTATTACATAATATATCTAATATATTTAATCTTTAATAAATAAGATTAGCTTTTTCCCCAGATAACACATCATATATTTGTCTTTTTTTCCCAGCAGCTGGAAGTGTTTTCCCAGCCCTGCAGCCTTGTTTTGTTTTTATCTACCGATGTGTCCGATTCTTTGCCCCGCCTGACTGTGGGCGAGCAGGAGATGGACAGGCAGTCTCAGTAGAGGAGACAGAGACAGATGTGGGAGGGGAGGGAGGGGGAGAGAGAGAGAGAGAGAGAGAGAGAGAGAGAGAGAGAGAGGGCTGGGGGCTATGAGTCAGGGGGTATGGGTTGTGTGAAGATGGGAGGGTGGTGTTTCTGTTGCCTATCCATCAGTGCCGTTCTTGTTGGGGGTGTTGGTGTTGATCGTGGTGGTGCCGTCTGGCTGCTGGCCATCTTTGCGAGGCGGCATCCTCTCGTTTATCCTGTCCAGGCCGCGCGCCTCCTCGAAGTTGCGAATCTTCCTCGTGGGAGAGAAGCCTTGAATGGCTGAAGGGTACAAGAAACACCGAAGAGAAAGTGTTTAGAACCTTGAGGGTCATTTCACTCATCCTGCCGCTGCAAATATTTGCTGTAAATAGTGTTCTTTAGCTTGTTTTGTCAGCCTCAATCAAACTGGATTCCTTGTGGAATTTCATGTAATGAGCACGAAACACAGTATGAGCCTACGGATGATCAGTGAATACAACACATGCACGGGGAGAACAATGACTCCTATTGTTCAAACACCAGTGGGACGAGCTACAACAATACAACACCTCACACTTTGTACACTTACGGTAACGTCCCGAAACAGCCAAGGACAGAGAACGTGTGCAAACGAAAAGCAAACTTGTAAGGGACTGTTCAGACATACTCTTGAGTCATTTGACTTACCAAGTTAAACAGAGAATGAACACTCGGAGGTGAAGGCTTTATAGGTGCATTTACAGGCCAAAGAAACTAGGTCCTCAAGGGTGCTCTTGCACAACCAGATATCTGACAATGAAGTGCTTGTGCTCTTTTGAATTAACCAGATTTTAACATCAGAGATAGAGAGCTGAAAGTAAAAAGGTCAATGGTTTTACCGGTCTAGCTTCTGATTATGAATGCAAACCAACCTGATCACTGAGGATTCGAAAGTGAGACATGCATATTGTAAAAATAATGTACATATATGAAATGAACGTCATTGGGGTCTAACAGTGGGGTCTATGAAGGGGTGTTTGAGCTCATCTAAGAGTTATGTGGGGGTATATCATGTTCTTCACCAGAGCCACCACCACTGCATCTTTTACATTGTATGTGTTTTGATAAAACGAGCGATTCTCACGGGGGAAGACTGTCGAACCACTAACTGCCACTAACAGCCAAATGGTGTAACAGGATTAGCTTCTGAAAATATCCCAGGCAGGGATGTTGCCGGTCTTATCTTAGCCGGGTCTTAGCAGGCTTTTCTTTGTGAGGGGAGCCACGCTTGGCAAGAAAAGCCAATGTGACCACGACCGGGAAAGTCTCATCAACAAAGGACAAACCAGCTCCTAGAACCTGATACACATAACTGGCCCTTTTGTAGCGTGAGCTTAACTCTTCTGACGTACACTGACAAGTCTGATTCAACTAAAACTGGAGAAGATAAACTTATATATCGTGTCATTGTGCCACTAAAAAAAACATTATTTGTTGTACTAATTTTACTCTTATTCAAGTTTCTTTTGAATTCATGCTGTTTGTTTTCTCATATCTTATCAATGATTCTTTTATAGCTTGACTGCTACCCTGTAAATGAAAAGTGCCACATAAACTACTTTTACACTGATGGAACAGGTGTGATACTACAGATCCTGATAATGCAAGAGCAACCCGCAATAAAGTTATATACAGGAATGCAATCATCAGTGATATATAAAAACAGTGGGGACAGTTTAAAAAGAGTACACATTTTGAGGGTGGGGCCGTGTTTAAAGGGTGAACAACACACACAAAACAAAGACATGAGATCTGAGCCTCACAGCCATGCGTACCTTTTGCTTTAGCTGCCTCAACCGTAGCTATGTTAATGGGAGTTGAGGAAAAGGGGGGGGGGAAGAAAGGCAGTCGTCAAAGGCAGCCAGAGACAGCAAATACAACAGTAATATCAAACTGTAAACTCTGCTGTGATAAACAGGGGAGACAGATGGCAGAATATGGGCCAACACCCATGGCACAGTCATTACGGATGCAAACTTCACAGCAGCTGTAAAAATAAAACGTCATGAAAACACGTTACTCTGTGGTGGTGGTGGAGGGGGGGTTAGAGAGAAGAAGACCGCTGGAGATTTAAGATGGTGTTGATGTTAAAGGGTCATGAGGACTTAGGTGTGGAGAGCTGAGGGGGGATTTGGTTGAGCCCTAAGGCCGGAGCGAGATGCACAATAATGAGCAGGCAGGGCGACGCGTTTGTACTGTGCGGCCTCACACCGGGGCAAACATGCCCTCGTTCAGTCACAGACAGCTTCGCTCCAACAGGATACAAGACATATTCAGAATTAAGTACAACTTTACAGGATATATTTTTTTCTGCTTCAAAATGATTGTTTGTCATTTTAAACTCCTCATATTTGATCACACAAACGGCCATGTTAACTCCTCTTTGGATGTGCGGGTGTATAGAATATTTCAATCATCCAATACAAACTAAATGAGGACAATCATCTGAGCGCATGAAATGTCGTTGCTCAGATAATTGGTTATGCATACAAGATGAATACGAGCCATGTTCAGGTAGCAGCCTGCACATGCTGAATTGAAACAACCATTTTCCTCTTTAGCAGCGTGTTATGGAGTGCTTTGTTATTGGAAAACACTTCTGGTGGTCGACACCACGCCTGTACCGAACCTTTATTCTCAGAAACTGGTTATTTCGTGGACTGGCTGTTTCCTCTCTCTTTGATGAGGTATTGCACACCCTCAGATGGTACCAGCATTCAAAGATCAGTGATCAGCAGCCCCCCTCAATAAAATGTCAGCAGTGGTACAGTAGCTTCAAAAAACTACAGGCCGGGCTAGGAAAAACAAATTGAAGTATCAGGAGGCATGGACGAAAATACACAATCACTTGCCCTCCTTTTGTTCAAACCGGCCGTGCTCATCTGGGAGCTGCGGCCCGGGGAGCGGACATGGACAATGACATTCTCCAAAAGGTCACCAACATGTGGTTTCTCCTTCGATTGCTCCACAACTTCTGTAAGGCTCCAGCGTGGCGGAGCGTGACTCCCAGCATGTCTTCTGGCGGGCGAGGCCCTGCGCCGACCTTTAGATCAGAGGGTCAGCAGCCACTTTCAGGTGACAGGCTGACCTCCCTGACCAGCCAGCCCTCAGCTCAGCCCCAAAACTTTCTGCTGCATAGAGGGGGGGCTCCAGTCAAAGTCTAGCCAGGGCTTCCTGCGGCGGGCGTGCTGCCATTGATGTCGGACCCTTCAAAGGGACTGGCAGGACAGGGATGCTCGTCTCCCAGTCTCACCAATGGAGATAATATCCAGTGACCATTAAAGGTAAAAGTGACACCAACAGGCATCATGGGGTTGAGCTGCGTTGTGTTTTAGCATTTACTTTTCACATATGATCATGCAGGTTTGAATCGAGGGGAAATATGTGACTGTTAGCTCCTCAAACAGTGTAAAATAGAAAAAGCACAAAAAGACATACGTAATAAACAATTCTGTTAACCACAGCAGCGTGAACAAAAAAGGAACAACAATGTGAGTAAGAGAGTATTTTGTAATATGTGTATTCTTAAAATGACTTTTATGGTGCACCCACTGCCTCATCAACCTCAGTCACATACTACTCACACTTCCCAGAATGCCTTTTCGCAGCACAGGGGGAAGGGAGGTTTCTGACCCGTAATTTTTTTAGGTGTATTAATGTTCCAGTTCACAAAACTGTTTAACAGATGACTGAATTTACAGACCATCAGGTATGTATGAGGAGCTGTTAGAATAAAGTCAGAGGAGGGACTGTCTCTGCCTCTTCAGGGATTGAATCCGTCCCTCTATTACTTCTGAAGACTGTGAAGAGTCTTGAGAGAGGGAAGGAGTGCGCAACTGATTTAATTTCATGACACTTTCATTTTTCAAAGATGTGAAAGTTTTCCGTGATCAAACTGTAGCTGCCCTGAAAAGAACATTTTTTCATCTACTCTCAGCAAGTTCTTTGCACGAATAAGAAACAACCACAACTGATATTTTTGCTGTCAACTTTATAGGATATATGTTTATTTGCTTTATTACAGAGAATTTGATAAGAAAATCGATACCATTCACCATTCAACAAGTATCGTCAATATGAGCCTGAGCTAGGGCAAGTTAGCTTTTGTTAACATAAAGCCTAAAAACAGGTGGAAAAGCAAGCCAAGCCCTGTCCAAAGTCAACAAAATCCACCGTGGCTACTGACTGCAGCTAAATATTTACTGTGGAAAGGAAACAGGCATATTTCCAGCTTTATGACCTTTAAACTCACACATCATTCATTATATGGCTAATGCAGGAAAACGTTTGATAAAATGTGTTACTGCTTTGCAATTACATCGGATCTCCTGTATTTTTCTGTGTTGATGTGCAAGAGGAGCAACAGATCACGTAACAGCACTTCTTGAGATAAAGAAAAAATAGGAAATGAGTTTGATGATTGGGGTGAGGAAATTTCCCTGGGGGTGTAGGTCGTGCTAAATGACAGCGAGCAAAGAGGAACAAAAGAACAGGGTTATAAAACAGAGTATAAAACACACTTACCAGTCTGTAATGTCTGCTTTCCCCCTGACAACACTCCCAGAGGAAGAGTTCCAGTTGGGGTCAGGCCTTTGAGTGTTAACACGTTCTCGCTTTCCTCCCTGGTCCACAAAGAAAACACGGGCACACACGCAGAGATTACATTTCAGTAAACGGGGCACAAACACCTGGTGGTTACGAGGCTGTTCTGTAACCAAGAGGCCATGGGTTCAATCATTACCGGGTACTTAACCTGCGCCCACTCGCTGTCTTGATCGAGTGATGGCCTGTCAGCTCTAAATGCCTCTAGCCAAACCGCTAACATGTGTCCTGGTTCTGTAAGTGGGTCAGTGACAACTTGTGTCCACCTTAGCAGCTGAAGCAATATTTCTAAGGATAGCTTTCAAGTGTAAAGATGTGTTTTAACGCACTCAAATTTTCAGATTATCCATCTTTTTCTCCTCCACTGGAAGAAACTGAGGTTAACGACTGAAAAGAGACAGTCGTGAAGTAAAACCTGTGAAGAATGAAAACACGTCTGGCCAAGTGACATGTAGAACCACTGACCCACATGGACTGGCCTGAAAGGACAGTCTGCTCTGCATCTTGCCCACTTTCAGCCGTGCGACGAGGAAGAGGCAGCAGCATTAATCTGGAATAATGTCTAATGTCATTATACAGTCTACGTGCATCGTGACTCATCTCATGCCAGCTCATTAATCCTAGCAGGGCAACATTGTGTTTTCAAACACAACTTCATTGTGCACTCAACTGACTCCATTCATTTCACTGTCACTGCCGCGTCTTCCTGGCCCCACACTGACCCACGATTCAATTAGGTAAATCTCACCCCCCCCCAACCCGAGCTCATTGTGATCCAAGTGTGCACGTACTGAAAACCCTTCCCAGTTCGAGTGTTATCATGAGAAAGGAAGAGCTACATCAAAGGGAGAGTATTAATGACAGGGTCAGACCTGAGGACTGAGAAGACTCGGGCCATTTTCCCCACAGCGCGAATCTTGTTCCGGATGACCTCCTTACGCATCGCTGAGGTTCCACCTGGAACAAGTCCAGAAGGTAAAGTTCAGATACAGTTTACCACCCTGAGTATTCAATATTGTTTGTTTTATTCAATGTTTACAACCTTTACTACGGATTATCTTAGCACAAGTAAAATGAACAATAAACTGTATAAAAGCCTTGTGGGAAGGGAACAAAGGATGAACAGATGAGACATTTGAGAGATGAACTGAGGGTTTAATGGTGTGTTTCAAAGCACAGCGGCTGTACTCCGGGGAGCAGAACTCCCTCATCAACATCAGACATGTGGGACAGAGGCTGAATTATGATGAAGCGCTGCTTATAAATCACCTCACATGAATCGCACAGCTCCCAGCATTCTATATCAATTAAGTGTGTGCCAAGACTCGTTTTCAATTCATCCAAATTAAAAACTAAACTGAAAATGTGACTCACAGAACAAGGAGAACAGACCCAGAGAGAACTGGGGAGAAAACCTACGACCTAAGCAAATGTGTGTAGTTTGTTTGACCTGAAGCAACCAGTAACTGATATTCAGTGCTAACATAGATCTTTACATTTCAAAATAATCACACAACAAGTGTGAATTATTCATGTTTCTCCCCAGGTTTATTAGTTAATGTGAAAGAAGCAGTATTTTTACTATCATGGTACACCAAAACCATTCCGAACTAAAACATGGGCGTTAATGCAAGCCTTTGTAGACTCATATCACAATGACACAAAAAAATCAAGTTAAGAATCTAAATGAAACTACAGGAACAATGTTGTATGTATTAAGCAGCCTGCATCACATTCAGCATCAAACTGCCTTTGCTCTCTCAGTCTTACCTTCATACAGGTCGTCTCCCTCCGACATGAGCTCATCGTCAGAGCAAATGTTCAGTACATTCACCAGCATCTCTGTCACTGTGGGGGGAAGAGAAGCCACATCAAAACCTGAGACTGGTACCAAACCCAGAATTAAAGCAGGGCTTGTGTGACACAGTCTGACTTCACTTAGGACTGTTTATCTGGAAAAGAACGATCCGATGAATGACTGAATTCAAATGTTTGCGATCAGGCGGAAACTGACAGTTTCAGTTTCCTCAATGCTTTCAGTTCAGAGTTATCTATAGAGATACATTATTTTCAGTCTGAATGTCCTTCCCAAATATAAGCTTTTAAAAATGTTTTCATTTGTTGCTGAGGTTCAACATGCAGCTGTAGAACCAAAGGTCTTTTCACAATAAAGTGCCTTTAGCTGGAAAGTCCCCAAAATGCCAAAAACATGCAGTAAGTAATAACAAATGTTTTGCTTAATAATGTAAATTTCTAGGTTTGTGGTTTTAATAGCCCTTGTCTGGTATAATTTCAGTTTCAGATGTGGATATTTCTGAATAACACACTGGTACACATGCAGAAACAGAAACAATATCTACCGAGTGATTTATAAATAAAAAGCAAATCTGAACCATATTCAGCTCAATAAAAAGGGTTTATTTTTGGCTCCCATCCACATTGTTCCAATCAAACAACAAACCAACCTTTCTCTCCAACAAAAGGCAAAGACCATGTGAAGACGTCCATAAAGTTGGGCAACCAGTAAGGGTGGGGGGAGCAGTTGAACTGTCGGATGTTCATCACGTTGTTCTCGTATTTTAATACAGCAGCTAGGATTGACAGAGGGAAAGACATGGGAGGAGAGATTCAAGCACTGAAAAAAGAAATAAAAACACAATGAGAGTGAGAAAAAAAAAGGACAAAAACCTTTGTTGTTGTAGACGTCTAGGTAATTTGGAGCTGAAAAGATTGTGATTAACGAAGGGAAGCCTGTGGTCTGGCTTTTTCTGTACATCCGATACCTGTTAGGAAGCAAAGAAAAAGACTCAAACTTATTCTATATTATAATGTGCTAGAAATGCAAAAGAGCAATGTTATCCTACTTACCCTGCATCCTGTGCTTCATGGGCTCTTATTACTGACAGCAAGTTATTATTTACCAAAAAATCACAGACGGCTGAGTAACTGTAAAGAGAAAGAAAAGCAGAGAGAGAGACCAGAGTGGAGGTCAAACCTCATTACAACTTAAACCATTAAAGGAGCAACAAGGGGCCACTTGTGACTTTACAGTTCACTGTTTGTCTATGGTACGGGAGGGTTTTTACTGCTTCTCCTTCTTTTAAATCCAATGCTAGTTTGTCACCATTTACCGTTTATCTTCTCTAAAGGAATACAAAATACCGCTCAACACAAAAACGTTGACATTTGCCTGGGCAGGTGCTAATCTGTTTCGTCACACATAACTACCTGACTGTTCTGTCCTATTCTGAATGAGCTGTTTGTATCTGTCGACCTACAAAACTGAAAATAAGCCATTTTAAGTGCCGTCCATATATGTGTGCCTCTTGTCCATTTCTGAACCTATTTTCATTAAACATATTCTGACCAAACTGCATCTGTTAACCTGATTTTTAAAAATCACAGTTACTGTGTTAACCTATTTTGAACGGCCTGTTTTTATCTGCTAACCTGTTTTGAGAGGGCCATTTTGTGTCAATAAGATGTTCGACCCACAAAAAAGTGAAGCTACATGCTCTGACCTGTGTGATGCAGCCTATTTTCTATTAGCCTATTTTCTATTAGCTTCTATTACTATTTGTTTGAGGTTGGTCTACAAAAAAGCAGCCCATTTGATCTGAACTAAATGTTATCATAAATATAATCAATTGTTTAAAAGAGCTGCATTTGTATCTGTTCTGAGATTTTGGTATAAGTGCAAATGTAAACTTAAGTGCAGCTGTAGCAGGAGTGATGACGGCAGATATTTAATGTAATACCTGAAAAAGTAAGAGCAGCCTCTGACGGAGTTATGGTTGAAGTGTTCAGATGACTTTTCACTGCCATAGTCCTCTCCAGGGTCGGCCCAAATCAGGTCACACATTGGCCCAAATGCTGGAGGCTCTTTAAACCTGTCTAACTGTTGAGCACAAAACACAGACGCAGACAAACACAGAGGAGAGATGCTGTATCCACTGTGGAAACTTCTGTGGTATAACGTACAGGGACTGAAACAGACGTTTCAAACAAACATTATTTATAATTAATTCAATTTCTGCACAGAAATCTCTCAAAGTAAATTAAATCAAGCACTGGGGAAATTTACAGATCCTCAGTTAGTTCATTACTTACTTTCCTTATGTCATCTAGGCAGTTGATTTCTGGTGAGAGTCCGCCATGTACACACAGGAACTGCTGGTTGAGCAGGGCAGCCAGGGGCAGGCAGTCAAAGGCCTCCATACAGGCGTCATACACCCGTTCAGAGTATTTAATTTTACCTGAATTAAACACATGTCCACAAAACAAAATTCTTTTTTTTGTAGCTCACCCAAGGATAAGGATAACGTTTTACAAAACAGATGCCACAAATGTCAAAGAAATTCAGTTGCATGTGCTTATTTAGGTGATATGAAGGTTTGTCGGAGGTGCTGCAGAGAAGTAGCACAGCTCCTCTGCCAACAGTAGCACTGATCGTTTCCAGGCAGTTTCTGCAGTGTCACTTGCACAACACTGCGGGTCAGATTAGGGCAGGAGGAAGTCGAGTCCTTATAGGGCAGGAGCAGCCAGAACCCAGGCAGGATGGTACAATGGGGGTGGTAAAGCCTGAACAAGGCAAGTACCAAGCCAGTGCTGCATTAAGGTCACACACAAACGTCTGTAGATTCAAGCTTCGAACTTTAAATGAGCCCTGATTTATCATTCAGCCTGTGTGGGCAGACATTTTAAATAAAACATTATCATCATGCATCCAACAATTCATCTTCAAATTAATTTACCCTAATCCCTTTTCACTACTAACCTGTAGTGAGAGAGATTGCTGCAGGTTTGATGTGCTGAATGAAACTCCTGCGGCACAAACCACTGTCACAACAGTCCCACTTTATAGGAATTACAGGTGCCCGCAGTCACAAAGAAAAACACTTTACAACTAACATCACAGCAGGCAAGAGAAAATATTTAAGACTTTTGTTAATAAAATTCAAGGCTTTTTAATACCTTTAAAGGGCTTTTTGTGGAAAATGAATTCAGTGCTTTTTAAGACTTTTCAAAACCAGGATATTTAATGTTAAACTTCGGTTTTATTGTGTATGAATCATAATAATGGATAATCCAGATTCACAAGGCACCTTCACTCTGAGCATCTTGATGGCTTTAACCAACTATGAATGACTGTTGCAACTGACTGTAATAACATTAATGCAACAATGCAGGCAAACAATGAAGTGTCTTTGTTGTGGTCATACATGCATAGTTAGCCAGAATACCCGGTGTCTATGTGACACCAAAGTGGTGAAATGATTCAGTTTAACAGTGTTTAAACTGAATAACATCATGGGGTAGAATAGCTCTGGCTGATTAAGGTTCATCACATTCAGTCTACAAGCACAGCAGATTCTCTCTCCTCCCACTACATGTGATTTTGCTGGGCTGTAGAAAAACAGGCACCAGGCAGAGGCAATTTAGCTTGCAGCCACAGATGGGGAGGCCCTATCAACTCAAAATAAGGAGTTTTGTGCATAAAAGCTGAATCTTCCAGGAGAAAATCACCATGCATCTAAGAATAGATTATTTTTTCAACCCCTACTGCTTTATCTGCTCATCTACTTTACGCAAATACTCCTCTCTCATTAGGACAAAAATTATTTCACTCTGTAAGTATAACTATCACCACCTAAACCTCTGAAATGTGGTAGAGTGTGTAATGACATAGTTTCTGTGTGTGTGTTTGTGTGTGTGTGTTTGTGTGTGTGTTTCCAGATGAGGTGATATGTGGGTGGAAGTAGGGGGAGATGTAGTGTGCGAAATCTATTTGCAGCTGGCAAGCTTGTCTTTGCTCTTTGCCAAAGTGTCTTTGTTTCTGAGTTTGAATGCTAATGCCTCCATGCCTCACCTGCTTCACACACACACACACACTCAACTGTCAGACCAATAGTGTGTGTGTGTGTGTAGACTGAAATCAGTGTGTGTGTGTGTGTGTGTGTGTGTGTGTGTGTGTGTGTGTGTGTGTGTGTGTGTGTGTGTGTGTGTTGTTTGTGTGTGCAACTGTCTGAAAAGCATCAGCAGCATGCCTGGCTGCTCTCCATGCTCCAACAGTTCATCGTCTGCAACATGGAGAGGAAAAGGCTTCATCTCCTCTGCAGTGTGTAACACTGATGAACTGCCACATCTTGTGAAGGGACTCCCTGATTCCACAGACACTTTCTGATGTGCATGCTCTACTTAAGGGAAGCTAGTAATTTTATTAGGGGGAGTCACTCACCCCATAGTTACCACACACTACTCTGACATGGAAATAACAATATTTCTCACATGTACGTGTTTCTTAATTCCTCACGTGTGTCTATTGAGTGTGGAAAGAAGAGTGACTGAGCTGTAATAGTGACTGAGCTGTAATAGTGACTGCAAGAGCAAACCCTCCGCTTCTACTGTGAGTAACCTTCCATCGCCTTACACACAAGCTTTGTCTGAAGTCTGAAACCTGAAGTGGTACAGACAGCATAGGAGCACATCAGACTGGCCTTCATGCAGCCGAGAGAAGCTCTGCACTTACATTCCTGTTTGAAGGTGAAGTACTCTGTGAGGTGTCGGCACTCGTGGTTCCCACGCAGGAGGAAGAGTGTGTTGGGGTGGTTGATCTTGAGCGACCAGAGGTAGAGAACACACTGGCAGGAGAGACAGCGAGAGAGAGAAAATGTAAGGTGAGGGGAGAAGGAAAAGTTGAAAACGTGCACTAGCGATTGTGCAGGACCGTTACAGTCTTGTGTGATTCCTTTTCAGCATCAAATGACAAAGTTTCCAGTGTTTCCCATTAAAACAAGAGTGCTGTCAGCATCTATCAGCAACAGTCTTTAAATGTCTTCATTTGCCTGACCAACAGACACTGGAGATGCTGGAGGTTTTGCTTGTCTTGAATAATTAATCATCAAAACAGCTTTCATCAAGTTTTCTATCAATCGCCTCATCTACCGATCAACTAATTTCAGCTCTATCACACACTATCCTCACATGTCTGTCCGTTAGTCACCTTTTATAACTCAGCACATGACTCATGAGTCGTAGGTAAGTGCACATTGGACTGTGGAACCTATAGCAGCACGACCAGAGAACATGACAGTGATCTGAAGGTGTTACTGCGGTGATTGGCCCATTAGGAAGCTCTACTAACCACGCAAGTTGTTTTAAGGCTGTGCTGTTCACATTACTGCAGAACACTGTCAGTAACTGCTTTTAAATGCCTGCAGTTAGATGAACTATTTCAAATTTTAAAAATGACACACTCCTCCACACTTGCCTCTGCTTCATTTGTCTACGTTTTAGTCTGACAGTGACTTTGATCGAGACGAGTTAGTTGAGCTGGCAGTTACGCCTCGTTTCAGCGACAGCCTACGGGAGATTTTTAAAAAGTGGAAGCAAACGAATTCTTCTCATATGCTCTATCTCATGTATGATTAACTGTGGAGAGCCACCAAAAATTTGTTTATCCTTCACAGACTCGTCTGAGGAGAAACAGGATGTTTTCTTCTGGCCATTTTAGAGGCTATATATTAGAGAGCAGAGCAGCAGTTACAATCCAAATGAACTTGCTTTCTCCTCAGTAGCTGCCACTTGCCACTCTCAGCCCACTCTTTTAACATGCACCAGCCATGGCCTGCTATTAAGTTGCTGGAACAAGATGCCAAGGTTACCAGAGTCAGCAGGTGTGTATTCAAGTAACCGACAATTTTTAAAAGAAAAGGAGTGGGGGAGCCAGGACTCCTCGTCTTATCACTGCAATTGTCAGGAGGAACAGTGAGCCGTGAAGTGTAGGTAAATGTGCAGAGGGGGCTGTCGGCGTGATTTGATCCCTCGTGTACGGAGGCGGAGAAAGGGACATGGCTTGGAGTGGCTGGAAGCTGACATGGGTCTTAATGAGAGCCCTCTGCTCTCTTTTAGCCAGCCACACTGTGTTCGAGCCTGGAGTGGGGGAGGCAGACAAAGGAAATGGCACAAAGCTTTGTGTGGCAGACATGAGCACTGGCTACCTTCACCTCAAACCCACACACACACACACTCTCTGGTCTGTGTCTGCTCTGTACAGTACAGAGGCTGAGAGCTAGGAGAGTGAGTCCGTCCACACACTCTCCTCTCGGATCAAAGAGAATTTACCAAGTAGATAAAGAAGAGCTTAGGGAATGAAATGGACTGCTCACATGCACTGAATTTAGACTTTGGCAAATTGCTGGCCTGCAAAGGTAATACGCCATTTCAAGAGGCTACAGTGGCTCTTTATGTTACCAAGGTAACCACATCCTGAGATCCATTTTCCTATATCTGTCTTATGTGTTACTGAAGTGAGCTTGGTGGTCTTCCTTTAAAATGCAGAGAATTTCCAGTCCTGCTAGCGAGAGCAAACAGCAAGAACCTGCTGCTCTTTTGTTTTATGGTGACGTTACTTCAGAAGATCAGGAAAAACTACCTCCTCTGATATGCAGAAAAAATTACACACAAATTTCACACAGGTTATTCCATCCTGTAAATGTTTGAATATAATCATTACTGGACCAATCTATGGCTCTAAGTAATGATTATTTTTACTATTCATTAATCTGCCTTATTTTCTGAAATAATTGATGAATTATTTAATCCATAAAATGTTGGAAAATGAATTCAAATAAATGGCCCGTATAATTTACCAGAGCTCAACAGTTTAAAACCCAAAGAAATTCATCTTACTATCAAAAATGACAGAGAAAAGTAGCAGATCAGCACATTTTAAAGGCTGAACCAGAGAAGATTTGTTATTTTTGCTTAAAAAAATCTCAAATCGATTGATTATCAAAATAGTTGCTGATTCATTTTCTGTCAGTCAACTAACCAATTTATCACCTAATCATTTGAGCTTGTGACCAATCAAGACAACTCAGCCAGCCCCACTAATTTGTTGAGTTATAAAGTATAGCAGAACTTATAAGTGACAAAAGGTCATCCAATAGCAGGCACTCCTACAAAAATAACCTCTCTCTGCACAGGCTAAATGATTCATCCCTGCAGGAAGCCCTGTTTTTAATTATATTAAAATAACTGCTTGACTACACATCACATAAACATACAGTATGTGCTCCATTACTTTTAATTAGTTGCTCCGTGTTAGTTCTGACACAGTGTTGACAGCAGGACGTACACTGTAGGCACCCCTCTCTGATCACATCCGTGTCTCAGCTGCAGTGGGTGGAGAAGCTCCAGAGCGACACTGATAAGAGCTGCGCCTAAGACTAGCTGAACTCTTCTTAAGTGGAGAAGAGGTCAACCTCCTCTTTTAGGTCAAGAGGGTGGAAAGTGTCTTTTCCATAGAAAGACACTGGAAAATTAACCCAGAGCAAACATTTGAGGTCTAATGCGGATCACAAACCCTAAATCGACACGAGCCCGTCATTCCCTATGCTGTTTCAGTCCGCTCCTTTCATCTGTGACATTTCACCCACGTCACTGTACTCCCCAGTGTCCATAAAAAGCCCCCATAGTGTACTCGATG
This sequence comes from Scortum barcoo, assembly GCA_023238725.1. Lineage (NCBI taxonomy): Eukaryota > Metazoa > Chordata > Actinopteri > Centrarchiformes > Terapontidae > Scortum > Scortum barcoo. Next base: position 3,651,323 of record CM041535.1, read on the forward strand.
AGTTAGCATAGCTGCCTTGTACATACAGCCCACTCCAAACCATCCAACCACCTCCTTTACAGATATTCCTGAAGGCATG